>JARHVA010000092.1:2537500-3737500 GCA_037957365.1 Torreya grandis
CATATCCACTACTTTTAAAAGGGCCTTAGGCTAATGTATTTATATCTTAATATGTTGGTTTCTATGTACACAAGGGTGAAATATGTGTAAATCAAGTACAATAGTGACCTAGCTTGTAACTTAGAAAATATGACTCATGGTTTACTACGTCAATACCTCAAACCTATAGATGTGATGTATTTATGATTTATATGGCAATAGGGGAAAATAGGAAAGATTTTCTCATTTGAATAATTTATTGAATGCTATTGGTAAGTTTCCTTATGAGTTGTTAGGTTTGTGTTAGGTGAGGAATGAATTACGATTGATATTGCATATATATCAATCCATTTTATAAATATGTCACATTAAATCACTTAGGTATACCATAGGTATATATTTTATTTTAAAATTTGATGACTTTAAGGCACTAAACACATGTGTTAGAATAAGACACTAGTGTTGACATAGGTGTCTGGCTAGGATGTAAGTGTTTAGGAAGCTAGACAATAGGCATAGGTCCCAAACTTGTAAAGACAAAATATAAGTAGGTTTACTAAATTATAAGTATGATATAAGGTCTAATTCATTAGAAAAACATTGGTTAGACTAATAGATGAGTAATGGCCATAAAGAGATAGTAAATGTGAGCCTTTCATCAACAAGACGGGTCTAGAACTAAGAGAAACAACCAAGGTTTGTATTTTCCAAATGTACAAGATTGAAGTGCTATCTAATTTATATTTAGTGTCTACATTTATATGCCCCTTTAATCTAGTAATTAAATGGCTAACTTAAAGGAAAATAAATACGTATATGGGTGTGTATAACACACCTTGCCTTTGTGTGACCCCAACTCGAGTGATTTTTTAGTGAATTCCCTAAATACAAGAGCACGTTATTTTATATAATAAATGCATATAATATTAAATTGAAATAATTAAAATGATTTAAATAGAAATAGAAAGGTTTAGAAGTATACATATGTATTGATGCAATTGCCTTGGCTTTTGGCAACTTGATTTGAAAATATGTAACATTATAAAGCATTTAAACTGATAATAAGACAAATTTAAATCTAAAATTGATATATATATATATATATATATATATATATATATATATATATATATATATATATATATATATATATATATATATGAGGTTAAGGGATAAAATTACCCCCAAATTTGGATAAATTTTGAGTTACCACTCAATAATTGATATTATTTCAATTGTGTAACCCAATCATACTTGTAACCTAATGAGCGTGAGTTGATCCAAGTCAGCCCATGCTAAAAATATAGTGAGGTTGGATGATGGAATCAAATCCAACCTATAAAATTAGAAATATTGAGTGATTTAATCACCTCAACCATACCAAAATTGAATCAACTATAATAGTAGATTAACTTAATAATAGTCCATAAAAGTCCATCTTGGTGTGTTAAAGTATGTAGAAGTATGTGAAATCTAAAAATACTTTTTATTTTACAATTTAGATGCCCTTTGCAAAGCATATACATCTCATTTATGTTTAATGTTGAAACCTAGGTATAACATAGTACCAATGTATAGAATTTTTTGACAAATGTGTATCTAGATCATATAACTATGTAGTTTGGCCAATTTACAACTATGTAAGTGTGGAGAACATGTTTCCAAAACATGCCCCGACTAAAATATAAAACTAGGAGATGGTATAAGTGTGGAGGACATGTTTCCATAACATGTCCCCACTATATATTTGAATCTATGAACTATGAAAAATATGAAATCCATGCCTCTATGGAATTCCCCCATTGATATACCCCCCTTTTGAGGTGAGTGGAATTAGAAAATGGTAATTGCCTTACCTTAAAATGATAAGATAATTATATAATTTGTGTATGACCTGTAACATATAGAAGGAATATTTATAGGTAGATATATCATTGAAGCACATAAAATGTGATCACATCAACTCCTAAGACGCATGATATAATTCATGGAAATGTCTAGATAGTAATAATATGAGCTCAATAAGAAATCAAGCACACATACAAGATCACTCAAAATAAAATCAAAAGGCAATGGTGCAAGTAGACCTCAAATGAGGGGCATGTTCACTTGCCACATAATTGAAGGGACATGACTTATTAAAATGACCATAAATTAAGGAATGGCATATTCAAATGTCCATACAACAAGAAATGACATATTCAAATGTCAAAGTAAGCAAACAATGGAATGGGGGATGTAAATAATGGATCATATTTAGATTCTCAAGAAGCAAGACAAATCATAAACAACTAGCATAAACATAACATACTATCCCCTAGATATATGTGCTATAAAAAAACATCAAGTACATTATGAAAGATATAATCATGAATAAGGTGTGTGTAAGTACATAAGCTAAAAAATTATAGTGGAAAGTGATCGTATAACCATATAACATATGTGTAGTAAGATCAAAGAATTGGATGCCCCCAATGTCTATATGACATGAGTAGCAGGAAGGCCCAACATTCGTATAGGAATGGATCATGTATCTATGTATGCTTGTTTCACACTCAAATTATTTTTTAAACATTTGTGTATATAGGAAGGTACCAACATGGAACCAATAACATAGATCCCAAGGAGCCAATAGAACATGTAAATGTTGAAAATATTTTTGAATTTTTTAAGTGTTTTGATTTTTTTGGTATTTTTGGAATATGACACCTTAAAACATTAAGTTGGTTCCTTTACATTATTTTAATCATAGTTGGATAAGTGTAAATGGTGTATAACATGTTCCTCCTCATGATTGACATGTGTAGTAGAAGAACCAATGCTATCATTTGGAATATGGATCAATTTTATTTCATGAGAAAAAGATATACCTCATTGATTTTGGTCAATTTTATCTTCCATTTGATATAACCAAAGAGTGCCCAATGTAAATGCATATTTTTATGTAGTAGGCATAACCCAAACCCTTGTTTGAATTACTTTAGGCCCAAAAGTAATTGGTATGATGATGTTTCCCAAGGACTCTTTCTAACCTCCTTTGTTTTATAAGTCTTTTAGATTAAATCCAAGGTATTGAAAATGTCTTACATTTCAAGTAGTGTTTATTTATATAGGACCAATATGGTTATGCTAAAATAAGCACCACCCATGAATAATTTGATTTTTAAATCTTGTTTTCATGGATATTGTTTGATTTTTTAATTTGAAGTATTTGTTGTGCATTGTAAACATTTGCACTTCTGGTTCCTTCTTAGAATGGTCTTGTAAAGAATTGTTAAATATCTTATGATTATGGTGATCATAGATTTGTGAACATGATTCATTTGGAGGATCATCAAATTTAATATTTTGGTCATCAATATGGTCCTAAATCTTATGCTTCAAGGTAAAACATCAGTTTATAAAAAGTCATAGGCCTTGGTGATAGTCACAATAAGCATTGTCATGATATCCTTTAGATAGAGGTCAACTCATATCAACCTCTATAGGATGAGGGAGAGATATGAGATGACATTCTATAATCTATGAAAGTAATGAAGCTAATGACTTAGGTAAGCATGTAAATTATCTCCTTGGTGTATTGGATAAAACAAGTTAATTAGGTTTTTGTAATAGTGTATCAGTTGACATTATGGGTTTCATTACGACTTTGATATCTATGTCTAAATGAATATGCATAGGAAAATTTCCTTGATTACTATGTGTATATGGTAAATCCTTCTTTTTAGTAGAGACATTATTATTCATTCATTTCATAGAGTTTAACATAAAGGCCACATGTGGATCTCTACATTGCTTGGCAAAGTTGTCATATGTAATGTTCTCACTCAAATACCCTTATATAGTGGTGACTTGTGTAAAAGTCTAAGAGTGAAATTTTATTCATAATATAATTATGTCTTTGAGATGTTTTTTTATGTTCATGTTGGTTTTCTTTATTGGGAGGAGGAATTCGTATTGATGAAGGCAAATCTTAATAAATGATATTCTTTGATGACACATCTTACAACCAAAGGTAATAATGTTTGAATTGTGTGTTAGATATTGCATAATGTTTGAAAAAGTATCCAATGTTATTTCACGTAGGATATCCTTATAGATAGTAGAGTGTTTTATAAGTTTCAATATTGAAATTTTAGGATATGTGTTATCTAATTTATCAATGAGGCCACTTCCCATGAGTTTAGGTTGAAAAGGAAATTTCTCTATTGTATTAAAAAAATAATTTTAACTATGTATTAAATATTTTTGTTGCTTTAAAACCCTCTCCTTATATTGATATATATGCCTATTTCATTGAATGATATGTCTAATTAAGCAATAAATAACCCTAGTTATAATCATAAATTAGATCTCAAAATGAGCTATGGATGCATATTATAGTCATCTAAAATGTCATTCAATGCAATGAATTTCACTTGATACCACTTTAGCCTTAACTTATCCCTAGACCTATCTTAAGGCCTCTTTTGATCCTTTTCCAACTTATATACATGTCCAACCCATGCCTAGATATACCAAAACCTACATTGAGCTATCACCTAGGCATCTTAGATATTTTTTACATGTGCCAACCACTTGGATAATATCATGGCCCCTTTGGAATAAAGCTTAGTCTGATATTGGTAAAGGAGGTAGTGTTATTTACATTTAGCTTCCTTTTCCCCCAACAGATATATTTCCACTCTTGAAACATCTTAGGGTTGGCCTAGACTCATTTCATGTCTTGAATAGCATCAGAACACTATATAAAGATCACTCTCATTAATTTATCCATTATATGGAAATTCACATGAACAAGGTAAAAAATAGTTGTGAAAATTAAGGTTATTTATCCCTATTTACCATTATTTCTACATACATCCATCTACAACAGCCTAAAGCTTAGTTTTTCTCAAATTTTTAGTTTCTTGTCACACTCAAAATTTAAATTAGAATTCATACTCATGAATAATAGCATCATTATCACTTGTACCAACACTTAGATTGGGATAAATACATAATGTTTGATCCCCTTTTGAGGTATTTGTATTTAGGCAATGCTCAACATATGGGTTATTGAGGTCATGTCCAACCTACCCTAATAATGCCACTCTTCTTAAACTTATGTTCATCAAAACCCTAATAATCATGGAGGATTAGGTTTCCATATTGACATCATTCAAAATGAACAATAGCTAATGACCTAGGCCTAGGTCACATAGGTATAAGATTCCTAAAATAGAGTGAAGGTTTGCACTAAATTTCACTACTTCATCTACATAGGGTTAATAAGAATACATAGAAGGTTAATATTGTAGCGTGATATTAGAAAATAGGGTCATGTTACTATATAAATAGGGTTCTAACACTTGTTCTATGTTTATTACACTCTATCACACTCTTACATCAGTTTTTATCATGCCAATTGTCTGCTTCAGTCATATTTTCCAATTAAGTACACCCTTTTTAATTCATTGATATTTATAGGCAAACAAATAAATTATTGTAAAAATCAAGGGTTATTGATACTGTATCATTTTATTCCCTAATTTACATACTCAACTCTTTTATCTAATTTGGGGTTTACATTATTTCCCAAAATATTTAAATCATTTGGTGAACCTAAATTACTTTGAACATATTTCTCAAAACCCTAGTGTACCATTAGGGTTTCCCTTTTTATTTTTAAAATTTGCTTAGTTTTTAGTTTTCATCATTATCATCATGATGAAATCCATTTTCTACTCTTTGGTACAAAGTCTTGTGGTTCATATTGCATACTTATTACCTTCCATTTTTAGAAAGATGCACATGTATGCCAATCCTCTCATGGATCATGTTAGAACTTAGCTTATTTCATATATTAGTCCACCTCATCTTGGGCCCCCATTCTATGGAGAGAATTATTACATGGATAATTTTGAGTTACCTCTAGTTACTAATCAATAGTAGAGAGCTCAGATGAATCCTTTTTATTCCTCTTCCACCTAGACCCATTGACTACCTTCACTCACATCCCACCTCTACTACTCACCCTTGGAAAATAGTAGATCATGAAGTTTGATATATTACTAGATGAAATCAAGTGCCTCCTCCATCTATAAAAGAATAGAGTAATCCCACCATCCCTCCTCATCCTAGAAATAATATAACAGGAATTAAGGATCATCATAAAACATATGATATTATTGATCAGTTGAGAATTACACTAGTCAAGATTTCTATATTGGAATTAATTTAACAAGGAACCACCCTTAAAGATTCTTTTTAAACTCTCAATCATACATCTTTGCCTCATGATATAGATCTATCTTACTTTGCATCTATTATAAACACTATAAATTACACTGAGGATGTTATATCTTTTGACAATGAATATTTTCCCTCAAAAATAGGTATCGATTAAAATCTACCACTATTCAATCATGTATAAATTAAAACCACCACTATTTAATGATTTATAATTGGCAATGGTTCAGGTCTTAACATATTTAAACTTGTATGCTTATATACTATGGTGTTTGATATACCATATATTTAGAAGACATATAAGAACATTTGAGGTTTTTATGCCATTCCCAAATAGGGATTGGGTTCTATTACTTTGGATATCATGGTTAGGCCATAAACCCTATCCACATAGTTTCAAGTTATGCCCAATCATTTTCATTATAATTTATTACTTGGGATACCTTAGATACATGCCATGGAGGTAGTACCCTCTACCTTTCACATATGCATCAATTTTTTACATGATGGATATCTATACACTTGTCTAGCTCATAACCAACCATTAAAATACTACAATCATTGATCATACTACCCTATGTATTTCTTCAAATGAAACATCTCATGTTCACATAGAGTCCCCACCTCATGTGATTCTTATAGAAAATATACACACATATGAGTTTAGCGAATCTATTACCACTATTTTTTCACCCATTCCAAATCCTCCTACAACACAATTATCTTCACCCATCATGGAGAATGAAACTCTTGCAACACAATTATCCCTACGCATGGTGGATGATGAGATTCCCATAACACAGTTACCATTACTTGTTAACTTTAAGTAAATATACATCAAAAACTTAGATACATATTCTCATATCACCATATAGTATAATACAACACCCATAGACATTAATGATTATTTAAGTGGATTGAGATTCACTCAATTAGGTCCTAAAAAGTATAAAGATGATTATGAAACTCATACATTTCCCTACACAAGCACAACCACCAATTCACAATACCCCAAATACAACCTTGGACACTCACTTGAAATTATAGGTATATTATTCTATACACTTAGTACATATGGTTAAATATATGTATATTGACCCATTTATCCAAATCTAGGTAGGTAATACACATGACAAACCACAAATGATATTACAAATATTACTTGACAAAATATTCAGAGTATTACCCATAGTTTTCCATAGATATATTATCAAGTTTTCATAGTAAGATGATAGACCCTTTTGTATTTTTCATAGGATTACCAGACATGATATAGATACATGCTCAAAATTACAATAGAAATTGAATAAACTCAAAATTCATGGCACTATCTAGATTTCATAGGCTTCATCTTCACCTTCACCAGTATAGGCATCATGATGGACTCTTCACTAACCTTGACATTCAAGGAATGATCCATTGACTATAAAAGCTTTCGTCAAGGACCAATACATCCCTCATGTTACTATAGATGATGATTCTAATCCCAAAACTTGTATTTTGGCATTCTTACAACATATAGGGAATCAAGAGATGAAGATACAATATGTTATACATTGTCATGACTCCTTAAGACATATCAAACTACCAGTTTCAAGTGGTATTAAGGTTTTCAACACATTATTTTTTGTCATGAGTACAGGTACTCACATATAGGTAACCACTTGGTAGGACATGGTTACAGATAATGGATTCCATAGTTGATTAGACATATATATGTTTGAATTTTAGTCATGATGGACACATTATTCGCATTTGACATGATGGCCTAGATGAAAATCATAGATTTCATATAAACATCCAAAGATCTAATGTGGTATACCCTAGGACCACATAGGAGTCTTCTTACATAGTAGAGCATTTCCCCTTCCTACTTAGGTGCCTTGATGGAGATCATGCCCCATACCCCTAAGTAGTTTACTCAGATTATATTTAAATTTATTTTTCATATACATGCTTACATAGTTATATCTATCTTCACAACCTTATGAATGTTAGTTCTGACATACATCATACATTGCCAACTTATGCTCAGACTATTTTACATTTCAGTGTTAGGTATACACATTATATTGGTTTATCACACATATATCATATTTTTTTATTCTAACACACATGATGAATATTTTTTCATTTAAGGATAGTTATTGCATAGGTTTCACAACTCCTCTCAAAAGAGGGGGAATTCACATGGGCTTTACATAGACATCAGGCCATCCTAGTGCACTCAGAACATAGTCTTTGACATGCAAATAGATTATAAAAGCAAGACTCAAGAAAATACAGTGAAATATAGTCACATAAATTAGTCTCAATTTTTCCTAGAAGCAACACTTTTGGACAATAACACAGTACACTACCAGGATCATTGTGTATTATAGTCCAACTACCATGTTATTGATTAGTAGCCTCAAAATAGAATATTTTAGAATTATATGAAAGGTATAATAGGTACAATTTATATTTACATAGTCTTGATCACATATTATTATATATGTTTAGTATATACTCAATTTTTACATAGAATTACATAGGTTTTCTAAAATTGGGGGCATCATACATGGCATGATCACTCCCATCTTATTTTGAGATATTCATAGGCACATATTACTATGACTTAGTTCAAAATCCATATGCATAGATATCAAAATTGGGGGCATGAGCATGGTACATTATTTCCATATGCTCATTTTTGCACCAATTCTCTTAGATGGAATGAAAATTCCATGTCACTCGCCATGTTGTATGATTCAAACACAATATTCACTAGTTTTGCCCCAGGATTACACCAAATTGATGGCTCATTCTATCTATAGTGGTTGGCATCCCCATGTGGCCCAATTCCATTTTACATTCTTGAGTAGCCTCTAATCCATTTTACATTTCAAATTTTTTTGTGTGAACCAGAACCAACTTACATAGTTTCAATTACATCACACTATTTTAGTTTCATATACATCTACTACACATGGGTATCCAATGATGGAGTCATCATCTACTTGAGTTCTTGAGCGACCCACATAGGAGGGTTAGACAACTCATTAGTTGAATCCAAGTCATTCAAAAATTATGATCCACCAAATAGGGGTGGGAAATGATGGAGTCAAGGACAACTTTATTTATTGAGCCACCCACACATGGAGATTAGACAATCCATCAGCCCAGTCCAAGATTTTCATCATTTGATCACCATCTACACACATAAGATATCACTAGGTTTTTGTATTGGTTCATGTACCCAATGAGGTGTATTTATTCCTTTCTTTTCTCTCATAAATCTTTACTCAATTTTGTATTTGATTTTTATATTTTCTTAATGATTGATTCATATATGTTTCATTTATGAGACATGCAATGGATCATAGTTCATAGATGCAAACCCACATTCATGGACTTCAACTCATAGGTATGTTTAGGTATGTTTTTCTTGCTTTTATCTTAGTTATTTTTATTTATTTCATTTCTATAATAGAGGGAAAATGTAGTTATCTAAAATGGCATTTAAGGCAATGAGTGTCACTTGAGACCGTCCTATCCTTATATTAACCCTAGACCTATCTTAGGGCCTCTTTTGATATTTTTCTACCTTTTATGCATGTCTAAACCATGTATAGATATATCAAAAGTTGAATTGAGCCATCACCCAGGCATCCTAGATCCTTGTTCACACATGTGATCCACCTATATAATAGCATGACTCTTTTGTCCTATAGTGCAACACTCTATTGGAAAATGGGGCAATGTTAATTATATTTATCTTCCTTTGACCCCAATGGATATACTTTCACTCCCTAAAGATTCTTAGGGTCAACCTAGACTCATTTCATGTCTTGAACAGCATTAGAACACTATATAAATACCACTCTCATTCATTTATCCCTTAGATGAAAATTATCATGAACAAACTCAAAAATAGTTGTGAAAATTTAGGTTATTGAACATATTTACCCCTATTTCTATATACATTGATCTATAGTATCCCATAGATCAGTTTTACTTAGATTTATAGTTTCAATTCACACTCAAAACATTCAAATTGCCATTCATACTCAATCATATTAGCATCATTCTCACTTGTAATAACACTTAGATTGGGATAACTACATCAGGTTTGATCCCCTTTTAAATTATTGGTATGTAGGCAATACTCAACACATGGGGTGTTGATGTCATGTCCATCCTACCCTAATCATGCCACTCGACTTATACTTGTGTTCATCAAAACCCTAAAAAGCATACAAGCTTAGTGTTTTATAGTGAAATCAGTCAAAATGAATCACATATAATGATTCAGGTCTTAGTCATGTAGATACAAGATTCCTTAGATAGAGTGAAATTCTACCCCAAATTTCATTACTTCATCTGCATAGGGTCAATAACATTACACATAATATCAATAACATAGTGCACTATTGGTAAAGAGTGTCTTACTACTATTTGAAGAGGGTTTTGACACCTATTCTCTACTAACAACACTTTTCCCTACTCCTACATCACTTTCTAGCCTACCACTTGTTTAATTCAATCATATTTTCCAGCTAAGTACACCCTTTTTTATTCACTAATATTTATAGGCTAAGCAAACAAATCAATTATTGTAAAATTAATGGATATTGATACCATAGTATTTTATTCCCTAATTTATGTACTCAACTTATTTAGGTTTTTAAAATTATTCCCAAAATATTTAAATCACATATGTATTGCACATATTTGTAAAAAATGAAATCTAATTTTTAACTTGTGAAATCTTGTTAAATTGTATATAAAAAATTAGCAATAGATAATCAAGAAACCCTAGATCAATATCTAGGGTTTTTGGGACCAACAATTGGGTTCACAAATTTTTAACCCTAAAATATAGATTAAGGAAAATAGGGTTAAAATGATAGTTATATCCTAGGACATAAGGGTGGCAAATTATCTCTATAGAAGGGCAATTAATTACAAACTCATATAACTAATATTTTAAATTTAAATATTAAGATATGCTAGAAATAGTAAGTACAACTAGTGATTGATATAAAAATCAAATGAAAATAACATTAATTATCTATATTATTATTTTCATTCATATCTAATATGTAACATTCTAAAAATAAATTGGATCTAGATTATAGATCAGTCATCAGATTCTAGAAATTTTACCTCTGTGGCCTCAAACACTTACATTGACCTTATATGATTGCATCGATATTTTTTATAACCTAGATAAAAGTTTCTTATATATAGTACATATTGATTATAGGCATGACCACTTGGGATATTATGGGTTATGTATTAACCTTCACTCTGGTGTGTTCATATTTGGATCATGGGTTGTTATTTCTTATCAAATATCAAAACCCTAAGTCTTCATATTTATAGTGACTAGTAAAAATGTGTTAGTGGTCTCATGATTTCAAGATATACCTAAATACCCCTCTATTATTGGGTACTACCTACATATCCACTACTTTTTAAAGGGCCTCATACTGATGTATTTCTCCCCTAATGTATTAGCTTATGTGTGCACAAGTGTGCAATATGTGGAAAACACATACAATAGTGACCTAGATTGTAATTTGGAAATTATGCCTCATGGGTTTCTCCTTTAATACCTCATTCTTATAGATGTGTTTTCCCTATGGCTAATATGGAAATAAGGTAAAATATGGAAGCTTTATGCACTTTAAAACTTGACTGTATGCTTTTGGTAAGTTAGCTTGTGAGTTATTGGGTATATTCTAGGTGAGGAATGAATGAGGATTGATTTTGTATTTATACCAATCTATTTTGGAAATATCTCACAGTAAATCACTTAGGATGACCATAGGTATACATTTCATTTTCAAATTTGATAACTTTAGGGTACTAGAGACTTATGTTGGAATAGGAAACTAGCAGCAACGTATGTATCTAGCTAGGACACAAGTGTATAAGAAGCTATAAAATAGGCATAGGTCCAAAAATATCAGAGCATTATCCAAAGTCTCTAATTTCATCAAATGCACATATTTCATAATCAAAATCAAACTAATGCATAAACAATGTTGTAACCAAAACAATCAAGAGAATATTTCAAAAAATAAGATAAAACATTTAAAACACTCAGTTGATTAAATAACTCACAAAGAGGTTTAAAAATAGGATATTAATGTGTAAATCTTCCATGAATTATCACAAAGGCTTTAAATAGGCATGCAACTCCCAATTCATCAATGACCAATCAAAGAGTAACATGTACTAGCCAATGATAAATAAAAGTGTAACTCCCTAAATCTTATAACATCCAATCAAGCTAACCCAAGCGGAGTAATAATCCATGTGTTTAGAAAAAATATAAACTATAAGGGAAATAAATACCTACACTAACATCACCACCCCTATAATCATAGCTTAGGTGGGTAGAATAAAAGGATCTTGCTAACAAGGCATGATGAGGCACCCTATACAAAGCAACTATCATAAAGTGGAGATAAGGAGAAATACCATAAGAAAAAACTTCCCCAAAAAGAGATAAAAATAATGAGAGAGGGATATAAATACCCAATATAAGCTACAACTATCTATAGCCACCTTGTAACCTATAAAGGAACTCTTTGGAGTGACTATGGATTAATAGTTGATGAAGTGAAGAGTGAATCACCCTAGAATAGTGAATTTGTTTGCTAAGTCCATGATGGATCTCCAAAAAAGGTGTGGTCCCTATAAAATTAAATATACTCCTCATGCATATTATATGGTCCAACTACTCCATGCAATGATGGAGTATCTAAATCAGAGGCAAAGAAGGAATGTCGAATGCCCCATAATTGAGTAGAAGATTTTCCAATGTTTGATGATTCTTGAATCAAAGTACCTACTCCCTATAATGTCTAAAGTGGACCAAAAGTATGTGACTTAACAAATAAATCCTCAATATTTATAAGGTGATAATAATATGGTGGAGGTGTGTCCCCATCACTACCGTAGTCATTTACGATAGATGAAGAGTCCTTAATATCAAATATAAGGTTAGGCTCATAAATATCATCAAGTCCAAGTGATTCTAAAGAATAAAAATCTTAAGGAGAGTTAGGGATAAGATGTGAGAAGGTATATAGCCAAGTCTGGTGATAGACAAATCCCATTGCCAATATAGTATCAGTGTACAACTCTCTGACATATACTAAATCTAGAGTGAACACAACTCACATGCCCAAACCAAGGTTAGTAATTTGGTAAATTTAAATCAGATTAGTATAAAGTGAGAGAATAATAAGAACATTATTGAATTTTCCTCTACTCACTTTAACAAACCCTATCTTGAAACCCTGTGTAGAAGTGTCATCACCCAAATGAATATTGGACATGTCACATGGTCCCAAGGAAGTGAACTCAATCTATGAAGAAGCCATGTGATGTGATTATCTAGAGTCAATAAGCCATGTAAGAATCAAAGGTACAACTACAAATAAGGCCCTACCTTTTAATTTATTTTCACCTTTTTATTTTAACATTGTCATTTACCTTGGAGGATTTTGGGGTTGATGAAGATTATTTGATATACCCAAGAATGCCTATATTATTCTTCAAAAATAGGATTATTAGGTGGTCAATTTTCTTCTTCAATAATTTGATTTCATCGTGATTTATAATCCAATGCACACACTTGATCTTCTCTTTCTTAGGCTTAACACTGGAAGAGGAGGTCTTATTGGTTGATTTGGAGGCAACATGTTTTTTATCCTTTTTTGATCCTTTTTATTCTATTTCTTCTCTTAATTATTTGAAATATTCTCTTTCACATTCATGGAAAATGATGCTTGAGGTTTTTTGGACTTTAATGTGCCCATATATATCAATTTTTTTTACTCATAAGTCAAGTCATAAACAAAGGCATCTAAAGAGGGCATCTTCCATGTAGTGCTTAGAACACTTTTTGTGGCATGGAAAGTGGAGATAATTTGGACCCAATTTATAGGGAATTGATAGAATAATTTTATCATATTTATTATCTATACCACATTATTTCAATTATAAAATTAGAGTTAAACTTAGTGAATAAATCCTATAATGTGTCAAAGTCACATGGGCTTAAACTGATGAGTTCATTCTCTAGTTCATGGCCTCTCATCAGATCATGTTTCACAAAGATTTTTTCCAGTGTGGTCCATAATTGATTAGGTGTTTTAGAAAATTCAATGTGAAAAATTAAGTCAAGAGAAATAAACAAACTAAGATAAACATGTGCTTGATCACATTTGTTAAACCTTTTATTTTAATATGCATCTACTACACATTGAGTTTCCTCACTCACAGTTATCTTATAGAAGCCGTGTTTTATTAGATCCAGTTGCATATTATTTTTCCATTCATGATATTTGAATGCATTAATTAGTGAAATGACCAACAATCCATGATACAAGAAAGGAAATTATAGAACTAAATGTATAAACCAAAGAACACACCCACTGAATCAAGAGAATATGAACCCCCCCCCCACCCCCCAATTTGGCACTTTATAATTTTATTAAATTTAAAAAAATAAAATGGTACTAACTTTTGAGTCACCAATCAAAATTTACAAGGAAATTTCATTTTCCATCTTTTAAATTGTCTATTTTTGAAAAGCACAAAAATTCAAATGCTCTTTGATAAAAGAAGACCTAGCTTGATAACCAAGCATTAAAATAAAAATTGAACCTAGGACCACTCTAAAGTAACTCTAATCCTTAACCAATTATTCCACCACTCACTTGTGCATCTCAATGGACAAAAAATCTACTTGAGTGAAAAAAATACAAAAGCCAGTTATTAAATAAATAAATTAAGCATGCTTGACTTTTAATTTTAAGGTAGAATTAATGTAATAGATTTTGCTTTTAAGAATAAACTTAGGTGCCATCATGGAAAGACATGCAAGGCATACCAACACCATTGGAAATGGAG
Organism: Torreya grandis; assembly: GCA_037957365.1. NCBI lineage: Eukaryota > Viridiplantae > Streptophyta > Pinopsida > Cupressales > Taxaceae > Torreya > Torreya grandis. Next base: position 2,552,624 of record JARHVA010000092.1, read on the forward strand.
AGGCTCTTAGACATGCATCACCATTAAAGGGTAAAAGTCTTGAAAGATTAGATATAGCTCATTGTTTTACAAGCTTAAGACTTAAAATGATCCCAAAGAGGAGTTGTAGGCCTAATTATTTATAATATAGTTTCAGACCTTGTTCAGAATGTGACAAAAGGAGTTGTAGACCCTAGAGAGGATGTGTAAGATTTATGAGAAGATGTCTACCTTGAGAAGGTCATTAGATAGCTAACAGACCTCTGATAGGTCACACAACTCTAGCAAATGTGTTTTATGCAGGTCATGATAGCATTAGGTGAGATTTTGAGGTTTGGAATCAGCCAAATAAGACTTACAAGTTTGTGTTACATAGATTAGGCCAAGAAAAAACTCCCTTAAAGCTAGTGTATAGGTCATAGGACTATGTGTAGGCTCAAATTGTGGTAGACTTGGAGAGCATCAAGGTTAAGGGCCTCAGATCTATCCATAGGAACACCCAATACTATGAAAACATTGAATATATGATCTCCATCCATATGTAGTTTCACTTCATAGTGTTTAGCTAACTCTAATATCTTATATGTGTATTTTATAGTAACACATCTATCACTGTAATGGCTCAAATTTCATAGTTTCTATGGTCTCCTTGAAGTCAACCAACTATCTCATTTAATGTAATTAAACTTGTAACATTTAATACTTCTTGAAAAATAAATGTTACAAATAAAAATCTCATGTGAAACTAATAATAATAAAAACAATTAGATAATCAATAAACCATATTGGTGCTTTGGTACCATGTAGGACCATTGGACAAAATCTCTGGTTTCATCAAATACAAAATTTTTTTAATCTAGAGTAAGATAATGAATAGATAATGTTGTAAGCAAAACATGAGAATATTTCAAAAACTAAGAGAAAGCATTCAACACACTTAGATTGATTAAATACCTCACAAAGAGGTGTAAAAATATGAGGGTAATATTTAACTCTTCTGTGAATGATTACAAAGGCATAAAATAGGCATATTAATCATAAGTCATCAATGACAAATCAAAGAGTAACATCCACTATCCAAGGATAACGAAAAAGAGTAACTCCCTAAATCTAAGAACACCTAAGAAAGATAACTCCAATGGAGGAATAATCCATGTGTGTAGTAATAATCCAAAATACAAGGAAAATAAATACCTACACTAACACAAACTTGAAAGGATAGAAGATAAGTAGGTTTATAGAATTCTAAGCATGATAGAAGGTTTGAGTATTCAAAATAACATTGGTTAGACTAATAGATAAGAAATAGGCACAAAAAGGTATCATATGTGATCCTTTTGGTAGAGGTAAAGGTTTATAACTAAGAGGAACAACCAAGGTCTATATTTTCCATGTTTATAAGACTGAGGATATATATATTTAATATTTAGTGTCTACACCTAACCATGTTTATGTTTTGGGGGAGTCACCTAAGATAAAATAAGTAACCAGTTTATCTTGAGTCTTATCAAGTGGATACATATGTAAGTGTATATGGTTTATTTAGCATTATGGTGTAGGTGTAATGCTAGATAAATAACTCAATTCAAAGGTATCAAGTAATGTCAAGAAATGGGTCAAATATTGTTTGAGGATGTCATATAGGATATGTGAGAAAACATCTTCATAAGGTAGGCAACAAGGTCATAGTTACCCATGGGTTTGAGGTTGGTTTGAATGTCAGTCTCAAAAATGTTTATAGGAATGGAATTAAATGGTTGGTACTCCCTTGTATGAGTGATGGTTTTTGCATTCTCTTATGTTTATAACTTAATGACACCTATCATCTTAGTCTTTCCTTGAAGTCCTATTAGGGGAGCCACATTAGGATTACATGGTGCGAAAGTGGAAGACTTGACACCCTAAGTTCTAACTAGTATGGGTTGGTTAACTAAGTTTTATTATGGTTGGTTTTGAATATTTTATTATTGATGATTGATAAATGGGTTTTGACAGATGTGCAAATGGGTGTTTTGAGTCACCACAGGACCTATTAGATAGGGTTAGTTATTTACATTATCATTTTCCAAAATAATTTCCACTAATGTTTGTCATTAATCTTTAGGGATTATTTGGATAGACTTATTGTACTCCTTACATGATTGAGTGTCATGAATAGTATCCATATGGAAAAGGTGATATACATTGGGATCATAAATCATGGGCCTTTGGTTTTGAATTTTTTTACCAAGCCTCTATTGATTGTTGTTTTGATAAAAGTGATGGTTTTTAAATTGAGATTTTGATTTTGGTCAAAATTTTACTATTAGTTTTGAAATTGATTCTAATATTGATTGTCATATGGTTGGGGATAGTTGAAATCCACTATGTGAACTATGGGTGGATGGTTTTGGTTTCTCACACATCCATTTTTATTTTTTTTGTTGTTATTTTTCTTAGCTTTTGTTTTTTATTCACAACATTTTAATTTTTCTTTTTGTTTATCACACCATTTGTGTTGGCATTATGGTTTTAGTTCATAATCTTAGGACTATGGTTGTTAGGGTTGTTTTAGTTAATGTTTTGGTAACTCCCATTTTTTTGGTTAGTGGTGAAAATTTTCCCATTATATCCATAAGCCTTATGACCACTATATATATATCTACCTATTTTATCCTGAGTGCACTTTAAAACACTTCTTTATAAGACTTTTAAGGAAACATTTTGGCATCTTCCCTTGTTTCTTCATTCAGAGAGTGTAATAAGAGATCACATAACTCTCTCTAATCCATGTGAGGAGCACTAGTGGAGGAATATAACACTTATCTCCACCTTTTAATGAAGTTTTCAACATAATCATTGGGTTATTTTTTATGATCAATAACTCATGTATACCAATTCAAAGCAATTTTTTCATGTCAAATGATTTCATAATTTTAGCGATGAGTTGGTGAAAGGAATGAATTGAAGCCTTGAGGAGGTGTAAATACCAATATAAAGTAATTCCTTATAAATTGTTTGTAAATATCTTTGCCACTACACCATCCCAAGGTATAATCTCTCTAATGGTCATGTCACATGATTTAGCATGTGCATTTGGGTCTCCATCTCCCTTATATTTATATAGGAAATTCTGATATGTTGTGATTAAGAGGTTCCTTTAGGTATTCTACATAAGTCTCCATGGTACTAAAATCCACAAAAGGAGTGTTATGATAGGCATAAAGGAGAGGAATTGGGTAAGAAGTGGGAACAAAAATGATAGAGGGAAATGTTTTGGGCTATGTAGGTGAAGAATAGTATGATAGGAAGTAGTTATGTAGTTAAGTGGATTTAGATAACATGTGGTAGTATGGTGGGAATGAGTTGTAATATGGTTAATTATCTAGTGATTACAAGGATGGATCATATATAGGTGTTGTATTGGTCATCATGTAGTTAGGAAGAGTGATGGGTGGTGGTGTGTTGGTTTCCACATTGTTTAGAGGAGGGTAAGAGAAATAACCACCAGTAGGAACTTGGGTATGAGGTTGATAAGATGAGTGGATGTTTGATGACATAGGAGTGGTAATCCCATTATTAATGATGTCCTTAGGGTTTTGGCTTGGTATATACATAGTTTGAGGTGATTAAGTTGATAATGTCATGGTTGATAATATGCCATTATAATGGGAGTAGAGGGGTAATGACCTTGATTTTTTAGGTTTCAGTTCACTCCTTGGTTGAAAAAACCACTTTGGAGAGAGGTTTGGTTACTCTCAAAATCTTGAATACAACCCATCAAGATGGAGATGAGTTCATTTGGTGTAGCAATTGTGAACCTTTCTCATGGGACGTTCTAGAGGAAAGGATTGGTATCACATGATAAATTGACTCATTTTAGATGGCTTGAGAGGAGTCATTATGGGTTTCTTAGGAGGTATGAAAGTGTTATGGTTAGTTTTTTAGGGATTTGTAGACTAATATAAGGTCTAATGATAATTTAAGGTTTGATCCTAGCTCTATCATTAAGGATTTTTTAGGGGGAGGTCATGGAAGTTTTTATCAATTTCAAAAATATTCCACAACTCTTGGCTCACTATATGAGACTTGGTTTACAAGATATAAGAAGAAGATTTTTGAAATGAAGGTTAGTTCTAAATATTTTGATTGGATATGTTATTACAAATAAATATATAAGTTTCACTTAGGGCTTGAATAATTCATATTTAAGTTTCAACATCTAAATTATTATCCCCCATTTAGATATATTCAAAGAAGTGTATGGATTCCCGTAGAATAAATGAAAGAGGAAATAAGAATGGAATGCAACATGCTAATATTTATGTAATTAAATTCATAAGGTATATATGATAAAATTGATGAAAAATATTATGTGATGGGTGGTCTATGGTTTTTTTTATTGGCCTAGTTTGGTTGAGGTATCTAGATGGGAAGATCCATAAGGGTTGGTTGGTTACGATGAACAACATGCAAGGGGTTTTGAGTATCATGTGGTAAATGATATTCATGTCAATAGTAAAATAGTTTAGCTACATAAAATTTCTCATTAATGTAATTAAATTGAGATGTGATAGTATTCCAATAACCTTTAGAGCTGAAAATTACAAGGTAGAAAATTTTCTGGTTTATACTAGGTTCTAGGAATTGGGTGAAGTAAGGTTGGAAGACTCTATGAATTTGGATTGCTATATCAGATTAGGTTTTAATATAAAATTTCATGTGTGAGGTGAATGAAATATAATAAGGATATGCCTAAGGATAAGATGAAAATAATTTATATTTTTAAGTTTTTTTCTAGACCAGCTAGAATATGGATCTATCTCGCTAGCTCAGCTTTTGTTCATTGGGTTTACTTTTCAAGATCATATAATTGATAATTATAACATTTACGAGAGGTGTAAAATTAAATAACTCTATATTAATCATTTATTATATGTCACTTTGGATATTTTTCATAGGTATAGGGGCTGACACTCTAGGAAACATTCCTACTCTATGTAAATGAGCTTATTCTAAAAGCATCATTCAAGAGTGAGGCAAATGTTTGTTTTGAAATTTTAAAATGTTATTTTATTATTTAGGATTTTTTTGGGAGAGTATATCTTATTTTATTTTACTTTTAAAAATTTCACTTACTAATTTTATATTTGAGTGTTATGTTTATCAAGGTTTTATTTGGCTTGTTTATGTTTGAGCAATGCTTGTTGGATTTATTTGTGTTTACAATGAAGCTTTTTGAAATGAACATAAAAATACACTATTATTATAAATTAAAGTAATAAAAGTAAATGAATTATAATAATTTATTTTTTTATTTTCATTTAGTATTTATTCATGCAATGCTAATAAAAACTAAATTTAAACTCTACAATGCAATTACCGATTTTTGTTTTTTTTTAATTTAAAGAGTGCAAACTTTTGTCTATGTTTGTTATAATGAATGTTTTTTATTTGAAATTTTGATATGAAATATATGAAAGGTTAATGGATGCTTTGAATACTATATATTCAAATATAAAACTAAACCTAAAATTCAGATTTTGTATATGTATAATGTAATCTTTTGAATTATAGGATCTAGTTTGTGAATGCAAAGCTAAATGCTAGTTTTTAAGTTTTAGTTGTTTATGAAAATTTTATGAAACTCAATTTGATATAAAATTTAATGAATTCTAACTTGGATTCTAATATATTTTTTTGAATAATGTTTCTTAGCATGCAAGAAAGTAAAATAATTCTAAGTGCAAATTCTCCTTTTTTTGGATTTTTAGTTTCATATGCAAGTTGTTTATTTTTGTTGTGTGAGATTGTATGTTCTAAAATCTGATAGATAAATTTTTTTTTTGGATATAAATAAATAAATAAATTATCCATCTACATTTTATTTAATATTCAATCTACTTTTCTTTGAGATATACTATGTATGTATACAACTAGAATGATTGAATAAATTTTCAATACAAATAAAGAAGGGAGATATCAATTATTTTTGGATTTTTTTTGTATAACTTATTAAATGAAAAATAATTTAATAAAACAATGAAATCTTAATTAAATAATAAAACTAATAAAACAAATAAAATAATAAAAATAAATCTTCTAACTAAACCAAAGTAGAGATCAAATAAAGAAGAAGAGTTTGGTGGAATCAGTTGATCTTCAAGCTAATAATTTTGTGTATATTGATCAATAAATAACCCAATAAATATTCAAAAAGATCACAATCACAAAATAGATTCTAATACAACTGAATAGTGGTTGGTTGTTCATGAACAACAAAGTATTGTGTTGAATACTCATGGGTTTCTTCCTCTAATTTGCATATATGACCAAAATATTACTATAAAACTTGGTTGAGTTATTCAACATTACATAAAGTATATTTTGTCTCTCTAAAAACCTATTTTCTCAAATATTAACATAATTTTTTAATATAAAATTAAAGGGGAAAAAAATTACTTGTAAGGAAGGAGAAGAGGTGGAATGTAGGAGTTAAATAAAGTTTGACCATGAGCATTTTGGAGCAAACTTGAAGGTAGTTAAAATTGACTTTGACATGAATAAGAGATAAATAAAGGTGAATAAAAATTCAATAAAAATCATGAAAAATAAGTCAAAATGTTTTTCCCAAGATTAAATTTCAAAAAACATGCAATAATGATGAAATTACCACTCTATTCATGTAGTGGTTACACAATTATGATGATGGTTAGTGTTAGCTATCCAGATTGCATCCTAGCTGAAAGGAGGAATGTTCAAGTCCTAATTTCAAACCTAGACTAACATGGGAATTCTCTAAGGCTATGGGTTGTCTATATCTAGACCAGACCTCTAGGATATTTTATGAGGCTAGCTCCTCGGATTCTATGATTTAGAACTTTACTTCTAAAACCTAAGAATTGGTTGGGGTGAAAAGAGTTAAGAAGCTTGCATAAAGTAAAACCTATTCTAAAGGGTAGTGATGCACCATGAATATTGTCCATCCACTACTACTTGAGCCTCTAAAACACTAGTGAAATGGAAATAAATGATGGTATTTATGACTCCATATGTCTGTCATGCATCAATACTTCATGCAAAGGTTCATCAAGTGAGAAAAACCTAAGGGAGATGATGGAGAGGCCTAGTTCAAGGCACTAATATAGTCAATATATCCACTATTGCATTCAATCAAATGAAATCAAAGACTTAAAACATGCATAACTAAACAATCTACTAGCTAGGTGAAATTAGGACTTGGCAAGGGAGAAGGATCTACCACTTATACTAAATCAAACTAACATGAACACACTAGGATAATTTATTCAAATCTGAAAATAGTAATCTTATTTATCTCAACAAGTTACAAGGCTCAATCTTGGTAGAGTCTAGTCATTTCCAAGAGAGGGATCTAAAATAATAGCTTAAAGGCTATACTTATGGAAAAAGAGAGCAAGAGAGAGAGAAAGTTTTGGTGCTCAAAAGGGAAATATGTATTTTCAAAATAATTTGAATAGACTTTGTAAATCAAGCCCACTCAAACCCTCCCTAATTGGCCTAGGGCACTCCAATCTGTTACATCATTACAGTATCTTCTCTATGATGCTTTATGGTGGTTGTAACAGTGAGATCAAGATGTTTCTAACTAGGTATTGGGACTAGTGTAGTTAAAAATTTTAGATCCATATTTAGAATCATGCCTTATTTCAAACTACTTCTAACTAGTTTTCAAGTACAAAGCTTGGTGTGCATAGTAGAGAGAGAGGTCCATTTCAAGTAGGTGGTCCATATGATGAACTATGGGGGTCCATTTGTTTGCCTTCATAGTAACCTTTTAAATATTAGCTCCTTCTACTAGAAATGGTGAACACAATCAGAGAAGGATCCCTTTATGATGTAAACCCATGAGCTAGAGGCTCGTATTTAGCCATGTGGGTGGTCCTTGTATGTTATTTATACTTTAATACATATTTATGTATTTTTAATGATGTTTGATTAAAATTCCATGGTGGTAATATGATCCTTCAAAATCCTATCTTCATGGTCTAAAATATCCTCTCAAGCTTCATTGATAAACTTAGTCTTTCCTTTATTCTCGACCTTTATTTTCATTGGTTATTGATGCTTGATTTGAATCTTTGACTCACTAATCAAATAACTCCATCAATTTCAATCAATATGAATTATCAAGAACCATTGATCCTCTACAAATTGAATTAATTATTGACACTTGTCATGTACTCATTCACCCTTGAGATTTGTTGACCCTTTGACCTACACTCACCATTACATGTGGATGCTTGATCAAATGCCAACTATTGATTTATCAAGACCCACCATTTAAAATCCAATGGATAGTTCATGAACTTAAAATTTATGTCCTCACTCTTGTCGAAATATCTTCATGTGACCATTATTAATATTCATGTGAACATCAAATTTAAGCTCAATAATATTTATCTTACTTTGTCTTTAAATTTGATGTCCTACCAACTATTATTTGTCATCTTGTAAAATGAAAATAATGTCCTATAGATCATTAAATTTAAGCACGTACAAATTTTTTCCTAAGTTTTATTTTGACATTCACATGAATGTCTTAGGATTTTCAAATCCAAATGGTTAGTTGTAGGGGTCTAAACTTGACGTCTACATAGCTATCACTGAGAAATTTAAACTTCAATGGTCATTTGTTGAGGTTTGAATTTGACGCTTATGGGGCTACCCATACTTTTGAATTAAAATGAATACTTCATGAGCCTAAAATTGATGTTTGTGCACCTATCTAGATCATTTTATTTAGACCTTTTGCTAGACATTTTCTATGGGATTTGTGTCTAGGCCACTTCCTCCAAAGGAAATAGCTTGTCGTATCTTTGCCTTGATTAATTATTTTGAACAAAATGTTTGAAATAATTCATGTCTTTGGGGTCTTTGTCTTAGATAAAATGATTGAAATAATTTAGCCTTAGTCTTTTGATTTGGGATAAAAGCTCTAAAAGAAAACTGTCTTTGGGAAAATTATCCAATATAGTTTTTCTAAAGGAATTGTGCCCATAGAATGGCCCTTTAGCCTTTTTGAAATAGTCCTTTGCCCTTTGGAAATGCCCTTTAGAAATTCAACATTGGACCCTTTCCTAAAATAAAAAGACCCTTCAGAAACATTGAATTAGACCATATTACCAGGAAAAGACCCTTTGGGGAAATTACACTGGACCTTTAGTGAAGAAAATTACCCTTTGGGAAAAGTGTATCAAAAAATATTCTCGAAATAAATAAACCTTGTATTTTACTTCAAACATTTTATCCAAAAGAATTTATGCCTTCAAGAAAAGTTTTGGACACTTGGCTTCAAAATTGCCCCTTGGAAATTATGAAAAGGACCCTCTTCAAAGAAATACCCTTCAAGGAAATTGTTTTGGACATGTCTAAAATATTTCTTGACGCTTAGCCAAAAAGACCAAAACAAAACTCCTAAAATAATTCCAACACTTAGCCAAATAAAGTGAGACAAAAATCTTGAAATAATTAAGTCTTTTATATTTATTGTGGGATTTATGTGGAATGTGAACCAAAAATTTAACTCAAGAGAAGTGTTAGTATCTTTTTAGTGACATAATGAAATGAAATTGAAAAACCAACACACTAGATAGCATACATCTCTAGGCCTAGTTACTAGGGAGAGCTTAGTTAACAATACTAGAATGGAAACACAAATAAAAAATGAAAGAGAAAAAATATTTCACCTCCCTTGAATGCTCTAAATTAGCTTGTAGAAGTGGCTTGCTCAGCTTGTGCTCATGAAGTCTTCATCAAAGGAGGCTTGGCTATCTCCTTTTCTCCTTGGCACGTTGTGGCTTTAGCTTATCTTGGCTCAATATTTGGACATTATAACACTAATTTCAGAAATATTTGGAATCAATTTATCATTATAACTTTGTCATGTGAGAGCTTAAAATTCAATAGGCAAGGCCTCCTATTTATATATTTTTAGAATAGTTTTAGGATCAACCATGACCGTCCATATCAAGATTGAGATGTGTGGCCATGAATAAATCCAAATATGAAATTCATTATACAAATATCCTCATTAATATTTTGGATATAGGGGTATTGAATAGTCATGGATGGTCTTAATGAGGCATGGGAGACCTATACTCCTGATATTTTATGCATTTATGGCTTATGGATGCCACCCCATATGATGATGTCACCTAATGATATAGTTAATAGAAATCAATTTAAACTAAATATTTATTCAAAAAATTCAATGGAAAATTAACTTAAGGCTCGAATTTGGTTTAATTATCCTAAAACATGATTAGTCAACTTTGGTGCAAATTTTGGCTCTTGGTGCACAAATCAATCAAATTGTTCAAAATGTCTTATTATTGGTCCAAAATTTGACTGAATTGGAATTAGAAATCAATGTCAGATGTGTTGAATCCATTATCCCATTTAGGATGTTACCAACACCAAATAACAAGGTGCATGTCTTGTGCAAGATATTTGATAAAAAAGAGCAATCTAGAGCACCGAGGTGCAAAATTGGCATTTTGACTCAAAATGATCTGATCAAATTTAGCTAGCCCATAAATTACATTGACCCATTTAATGATACTCTATCCAAAATTGACACTCGAATATATCAATTTCAACTCATTTAATACATTTTAGTGTTTTAAAGCCAAATTGTGCACTTTGGTAGAAATTGATCAAAAGTCTAGTTGGAGGTTATCGATGGCCAATTTTAGGTGTTTATAGTTTACCCCTATTTGGGAAGGAATTTCAAACCATAGGAAATGTAATGTCTTCTCAAATAATGATAAAAGGCTTGTATGCCAAAAAGAAGATGATGGTTCAAGAACAAAACTCCAAATAGTTTTAGGAAGCCTATGATGATGCCCGCTTGAGGGAGTGGTTGTTACATTTGTTGATGGATGGTCCCTCAAAATAAATAAGAATAAATGTGTAATTAACCCATGGTTGGGATTAATCCAAATGAAAAAATGCTTGCATGAATTGATGTAAAAAAGATACTAATTTGACCAAAGGTGGTTATAATTAGGAATACAAGTCAAAATAATGATTTGCCCATATGCAGTTATAATCATTAAGAGGACCTAGATTGGATAAAGATGATTTTTCCCCAATTACGGTTGATTAGCAATCATAACCCAAGGATATAACCTAGAATATAGATTAAAGATGAGCAGGTGCAAAGTGATGAAAGGGATGAATAAAAGAATAAGATTGGTTAGTGTAATGATTTAGTTGTACCTACCAATGAGGAGATGTACATACTTATTAACAATGATATAACTAGAATGTTCAATGGGTTGATTTGATCAATGGTGGGATGGAAGGATTTTCCAAGATGCCAAAGAGAAACTTTTATGGCTCTATTGATTGTAGACCTTTTTGAAGCTAATTTTTGCTATAGCATATGATTGTAGGTTTCATGATAGAAAACCATGAAGACTTGGCTAAAATATGTGTAAGGATTGACTCTTGATCCAATAAACACTTAAAAATAATGCACCAATGATAAAAACCATGATGATAATGTTGACATATGAATTTGGATGGACTCAAGAATAATGTGCTCGAGGAATCACCTAATGAACACATATAGACTGAGTTGAGGAAACAATGCTAAAAGCAAACAAAGAATAAAGAATACAAAAAAATAAATAAAACATAAAAAAATCACACAAATAGATACTTGAAATAAATAAACAAAAAAAAATCCTAAAAACAAAATCAAAAGAAAGCATCCTAATAATGACTTTGCCCTAATAAGGTGGATCGACGATAACTGGTAGGCTTAAACAGCAAAAATGTTTTTAGATTTTTGAAATGTTATGAATGTTTTTATATTTTTGAGGTATCTTAACTCATTAGAGAATGACAAGATACCTACTCACAAAATGATGAGAGCATTTGGCTTAGGTTGCTCACAAAATGAAGAGAGTGTATAGAAAGGGGGACTAAAGTGACCTCAACATGAATTGATCATGACCTACTTAGTCCTAAAATGACCTCAATTCATAGTAATTCCATCCACATAAAATGTGAGGAAAAACCAACTAGGTCCCAACAAGTTCTCAAATCCAAAAAATGGCCAGTCAAATGAAAATAGCGATGGCAAGGAAATGTGACAATGCATCATAAACAAGTATTTCCCCTAGTTTTTCCATAATTGGTATAACTAGGATACGATATAATAGATTAATGATACTAATTTACCCATATATAGTTATATTTAATAGCAAGATTAGTGAGACACTAATTTTCCCATAGGTGGTTATAATCAGGCTCACATAAATAAACTTGATAGGATGAAAGATATCTTTCCAGATCAATTGTCACACTACTTTCATAGACTATCATTATAAACATGAATTTGATAAGAGTTAAAATATAATCAAAATCACATCAAAAAAAGTGTAGGAAGAACCAAAGTAGCCAAGATCAAAATAGGATTAGGTAGGATGACTAAAAATAGGCTTTGGTCTAGACAGGAATGGAATGGTTAGATGGCATGGTCTTGCTAAGGATAATTATGGTTTGATAAATCAGATAAAATGGTAAGAAGGTTTCCCCCAAGTGAGAAGGTGATTAGTTGGGATATATGATAATGGAAAAAGGATATGTAGCAATGGCAATGACATGGCAATGAAATGGTATGGTACATGTTTTTGTCTTGGGTGTGGTTTTTGATTATGTTGTTCCTACTGATGGGGAGATGCACATCCTAATGAATAAATGATACAAACAAAATGCTTGATCATGTTAATTTCTATCCCACACCTCATCTAAATAACTACTCCATTAATAACTACCTGTAGATTTGGATGCTAAGAATGCTTTTGTGATCTTCTTTGGTCATTGATTTTGATTCCTTCCTATGTTGAGACAAGGTATCTCTGTAGCTTCTATAAAGGAAATTACAACCATGAATGGTAAAAAAAGACAAATAATAGATGGTAGATTTGATTTTGAAATGGAATGGTAGATGATAATGAAATGTGTAATGGTGGAGAAACATATGAAAATTAGGACTTTCAATCACATGTAATGTAGTTGATGTTGGCTTCAACATAACTTTAGATGCGGCAAAGTTGAAGACTTTTTCTCTTAATAGGACTACCATATTTTTTTGTTGTTTGATCTTGAGAGTAGATACCATATGATTAGACTGTAGATATGAATCTATTTTGATTTGATCTTTGATTTTGTCTTCATCAAGTAGTGAAGAACTTTTGTGCTCAGCTATTGGTTCCTTGATGAGGTTTTCATCAATGAAGTTGTCTTGATTATTTCATAATCCATTTGAGATTACTAATGAACATTGAATTTTTACTTTGATAATCTTCTAGTGCTTCTAAAATAGTTTCACTAGAAGAAATTGAGTTTGAACTTTGCTTATCCCCTAGCACCTCTAAAAAAGTTTCACTAGGAGAGTGTTCTTCTGCTACATGAATGTGGTCTTGGCCTCCTTTATCTTCTTCAACTACTATGTCGTCATGGATACATTTCAAGAAAGTGATATTTTAGCAGTCCCAATTGACATTGATGGGAGATGGAATGTCAATGATATGGCTATTTTGGTTGATGGTAATGGCATAGGGAGAGGCTACATAATCCTTATAGAAGATATTAGGATAACTTGTGTCGAAGTTGAAATACTCATCCTCAGTAACCATAAAAAGATCACAAATGTATTCAAACTGATCTATGAGGCATGCATAACCAATGTTATAACAACCATGAATGGATTCTTCTTCTGAATCTAATTCTAACTTAATGAACTTTGAATCCAATATTGAGATTGATGTTGATTCAATAATGGAACATGATTCTAACTCTAATTCTTTATATAATGGTTATTTTATTTCAATAATGTCTTGTTGAATTTTTGGTATTAGACAAGTGATGGCCTATGATGGCATAATAAGCTCCACAAAGACTAGTTTGTTAGAATGGGACTCCTCTAGGATGGGAAAAAGGTCAAGAGATAACTCCTCAGGGACTAGCTTATCAAGGGGAGATTGTTAAAAAATAGGCATAGAGTCAAGGTAATGATTTTTATAAAGGTGGTTAAAATCATTAAGAAGTGACTCAATAAAGACTGGCTCATCAGAGTGAGACTCCTCAACAATTGGTATAGGATCAATAGGCAATTCGTCACAGGTTGACTTATCACAAATGGTTGATACAATAGAAACATATTGAATTGGTTGGTTCTTTTGACCTTGGTTTCTAATGAGTTTGAAGATACTAGTTTTGAAGATAGATTCATCTTCAAATGATTGGATCAGTTAAGGTTTGGATGGGATTAGTAATGGAGGAGGAATGGCTTATAGTTGGATAATGGTAGGGCATTGGGGATCATGATTGTTTGCATGAGCCAAAGGACAAAGTCTTAAGATGGTAATGATAGAATGGTGTGGATCTTGATTTCTCTCACAATTTAAAGGCCTAGGTCCTAGAATGTTGAAATGGTGTTGTGGAGCCTAGTTTCTCACATAAGACAAAGGACTAGGTTTAGGAATGGTAATGGCATTCCTTAGATATTATATAGATTGATAGCTCATATAATCCAAAGGAGGGTTAGGGGTAGTTGATGATTGGATAAAAAATGATGTCATAGAACTTGATTGATTGTACAAGCCAAAGCATCTAAGTCTTCTTCATAAACCATATCATCTCTGTCATGAGTTGGCTCATAAGCTGGTTCTTGACTGTGTTCCATGTATTGATTATTATAAAGAAGGTATGGATCTATATCCCAAACAACATTATCTATAGTTGGGTCTTCGAAGTCCTCCTCACAAGCCTCTTCATGCCAATCATGTCTCGATTTGGACTTTTTGGATTTTGACTATGTTCCCCATATGGAGTATTATAGGGAGAATAATAAAACTCCTAGAAAATATTTCACTATAGGGGTTCCTAGTGGGATTTTGTGCATCCATTCTATCATAATTTTGATTGTACATGACTCCACCATAAGTGTAGCTAGACATATCCATATAAATGATGAAAGCTCTAAAATAAAAATCCTTTGAGTTATACAAACTCTAAAAAATTATCCAAAGGACAAATGGTTCAAACTTGGTCTAACTTGGTCGAAGGGGTGGAGTTGTATCTCCAATGTGGTCTTAAAGTGGAGTTGTATCTCCAAACTAATTTGTTCTAAGACTTGGCATAAAATAGTCTAACATCAAATGTCTAATGTCAAATGTCATACACATAAAAGTTCAAGCATCTAAATAAAAATTGGCATGTTAAAGGTCTAGGTCAAAGTGTTCCAAATAAGGTCTAAACTAGGAAAGGGAAAAGAGTCACTAGGTATTTTGTCCAAACATGGAGTCAAAAGCTAGGCTCAAATAGGTTATGCTAGGACTTTTGGCCAAATGGTGTTAAAAGCTAGACTTGAAACAAAGGCATGATGTGATTTATATAATCTAACAAGTTTGGAAATGGATTTGACATATACTTGACACATAGAATTAAATATAAACATATTTAGTTGGCATAAGGAATAAAACAAAAGGCATTTGGAGAAAGGTTGTGTTTCTCTCAAAAAAAGGCACAAACAATGATGAGGATAGGCTTTGTACAAACAAATCATCAATAGGTTTCAAATTTGGGTAATCGATTAACTAAAGTTATGCAACCCAAAAGAGAAAGATCTATATATCAACCCTATGAATTAAGGCTTAAACATAAATCAATCAATGTTTCAATCCAAACTTGACAAGACTAATTGAAAACTCAACGTTAAAAACTAGGATTTGACCAACAATCTAGATAATATTGGATAGCATGACAAAATAATACACATGTCTAAATGGTATACATAACATGGTTTAAAAATAATGGTTTCTAATATAAGTTAAACTAGTCTTGAAACAAATTGAGCATCTTAATGGTGTAACCATGTCCGAATGATGTGATCTATGTTATGTTTCAAAGACTCAAAAGGCTAAAAATGTTTTGACTTGATTTGGGAAACATAACTCTACCCTTATTAACTAAAATATATTATTTTGACATGGTTTTGAACAAACAAACAAGTTTTAGTCTCAAAACATACTAAGCAAAAATGACCAAAATACACTAAGTATAATCGTCCAAATCCTAACAATGGTATGGCAATGTGGGGTTGACTAATCTAGCAAGCTTTCAAATGTTTTTAGGGGAATAAATTGTATAATGACATTCACATCAAATGATGCAAAATACAAACATGGAAATTGGGTGACCATGGCATTGGCTAGTTGCAAAAAAAGTCTAGTCCTTTTTGCAACTACTACATCCTACTGTTTGCTTAGTGTAGTGCAATGTCCAAATGCAGATACGTCCCATGTGCAACTCAAAAGGAGTGGATGAAGTCAATGATAGGAGATTAATACCTAGGTCAAAGCTTCCATAAATAACTCATGGGAGGTAATTAATTCCCCCTTGCAAGCCAAGTTTGCATGAAATAAAATACTAATAGAAAGATTTTAGGGTCATTTTCAAGGTCACCCAAACTTTGACGAGTTTTTGGGGAGTGATTTAGATGACATTATTTCTAAGCCTTGGACTATGATTTTTAAAATAAGGATGGAAATTTTTATTCTAAGGGTTCCCTAAAGGAGATAAATGAAAGATCATACATGCACAAACCTTATTTTTTCTAAATAAGTTTTAATTAAACAACAATTGAAAACAAGAATTGACAAGTGTGTTTAATTTTAGAACCCAAATGAAAGATGTGTAGTGTTATTTTGACCCCTTGGTCTTAAGTTGTAACTTTGAAAGCATAATTATCAAAACATTAAATTAATCACCTAAATGTTTCATTAAGTTGCAAAAACAAGATTCCTGATTCATTTTAAAAGCATGTCAAATATGTCTTAATAGCATGCTTTAACGAATTCCAAGTCCACTGATTACTTGTCTACCCTTAAGGCATCACCCCAAAAACAAATATGTTAGGATAGAAAATGTTAGAAAAAATGTAAATAAAATATTAAATATATGAATACCTATAAACAACAAATTAGAAGGCTAAAAATAAAATATAACACATAACATATAAAAGCATGCATATAAAATATAAAAACCTATAGTTAGTATTTTTAATATAACTTTTAAAATATAGATCAGTTTTCTACAAAATTTTGAGATGTTGTCAATAAATCTAGGGTGCACGTCTCTAAAAAAATTCTAAAAAGTCAATAAAATTTTTATCAACTTTGTTCTAACCTTTTTTACCAAAAAAATATAAAATAGAAAGTGATAGTCACTAAAACATCTATAACTTCTAAAATATAAAGAATTTTTTTGTGAATTTTTTAGATAATATCAATGAAATTTATATATTAGTTAAAAAAATTAGATTAAAATATTAATTAAATAAAAATTTATGACTTATTTATTGGCCATTTTTACTCAAAGTAAAAACAAAACAAAAAAATCAAAATTATGAAACAGAAAAAAGTTTGTGGATTGCGCTCTCATGAAGATCATCCCATGGAGCATGCCATTATGTGAAATAATAATTTTACTCAATAGAGGTTTTAGTATCTTGTTAGTGACAAAATAAAATCAAATCAAAAAACCAACACACTAGCTAGCATACATCTCTAGGACTAGTTACTAGGGAGAGCTTAGTTAACAATACTAGAATGGAAACACAACTAAAACATGAAAGAGAAAAAATATTTTACCTCCCTTGAATGACCAAAATTAGCTTGTATAAGTGTATTTCTTAGCTTGTGCTCATTAAGTCTTCATCAAAGGAGGCTTGGCTATCTCCTCTTCTCCTTGGCACATTGTGGCTTTAGATTGGCTTGGCTCAATATTTGGACATTATAACACTAATTTGCATAAAGATTTGGAATAAATTTAGAATTATAACTTTGGCATGTGAAAGCTTAAAATTTAATAGGTAATGCCTCCTATTTATAGATTTTTAGAATGGTTTTACAATCAACCATGACCGTCCATCTCAAGATTGAGATGTGTGACCATGAATAAATTCAAATATGAAATTCATTATACAGATATACCCATTAATATTTGGGATATAGGGGTATTGAATAGGCATGTATGGTCTTAATGAGTCATGAGAGACCCATAATCTTGATATTTTATGCATTTATGGCTTATGGATGCCACCCCATATGATGATGTCACATGATGATGCAATTAATAGAAATCAATTTCCAATAAAGATTTATTCAAAAAATTCTATGGAAAATTAAATTAAGGCTCTAATTTGGTTTAATTATCCTAAAACATGATTAGTCAACTTTGGTGCAAATTTTGCCTCTTGGCCCACAAATTGATCAAATTGGTCAAAATGTCTTATTATTGGTCCAACTTTTGATTGGATTAGAATTGAAAATCAATGTCAAATGTGTTGGATCTGTTATCCCATTTAGGATGTTACCAACACCAAATAACAAGGCACATGTCTTGTGCAAGAGAATTGATAGAAAAGAGCAATCCAGAGCACCCAGGTGTAAAATTGGCATTTTGACTTGAAATGATCTGATCAAAGTTAGCTGGCCCATAAATTGGATTTCTCCATTTAATGACACTCTAGCCAAAATTTACACTTGAATATATCAATTTCAACTCATTTAATACATTTTAGCATTTTAAAGCCAAATTATGCACTTTGGTGGAAATTGATCAAAAGCCTAGTTGGAGGTTATCGATGTCCAGTTTTAGGTGTCTACATGGAACACTTCCTCTAAAATAATTATGAATGCTACACTTGGCTAAAAGTTGAAGAGGTATAAACTTAGGCTCTTTTTGGACCTATTCTTGCAACTATTCAGTAGCATGAAAACCTGATTGGATCTATCCACTTGCAAGTTGAGCCTACTTCTAAGCCCCCTGATCCACTCAATAATTAAGACCTTGCTCATTTATTCAAACCAATCATAAGCTTGGTATGTGGGACAAAATGACCAACAATTTTGGTGACTCATAATAAATCATACCTATTATGCTTTGAGAACCCAAACTATGTGCCAATCTTGTTCTAACCTCTTGAAACAAAATAAGGAGTAAAAGGAGAAAAAAATAGAAGGGGAACCTAAACTACCAACATAAGGATCACTAACCTATAGAATAAAAATGAAAAGGGGAGCAAACTACTATATGTGTTACTCACTTATTTAAACAAGATAAACCTAGAACAACTAACCTGAAGTAACAAGATTTCATCTAGGGTTAAATGGGAATTTATTTAATGCAACATGGACCTTTGAAACATGATTGATACTTTTTGATGGCATCTTCTTGTAGATGGGAGAAAATGGATGCTCATGTCTTCCTAATGATGTAACTAGGCCTCTTATCTCCATTCTCATGTGTAGGGATTGAAGATGTGGATCTGAGATCCAATCATATTCTTTCCAAACTTTTTATTCTTTCATCAAAAATGTTATCTCTACCTCATCGATCAAGGGCTACAATTGATTCTATTCCTTAGACTTCAAGTGGCCAACTATCACAACATCCTTGATGAGCTCTTTTTCTTTGAGCCTTGGATTATGTAGTGGTTAGGTATTTAGGTTTAGGTATAAATCCTCTAAGTTCTCCCAAAATGACATCTCATCTTGGTCAATGTACAAACCAAAAGATCTTTTTCTACTTCTGTCATCTACTTTCAAGACATTAGACTGATTACCCACCTCATTCTCTTGGACAAGGTCATCACAAGACTCTTGATCAAATGAGGTTTGCTCATCCTCTTCATTAATAAAGAGGGGTGATAAATCATCAATCCACTCAAACATAATCTCTTATTGAGTTTTTAGATCTAAATTTGCATTGCTTTCTTTATCTAAAATGTTAGCCTATTATTCAACTTCATCACTCAAATATGCCACACTAAGTTACTCAATCTCACCCAAGAATTCCAAACATAAGTGTTTCCACTTGTCTTCCAATGGATTCTTGACTTTGGTATCAATAACATTATTAAGACTACTACCATCTAATTGATCTCCTATGAAAAGATTAGATTGTGTTTCATTTGCCTTAGTTGCATCATTAAGATATGGTAGCATCCCTTTATAACTTAATTCATGATCATACTTAATTTTTAAATTATTGGAGTATACAAGGGTCCAAATCTAAATATATTATTTATAGACACTATAAGTTTCCTCTTCAAGGTGATCTTAACACTCATCTATAATTGTATCATTGTCAATCTCTTGAACGACTAACCCTTCCTCAAACTTTGGTGTGCTTGATTTCATTTCAAGAAGGGAGAGGGTGGGTGGGTAGTAAATAACATTAGGATGCTTGATGTTGGCAAGGGTATATTTTCAACTAGGGATCTTGATTAATATTTTGGAAAGTTATTGGGATTGAGTAGAGATGTGAAAAGGGGGATTGGGTGTTTGATTAATAGTAGATGAAGGACCAGTAATAGATTTTACACCTTCTTTCTCTTTCTTATCCTCTTTGTCAAGGGTGGGCATGATGAAATTAGGATTCATGGCTCATGAAGGCTTCCATGTGGGTATCACCTCAAGTTATTTGGTAGTTATGGGATCTTGAGCACAAGTGGATTACTTTGGAGAAAGAAGGTGAAGGCAATCTATATTTTGGGTGGTTGGGGGAAGAGGTTAAACATGGAAATTAGAGAGTGGATCAGACTTGATTTTCACCTCTACACCATGTTAGATCTTGCACACCATATGAGACAAATCTTTGAAAAATCATCCTCCAACCTTAGTCATGAAGTCAATACCCAAAAATAAGGCATGATGAGGCAATAAATATGCTATCATAAGGTCTTGTAAAACTGAATGTTTGGGGTAGGCATAAAAACTGAGTTGGAGGTTTATAAAAATACCAAATACTTTCATGGGAGACCCTTTCCATGGAAAACCAATGTCAGGTATAGGATCATACCTCAGATTCAATTGGTCTGCTACCAGTTTAGGAGCAATAGAGATATCTGTATTGGCATTAAGTTAATAATTATGAACCAAGAAATCTCCTATGACCAGGGAGGCAAGAAAGGGAGATGGGGTAACCAATTTAGTTAACTCTGGCTAGTTTTTAGGAGTATTTTGGTGAGGGATAAGATTTTGGAATTCTCCCCTTTTTTGTTCTAAGACTCTCCTACAACCTATCTCTTTCTTTTCTTAATCTCTCAATTTCTAAATGAAGATAGTTAGTGTTTGGTTTAGGTGGATTTCAACAGGAAAAAGGTTGATAATAGGACTGGTCATGAGGATGAGGAGGTTGCATGGAGGTGGAGGAGGCTGAAAGAATGGCAGATGGTCTTGGTAATATGGAGGATATGGATTACATAGATCATATGGGCTATAGAAAGGTGGATATGGGGTGGAGAGAAGAAATCTTCCTCATAGGACGTCATGGCTCCCTATGCAATATATGAATTGAATACAAACATGACAAAGCCTTCTTACCTCTACAACCATGAAATCACTAATATCTTTGAAACTTGAGGCCAATTAGAAACCTTATAAAGATGCTTGACTCTGATTAAGGTGTGTTGTAGATGATGTTGTTGATGTCTTCAAAGTATGCTTCAAGATGGTTAAAAGTGGTCCCATTTGGCATGTCAGCACTATTAGCTATCCATATTATACCCTAGCTAAAAGGAGGAATTTTCAATTCCTACTTTCAAACCTAGACTAACATGGGAATGGTCTAGGGCTATGGGTTGCCAATATCTAGACCAAACCTCTAGGATTTTTTATAAGGCTAGCTCCTCAAATTCTATGATTTGGACCTTTCTTCTAAAACCTAAGAATTGATTGGGGTGAAAAGATTTAAGAATATTGTATAAGGTAAAACCTATTCTAAAGGCTGGTGATGTACCATAAATATTGTCCATCCACTCATACTTGAGCCTCCAAAACACTAGCGAGACAAAAATAAATGATAATATCTATGACTCCAAATGCCTATCATGCATCAATACTTCATGCAAAGGTTCATCAAGTGAGCAAAACCTAAGGGCGATGATAGAGAGGAATAGTTTAATGCACTAATCTAGTCAATATTTCCACTATTGGCTTTAGTCAAATAGCATCAAACACTCAACATAACTTACATAACTAGACAATCTAACAGCTAGGTGAAATCACGACTTAGCAAGGGAGAAGGCTCTACCACTCATACAAAATCAAACTGACATGAACACACTAGGATAATATATTGAAATATGAAAATAGTCATCTTATTTATCTCAAAAAGTTATAAGGCTCAATCTTGGTAGAGTTTAGTCATGCCCAAGAGAGGGATCTAAAATAATAGCTCAAAGGTTATACTTATATAAAAAGAGAACAAGAGAGAGGGATATTTTTGGTGCTCAAAAAGGAAATAAGTGTGTTCAAAAATATTTGAAAATTTGTTACAACAACCTCCATAAATAAATCCCACTCAAACCCTACCTGATTGGCCCAGGGTAGTCTAGTCTATTACATCATTACATTATCTTCTTTGTGATGATCCATGATAACTAAAATGGTGGGATCAAGATGTTTCCAACTAAGTATTGGGATCAATTATTTATAACACTTAGATCCATCATTTAAAATTATGCCATTTTGTAAACTACTTCTAACTAGTTATCAAGTACAAAGCTTAGTGTGCATAGTGGAGAGAGAGGTCCATTTCAAGCAACTGGTCTATATGATGAACTATTGGGGTCCACTTTTTTGCATTAAAGGAACCCTATGAAATATTATCTCCTTCTGCTAGAAATGGCAAACATAGTCACAAAAAGATCCCTTTAAGATGCAAACCCATGAGTTGGAGGCCTGTATTTAACCATGTGGGCAGTCCCTATATGTTCTCTATGCTTTATTAAATGGCTTATGGGTTTTTAATGATGTTTATGGTCTAAAATTTCCTCTCAAGCTTCATTTATAAACTTGGGCTCACCTTTGTTCTTAACCTTTATTTTCATTGGTTGTCGATACTTGATCCAAATCTTTAACTCACTAAATAACTCACTTCATTTATTTCAATTGGTATGAATGCCTAAAAACCATCGATCCTCTATTAGTGGATTTCATCCTTGACACTTGTCATGTACTAATTCTCCCTTGAGATGCATTGACACTTTAACCTCCATTCATTATTAGATATGGATGCTTGATCAAATGCCAACCATTGATATATTGGGACCTACCATTTGAAAGCTACTAGAAACTTCATGATATTAAAATTGATGTCCTCACTCCCATAAAAAAACATTCATGTGAACATTATTGACGGTCATGCGACCATCAAATTTAAGCTCAATAATATTTGTCTTGATTTATCCTTAAATTTGGCATCCCACCAATTGTCATTTGTCATCCTATAGAATGAAAATGATGTCCTATGAATCATCAAATTTAAGCACTATGGATTTTTGCCTAAGCTCTATTTTGACTTTTGCATGAATGTTTTAGGATTTTCAAATCCAAATGGCTAGTTACAGGAGCCCAAACTTGATGTCCACATAGTTGTCAATGAGAAATTTGAACTTCAATGGTCATTTATTGAGGCTTGAATTTGATGCTTATGGGGTCATCCAGTAATTTTTAATTCAAACAACTACTTCATGAGCCTAAAATTGATGTTTTTTCACTTATCTGGATTACTTCCTTTAGACCTTTTGTTGGACATTTTTTGGGATTTGTGTCTCAGCCACTTCCTTCAAAGGAAATAGCTTACCATATCTTTTCCTTGAGAAATTATTTTAGACAAAATGTCTGAAAGAATTCATGTCTTTAAGGTCTCTATCTTGGACAAAATGTCTAAAATAATTTATCCATAGTCTTTTGATTTGGGACAAAATCTCTAAAAGAAAATTGTCTTCAAGAAAATTATCCCAAAAAAAATTCCCAGAGGAATTTTTCCCATAGAATAGCCCTTCAGCCTTTTTGAAATAGTTCTTTACCCTCTAGAAATGCCCTTTAGAACTTTTACATTGGACACTTTCCTAAAAGAAAAACAATCTTCAAAAACCTTGAACTAAACCATTTTCCCAAGAAAATATCCTTCATATAAATTGCACTGGACCTTTAGTGAAGAAAAGTACCCTTCAGGAAAAGTGTATCAGACAATTTTCCCAAAAGAAATAAACCTTGTCTTTTACTTCAAACATTTTATCCAAAAGAATTTATGCCTTCAAGAAAAGTTTTTGGGACACTTGGCTTTAAAAGTGCCCTTCAAAACTTCTAAAAAGGACCCTCTTCAAAGAAAGACTCTTTGGGAATATTATTTTAGATAAAATCTTTAAAATAATTCTTGACACTTAGCCAAAAAGACTGAAACAAAACTCCCAAAAGAATTATAACACTTAGCCAAATAAAGTGGGGAAAAACTCCCAAAATAATTAAGCCTTGTATATTTTTTGTTGGCTTTGTGTGGAACACTTCCTCTGAAGGAATTCTGAATACTACACTTGGCCAATAGTTGAAGAGGTGTAAACTTAGGCTCTTTATAGAATCATTCCTTCAACTATTCAATGCCATGAAAACCAGATTAGATCCCTCCACTTACAATGTTGAGCCTGCTTCTAAGCCACCTGATCCACTCAAAAATTGGGAACCTAATCATCTGTTCAAACCAGGTAGAAGCTTTGCATGTGGGCTAAAATGGCCAAAAATTAGTGAAACCATCAGGGTATTTTTATATGCACCATTTTATATGTTATACTTTAAAATGTGTTTTTACGACACCTAATTTGTGTTCAATCACACACCTTAAATTTGGGCAAAATGTACACTAAAAAATATCCCCTTGGAATTTATTTTGCATTATCTTATATGTTTTATGTATATTTCTCTATGTATAGGTGAATGGTCCAAATTAGTTGTTAATTCATTATGTTGATTTTTGAATCTTGAAACCACCTTCATGGATCCCCTCTTATCCCCCAAATATACCTCATACTTTTCATGTACCATTTTCAAGATCATCTATATGGTCCTAGTATACTTTCCTATGTTACGTTTAAAATCGAGTATGCATGTCTAGGTTTTTTCCTTTCTCATTTATAATTATTGGAAGATGATATTTTGCATCAATATGAATAAAGATAAAAATTAATTCATCTATAAATAAAAAATTAATTATGTCCATTTGATTATCATGTACTTATCAAGATCACTTTTGGAGCATTTCATTATAAATTTAATTGTTATACATTTTTTATTTATCAACTTGTAATCTTTTTCTACATTTTAAAGGATCTGATGAATCAGAAGGGATAAGACTAACATATCTATGTAAACCCAAAAAATAAACTCATACCAATAATAGTCTTAACTGATTTGGACATTTTTAAGAGTTAAAATGTAAAGAATGTGAATTCAAGAATGCCATTTAATATACATTTATTATGCTAGAGGAATTTCATTAAGAGGGACTTTATTGAGATTCCTCAGAGTATATTTTGATGCCAATTATGATTGGGTTATAACTATGGATATTCAAATATGATAGAAATTTTTGTCTAACAGAAGGAGGATATTTATATTAATCTATGTTCATATGTATTTTGAATTCGTATGTGTTGTTCACTCGGATATTTGAACACCTCTCCTCTCTCAGACAAAGATGATGATGTCGACCATAATCATAAGAATGAACATGAAGAATAAGTCATTAAAGTCAAATATGGAGGTTGTTATCATGAAAAAGAGCTCAAATAATTTTATGAAGTAGAAGAATGACTATTGTGATTTTTTTGTTTGTTACATCAAGATAATGCAATTTTTAACACGTTGTCATGTAAGGTGTTAATGAGAACATGAATGCCCTCAGTTTCCTTTCAACTTAAGTGTGGCACAATTTTTGAAGATGCTTAGATAATTAGTTCCTATTTTATCCCATCATAATATTGACAATGATTTGTGATTTTTAAAATTACAAAAGAAAATTATTAGAAATATACAAATATTCTTCCATTTTTTTACAAAATAGGTACCACATATTTCAAAGGATTTTTAGTATACTTATAATAAGTTCTCACACCACTAAAATTATTCTTATTAAAATAGTTTGATTGCAAGAAGTAGTAATATTCACTTAGTGTGTGCCTTTGGAATTACCTAAGAATAACAAGGGATCCCTAAGAAAAGTGTGCATAATGTAGATTATCGTTTCACAAGACAAAATTTCCATTGCATTATTCAAACAAATATATAAGATACATTGACTACTAAAATCTTTAAGATGCAATAAATATTAGTTATGGTAAGATCTATCACTATTGACTATACTACCTTACCTTTTCCATCCCCTGTGGTTATTAAAATATCAAAAGAATAGAATTTATTTTCCTCAAACTCGACATCATCAACTCAATTTTATAGGTTTCTTACACTTAGTATATATTTATTACCATTAATAAAAAAATTACTTCATTTGATGACTCAATATACCCTCAATAATTTTACAATCATATGCAACTAGAACTCTTTGTATAAATTATGTGACATCTTTATTCTTCATCACTAAAATCAAAGTTAATGTAAATTTATAAGCAAATAATTCAAAAAATAATAATGAATACCTTAAAGCATTAATAATAAATGAAATTTAGTATGTGAAATTTATTTATATAACCATGTAAGACTGCTCCTCAGATCATGTACATTGTTTATGGTTAGAAAGACAAGAGAAGTACACATATCCTATAGTTATACAATATATAGGTATATTTATTACTTAATTTTGTTATTAATACATGTCCTCTCCCTGCACATCAACACTACCTCCTCATTATCTGAATTATTAAATTATATTTAAAATAATTCACATGCACCACCATGGTAATTGATTCAAGTCACATAATGGCCCCCATGTTCCCTCAATCCCTCTAACTATAAGACTCATGCAATAGAGCCACATTGCAAATGGAAGATTGAACGAAAGGATGAAACACAAGATTTTTAAAGCGAACAATGTATAATAGTCTAGGTGGAGACAATATAGTTTCTAAATGAGTGGTGATTATAAAATGGAAATGGATCAAATGTGGTAGTAATAAAAATTCATATTTTAAATTATAACCTTGCCATAAAGATTGAAGAAATGAAACATAGAGAAAATTTTCAAAATAAGAAAGACCTTTGAAGCCACTCGCCTTCCCATCCCTTACTTGTAATACATGTCAATCCAGGTAGTCAAACATGTGCTATTATTTGTTAAACATGTGTCTTAAGTTCCTTAAAGGTGTTAATGGTGTGGTAATCAACATTAGACATTATATTGGTATGTCTCTCTCAATCAACGATCACCTAATTGTATGGTTTTCATGACGTAAAATGATAATTGACTGCCATCAATTTTTTTATTTTTTAAATAAATGTTAATTAAAGTATTAAAAAACTGATTGTAAATTTTAGTAAAATATTAATTTTATTTTGATATATAAAATAATATATTTAATAAATATATTATATTATATTATATTATATTATATATATATATATATATATATGAATGGTTGGAAAGGGAGAGGGCCCTCAAATTTGAATCGATGTAGGGACTACATATTCATGTGTGGGAATGTGATAGCATCATCAATTGGAGATAATTGTGAAAAATCATGAGAATAGAATGACACCCTATTATTTTTCATTCGCTGATATGGAATAGCTCATTAGGGATGACGTTAAAAATCAGGTTTCCATGAACCTCACTAACACCTTTTTCACCCTAGAAAATGGGACTAAGGTCCATAGAGAGAGTCCTAAAAGGGCATCTTTGTTTTATTTTTTGAAAATGGTGCCTATGAAGATAGGTATGTGAAATTTGGAGATATAGAGGTTGAAGATCAATTATTTGATAACATAACTCCATAAAATGTTGTGATGTGGATCATGATGGGTTTTACTTATGCTAGGCATGGGTATGGAGTAAAAGACCTAAGATAATTTTATGGTATGTAAAGACCTAGAACGAAGGTGAATAATCTCATTTTTGTTTTTATCCTAGCTTATAATAAATCAAGAGCTTTAGAGCATGGAAAAGAGAATTATCAAAAGATAATTAGTGGATTATTTATATTTAATGGGCCTATAGGGACTACTCTCATGGATATATTTTTGAAATGTGGAAATGTGGAGGATGCACAAAAAGTGTTTTATGAAATTCCTGAGTGGAATATGGTCTATAATTATTCAATGATAATTAGATATAAGTCAGTGTTGAGCATAAATATTTTGTTAGCAAAGCAAAATAATGAAACACATAATCAAGTTGTATCTGGGGATGTTATTGCTATAGATGCATTTGATGGAAGGGGTGTGATAGATGACAAAAAGATCAAGGGAATTAAAAATGTCCTCTATGTTATTTTTCAAATACAGTTCGATATGAATAAGGGTATATGTTAATTATTTGACAAAATGATGGCATACATAATGTTTGATGAATTTACTTCAGCCAATAAATATAGTGATAAAATGATAGAACATTAACTTATGGTATGTACCCTCCCTAGAAAAACCATTTATCTTTGGGCTCAATTGAAGTGTCTTGTGATTGATCTAAAGATGTAAATAGAGCATTCAAAAGGGATACCTATAGATCAATAACATATTATATTTAAGGGAAAATAAATTGAGGATCATTCTACTCTGTTATGTTATAATGTAGGCAAGGATTCCACTCTCTTCTTGGTAATGTGATTATGAGGAGGAGCTACAATTTCAAGGGTGCCCACAACCTCTAATTTTTTTAATTTTAAATAAGTAGTGAAAAATTCAACTACAAACTTAGTGTTGCAAAGCTTTCATCCATTCCTATTGTTTATATCATGGAGCATGTGGAAGAGGTGTCGATAGTGGATCTTATAGGGGAGAATGTGATCAATTACTATTCATATTTATTAAAAAAAACTAAAAATATATATATCTAATGGTTTTTGGTCTATCATAAAGGTTTTATATCAATGGATACATGCAACATAGACCAAGAAATTTGAAATATCAATTTTTTCCAAAAGATTTCTCATTATTCATATTTTTTATGCATAAGCATATCAGAGAGTTTTTGAGGATGGTCCTAGGTTTTGGGGAAATATGAGATTTCTCATCACCACATGGTTTCTATAATTTGACCCAAATACTCTCTCATTTACCAAAATGGAAATCTAGGTTTAGCTTTTGAATCTGCCTTTATATTTTTTTGTGTTTTTTAAGAGATTAGGAACTCTCTAGACACCTACATTAAAATTGATAAGGAGATAAAAACTATGGGTTTGTGCACATATGCTCAAATTTGTGTGAAGATAGATGTTAAAAAATGCCTACCAGATAAAGTGATATTCAGATTTGGGAAACACCAACACATCTAAGTATTAGATTATGAGAATAAAGTATTTTTATTTGTTAACTATAAAATTTCTAGATTCCTACAAGTTACCTATCCCTAGGTTTGAACACATCATCCTAAAAAAGGATAAAATAAACATCAAAATAAAGGATTTTTATGAATCAAGAGGTAGTGGATCAAGAAGATGATTATTAAAAATAAATCCAACTTACATCAAATCTAGAAAAGAATAAACATGGACTTTTAGATACCTAGGTTGAGGAATATGTTCTTATTGTATAGGTAAGAGGATAAGATAAAACATGTGGGGATTTTTTCATATTGGGCCTCATTATGGGTAGTGAAGAGAGTTCATGAATTAGATATCATTAATTCAAATAAGGATCTAATGACCCATTCAATCTTGGAATTGTTGATTTCATCAACACCATCAAAGTTGTAGACTACATATCTTTAGATTATCATGATAGATCCCACTCAATGGGTTTGGCAAGAAATTTAAAAGAAGATATGTAAATGGGTAGGTTTGAATATGTAGGCTCATGGTCCTAATTTTTGGGCTTCTCATGCTATGTTTTATATGCTTATGGTTGATGTCTTCACTATGGTATTTTTGTTGAAATTTCTATTAAGGTATTATCAATGATGTCTCTAAGGTTTCTAATAATTTCCATAAGGTGGAAAAGAATTTTCTTGTGGTGTCATGTATGAATTAAGGTCAATGACAAAGTGTGCCTTATTGATTATACATGGAGCTTGTAGGGTTTACTTGGTTAGGCAAGGTGATGGATGTTGGTGATGTGTTAACCATGTTTAAGGGGTCATATAAGGTGTAAATAGTGCTTGGGGAACTTGTGGAAGTCAAATTAATTCATTAGAATAGACTTGTGAATGTCTAGGTTATCCTAGTCACTTTGATATATCTTCTTGAGTAAGCAGATTGATGACTTTAGCATTCACATGTGTGAAGGTTTCAAAGGATAATGGTCATATGGGTTTGTTGATGTTTGTGCCTAGTTAATGTGTTTCAAATTTAAGATCTTTAAATTAATCCTATAAAAATTGATGAAGGTTCAAAGATGGTTTCCCAGGCATATTTCTCTATTTTCCATACTTTGCCAAATTTGAATTAAAAAGTGACCATTGGAATTCAAATATTTGAATTTACAAAGGAAAACTAGTCCTCACTATTTTGGCTATAAATTTTGATGGAGGAATAATTTGATGGTGGTATAAAAATAAAAATGGTAAATAAATTCAATTTATATCTTGAAAAGTAATTTGGAGGTTTGACTGATAGTAAAACTACATTTATTATGGTCAAAAGTTGACTGAAGGTTTGACCTTATTTTGTAAATGACCTAGGAAAGATGTTTGAATTTTTGTTGATGGTGTTTGGATGTTTTAAGGTAAATTATTAATTGGAGAGTTTTTTAGACTCTCTAAATATGGTTTTTATGGATTTTATAGGTTTTACCAATCCATATTCTATATTAAAAAATTCTCACAAGTTGATTGTTTGTTCGTTCATGGTGTTTTTGTAAGGAAGGCAAATGATTGATAGGTTTTTCATATGCAGAGGTGAGAGGGGATGAATGTAAGAAATTGAGGGTGTATTATGGGTTATGTGATGAGGACCTATGGGATTTTATGTGGACTTTTATTCCTAATTTTTCTTGGTAATGTGCTAAAGGGGTGAATTTGTCTCCATGAGACCTATAAGAGCTACTAAGGCCTAATTGAAAGGTGTATCTTCTAAAGGGTGACCCATAAAATGCTATGGTAGAACTATGAAGGTAGTATTAAGCTATGTATAAATGGGATAGAATAATTTAAGATTTAAGTAAAGTTTTATGGATGACCAAGAAGGTGATGGACAAGTTTACTCTATAAAGAGCTAAATCAAAGGTGATGGTTTCAAGAGTTTTTGAGTGAAGAATAGAGAAGTTTGAGTGCACTTGGTGGATGGATTTAATATCAGAGCAAGTTTAGGAATGTGTGAATAACCTATATTTCATAATTTTGATGTTATAATAGTGTACTTTTAGGTTTCAATATTGAGGATGAGCAAAGAGGTCTAGAGTGATCCAAAAGAGTGTTTTTGATGCATTGCTTGTGTGTGCAAGATTAAGAGAGTATGAAGAGTTGAAGAAAGGTGTTATACATTATTTATCCATTATATTGAAATGAAATCAATGTTATGGATCTATTTATTTCATAGGTGTTGTGTGAGTGCTCAACATCTAGAATAAATTGGTGTTTATTCATACGTAGGGATGGGTGTTCCTTATGAAGTGGGTGCTTCACTAAAAGGTCTCATGTTTGTGCTCATCTTATAGGATAATTAGTCCATGTATTTACAATATTGAGAGTGGTTTTTATTCCCCATGAGGGTTTCCCACATAATTCATGTGTTGTGTTCTTGATCTTATATTATCTTTCATGTTCATTGTTATGAATAACTTGTATGATTTATGAATGCTTGTGGTGACTGATCAAGGGTTTGAAAGGATTGGAATTGAAGTTTGTATTATCTTGCATCACTAATTCAACCCTCCTCCTCTTAATTATTATACCTCTAATAATTGGTATAAGAGGCATACCTTCTTCGCAATATTAACCACTTGAAGGTGATCTAAGGTACAATATGGAAATTCAACATATGTAGGGTTTATCTACAAAGAAATCACTACTATTTAATGGGTCTAATTATGATTTTTGGAGTGAAAGGATGAGGACATACATCATATCACTAGGGTTTGATATTTGGCAATCTATTATGGATGGTTATACTACACCAAATACTCCTCCAACTAATGCATCTGAAAAGAAGTTGAGTGAGAACAACTCTAAAGCTATGAATGCTATCATTTATGACCTATCAGAGGCTGAGTTCACCAAGGTGATCCACTAGAAGTCTGCCAAGGTTAGGTTGGTAAAATTATTGACTTATTGAAGGTAATTTAAAGGGCTCAAAATGAAAGAAGAAGATACTATGGAATCTTATCTTCTAAGGGTTGATGAAGTTGTAAACATGATCAAACGTCTTAGAAAGGAGAATGAATAAGCTATTGTGGTAAAAAAGGTATTAAGGTCTCTCACCCTCAAATTTGATTCAAAATTATCTACTATAGAAGAAAATCACGATCTCACTCAAATGAAGATGGATAAATTATATGGCATTCTTACTACCTATGAGATGAGAGTCAATGAGGATAGACCTCTTAAGAAGGAAGAAGGCTTCAAGGTAATCAAGGAGATAAAAGATAAGAAGAACAAGTTAATTCTTGAATATTTTGATCTCAATTAAGATCAACTTGAAGCCATGATTTCAAGAAAATTTAATGTAGGATCAAGTAAGTATGAAGGAAAATTTCCTTTTAAATGTTTTTCATGTGTTAAAGTTGGTCATTTTGTAGCTAATTTCCCTGATAGAGGTAAGTATGAACATAAGGAATCTCATAGATAATCTCATAAAGATGAGCACAAGAAATCAGAGGGTCCTATCAAGTACAAAAAGTTATTCAATAGGAAAAATGGAAAGGAGTCATATAAAAGAAGAAAGAGCCTTTACCATGAGGAAGATAGTAACTCATCTATAGAAAAAGAATAAAACACATCAAAAAATGATGATTCATTTCATGATGAGGAAAAAGAGACATTGTTCATGGCTCTTGGTGATGATGAAGGTGAATGTTCTTTAGGCAAAGATCTCTTTAGTGGATATAGCTCAAAGGAAAAAGATGAGAAAGTCAATCTTGAAGACAAACATCTAAATACCTTGGAAGAAATGAAGCTTCTATGAGGTAAGAATAGAAAACAAGCTTCCTTGATCAAATCCTATTAAGAGAAAATTGGCCTCTTTGAAGAGAGGTTGAGAAATGAATTCAAGGAGCATGATGACATTACTGAACATCTTGAACTCATGTTATACCCTAGATGAAGAGGCAAAAAGTAAGGATGAAAAGTGTGCCAAATTAAAATCAGAAATATATTCTTTACAGAAGAAACTAGATCAAACTATGAGCAAGCTTGAGACATATCAAAAATTTGAGAGAAGTATAATTGATCTTGATGACTTATTAAGTAGTCAAAAGGCCTCAAATGACAAGTCAGGTCTAGGGTTTCATGAAGATGCTGAGAAGGATAAAAGGATAGAGAATACAATGATGTTGGATCAAAAGAATAATCATGCTCAGGAGAATGCCAATAAAGACAAAGAAGGTGACAATATGAACAATAAGAATTAGACCTTAAATGTCAATGTTCAATCAGGTAATGATGGTTATAGAATATTGAAAACTAATCCTATCAGACAACTAAATGCTATAAGGTATGCCAATTTCAATGATCATTGTTACTCTTGCAATTAGTTTGGTCATAGGTCACGAGAGTGTATAAGACCCTCAAGGAATGAATTTTCTTGGAACTATGATTTGAATCATCAATCAAGTAGTATGTGTTGGAACACAACGATCTACTAAGAGGGGGTGAATCAGTAGATCAACTAAAACTAGTCATTTAATCCTTTTAAAGCAAATTCAAAAGCATATGAAAATTAAAAGACAAATGTAGAGATCACACACACAATACATATGACACCATATTTATACATGGAAAACCCAAAGATAAAAACCATAGTGAGAATAGATGATAAAATCTACCATTCTAATCTAGCCTCACAGTTTAAAGCCTCACTAGAAAAACCTCACTGCTTACACATTTAAGGGCACTAACCCTAATAAGAAACCAATCCCATAATTTAAGAGCACAAATTCTAAGGAAGTAATAACTCCCTAACTAAGCACCAACTAAGATTTACGTCACTAGTTACAATGTTTAAGGGTACTAACCCTAAGGAGACATCAATCCCCTAACTAAGCACCAACTCAACTTGTCTCATAGAACTAACCAATTAGATCTATGGAGCTACAACTCTAGTACACAAAATAGATTCATAAACGAATCCAACTCTTTTATCTCTATTACAAGTTTAATCTATAATTTCTCATTATATGCACATTATCTTTATGTGCCTTTTTCTTCTTTGACCCTCTGTCTCTATGTCTAGATATGTATCTATTTGACATACTTCATCTCTCTCACACTCTAATCCTCTATTTCTATATATATCTATGTTTGACACTCTTAAGTAGTATATCATCTTCTCTGCACTTACACAATTCCAATGGCTCTAGCAGCTTTTCCTTTGTCCTAGATATCATATATATAAACAAATGATCTAGGGTTCCATATCTTCTATGTGTTCACACTCAAATTGTAACACATCATGCTCTATTCT
The DNA here is from genome assembly GCA_037957365.1 of Torreya grandis. Taxonomy (NCBI): domain Eukaryota; kingdom Viridiplantae; phylum Streptophyta; class Pinopsida; order Cupressales; family Taxaceae; genus Torreya; species Torreya grandis. Next base: position 2,587,209 of record JARHVA010000092.1, read on the forward strand.
AGACTTTAGTTCATTATGACATGAACTATTATTTTCATGTGTCTTGATTCTATGCATTAAATCATAATTTTAGGTCTCTTTACTATCTATAACATATGTTAGACTCAAGTTTTGATGTGCATGCTCTTTAATGTAGATTTGATTGGTCAGATTGATCAATATTATTGTTTGTGTTGAGATATAAAACTTATACACAATTTATTTCAACTAACTATTTGTTTGGACATGAATTTAAATGTATGTCATTGATCTTACCTTTGGTGTCATGATTTTATGGTCTTTATTTAATTAGCTCAGCTTTAAAATGCATCCATTTGATCAATCTCTAACAGGATCATGTTATCCATTAGATCTTTATATGCTTTCAAACTTTAGCTTTGTCAACTTTAAAATGTGTCCATTAGTCTTTCTCATCCAAGCTTCCACATGTTGTTGGATCTTCAAAGATGCATGATCTTTACCTTGACTTGGTAGTTAAACTTTGACATTTTGACCTCATCTCATTACTTCTTATATCTTTGGATCACTTTCACTCTATCGATCTTCTTGAACCTAATAGATCTTTAACTTACCACTATGTTGATAAACATCAATCACTTTATAGAATTTGAGTCCATTCAATCTATTGGATCTCCTTTGCATGATCACTCATGCACCATCAAATCTTTTGACAAGATTGATCTTTATTTCTATCCAAATCTCAAGGATATGACACTTGGCATAAGCATGTGCCTTATGTACATAGATGTTGGTTCATGTTATTAATACATTTAGCATCCTCACATTGATTATTGAACTCTTAAATTTAAACCACAACATAAATTAACTATCTAGGCTCTGTGATTGTGACACTTGTCACTTTCATGCTCACTCGGAGCTCTTTTTGATAAATTGACTTCATCACACTCTGGTGGATCTCCAATGTTTGATTAATCATGAACTATTGATCTTCCAACTATCTCAAACTTTACCTTGTGCAGATTTGGATAATTATGAGGACCATCTCAATTATTCTTGGAAGGCTAACTTTGCACCTTCATATCTTCTACTTCGCTCAACTGCCTAGTCTAAAATTTGGACCATATAAACTAGGCATCAAAGTAAATAAACCTATATGCTCAATTATTTATAAATCCTTTGCATGTGTGAGATATAATTCCATTAATATGCCCACTTAGATTATTCTACCATAGAGCTAGCTATGCCTAAAACTTTCCTGGAATGCCAACTTTGTTCTTTCATAATTCTTGTCGTACTTAGTCACATGACCTACAATTTAATTCATAAGATCCTCTTATAAAGGGGTTCCATCCATATATCCATTTTCTCCTAAAACCTTTATACTTCCAAGATATGACATCATAAAAATTCCTTCTCAAATTTTTATTGCAACCTACAAATTTGATTGTGTTGGAAAACACTATAAAACTACCTTGGAGCCCTACTTTGCTCAAGCATATCTTTTATCATGCTATGTCGTGTGACCTGAGATTTAGTGCATATAAACTAGGAATAAAAATGAATATACCCATGTGATCATTTTATCCTAACACATCCATGTGTGTAAATGATGACCTCATCAATATGCTTACTTGGATTTGTTTACCCCTTTTTGCAAATTTGGTTATGTTGGAACTTAGTGAATTTTGTCCAAGTAGCCAACTTTGCATACCCATATCTTCAACTGCATTTCATCTCATGACTTCAAATTTATCACATAATAACTAGGGACTAATGTGATCAAAATTATGAGACCAAATCCCCCATACTCATTCATATTTGGTAATGGTGGCATCATCAAATGCCTTCTCATCTATTTTATAATAGACCTAGAATGTCTAAATGATCAATGTGAAGAACTAGATGAATTCTACTCTTGCACATAAGCACTCCAATCATATTTGACCTCTAATAGGATGCCTTGTACATCCTCAAATCACCATACTCATCTCTAAGCATCAATGACATACATAATCTCCCTTTTGACATCAATGACATGCTCATAATGTCCCTTTTGACGTCAATGATAATCAAATTTCCAACAATCTCCCCCTTTATCATTGATGGTAGACTAAATGATATGATCTTTTAATATTCTACTCCTTCTCTACCATTGTTTGCATTAGATTTTGATGATTATGAACTGAAGTTTTTCATACCATACTTATTCCCTCTTAGGAAATGGTACATTTGCCTAATACTCAACTTGGACACTTACTCTACTTCTTTGACATTTGCACTTTTTGATTCAAAATTTTGTAGAGAGCATTTTTATCTTCTTCTCCAATAAAGAGAATTTGTAATTTTTCTCCCCCTTTGACATTAATGGTAAAGTGACTCCTCACTATTTATCTAAAGTGTTCTCCCCTTTTATCAGATAAATGAGTTTGTCCAAAAACTTGAAACCATCAACTCATTATAAATTTGAAAAATATACATACCTAAGTTGCCTTTTCTCTTCTTCTAAGGATCAACAAGGATTTTATGATCCTTCCTCTGGACTTATGCTCCATCACTAATATCTAGTGATGTGATGTAGGAGCTTCCATACAGGTTTACTAGCCTTCTCTCTAAGTCTCTTATTATCTTCTAATCCTAGGACTTGACCAATTGTAAAGCTCTTCTACTCTAAGCCTTCTTGATCCTAATAGACTGAACAATCTAGTCTCCCCTTACACTATGCATAGATTCTCAAGTTATTCATGCTATTTGAGTTAGTTCCCCGTAACTTCATGCTCCATATTTTCACCAAGGGACTTCTTATATCACACCATAACTTCATTTTACACATGTTCTTTGAGTTTAGTGACCCAACTTCTTTACACAACCCAAGATAAATAATTTCAAGGGTCTCTTGCATTAGAACCCTTATGAAAAATGAATCTATAGACCATATATATATGATATTTACTCCAAGAATCTCATTATGTCATATTAAAACACTCATTTTTTCCCTAAAGACACTGCATACACAACACTTGACTTGATTTGATCAAGTGATTATTACAACCTTCTTGATTTATCATTTGTAGTAGACATCACTTGATTCTCCACTAAAAAGGGGTCTCTTAAGAAGCATAGATAGAGACACCTTACTTCACAATGTTCTAGAATAATGTAAAACTAGGAGTTGCCCATAATTTCTCATATTCCTTCTCGTCTTGGTCCTCTTGTGCTTTTTATTATTCTTCTTCTTAGGCTTGAGAGAAGTAATATGCTTATCCATTGCATTTTCTCCTTTTCATCTGTGATTAAGTTAACAAAACATGGAGATAATATGGATCCATGGCATACCCATTCATTTGATGAATATGCCTTGCATCTCAGAATCTCATCACTAGGCATAGAAGACTGATGTTATATATTTGATACTTGCTCTATAGCAGTAGGATGTTCACTTGAATCTATACTCACTTCAAAACTATCCTTAGCCAACACCTTGGACTTATCCTTGAGCTTTGTCTTCTCATTCTCAACATGTGTAGACATTGAGATCTCTTGACATTTTCCAACCTTTATAGCATTGGCTTGGTATTTCATTTTCCAAACATGCATGGGTTTCTTATATGTTCTATTTTTCTCTTTGTCAAAGACTTGTGAACCTTTTTTCATGCTAAGATGCATACTATTCTTCTTACTCTATACTTTTGATATTATAAATATTGTTCTACAATGTTTAGCTATGTGACCAAAATTATTATAGTTATAACACATTACATTTGTAACTAACAAGGGTGCAAATAATTTTTTGTTTACAAAATTGGTTTTCCTTGTAGGTACAACTCTACAATTACTAGCCTTATGATCAAAATGATTATAGCTATAACAATAACCATAGAAAGATGAGGAATACCTGGTCATAACTTTTCTTTGTGCAAGATGGGGAGTTATTTTTAACTCTTGATTCTTTAAGTCTCTCACTCTTGTGTAATCATCTTCATCAGTTGCCTTTGTCTTCTACATCTTCCTTGAGTTTTTAGAGATGGACTCATTGTTATTTTTCCTTTCTTAAGGATTCTTTTATCCTTTATCATTCTTCACATCAATAGTGCTTGTGTTTGTCTTTGTATCCTTTCACATTTTCTCTTTCTTTTATCTTGATCCTCCTTCTACTTTGAAGTTGTCATATAAATTAATAGATATACTATTTGAGGACCTTTTTCCCTTCTCATAACCAAGATCTAATCTCTCTTTTGAGGGATTTTGAGAGTTGATCAGTTCATCAAGAATGCCTAATCCTCCTATCAACTTCAAAATTTTATTCAATTGACCTTTGGATTTTTCAAGTTCTTTTATCAAAGCCACTATTTATACCTCAAGCTTCATTCATCAAATTTAGATTGTAGTTCCATTTTGACTATATATTCTATTATTTTTTTCCCCTTCAACTTGTGTCTTTAGGATAATTACCATTTGATCAGATTTCTCAAGACTTTTGGATAGGTTTTCAATTTCTTTTTATCCAAGCTTATTTTGTCTTGTGTTCTCTTTCCTCAACTTATCAATCTCATCTAGAGCACCAGTGATTTCACACTCAAGGTCCACTTCTCCTTCCTCTTCTTCATTAGATTCTTCAACTTCCTCTTGATCCATATCTATAGAAGTTGATCCTAATGCCATGAATAAGGACTTATTTCCCTCAACCACAAAGGCATAGTCATGGTCATTGTTTGAGTTATCACTATCATCCAATAAGTCACTATCTTCTCTTATATACAAGCTTTTCTTGTTTTAAAATAAGTTACTCCTTTTGGAATAGGGGGGACTCATTATTTTTCCATCCTCTTCTTTCTCAAAGTTATCATTTTTCTCATAAGGGCATTTGGTATCAAAATTTACTACATTACCATAATTAAAAAATTTAAAGCGTAACTTAAATTTGTACTTTCCAAATCCTCTTTTCAATATTCTAACAAAGTTGGCTTCTTCTTCATTAGTATTTTTAGATCTGGATGTAGATGCTTCTGATTTTGTATGATTAGATGCTTTGAATGTAGCTTCTCTCTTAGGAGTATCTACTTCTCCCATTCTCATCTCATAAGTAGTGAAGGTTCCATGCAAATCATCTATAGTGAGCTTATATAGATCTCTTACTTCCTCTTTTGTAGAGATTTTAGAATCATACCTTGATGGCAAAGATCTTAGGACCTTTTTGATAATGATTTATTATTTCATTTCTTCTCCAAGGCCTTTGATTTCATTTATTATTTCATCTACCCTAAGAAGGTAGTCTACAATATTCTCTTCGTTAGTCATTTTAAGACTCTCAAGCCTTCCTCTCTATGTTTATAGCTTGGCCTGCTTTACCTTGTCATCACCTTCATATATGCTATTTAACTTGTTCCATATATCTTGTGAATTTTAAAAATGCATCACTTTGACAAACTCTAATTTGGACAATCCATAAATAATAGCATTCTTTGCCTTAGCATTGATCTCATATGCCTTTTTTGAAGCCTAATCATTGGGAGTTATAGCAAGGGTTGTATATCCATTTACCATAGACATCCATAAATCAAACCCTAATGAGTATAAGTATTCTTCCATTATTATGTTACATAATGCATAATTATATCCATCAAAGAGAGGTGCCTTATTTGATGAATCTCTTTCTTGACTAGCCATTATGTTCACTGTTCCAAGATTTACTTGAGCTGATTAAGTCTCTTTTAAGGAACCCTAGGATTTGATACCAATTATTGGAACATAACTATCTACTAAGAGGGTGGGGGGGGGGGGGTAAATTAGTAGATAAAATAAAACCAATACTTTAATCCTTTAAAAGAAAATTTAAAATCATATGTAGATTAAAAGATAAATGCAGAGATCACATACACACAAATACACATGACACAAGATTTCTACATGGAAAACCCAAAGGGAAAACCATGATGAGAATAGATGCTAGAATATATTTTTCTAATCTATCCTCATAATTCAAAGCCTCACTATAAAAACCTCATTGGTTACACATTTAATGGCATCAACCCTGAGGAGACACTAATCCCCTAGTTTAAGAGCACCAACTTCCTAACTGAGCACCAACTTAGCTTAACCTCATTGGTTATAATGTTTAAGGGCACAAACCCTAAGGAGATACCAATCCCCTAATTGATCACCAACATAGCTTGTTTGATGGCACTAACCAATTAGACCTATGGAGTTACAACTCTAGTATACAAAATAGATTCATAAATGAATCCAATTTTATTCTCTATATTACAAGTCTAATCTATAACTATTCATTCTCTACACATTATCTCTATGTGAATTTTTTCTTCTCTACCCCTTTGTCTCTATGTCTAGATATGTATCTATTTGACACACTTCATTTATCTCTCACTCTAATCCTTTGTGTCTATATATATCTATGTTTGACACTCTTCAACAACTCATCTTCTCTACACTTCGACCTCTGTGTCTATATATTTTTTGTTTGACATAATTCCAATAGCTCCAACAAATTTTCCTTTATCTTAGATATCATATATATAAACAAATGATCTAGGGTTCCATATCGTTTATGCATTCACACTCAGACTGTAACACATCATGCTATGTTCTAGACTTTAGTTCATTATGACATGAATTGTTAGTTTATCACATCTTGATTTCATGCATCACACCATAATTGGAGGTATCTTTATTATCTATATCATCTATTAGACTTAAGTTTTGATATATAGGCTATTTAATGTAGATTTGATCAATTAGATTGATTAATCTCATTATATGTGTCAAGATATAGAACTTATATGCAATTTCTTTCATTTTTTTTGCAACTAACCATTTGTCTAGACATGAATTTAAATTTTGGTGATTGATCTTACATTTGGCACCATGATCTGATGGTCTATATTTAATTGGCTTAGTGTTAAAATGCATCTATTTGATCAATATCTAATAGGCTCATTTTATCTGTTAGATCTTTATATGCTTCCAAACTTTAACTTTGTCAACTTTAAAATGTGTTATTTGATATTTCATATCCAATATTTTATGTGTCATTGGATCTTCAAAGATGCATGATATTTACCTTAACTTGGTCATTAAACTTTGACACTTTGACCTCATCTCACTACTTCCTATATCTTTGGATCGCTTTCACTCTATCGATCTTCTTGAACCTACTTGGTCTTTAACTTGCCACTATGTCAATAAACATTGAGCACTTTATATTATTTGATTCTATTCACTCTATTGGATCTCCTTTGCATGATCACTTGTGCATCATCATATCTTCTAACAAACTAGATATTTATATCTTTCCAACTCTTAAGGACATAATACTTGGCATAAGTGTGTGCCTTCTATACATAGCTATTAGTTCTTGCTATTGAGACATTTAGCATATTTTCATTATTTTTTGACCTTTTGAATTTAAACTACACCATAGATTAACTATCTAGGCTCTGTGATTATGACACTTATCACTTGCACACTAACTTAGAGCTCCTTTTTATAATTTTACTTCATCATGTTACATTGGATCTCCAATGCTTGATTAAGCATGAACCATTGATTTTCAAAATATTTTAAACTTTACCTTATATATTTGGCTAAGTATGGGGACCATCTCAATTATGGTTGGCAGGCTAACTTTGCACCTTCATATCTTCTACTTTGCTCAATTACCTAGTCTAAAATTTGGACCATATAAACTAGGAATGAAAGTGAACAAACCCATATCCTTAATTATTTATTAATACTTTGCACATGTAAGATATAAATTCATTAATCTACTCACTCAAATTATTCTACCATAGATCTAGCTATGCCTAGAACTTGCTTAGAAGGCCAACTTTGTTCTTTCATAACTCTTTTCACACTTAGTTGCATGACCTATAATTTAGTGTATAATATCCTCTAATGTAGGGTATTCCATCCATATATACATTTTCTCCTGAATCATTCATATGTGCAAGATATGACATCATAAACAATCTTTCCCAAAAAAAAATTGTAACCCACAAATTTGACTAAATGTTGGAAAACACTGTCAAACTACCTTGGATCCCTACTTTGCTCAAGCATATCTTTTGTTATATTACATCATATGACTTGAGATTTGGAGAATATAAACTAGGTAAAAAAATGAATAGACCCATTGATCATTTTATCTTAACACATCCATGTGTGTAAATGTTGACCTCATCAATATGCTTACTTGACTTTGTTTAGGCCTTTTTGTAAATTTGGTTGTGTTAGAACTTAGTGAATTCTATACAAGTAACCAACTTTGCATCCCCATATCTTAAACTATGTTTCATCTCATGGCTTCTAAATCTAGTGCACAACAACTAGTGACCAATTTGACAACATCCATGTGACTATCTCCCCCATACTCATTCACATGTGGCAATGGTGATGTTAGAAAAATTCCTTCTCATTTTTTTCATAGACCCAAAATGTCTAGATGATCATTGTGAATAATTGAATGAATTCCACTCATGCACATAAGCACTCCAATCATCATTGACCTTTGACAGGATGCATTGCACATATTCAAATCACCATATTCATCCCTAAGCATCAATGACATCCATAATCTCCCTTTTGACATCAATGACAATCAAATTAACAATAATATGAATGGATTTGAGTGTTATAGTTGTTATGACATAGGGCACATTGCAATATTTTATCTTATTAAGATAAGAAATAATGAATTTTTCTTAAAAAATATGGTTTGATACAAGTGTCAAGAGAGAGGTCACATAGTAAGGTTCTACGAGAATGGTTAGTATTTTACTTTAAAAAAGTAAATCCTAACATGAATAAAAGGAACTATAATAAATGGAGACCTAAGGAGGTGAATGAAAAATAGGATCAAAATGGATTATTTATCTTGGTATAATAGGGAACAAGTTTAAGAGTTAAATAACAAGCCTTATCTTCTCAAAAGGACAAGAAGATTAATTAAGATTTCAACCCTGAGAGAAAGAATGAAGTCAAGGATTCATTCAAAGCTAATTTTATGATGAGACATGACTACAAGTCAAGTAAGAGAATGGACATGTTGGAATATCCTGAGTTTTAGGACCTTTATTCCCTCTATGACAAGATAATTTCTCTACCTATGCTTCTTAAGAGACTTATTTCATGTGTAAAAGCAAGTATATGTCTTTTAGGTGATGAATAAAGTAAAAAGGTATGTAGAGTTATTGATTGGTCTTTAAGATGAATACCATTTTAATATAGAATTGATGGTTTATTGTTATCAAGCCTTATGTTGATCATACAAGGTCTTTAGTTAAGGTGGAGCAATAAGTTCATAAGATTTATCTAGTGGTTGGTGATGGAAAGTTTTAAGAAACCCATTCAAGGACATTGCTCCTAAAATTAAAATCTAGTCAAATTTTTATGCTTGGTTCAATACATCAAATCATGAATTATGAAGGTGAGGTTGGTATGGAGGATGTAGAGGTAGGTTTAATTTTAAGAGGTCCTACTGGAAAACCTATTAAAAATATTTGGTGAATCTAGGAAAATTTGATTCATTGGCATGGTGAATTTTTTAAGGGTGATGGTAAATGGTTAAATTGAATGGTTGAACCGAATGAACCAAATGGTCAATATAAATGGTTGAACCAAACAACCAGACCAAAATAATAAATTAGATGCCTAAGATGAATGCCATGGTAAATGTGAAGAGTTGAATGGGTACATTGAACGGATAAGATGAATAGTTGAAAGAAACCACTAAATTGAAAGGCCAAGTTAAACGATCAGACTACATGGTTGAATTGAAAGTCTAAACTAAATGATCAATCCAAATGGTTATACCAAATGATTAGACTTAATGGTTAAGTTGAATTGCTGAGATGAATGGTTGAGCCAAGTAGTTGAGCTAGATGACTAAGCTAAATGGCTGAGTTGGATGATTGCACTGAACTACTGAGTCATGCTCCTTGTTTGAATGGTTCCACTAGGTGATGGAACTAGATGGTTCAATCAACTAGTACATTAGTGGGTGACCTATGCATTTGATCTATTATTCAATTACCTAGTCACCTCCCATGCTCTATAAATACTCACCTCTGCCCTCATTTCTAACATTTTTTAGAACTAGTTTCTCATCCCCTTAGAGAAAAAAATCATTTTATAGCCATAGAAAGAAAATTTGTTTTCAAAAACCTACTATGCCTAGACATCCTGAATCTCATATAACAACTAGATGCATACAACAATTGGGTTTAGGAATGTAGCTTTAGTGGCCTACTCTACATGCCACAATACAACCTCAACACTAGGCTTTTGAAAATGCTCATGTACTCATATGACCCAAATGAGAAGATCTTCACCCTAAAAGTTGATTGTAGAATGATTTCATTTAGTAATTTGCCACAACATATTCATAATCTCATAGGTCTTCCAATTCACAATGTAACCCTTATGATTTCTAAATCACTGCTTTTAAATGAATAAAAAAAATTCTTGACCAAAATTTTTGATTTACACATCAAAAAATTGATATGTACTTATAAATTTATTTATATATTCAAAATTTAATTTTCAAATTTTAAAATCTAAAGACTAAAATCCTTTTTTTTGTCTTTTGTTTCAAATAGTTGAAAGAGGGGCATCCACATCAAAGATATTAATCACCCTTTTTTGAAAGCAATGGTTAATTTTTTATAAGCTAGAATAGTATTGCAAGAAAGAGCCATATATATTCCATATTGGGCACTTTTTTACATTGTCCATACTATTTTCAAATATAAATTTGACCGGTACTCTTTCATTTCCTCTAGACTAAGGCTTGAATTGAATTATGCTGCTACTAATCCTAGTTCTAATATTTCTTATTCTAATTTTATTCTAACATTCTACTATGAGGGCTTCTTTGACCTCTTAAAAACATAGGGTCCAACTATGTTGGATCTAAAAATGATGAAAACTCTTTGTCTATGGATGAGCAGGAGCTTAGTTAATTTGTTTATTTATTGATCTAGATTCTAGGGTTTAATATTTGTTTGTTTGTTAAACAATTACCAAGGTAAATATTAATAAATATTTGATTTTTGTTTGTTACAACTGATAGGAAAGAATGTGTTCCTTAAAAAAAATAATCTACTTGAAAAGGACAACATACAACTACAATTATAGTTGAATAATCTACAAATTTAGAGTTTGCAGAATCATTCATGTAATATTATCGACTTGCATAATGTCCATGAGTTTTTTCGATGTCCTCTCCAAGTGTAGGTTTGTTATTTAAAATTTTCAAATGAGATTTTAATTTTCTAAACTCAAATGCATTTTTTTAGTTATTTATTTTATTCTTACAGTTGACTTAAGAGTAATTTATATGGTGGAACAACCATCGCCACAATAAATAGTAACATCTTTTATCCCTTCTCAACCCTTTGTGGAAGGTATTTTACTTTGCATATTTTGTTTTTTTACTTTTTAGATTTTGATTTTTGCATAGTAATATCATGTTCCTAATTCCCCTCTTTCTTTGTTAGAGGTTTATCAAGTGCATAAGGATTGACTTCTTTGCTAGAAATTAATCTTGATGATGAATATTTAGGGTTCGATAATGTTGTTGATGTTGGAATTGATTTCAATCCACATGATTTTATCCAAGGAGAAGCAACACATATTCATGAAATTAATTAGTAGGAACCTTCAAGCACTTCACTAGATAATCCCACCCCAATAGAGAATGTTGCAAAGTCTGATGATGCCCTTAAATATTTTCCATTAAACAATTTGGTAGAAGATGGTATTACTGCTAGTCTTTAGGATGGAGTAATTGATGAGCTAAAAATTTTACGTGTGGGAGATTTAGGTGAAGGCCTTGATAAAATAAATAAATGACCATTATCATAACCACTCAGAGCGAGAAAATTTGTTTGCATTGATGTAATAGGAACCCACAAAGATTGATGCTTTGTTTTCCAAAGCTAAATCTGGGTCAGTTACTATTGCTAATACTTACAATGATAATGTGTTGATGATCATTCTTAACAGGTTGGATAATTTGAATGAAAAATCCCAAACATATTTTAATAAATGGGTGAAAGACATCAACCTTGTCATGATTGTGAATGTAGAGAAGGAAAAAGCTTTCATAATGTATATTCATTTTAATCAAATTTCATGTCATTTTTTATTTTGTTCACATATAATTACATTACATTTTAAAATACAAGAAAAACATGAGAACTTGAAGAAAGAAGTTGAGGTCCTTAATGTGCATCTAAAGAATGCATGAAAAATTTTACAATATACCACTCAATTCAAGGAGAAGCTTGTTCTATTCAATAAATATAACAATGCACTATAAAAAAATCATTAAAGAGCAAGGACGGGATCCTGATGCCTTATTTAAGTAGAAGATAGTTATTAATCCAAGTCTAATTTTTGTAGGAGATGATAGATAAGAGGATAGGGAAAATCTTGAATGTCTAAATGTTTCAGCTATGGATCTTTAAAAGGTAGGGATATTGAAGGACAACAGTGGCACAAAGGATGTTAGGATTGAGAAAGTGGTTGTGAAAGAAGGGGAAAAAATGGTTGGGAAAATAGATGAGTAATTGATATTTTGTTTTAAACTTTTATATATTTGAAAAAAATGTTTTATTTTAAAATATAAATTATAAATGATAATTTAAAGTTTGTAGATGTGATCAATTTATTGAGTTTTAATTGCAATTTCAATTTTAATTTTATGTTGAAACTTGAATGGTGTTAGGCCCCCTTTTAATATTTCTGATGAACTTGTGAAACTCACATCTCAATATAAATGGATTAATTTCAACATATTCCTTTAGAAAGTGTTCCACCTAGCATAATGATAATACATTAATCTTGTGCAGTCATCACTTAGCAAGAAACATAGAAATGCATTTCAGAAAATGTATAATAGTTATTGCATGTTAATATAAAATATGAGTTGTTTTCTGTGGAAGATCTCTTATTTTGTATATTTAGATTTTTTCTTGAATAAATCATGATTTGATATACATTTGAGGCCATTAGAAAAGCACATTTATGTTTGGTAGATGTCTGTGTTGAAGATAGTATTGTGATAGTCAGTAATAATGAAGATTCATCAAAGTTAAAAATATGCATAATTGATTGTGATCATGAACTATAGAATATGTTAATAGATTATTTAATGTTATGAGGATGCATAGATAGATAAGGTTATATTTTATTTGATCACTTTATTATGAAAAGAACCAGTTTTAAGGACTCTAAACATTTGCACAACTTTTGAAATATAGGATATCTATTCCTATAGAGTAGATAGCCTACACTACCCTATAGGGAGGTACTATATATGTCCTATCTAGTACCTATGTAGGTCATATATAGTAGTATATATCAAGTATATACTCTTATATACAATAGTTTATTGTGTGTGTGTGTGTGTGTGTGTGTGTGTGTGTGTGTGTGTGTACCATGAAATTGATTTCATTATTACATTTAATATCCAAGGTTTAGGCCTATGTTCATTAAATTACAAGAATTTATAAAATTAAATTGAAATCCTCAGCCAAAAATGAAAAAGGAATAAGTAGTGTTCAAATTAAAATGTAGGTTCACCAAATTAACTCTAATGTTAACTGTAAGGTATTGAAATTATATAGGAAGTTAAATAATAGATCATACAACAAGTATGAAAAATATAAATACTTTATAAATAAACTTGTACATGTAAATTGATTTATTTTAGTATGTGTTATATTGCAGTCGACTATAAGAACATGAAGATATAAATGATTTATAAAATAAATATCCACTATGTATTGTGACAAGGTCAAAGAAGATAGAAAAGATCATAGTGCATCATTTTATAAACACACTATGCACTATGTGTAAAAATATAAGCTCGTTTACACCTATCATATAACTTGTTCTGATGTAAGAAAAAAATATATCTATAAAAAAATATGTATCAAAGACATAAAGAACCATAGTAACCTACAGTGTTCCCCCTAGCACAATGACAATATATTAATCTTTTAAATTCAACACTTTGCCAAAAAAAAGTAAATGAATTTTAGAAAACTTATAATAATTATTGCCTCTTATGATAAACATGTGAAATTGAAATTTAGAAATTTTATTTCTAAAAATCTGGTAGTTGAAAGAATTCTCCACAACCCTGATCATCGATAGTGACATTTGCATCTATCATGTTAGTACCATATTCAATGTCATTATTTACATCCTTTTTATTTATCACTGTATTACTGACACCTCTTCTTTTAGTTATATAACTCCATGTTTCCATAGTTATTTCATTTGGAAACATATCCAATACATAACAAGAGACATATAATCTCAAATAGTTTTCGAAAATTCTATCCAATCTATTTTAAATTTTTGACTTTATGAATGATATTTCACTAAATAATCTTTCATCTTCCACTGAGTCCAAAATCATTGTTTGATACAGTTCATATAATAAAAAATATTCACTTAGACTTTTCTACAGTATACTACTATGATAATTTTTTCTCCATAGTCTTGTAATTGCCCCTTTCTCTGTTGGTTCACGTAGAAGATGATATTTTTCAAACATTGTAATGCCAAAATGGGTTGACTAGGATGTCAGTAAATCCTTTCCCAAAATACCTATAATTTCTATTCCATTCACCTCTACAAATCTACTGAAATGCATTACAAGATAGTCCATGTATTTATAAAATAAACTACTAACCATCATTTAATTGTTATTACTATTCCAAAAAATGGGATTGGCAACTACCATCACCTCTAATAAGTCATCATTTTAAAAATGATCTCTAAACTCCATAGATAAGTTTTAGGAAACACTACTTAGTTTCATCTGGGTTTCAGATAGAGCATTGTCATACAGAATACATGTTACAGGTATTTCATTAGATTCAACTCCCATAAGATCAGGTCTTTTTTAGAAAGTGTGCATTGGAATATCCTTTCCATTAACAACAACATAAACATGATCATTGATATTCAACTTCAAATAACTATCAGGGTTCTATAAAGTGGTCAAAAATTTCCAACTACTAAAAATAAGTCCTTGAAACATTTCATCCAAAGTGTATAGTATGTCAAGAGATTGACATACTTGTTTTCTCAGCTGTATGAAGTCCACAATATAAATGGACCTCTCCTGAGCATGTTTCATTAAAAAATTCATTTTATTTAGCATTGGAATAATTCCACATAAAGTCAACAGTGTTTCCAAATCTATTAAATTGTACAACAAATCTTTTACCTTTTCAATTTCTCTATGATATTTATACATGAAACCTACTAATGATGGATATTATTCAAAAATTTGGCAAGCAGGTGCATACATATAAATCCACCTTGTATTAACATCTTTCAATAGTTTCTTACCATTAGTCACTCCTATTGTAAATTTTTAGAAATTTAGAATTTTTTTGGATTGCTTGACATATAAGCATGTAGGTCATGCATGAGCTCCTCCACTTTGGCCAAATTAACAAATTTGCTAACCATTTTATATTCAAGATTTATCCTCTGAGCCATGTAGTAAATTGGAATCATATATGGGGAAACTATTGTTTGCATCTAAACATAAAAACCATTTCTATGCCCCTACATAACTGATGCACCATCAACCCTAACACACACCAGCTTTGTAGCTATTTTATAATCATCCATTCCATATTTATCTTTCAAATTAGATATAAACAATTTATGAATATTTTATGCATTGTAATTTTATACCATTTTATTAACTATTAGTAGATGAGGTTGCCTTGAATAGTTCTCAAAAGTATACACATGAATGCAAACCCAGGCTATGTTGTCAATTATTGTGACCTCATCGATGGATAGTGAGATAAATAATGATTTTTAAACACATTTTCAAATCTTCAATCTTAACCATTACTAGACATTTTTCCATTTCCCAAGAATTTTTATTTGTCTAATGTGATTATGGAATATCCATAAATCCATTATGTTGAAACAAAATCTTATAATCTAAAAAATTAGAGATAGTTCTACCTTATTTTAGAATATGGTATATAGTAGAGAATTGTATGTATTTCACCTCCATATGGGACTGTTTGAATTTTCTAAAATTTTCTTCAATTATTCCCCCTTTATCCATAAGATGTTTTCAATGTTTCTTATCATTTTCATGATCTTGTGCATATCTTACATGCATGCATTCTTATATAGTTTTCCACCTGTGTGTTCTTGTTATCACTCCATCTAGGTACTTCACTATCTCATATACTTCTCCACAATGTTTCTCAATCATGTCCAATTTCAATTGCATCTATGTTAGTTTCCTAGTTTCTAGCAATATATTATACATTTGTATTCTTTTGGAGTATCATCAGAATTTTTAAGATCTACAGGTTCTATGAAGGGAAATTTTCTCACCAAGTCTGACCTTCTCATTGTCCATCTACTTCTCTTCATTCAGGAAGATTTTTGAGTGGAGGTTTTAGCTAACTTTGTGTTTGGTGAGATGGTCCAATCTCTTCTACCACTTCAGTGTCATTATTATTTTCATCAAAAACCGGAGGAACATTTTTGAGTGGTGGCATGTCATCATCAAAAAAATATTTATGGGGTGATATGTTATTCTGGTTAATTCTATCTTATGAGATAATAGTGGGGATTTTTGCATGTAAAATTGTTTTAATATTATTGAATAGATGAAGTCAAATTTATGACAAACTAAAATATATATACCTATATTTTGAGTGCATTGTGATTATGTGTACTTTTTGGTTGGGTCTTTAAAATAATATAATATGGATGATTTACCTGATGATTGGTATATCCTTTTACCATTCCCATCAGATGCCATGATGACCTATGATTTTTAGCTCTATCATTCAATACTCCCATTTTGCACTATCATCTAATAGAAGGGTTTCATCTTTGGTTCACCAATTTCCTCATCTAAAACTACCTTTTGGTTTTACCATTTGGCTATGTCACCTGACTTGTCATTTATTGTTGGCTTCTTGATCTGTCATTCATCTTTACCATCTGACACTATTATCTTACACTATCATTTGTCTCTATCATTCATCTATACCATTTAGCTAGTTCATTAGTCTAGGTCATTTGGCTATGTTTTTCAACTAGGTGATTTGACTAGGTTATTTGATCAAGTTGTTCTATTGGGTCATTTGACTGGGTCATTCAGCTATGTCATTTAGCTAGGTCATTTAACTATGTCATTTGACCATGTCTCTTAGCTATGTAATTAGTTTGTGTTATTCATCTATATCATTTGTCTCAAGCATTTGGTTCTAGCATTTGGTATTGTCATTCATTTTATTCATTCATTACTATTGTTTGATTCTATGCTCCTCTAATTGTAGTTCTGCTCGTTCTCTTAGTCGGTAAAGGTCAGGCCCTTAGGGGATATACTATATATATCTAGTGAATTTAAGTGTAATTTTATATATCATTATAAACAGTTAGTGATTTGACCCCCCCAAAAAAATATCCCTAAAATTTTGGTGATCTGGTCCCATTTACTGACCTTAAAAAATCACCAAAACCAAAATCCTAAAAATGGAATATTTTTGAATTAATGAATATTTATCACTAAAAAAACCCTATGTAGAGGATGTGTGAAAGTGTATTTCATGTTTTTTCATGCATTTTATTTATCACAGGTAGCATTAATGATCCCATTTGTTACATTTGACCATTTTGGTTAGTGTTCACTACCTAGTGAGTGCTAATCTTGCAAATTTGATGCTTGTGAGGTCTAAAAAGCTAAAAAAGTGTGGAAGCTAGTTACATTTAATGTGTCTAGGTGAAATAAATGTTATGGAGATGTCATAAGGCTACCATGATCAGTCTAAGGTGTTTTGGCATAGTGACTATTGTGTACATATAGTCTGTAGGTATAGAATGATTGGTTCCAAGTGTCAAATGAAGATTGGTGAGTATTCAATATAACTCCAATGCATATAAAGGTGTGTTAACCTCATTTAGTTATGCTCTAGGTGGTTTTAGGTTTTGAAGGTTTCTTAAAGATAAGATAAATAATTTTATGCCTCTTAGGTATCACAGTTTGTGCATAAGGACTAGGAGTCTAAAAAACATTTCTTATTTCTATGGGTTCCCATAGGAATATAACCTCAAAAACTAGTCCAAAATTATTCATTTATAACCTCAAGTTGTGATATAAATTTTAGAAGCTGGTATTGACCCAAAGGTGGTAAGTTGACCTTATTTGTTTTTGATGCCCTAGTTTTTATACCATGTGAGTTGGTGACCTTCCCAAGGTATTTGAGATATTAGGTTTATTAATCCATTAAAATAGACAAAAGGGTACTCAAAAAGTGTTTTATAATCATCTACAGGTGTGTAGTTTGTCCTATGGATAAGGAGTTGTGCAAATGGAAGGCTGATTAGTAGGTTAGTTTGTGAAGGAGATATGGTTCATAGGAATATGTGGTTGATGATTTTTAGCATTCATGATAGGGAATATGATATTAATATATATATGAAATTTCAAGCCATGAAAGTGTATACACATAAAGTTAAGGGCTCTACAAGGTTTAGGTAGGGTTATCCAGCCTCTAGGCGAGGCTAGTATGAAGAAATGAATTTTTTGGTCATTTCTCCAAAATACCAAGGTATGATTGTTCTAATATATGTTTTTAAATCCATTTTAAACATATTTATTGTTTTTATAGTGGATTGAAATCTTTTGGAGATCATGGTGTTGACTTATGAGAGAAAATTTGAAGGCAATTATGAATTTTTATCATAGTTGGAGATGGTCTAAAGGTGATCAAGAGGAGCCTAAGGTTAAGATAATTATGGGGAGTCCATCATAGTTATCTTAAGGTTTTATCACTCCCATTTTATTGTTATTATGTCTCTCTTCTTCATATAGCAGGGCATGGTCAAGATGGTGTGTTGTCAATGAGCAAGACTGTGAAGATCTAGTAAGGAATCGTATGCATAGTGATAAGGGTAATTTATATCATATCTCAAATGAATTCCATTATTTATGTTGGCTTTGAAAACATTTTCAAAATTTTCATGTCCTTAGGATCAATAGGTAATCCCACTTTGTCATTGTGTCAAAGGAGGAGAAAGTGTTTGTAGAGAAAGGAGTATATGCATAGTTTTGTGTCAGTGTTGACATCAATGACAAAGGGGGAGATTATTGAGGTGTTGTAAATGATGTATCCAAGGTGTATGATAATGTACATTAGGTTTCAAATAATTTTCTTGTGGTGTCATGTATGTTATAAGGTCAATTCCAAAGTGCATCTTAGTGATCATGCATGGAGCTTGTAGGGTTTGTTTGGTTAGGCAAGGTGATGGATGTTGGTGATGTGTTAACAATTTTAAAGGGGTAATATAATGTATCAATATTTATTAGGTTATTTTTTTAATTCAAATTAATTCATTAGAATATCCTTATGAATGTCTAAATTATCCTAGTCACTTTGATAGATCTTCCTGAGTAATCAGATTGATGACATCATCACTCGAATGTGTGAAGGTATTAGAGGAGAATGGTCACATGGATTTAGAGGTTTATTCCTAGTTCATGTGTTTCAAATTTTAGGTATTTAAATTAATCTTATCAAAATTTATGAAGGTGGAAAGATGGTCTCCCAGGCATATTTCTCTATTAGAATTCAAATATTTGAATTTTCAAAAGAAAACCAATCCTCGCTATTTTAGCTATAAATTTTGATTGAGGATTAATTTGATGGTGGTATAAAAATAAAAATGGTAGATAAATTTAAGTTATATTTTGGAAAATTAATTTTTAGGCTTGACTGATAGCACAACTACATTTATTATAGTCAAAAGTTGACTGAGGGTTTGACCTTCTTCTATAAATGATTAGGGCGGATATTTGAGTTTTTGTTGATGGTTTTTTGGATGTTTCAAGGTGAATTATCAATTGGATAGTGTTGTAGACTCTCTAAGGATGATCTATATTGATTTTTGAGGTTTTAATCATCCATATTATATATAAAAAAATGCTCATAAGTTGATTATTTATTCATTCATGGTGTTTTTTTAGGAAGGTAAATGATTTATAGGTTCTACATATGTGAAAGTGAGTAGGGATGAATGTAATCACTTGAGGGTGTATTATGGGTCATGTGGTAAGGACCTATGGGATTTTATGTGGACTTATGTTCTTATTTTTTCTTGGTAATGTGCTAAAGGGGTGAATAGGTCTCCATGATACCTATAAGAGCTACTAAGGCCTAATTGAAAGGTATATATGCTAAAGGATGACCCATGGATGCTAAGGTCAACCTATGAATGTGGTATTGAGATATGTCTAAATGGGATATAATATTTAAGAGTTCAGTAAATTATCATGGCCAACCAAGAAGGTGATGGACATGTTTACTCTATAAAGAGCTAAATCAAAGGTGATAGTTTCAAGAGTTCTTGAGAGAAGAATAGAGAAGTTTGAGTGTTCTTGGTGGATGGATTAAAGAGTAGATTAGGTTTAGAAATGTGTGCATAACCTACAAGTCATAATGATGATATTATAAGAGTGTACTTGTAGGTTTGAAGATTGAGGATGAGCAAAGAGGTATAGAGTGATCCAACAGGGTGTTTTAAATGCATTGCTTGTGTTTGCAAGCTTGAGAGAGTATGAAGAGTTGAATAAATGTGTTATAAATTATTTCTCCATAAAATTAAAAGTCAATAAAATTTTTGTATCTATTATTTCATAGGTCTTGTGTGGGTTCTCAACAAATAAAACAAGTTGGTGCTTGTTCATGCTTAGGGGTGGGTTCTCCTTTTGAAGTAGGTGCTTCACTAAAAGGTCTCATGTTTGTTATTATATTCTAGGATAATTAGTCCATGTGTTTTTAGGATTAAGAGTGGGGTTTATTCCACATAAGGTTTTCCCACATGATTCATGTGTTGTGTGCTTGATCTTGTATTATGTTTCTTTTTAATTGTTATGAATAACTTGTATGCTTTTATGAATGCTTGTGGTGATTGATCAAGGGTTTGAAAGGATTGGAATTAAAGTTTGGATTATCTTGCATCACTGATTCACCCCCCACTCTAAGTGATTGTACCTCTAAAAACTTCCAATGTTGTGGGAGGGTTTATGTATGTTTCTCACTTTTGTAATATCTTATGTTGGGGAGGCTTCACTCTCCTTTTTGTTTTAGTATTTTCCTTTGGAATTTTGATTAGCATCTATAAAATGTAATTTATTATTTTTATTACTATGAATTTATGATTTTATCTAGATAAACACACACACACACACACACACACACACACACACACTCACACACACACACACACACACACACACACACACACACACACACACACACACACACACACACACACACACACACACACACACACACACACACACACACACACACACACACACACACACACACACACACACACACACACACACACACACACACACACAATTTATAATGTGAATGAGTGTAATTTGGTAGTCATACCTCACTCAAAAACCATGACTGTTAACCCCATCTCTCCTTTTTTTCATGAAGCATTACGAGATAACTATTATATTTATGGTGAAGGTGACAGTAGAGAATGAGGTTGTGTTTCTTCATATGGTGTGTTAATCCATTATGCGATGAGGAGATATTTTATTTCATGATAAACTTGAGTAATAACATGGATGTGGGGAAGGGAAAGAAAATACATAACATGTAAGTGGTGAAATATTTCATGGTGATACAATTGGTGATGGTGAAGTAAAATTATATCCTACATCGAACCCAGATTTAGGGTAATTATTGAATTTACATGACTTTCACCCATTACAGAGGGGTGTGAAAATTGAAGCATGGCACGATATTTTATTAGATGTTTTCTATTATCAATAATTGATAGTTACATAATCAAGATGATTTAATTATGATAGGGTTCCACATCTGATTTGTGATTCAAAACAATGTGCAATGTTATTAATGTGGTTACAAGACATTGAAGTTCCAAATACTATTATGTAGCTTATGTTCATCTATGCTACCAATATATTGACACCTAGATAAATTACATTAGGGTTAAGAATTAAAAAAACATCATGCTCATACCTTTGAAAGAAATGGTAAGGCCATACAAAACATGAAAATGGTGAAATATCTCAAAGTGTGTTGAGCGGTGATGATGAGGCAAAATGATAGGGTATTTTAGGTGATATGATACATCAAATGTCTTATATATTATACACAAACATTGGCTTTAGGGTAATTTTTATATTTACATAATCTTCACTCATTACAAAGGGGTCTCTAGCTTGTAGGATAGTGACATATTTTATTGGCTATTTTTTATTATCAAGGATGGATGAGGTTATCATGAGAGCTGATTTGATTTATGAAAGGCTCAATGTTAAATGTGAAAATAAAATCAATGATGCAATTCCACTGATGTGGGGGAAATATATTAAAGGTTTAATATTGGTTTATGTGTTTTCCACTTGCATGAGATTGGGAAAGTTTTTCATTTATAAGTAGCCATGTGATCAATAGCTCACACAACAACAAAGTGTATGTTTGAGCACACCTAGTGGACACATTTATCATTTGACACAAGAATGAAATCATCCTTTACTTTGTCCTATAATTTTCCCAAAAATATTTCACCATGTTATCCATTGAATTAGGAAAATGAAATAGAATAAATCCACAAATTGACCAATTCTAAATTTGTGTATTTCACAGAATGGAAGATCAAGTCCAAAAATTATGTCACTCCATGGCGAAATCACAAGAAATAAATACAGTCATTATTTATACAATGTGGCACCAATATTTGAATGCACCCCAATAATCAATTCTTTCCCAATCTAATATTCTTCCATTCTTGAAGGCAGTAACTTACAAGATCCACCCTGCACTGTATTGACAAATATTTTACATTTGAATATATTTAAAAAACAAAATACTAACAATAGAGAGGTGCTCTAGTGATAATATGTTTTTTACCAACATTATTTCTCAGCATTTCAGAAACTAATAATTAAATATACTACACTCTTTTTATGATTTCCTTGTAATTATAGTGTAAATATCTCAAATAAATTATAATGTGTTTAAAGAATATGGGAAATCATGATAGCATGAGCAATCAATGAAAAAATCTCCTCCACCTACCGATAATTTTAGAATTTTCTTACACAAATTAACTTTTCAAGATAAAAAAAAATTGTTGGAAGATGAGGATAAAGACTATTTGAAACACATTGCTCCTTTACTTAGGACTCAACCAGAAGAAAATCAAAAATATAAATAAATGACCAATGTAAAATTATTTGAAGAAGATATTTTTCAAAAAATTGTGACAAATATTTATTTCCATGCCTTTGATACTGGTTCACACACTTTTCATCAACCTTCTTTAGCTTGTCTCCTTTTCTTCCAAGTGCTGACAACTTCATGTCATAACACATCATCCACTTCTCATTAGGGCATTTAGCTATTATATTTATATTTATAATTTATTTATTATTAATATATATTTTAATATATAAATAATATATTATATTATTATAATATATTACTAAATTAATAATCATATATTTTAATATATTATAACATACTAATATTACTTGTCAGGGAAAGCCCAAAACAATAAACATGCTCCAATCCCTACTCAGTCAGGATCTTGCTCTACCAATTAGAACACATGTGATTACTTCTTGTATTAGCAACTAAACACGGAATTATACCAGAATCAATAAGTAACTAGAAATATGAAATAGCACAGGAATTAAGAGACAATACACAATTGTATTATATACATGGAAGAAAATACAATAAGGAAGATGCCACTTCTTCCTCCACCTCAGAGGTTCGCCACACCTCAAGATCTTCTTCCCTCTCTCTCTTGGTCCCAACAATCAACTCCAATATAGAATTGATGTTCACCTCTCCAACCAGTCAGTAACACGCTGCCAGTTCACCAAGCACACAACCGTACTCCAAGTAGATCTCCCATGAACCTTCAACCTGCAATTCAACAGACCATACTCACAATTGTAGATCTCTCTACACCCTTGAAGAACCCTTCTTCAACCAGTACCCCAGTGGATCAGCTCCTAGACCTTGCAGACCTTGCAACTCTCCCTGATCAAACACTCTCAGCACCCCTTTGGAACTAGGAGGAGCTACACTAGCTCTCTCTAAAAGCTCTATGGCTTTCTAACACACACTTACAATACAGCCCATGAGTCCATATATAGATCTCATGCTTACAATAATTAGACTAACCTAATTACAATAATTAGACTCGCAACTCAAGACTATGACTAGCCTTCAACATGCAAACTAGCAGTCCAAAAATAGACTCTCTCGGATTCGCCATGCAAACTGCCTGTTCTCACACAGGCTGCCGACGTCGGTGCCTCCATGACCGATGTCGACCGACTGGTAACCAACGTCAGTTGCTTCCTCTTGCAATCTGACCGACGTCGGCTGATCAGACCGATGCCATTTTTCCTGCAACTGAATCAGCAACCCCCCCGTAACTCTGGATCCTTCTTAACTTCTCCTGTTTGCATCCTGGTGAAGCTTTTAGCTCCACAACATAACAATCTCCCACTTGGAGATAAATAGCTGCACCTGTACCTGTACCTGTACACCGTCTAAATTATTCCCTGGCTTGTATTCCTCTTCAAGATCAACCCTGAAGACCAACCACCACGCAACCTGTGATGCTATACCTGTCATTCAAGTAACCTGCCGCATCCGAACCTACATATCTATGTGGTGAAGAACTTGACCCTACAAAACAAGAAACCCTGCTGCTAGTCCCACTGAACTGCCCTCCAGTACTCCTTCCCTGAATTGGCTCCATACTTTCTGACAACCCCCACTGCTTGGGAAAACAACTTAGGTCTACACTAGACTTATGTGATTTCGAACCCTGTTTCAAGCTAAGCTTGAACTGTCCAGCCCTTGGTGTGCTTTCAGATTCTGCATCCTGCGTTATGAACCCCACCAACACCGTCTTCACATCAGCTCCCACTGGAGATCAAATCTCCATGTCTCTTATGCCAAAGAATTTCACTGCTCCAAATTCTTCATGACACGCCTCTGAACTAACCTTACCTTTAGCTCAGCAAATACCTGTATGTACAAACCTACTAGTAAATCACCCACATACAGTAACAAGATGATGTCATGACTCATCATCCACCTGGTAAGATAAAACCACAATAGTTACACTGACATTGACTGAAGCCATGCTTAGTCATCCACCTATCAATACCTGTACCACTATCCTGCAGCTCCCTCAAGACCATATGCCTTGGCCTTCCGTCTCTTGTATCCATCCACTCTCTTCTTTATCTTGGGAATCCATTCCGTCTCTCAGTGCTTACATCCAGTTGACAAATCTACCAACAAATACCTGTTTGGTTCTTCTCCAAGGACTCACACTCCTTATCCATGCCAAGCTCCCACTGTATCTGGACTCTACCTGCATTATCTCTTCCAACTCCCTGGTTCTTGACTATCAAAGAGGCAATATAAAGAAGGTGAACAATGAATATGAGGCTCACTTACCATTTCTAACCTCAACATGAGCGTTTGAGACTTGCTGTCTGCCCACTATCCGTACCAGTGACCGATCTCGGCCATCTCCCAGTCTATTTCTGACCGATGTCGGCTTCCTGTACTGAACCTGACTGCCGACGTCGTTTCCTTGGCTGACGTCAGCATCCCTGCTGCCGACGTTGGTTCCTTCATGACCGACATCGGTCTTCCTATTGCCGACGTCGGTTATTGTATAATTGATGCCGGTACCTGTGTTCGTCTGTGAGTGATAACGTTTTACCCGCGAGCTCTCCATGGATCAAAATCCTAATCAAATCAATCCTGCTCTGCTCAGAATAATTCAATTTCCTCACCTGATCTCTGTCCGTCATCTCCTCCATGAACACCAAGGCTTTCCAGTTCTTTAGCTTGTCAAAGACATCTGACCTCCGCTTCAAAACCTGCATTCTCCTCCTACATATGTGGCCAAGCCTATAAAGCCACATCTCTGCAACAGAAGGTGAATCAACAATATAAGTAGATAGATAAAGGATACCTACTTTCTTACCACCATCTAATTCAAGTGTATCCACTGTGAGAGTTACAGTGCATCTCTCATCACCCAAATTTCTTGAAGAAATTAGACTCATCTCCAAGACTGGTACCTGCATGACTTCCTTCAACCACTGTGAGTCATCCGTCTGCACTTTCAACTTCACTTCCCCTTCGTCAATCATCTGACAAGGCTCTCCAACCCCTAAATAAATCTCTCCAAAGTCTCCAAAGACATACCCATGAAAAGATGCTCTATTTCGGGCTGCATGGAAAGAGGCAAAAGAATTTGTAAACAAAGATTCCACTTTATCCAGAACACCCTGTACAATATTACCTGCAACATGTGCTTCCACCAGCTGATCTTCTACCGACCAACGATCTCTTTTAACCTGCTCTTTCTTTCCATCAATCAGACCATTCATGCTATTCAGTTTCTCCATTCGTAGCTTACTTTCTTCTGCCATTGCTATACTCCCACTCAATCTGAAACCCCTGTGAGTGACCTGTAATCAACAAACACTACCAGATCTGAAACCACCTGTTAGTCAACCCAACCAAAAGCTCTGATACCACTTGTCAGGGAAAGCCCAAAACAATAAACATGCTCCAATCCCTACTCAGTCAGGATCTTGCTCTACCAATTAGAACACATGTGATTACTTCTTGTATTAGCAACTAAACACGGAATTATACTAGAATCAATAAGTAACTAGAAATATGAAACAACACAGGAATTAAGAGACAATACACAATTGTATTATATACATGGAAGAAAATACAATAAGGAAGATGCCACTTCTTCCTCCACCTCAGAGGTTCGCCACACCTCAAGATCTTCTTCCCTCTCTCTCTTGGTCCCAACAATCAACTCCAATATAGAATTGATGTTCACCTCTCCAACCAGTCAGTAACACGCTGCCAGTTCACCAAGCACACAACCGTACTCCAAGTAGATCTCCCATGAACCTTCAACCTGCAATTCAACAGACCATACTCACAATTGTAGATCTCTCTACACCCTTGAAGAACCCTTCTTCAACCAGTACCCTAGTGGATCAGCTCCTAGACCTTGCAGACCTTGCAACTCTCCCTGATCAAACACTCTCAGCACCCCTTTGGAACTAGGAGGAGCTACACTATCTCTCTCTAAAAGCTCTATGGCTTTCTAACACACACTTACAATACAGCCCATGAGTCCATATATAGATCTCATGCTTACAATCATTAGACTAACCTAATTACAATAATTAGACTCGCAACTCAAGACTACGACTAGCCTTCAACATGCAAACTAGCAGTCCAAAAATAGACTCTCCCAGATTCGCCATGCAAACTGCCTGTTCTCACATAGGCTGTCAACGTCGGCGCCTCCATGACCGATGTCAGCTGACTGGTAACTGACGTCGGTTGCTTCCTCTTGCAATCTGACCGACGTCGGCTGATCAGACTGACGCCATTTTTCCTGCAACTGAATCAGCAACCCCCCCCCCCCCCCCCCCCCCCGCAACTCTGGATCCTTCTTAACTTCTCCTGTTTGCATCCTGGTGAAGCTTTTAGCTCCACAACATAACACTCTAGTGATAATATGTTTTTTACCAACATTATTTCTTAGCATTTCAGAAACTAATAATTAAATATACTACACTCTTTTTATGATTTCCTTGTAATTATAGTGTAAATATCTCAAATAAATTATAATGTGTTTAAAGAATATGGGAAATCATGATAGCATGAGCAATCAATGAAAAAATCTCCTCCACCTACCGATAATTTTAGAATTTTCTTACACAAATTAACTTTTCAAGATAAAAAACAATTGTTGGAAGATGAGGATAAAGACTATTTGAAACACATTGCTCCTTTACTTAGGACTCAACCAGAAGAAAATCAAAAATATAAATAAATGACCAATGTAAAATTATTTGAAGAAGATATTTTTCAAAAAATTGTGACAAATATTTATTTCCATGCCTTTGATACTGGTTCACACACTTTTCATCAACCTTCTTTAGCTTGTCTCCTTTTCTTCCAAGTGCTGACAACTTCATGTCATAACACATCATCCACTTCTCATTAGGGCATTTAGCTATTATATTTATATTTATAATTTATTTATTATTAATATATATTTTAATATATAAATAATATATTATATTATTATAATATATTAATAAATTAATAATCATATATTTTAATATATTATAACATACTAATATTATATATAGTATTATGAAAGTATAATTATTATGATATTTATATAATAATAATATAAATATTGAGTCAAGAGTAAGTAAGAGCAATGCATTGAAGCATAAGAGTGCAATATGGATCCCTTCTTGTGGGATCTTTTAAGCTTAACTTTGACAACGTTTCCAAGGGGAATCCTGGTGCCTTTGGTGTAAGATGTATTTTTAGAGATTGTTCTAGATATTTGATCAGGGCATTGTCTAAAAAAATTTATGATGGAATGAATAATGAAGCCAAATCTCAAGAAACAATTCTAGGTATTGATATGTTTCTTAAGTGTGGAAGTTAACATTTACTCATAGAAGGTGATTCTATGGTTATTGTGTTAGCTTTGTGCAAAGGACATGATAATGCTTAGAATTTTAAAAACATCTTGGCATATGCATGGTTATTATTATATTCATTAGCATCTTGGTTTAGATATCATTGATACCATGAAGCCAATTATCATGTTTATTTTCTAATTAATGTTGGAGTGGATCAATTATTTGATAAAAACATGTATACTAATGTGGAGTCATGGCTAGGATTTAAATTGATTAACTAATTATAAGTGTAATCATGGCTTGGAATTTTAGGGTCATCATCATTAATTATTTTTTTAATTATATCCTTACAATCATAATGTCAATGATTACATGCCCTACTTATTCTTCCCATTTTTGTTAGGTTCATGTGGGGTTTATTTTCATTTGTGTGGTATCTTGTGTGAGGTTTTGTTTACAAAAATGAATGTTTCCATGGATAATTTCATTATGATATTTCTAGTGCTCTCCTTTAAGGTATAGAAGAGGGAAATGGATTCTAGGAAGTGTGTCTTAGATAAAATACTAAGACTGATCTTTTAGGATCTAAATGGGGGTGTATTTGAAGCTATTAAGGTGATCTTGGGGTAAGAATACATGTTGGTGGTTTGGCACAACAAGATGAATTCAGAAGTGGATACATTTTTTTCCAATAATTTGCTTTACACCATGAACGACACTGAAGTGATGTGACATGTGGTAGAAACTCTTGTATGGCCAAGTATTTGGTATTGCCTAGATATTTGTTTGAATAGGCTCAAGTTTGAGGATACTTATCACCTACCCTTCTTTAGGAATAATAATTTGGGTTTTATTCCTCATTCTATGTATAGATAATTAGAGGAGAACTTTATGAAGATAAGGGTTTTTCTATTATAGGTAATTGTGAGCCCAAATAGGGTTTAAGGCATGCTTTCTCTTTGGATGAGATTTTAGTGTTATTACCTTCCCTTGACCTTTTTTAAGGGAGGTTTTAGTCTAAGGTGGTGGCTTTGGCTGCTTGGCTTTTGGTGAACTTCAGTGGGGTAAAAAGGGCTATGGATGCCACAAAGCATCTTGATGGCAAAGTTGAAGGGATATTAAACATCTCCCAGGACTTAGTCACCGATAAGACTATGTTTATTCATATGTAGAGAAGGATGCAAGACATGGTGGATGAAGTAGGGTTTGGTGGTGTTTTTTTACCTACTAAGAGGTCTTAGGAGGAGGGAAAATCATATTCTTCTAATGTTGGAACTATTCAAGAAGGTCATGGGGTTAAATATGGGAATAGGGGCTAGTTTTTTGGGTCTCAAGTGCATGGTGACAAGATCATTAGAGTTGATGATTTGGTTGTGAATCCTACACATCTAAAGGTACAGTGGGATAATGATATTTCTATTATAGTGGGTCCTAGTTTGATAGAATTTCCATAATCTATCTTAATTTTTAATTTTAATATGTAGTTTATGATCATAATTTTCTTGTGGTTGTTATTATAGGGTCCTAATACAATTTGCAAGGATAACTATTTTGGGTCTTTTGTTTTTTTAATCAAATGTGAGGTTTGTTCCTTCTTTTTAGTTTTGGGCTTTTCTTAGCCCTGGGTTTGAGTCATTTTACAAGAAAGGATTTAATTATATTTTTTTATCATTATCCCAATTTTTTATTTTGCTCTTTATCTATGTATGGGTGAGGATCTCCTTTAGTATTAATATCTATCAATATATATATATATATAGACACACAGACACATATTATAGTTTACTTAATTATAATATATTTATATATTATATTATATCATATTAATATTTTATAATATTATTATAGTATAATTATAATATAACTACAATTATAATGTACGATATATATTTATATATATTTTATAATATAAATATTATTATACCTAACATAATATAATATTATATAATAATAATATAATATTAATATATTATAATAAATATAGTATAATATATATTATTTTTTTAGTGTAATAATATGTATATTTTTTATTATTATAATATATATTTATATTTATAATATATAAATAGAATATGATACTCTATAATATTAGTATATTTAATATATATTATAATTTGGCCAATAGAATAAAGTGGGTCCTTCTCGGTGAAGTCAAGATTCCTAGTTGATCTTGATCTATGGCACCCTCTCTAGATCAAACATCTCATCTTAAAAGTCAACATTTTATTTTCATTGGTAGCACAAAATAGGATCCTTATAACTGAGAATTTGGTTAAGCAAGGAATGGCCATCCCAAACCATTGCTCATTTTGTCTCTCATCTTTTGAGTCTATTTGCTACCTTTTTTTGGATTGTTCCTTCAACATTTTTATGTGGAATCTCCTACTCCAATAATTCCTAGTTTCCTAGGTCTACCCCAACTCTATTTAGGATATCATTCTTCAATGGAAGCCTCTTTGGTCTCTCCTTTCCCTTTCCTTTTGTGGTCTCTTGCCCTACCACACTATTTTTAGGCCATATGGAAGGTGAGAAATGATTGGATATTCACTAATAAGAGCTCCTCTATTGGGTCCATTTTTAGATGCCTGTGTTCTTCTATCTTGGATAATTGGAAGGAGTTCACCCCAAAGCATAAGGCCAAGTGTTCCCTTGTTGAATCTTTCATCTTGCATTTGTGTAACCTTTCCTAGGTGGTGAAAGTCCCAAAGTCATCAGAATATAAACATTATACCAAGTTTTCTTCTCCCCCACTTGGTTGGCTCAAGATCAACTTTGATGGTGCCTTGAAAGGAAATTTGGGTCTTGTAGGGGGTGTGCTATTAGGGATCATGTTGGTTCAATATTTACTACATGCATGGGTCCTTTGGGTCACCAAGATAATCACTTTGTTGAGGCTATGGTTACCTTTTTGGGTCTTCATCTTACATCCCAACTCTGAATCCCCAAGCTAATCATTGAAGGAGACTCTCTCAACATTATAAATTCCCTTGATGGTAAATTAACCCCCTCTCACACTATCAAAATAATCATTAACAATGTTTGGGATATTTTTCCCTCTTTGAGGAGTTATCTATCATCCATATCTACTAAGAGGGAAACTTAGCCACTGATTGCCTTGCTAACTTTGAAGTGAGGTCTAACAATTTGTTCACATAGGAGCATCCTAATTTAATTCTAGCTTAGATTTTAAAAACTTTTTATAATGATTACAATCACATGTCATAGTGACATGGTAACATTAATAGAAAGTGTGAGGATTTTTCTTCCCTAACCAAATAATGATTTCTATATCATATACTACAATCTCTCTATTGATAATAACAATTTGGTTGAATTATCTAGAAATGATAAAGTTTGGTAATGTGATAACAAGCATTAACCTTTGTAGTGAGCAAAGGTATATCAAGGAGATTATGGGGGGTGATAAATATGAAAGATAAACTCAAAACACTTTCATTCTCAGAGGTTTAAGGTAATAAAAAGGTCTAGATAAATATCTACAAGGGTGTCCTGACTTCCTACATGCAGTGTATCACTGGCCATGATGAAAAACTAAGGACTTTGTGCTTGCCTAGAGTAAGTGCATGATGAGAATGAGGGGAATGAGAATTATCATGTCTAAGGATAACATAGGAGAGGTGAGGGGTATGTCTTGTGATGGGATGAAGGTATTTATGGATAGCATTTAGAAGCTCAAACTCATGTAAAAATTCTTCATAATAGATGAGGTCATGAAGATTAACAAGAATGGCTATCCTATGAAAAAGCTTCCTAAGTGTTGGCTGGATATTTACCTCCAATTTATGAAGTACCTAACTCTAGAAAGTAATTTCACCTTGATATTCTCACATCTCTTTTTATTCAACTATTTCTTTAGATATAAAATTGGCTTACCTTATTATCTACTTAAATCTCTTGAAAACATTGCCATAGCCTAGTAAATTAGTAACAAGAATAATATTATCCATCATGGATTGATATTCTTGTTTTTTAAAAGAGTGAACCCATATATGGTAAAATGATCCCATCAGATAAAGACCTTCTTGAAAAAGAACCCAACTCCTCATAAAATGAGGAGGGATCTCCCACCCACCAGTCCTTCTTCCCCCCAACCATTTTGCATAAGACCTCCTCAAATTACTATTAGCCCCATCCCCTAACTCTGTTGATAAAAAACCCAAATCCTTTGATACCCCAAGGAAGGAGGAAAATAGCCACAAGGGTGTTGGAAATCTCACTTTGGATAACTCTACTGGGCAATGCAATACGGAATTAGGTGTCTTCCTAAACAAGCTAGACAATTTGAGGATTGTTATGTTAGATCTCATCACATATTGGAACCACCTAAAAGCTAAAATTATGGCACTTAAAAAGGATCTAGACATGGTTATGATGATGGAGACCACTATGTAGGATAAGACTACTGAACCGGTGGAGGTTTAAAAGACATTCAAAACCTCTAGCCCACCCATCAAATTAAAATAACCCCAATTCCTCCTAAAAGAAAATCATACAGAACTCTATCAAAGGCCCTTCCAAACACACAAGGGGTAGAATTTCTAAGAAACTACTAATGGAACTAAGCAAATATTCAGAATATGAGTATACTCTTGTCAATTCTATCTCTAAGGAGATTTATCCTTCTTCATATTGTTGTTTTATGTGTTTTCTATTACCTATTATTAGTTTTTGTTTTTCATTGCTAAGCTAAAGACTTTCTCTGCATTACAACCATTCTAGGTTTGGTTTTTGATCTTTGATCTAAGATTTTAACATTGCGATTGCTAGATCCCTATAAAACCAACCTTATCTACCCTATCAAAAAGAATATATATATATATATATATATATATATATATATATATATATATTATAATTAACATACTTATCAAACATATATATTATAATAGTGTTAATAAATTATTACTACTATTTTTTGATATATGGTAAAGGCATAGGTTTTGATTAGGTCCTACCCCATTACAAAAATTAGGCCCTGGGCCAGAGAGTGAAATAAAACAACATATAATACATTAATGCATCAAAATATTTATGCACAAACAATACAGTTTATTCAAGGAAATAAGTTTCATTTAATGACCTTAGGCAATATGACATAAGTCACCAAAAGATTTGACCTTCTTAAAAATAATGTACTCATGTAATGGGGCAAACAAAAAATTATTAAATATGTCTTAAAACTCATTATCTACAATTGGATTTCTCATTTTGGCCAAAATTATTTTGTATCTTAAAACATATTCATTGATGGGTTCATTGGTTCCTTGTTTGATCTTGTTAATTTATACATATAACATATTTTCAGTGATGTTAATAGATAAATGTGCTATAAACTAATCCACTCAAGATTTGAATGCTTTCATTTATTATATTTTTAATTCATAAAACTATCTTAAAGCATTTTAATTTAGATTCATTAGAAATAATTTATCCAAAATTTTATCATTTAAAGCATAATCAAGGCATGTTGCATAGAAATATCAGAGATGCTATTTAGGATCACCCTTGCCATTGTAAAATGTGAACTTGGCTATAACAAAACTAGTTGGTAAAATATGAAAATATATCTTAAGGGCTAAAGGATTATGAAATATATATTGTGAATCAATAACATGAGTTGATTTCAAAGCATTTCACAATGTTGGTAACCTTAGCTTCAATAGTTTTTATAACTTGGAAAAGAGTTTTCACTATAGACCCATTGGGATTAGGAATTGAAACTGGATAAGTCACCAAATGGGATGAAAACACCACTTGTGTTGATGTAGGAATTGAAACCGATAATTGGGCCAAATTATTATTTTTTCCCATGGAGGATATAACAATTGTTTTTTTTACTTTTAGGGAAGAAGCGTTTGAAAACATATCTCATTTCCCCACTAGATGTAGTAGGCAATTTGTGCTCAAAGGGAGGGAACTAGGAAGTGATGTGTTATAGGAATATCTAGCCTCCCCAATATTTGTATCAATAGAGAGTAATGTTTGTTCACTAACACATTTTGATTTTTGAGTTTCCAATTTAATATTTAGGATCTTTTGGAGATCTCCAGGATTTACAGGAATGTGCTTTCAAAATAATACAATAGTTTTAACTTGTTAATGGTGAGCTTTGTCATTTTAATTATGATCACGTGTTTCATTTTTCTCATGATTGGATTCATATTCTATGATATTTTTTCAATATGTGGATCATTATCATTATTAGCACTCTCATTATTAACAAAATTTGACATGGTATTAACTTGAGTAAAATATGGCCTAAAGGATAGTTTAAGATATTCAATAAGAACACCATGTAATATAGGACTACACCTAATTTGGATACAAAATATGGAATAAATATGAATAATCACAATAAGAAGAAACTTGAGGAGGCTAAAAACCCTAGAGTGAGCTAGGATTTGTATGAAAAGGCATAGTGGTCAGGTTTACCAAATGTTTAACCCTTTATAAGATATGTGGTTTAGGGTTAAAGGTTAGAATAGTCTATACACAAGGATTAATGAAAATATTAGAGAGAAGGATAATTAATTGGAAACTCATATAAATGATTATTCTAAATTTAAGTGTTGAGTAATGATAAATATATAAAGTACACTTAAAAAATAACTTGATTGCATAAAAATGAAGAAGAGATAATACTTAACTTGTCTAAAAATGTGTAGGTAGATCTATGAAGTACATAGGTGGGAATAAGTAGAGAAAAGATCAAGATCTAATCATTAGATTCTATAAATATTATTTCTAGAGGCTTGGACACTTGTGTCAACCTATGGACACCTACATCAAAACTTTTGTCTCATCCTTAATGTAACTACCTTGTATAGAATATTCAATGTATTGTAAAACAACCACCTATAATATTTTAGGTTTTATGTCATCTTTTTGTTGATATCTTTATTTTGTGCACATAGGCTATCGATGACTAATTATGAATCAAATCATAGTTATTCCCCTTAAGTATTTATACCTTTCAAAAAATGGGTTAGTGGACTCATAATGTTGAGTTGACCTTAAAGACCCATATATTATTGAATGATGCCTACATAAAAATAATTCAAGGAGGGCTTCAAACTTGTGTAGTTTTCCCCTAGGTGTTGGCTTGTGTGTGCACAAAAGTGAAATATACTATATGCAAAGACATGTAATTATCTAGTTTGTAACTTGATTAATAATTCTTATGTTATTTTATTTGAGTGCTTTAGACCTATAATATGACTACTCCTATGATTGATATGAAAACTATGGAAGAATAGGGTAGTAGAACTCATTTGTCTAATTGATTTATTGAGATAGAATAGGTTTTTGCTTGGTATTTTATATATGAATAATGAGTAGGATTAGATTTGTATTTATGACACATATTTTAAAAATATCTAATGATAGGGTTAAATAAGACAAATGGGTCAAACCATAAGATTCAAAATATTTGAAAATTAGATAACTTTTGAAGAATGGACACTTAATAAGAATCTGGATACTTGCATCAATGCAAGTGTCCCTGTGTGGGACATAAGTGTCTAGTAGGATATGAAGTTGATGAGGTTATAAAACTAATAGTGAAGGATATATATGAATTTTTAAGCCTTATATACATTGTAGAATATTTGGGTCATAAAAAAATATTGGGTCAGATGATAAGATAAATAGTTAGGCACAATGAGATGGTTAATGTGAGCCTTTCAATAATAGGGAGGTATGAAATTAAAGGGTAGAGACCTGTGTAATATCTGAAATGGGATATTTATGCACATATACTAAAAATATAAAAATCCAAATTGAATGACTTGGAAATGAACACATTAAGATGAATATGGAGACACTTATGGAATGAACATCTTGAAAAATATATGAGAAACCACACAATATGATATATTAATTTATTATGAACATCACAATACATAGAATATGAAGCTCTCACACACACATATAACTATTGATATAAACCATACCAAATATGTAATACTCTTTGAAGATCAATTTAAATTTTTGAATGAGATCACCTCCAAGAAGCATAGGGTTTCCATCCTTTGATTATTTAAGCACCCAAGGGGTTTCATCCTTGAATCATACTTATTCAATGGGTTTTTTTCCAAGGAAGAATATGAATGAACATAAGTTCATAAAATGTCATAAAGACATGAAGTTCAGTTATAATTTGGAAAAAGATTATTTTTACAATGAAGAACATGTTAATATATTACATTTTTATGAAGACAGAAGAGAGATTGTGGCACCATAGAATAGTGAACCCATGTGAAAGGTTGTCTTGGGCTTAAATTTAGTCAAATAGGTAGATCACATGTTGATCCCTTGACTTATTTTTTGGTTTCCCACTTTCCCATGTGCCTCTAAAGTGTCTTCCTCCTCACACATCTGAGAGAATCAAATGATGGGGACTTAATTATTATTCACCATGTGCACACATGTGCAAAATATTCTCTCAGCAAACCAATTTTGAAATCTCCACAAGCCTCCAACAAGTACCCTCAAGGAAAATGTGCCAACTTATCCTTTTTAACCCTTCCACATGCCTTCAACATGAAGCCACATGAAAACTGCACCATCCTTTCCTTTTCCACTCAAGGACAACCCATGTGATGCAACAAAGTAAATATAATTTATCTCCTAAGTGTAAAGGTACATCCCACTTCAATCACATGATATTTATCTATGAGATATTCTCTTGTGGGCCATGCAACCTCATTCACAATCCACCTCATTGCTACATCACCTCTTGCATCACTTACCATGTCACCATGAATAGTGCTAGTGAATAGTAATAGGTGAATAGTGAACCACTCTACTATTCCCTTTCATTACACAATTTAGCCTATGGGAATTATATAGGCTAAGAGTCTCCTGCATATGTCTCATTTATGGGATATCATAGTCCTCCCCTCTCAAAATTGATTCCTCATAAGCAATTACAATCTTAGATGCTCTAGAATTTTAGGACCATATAATTTTGGCTTCAATTTTTCATTCCCATGGAATGGCTGAAATCTCAAGTACACCATATCATCCAACTCAGATGTCTTTCCTATCTACATATATCTTCTATTGTTTATGTGCTTGTTGTAACCTTTCCTTTATAAATCTTAGGATATCTTGGCTATGGCTAACCAAGTCACTTGCTATAAGTGCTCTACTCTTTGAGAATATCAAATCAGGAAATGTTAATGCATTATAACCATACAATGCTTGAAATGAAGGCATACCACTTGACATATGATGAGTTTTTTTGTAAAAATATTTTCCCATATGAAGCCACTTGATCTAAGCTATCTGTTAAACTAAGACATATCCTTATACTAACTTGTTCACACTTTTTGTTTGCACATCCATCAAGGGATGATAACTAGTGCTAGGAGTAAGCTTGGTACCTATCAATTGAAATAATCATTGCCAGAATGCACTGATGAACCTACTATCTCTATTACTGATTATGTTTTTGGGTAACCCATGTAATTTGAAGACTCTCTTGAAAAAAATCAGTAACTTGAAGTACTTTATAACTAGTAGAGATAGCAAGGAAATGTGTATATTTAGTCCATCTATCTATTTCAACAAAAATGCAATCTTTCCCTTGTACCTTGGGTAGACCCACAATGAAGTCCATGGAGATACCTTTGCATCTTTATCTTAGAATGGAAAGTGGTTGTAGCAGACCTACCAGAATCTCTTATTTTCCTTTATTCTATTGGCATGTTGAGCATTCATTGATATACACAAGAACATTTTCCTTGAGATATTTCTAGTAGAATCTCTCCATATTATATTTGTTGTTTCAAAAAAACTTAGATGTCCTGCCAATGGTGCATCATGACATGATCCTAGTGTTTTCATTTTCAATCTTGATTCAAGAATAATGAATTTCTATCCTTGGATGAGATCAGCCCATCTGCCACTGTGTACCTATCATCTTTATCCAATCCATCAAGAAGGTTAGAAGTAAAGTCATTCTTAGCATTCTCAGCTAAGATAGTTTTTTTCAAATCTATAAAAATAGTAGGAATATGACAAAGAGTAGGCATTATATAGATTACATCAACTACTACATTCTCCTTATCATATTCAATTTCAAAATTATATGCCTATAAATTACTTACCCAATTCTATTAGTTATCATTCAAATTTTGTTATCCTAAAAGGAATATCGTATTATTAGGATCTAGCTTAGCAACAAAATTTACACATACCCAAACTTGCTTGAATCTCTCTAAATAATGCATTATAGTCAACATTTCTTTATCATACATATGTATCCCTCTCTTGTGACACTTTAGCTTTCTAATCTTGAAGGTTATGGGATGTCCTCTTTGAGATAGGGCTGCTCCAACTCCAACACCTGAAGCACCATACTTTACAACCAAAGGGAGTGAAAAATATAAAATAGCTAGAACCAAACATACCTCCTTTAATTTTTCAAAAGTGGCTCATGCTTGTTTTGTCCACACAAATTCTCCCTTATTTCTCAACCTAGTAAGAATAACTACAAGCCAAGAAAGACTCTTAACAAGCTTCTTGTCATAACTGCATAAACTAATGAAATATTGAAGTTATGTTAGACTTGTAGGAGGTGGCTAACCTTGAGTGGCTTGGATATTATGTTGATCCACTTGAACTCATTTAACACTAATCTCATGGTTAAAGTATAGGATTTTAGTCAATCTAAAGTCACATTTAGACATCTTAGCAAGGAATGATTATTTTTTAATAATACTCAAAACTGAATCTAGATGCTTAAGATGATATTTCAAACCTTTACTGTAAATCAAAAGATCATCATAGAATATTAAAACAAACTTTCTTAAATGCATAAAAAACACCTTATTCATACTAAATTTGAATGTGGTGGGCTCATTTCTAATCCCCAATAGCATAACCGGAAATTCAAAGTGCCCATAGCAACATTGGAAAGGAGTCTTATGAAAATCTTCTTCTCTCATTCATATCTTATTATACCCATACCTCAAATCAACCTTTGAGAAAAATAAAATACCATTTAGTTCATCAATCCAATTACCAATCCTAGGTATTGGGTATATATTATTGATAGTCTCCTTCACTAGCACTATGGAAGATGCATAATTTCTAGAACTTGGTTTGATGTACCCCATATGTAATAGTTCATTTATTTCTCTCACTCTATTTATTCTTTAAAACTTTGAGGGTGTTGATAAGGATTCATGATAATGGGATTATATCCCTCTTCTAGCTATATCAAATTTTCAAAATCCCTACAAATGAAACAACTGCTACAAAGCTAAAACTTATTAGTCAACACCATAAATATGTGAATTCTATTGGTTGAAATCCATTGAACTAAATGTGGATTCTCTTCCCCAACTTGTTGCATATTTATAAAATTTATCCAATAAAATAATCTTAAGCTATGAAATAATTTTTCATTGGTTAATATTGAATGGAGATCAACAAGTTTAAAGTTAGAAATCATCAAAGTCTCATTTGATGCCTACCTCAAGAGAAAGATGTCTATGACAAACCACATATTATCAAAATGAAGTATCTTTTTGGTTTCCATAACCAAATTTTCACTAAGATATATCTAATGAAAACTCAACCTACTCACTTGATCCATGATATCAACATATTCACATAACTTGTGTCCTTGTATGTAGCTTTGATCTTCAAACACAAATTCATGATTAAATTTAAAATCTTGAATATGAATCTTATCAATGTCATACCTTGGGATATCAACAACAAGCTAAATTTTTTCCTCTTGAAGATTAATTTGAGTACTTTACAATTAATTCTTAGTAGGTATAATCTCAAAGGTAAGCTTATCAACTTCTTCCTCTTATAAATCTGTAAGAGAGAATCCTCCTTCAACATTTTTCTCTATGAATTCTTCATCATACAGGTGGGGTCACTTTGGCCCTTGCTCTATCATATCTTATGGATCTTATTTTGATAACACAATACTATCAAAAATATTTTCCTAACCTTAAATATCCTATAAATCACCCTCATATTGTACTATTTCAATATTTGAAAGATTGATGGATGAGTTATGAACAACTTTATCTCTCATGCATTCAACCAATGATACTTCATCCTTGGATTCATTATTATTATTATTCCTTTGATCTACAAAATTAGAATCAAATAATTTTTTTTGGATTTCCAAATATTTTTTACCTTCCACTTTTATGGTATGAAATGTCTCTAGTTTCACTCTTTCTTCAAGAATGCATTCTTGTGGCTCCTGCTCTACTATCATAATTTTCTTCTTTTATTGTTCTTTCTCAAACTCTTTTTTTTCTACATCAACTAAAACATATGACCCAATACATCATATTTTTTTTTAAATTTTAATCTAAGAAATTAATAATATGTTTTTGATTTTTAACCATTTCCTCAATCTTCCTTGAAACCTCATTTTCTCTACTATATATTTTTCTTTTTTCTAATAATGTCTTGGGCTTTATAGACCCAAAAATTTCCAAGAGTCCTCCCATGAAGACCTATAAAAAATTAAATTTTATAATAGGCTAAAAATATCACGAGATCTGATATCACTATAATATCCCAAATGGGATATTTTTGCACATATACTAAAAATATGAAAATTCAACTTCAACATCTTGTGAATGAACACATTAAGATGAATATGGAGACACTTATGAGATGAAATTCTTGAAAATATATATGAGAAACCAAAAAATATGATATATTAATTTATTATGAACATCATAATACATGGAATAAGACACTCTCAAACACACATAGATATATTACTACAAATCACACCAAATCTACAACATGCTTTGAAGATCAATTGCAATCTCTAAATGAGATCACCTCCAAGAACTGTAGGGTTTCCATCCTTTGATTCTTCAATCCACAAGGGGTTTCATATTTGAATCCTTATTATTCAAAAGGTTTTTGTCCAAGTAAGATTATGAATGAACATATGCTCATACAATGTCATAAAGACATGAAGTTAAGTTATAATTTGGCAAAAGATGATTTTTTATAATGGAGAACATGATAATATATAACATTTTCATGAAGAAGAGAGGAGAGAGAGAATTTGGCACCATATAATAGTAAACCCATGTGAAGGGTTGTCTTGGGCTTCAAGTTAGTCATAAGGTAGATCACATGTTGATATCTTGACTTGTCTTTTGGTCTCCCACTTTCCCATATGAGTCCAAAGTGTCCTCCTCACACATGTGAGAGAATCAAATGATGGGGAATCAATTACTATTCATCATGTGTACACATGTGCCAAAAATGTTCTCAATAACCCAATTTTGACTTCTCCACAAGTATCTAATAATTAACCTAAATGAAAATGCACCAACTTCTCCTTTTTGACCCTTCCACATGCCTTCAACATGAAACCACATGAAAATTGTGCCATCCTTTCCTTTTTCCACTCAAGGATAACCCATGTGATGCAATAAATTAAATATAATTTGTCTCTTAAGTAGAAAGTTACATCCCACTTCAATCACATGCTCTTGATCCATGATATATTCTCATGTGGGTCATGCCATCTCACTCATAATCCACCTCACTGCTGCATCACCTCTTGCATCACTTGCCATGTCACCATGAATAGTGTTTTTGTGAATAGTGATAGTGAATAGTAATAGGTGAATAGTGACCCACTGTAATATTCCATTTCATTACCCAATTTATCCTATGGGAATAATATAGGCTAAGGGTCTCTTGTATATGTATCATTCAGGAGAAGGGGACATGACACCCTAATAGGTATTTGTCAAGTATATAAGAATGAGATGTTATATAAATCAGATTTTAATACATACAACTATGCATGGAAAGGTTAAAATAAACATGATGTGAATGAGAATACTCTTCTTCATCCCTATGAATATTGTAATAATTATCATTCCAATCAATAGTATCATAATTATGCACTTCACATTCATATGCATCAAATATACTAATGTGAATAGTGTTATCATTTTTATATTTCAATTATATGACATGATAAGAAAATTTTCACACATTTTTATTGTTGAGAGTTTGAGAGATAGAATCATCTTTAATTTTAACATTTTTGATGGGTGGTTTTAAAGGAAGATCAAACTTACAACTAGCTTGAGAGAGATATGTTTAGAATTACAACCTTATTGATTGTAATTCAGGATAAAACAAGGAGTCATTATGATAAAAATGTATTTTATACATTCATTACACCTTTATCCAACTCATCAAGTTGGGTTATGCCTTTCTTAGAAATGGGAAATGCAATAAAATTAGGACCACAACTTTCTTAAGAGGGAGATAATTTGAAAGCTTGTACACAATGATTTTAGCGATTGAAGAATAAAATCACTATTAATGAAGTTATTTAGTCATTTGACCATTAAAAACCATAGAAGGCCTATAAATTAAGTGTTCGAAGGCTTACATAAGTGTCCATCCTTGTATTATTCTCTATTTATTTTCTTATCATTTTGTGACCATTGTAAAGGGCCCATATATTTTGTTCCATTATTATCTTTCATGCACACTATTAGGTATTTAATTCAAATTCAAATTCAAATGGATCATTATATATACAAATATAGGACATAATATTTATTACCAAGCAAGTTTCTAATTTAGCATACACATTGTTATTCAAAATATATGGAATTAAACCTTACACTAAAGTTCATAAAAGTTGTAGTTTGAAGTATTACAAAAAGGTCAAATTTTCACTTTCATTACTTGTATCAAGGTTTGTAATAAGAATAATAGCATATATTTACATAATCACCATTACACACACAACTATGAAGGAGAACTACATTCAAGTCTGAGGCCCTCCTTGGAGTATATGGCTATGTAGGAAACACTTAGCAACAACAACATTAGCTAAACTCATGTGATAAACCATTTTTATTGAGTCATTTGTGGTAAAAATAAAACATCTAGGGTTTTTAAGCTGTATTTAGATATTGATAGTTTTTGTGTGTGATCTAAACACATTATCCAAAAGGTGAAAGAAAACCCAAAAAGGACCAAGTATAAGTTTATAAAAAAATGCATATTTTGTACAAGATAGATTCATTTAAAAACACACAATAACATCAATACAAGTGCCTTTAGGACAACGTAAGTTTCCAAGCCTTGAGAAGTAGTAAATACCCTAAATAAATGAAATACAGAGCTAGGTAGTGAGCTTGATATGAACCTTGACAATTGGGATAATTCATATCAGATCAACAAATAAAATATTATATCTTTGAATACTTAATCCACTAGTTTTAAAATTATTTATTATATTTATTACACATGCTTGAATGCATTTATTGTCAAATATTTTATGATATTGTCAAGATCTAAATATTATGTTGTTTTAATCAAACATTTTAATTCCATGGGTTAATTATTTAGAATCCCATTTTAGATAATTTTTTTTTGGTGAATCCATATATTCTAAGATAACATTGCATCAAAACCCTAGCTTGACCTATGGTTCCAATTTTCTAAAGTTTAAAATCATTGTATTATTTCTACAGTTCTATGTTTTTTCTATGGGTGTAGAATAAGTGATGTTTATTCTCATTTTTACCTTAACTTTTCTGCTTCTCCTTTTGGGTGTGTTTGGATTTAAAATTTTAAAAATGAGTCCCCATATTAAAGAGCCTTGAGAACCTCAACCTTTAAATTTAATATTCAATATTTTTGAGAATAAATACATTGATTATGAGGATTTAATAGATATTAATAAA
Source organism: Torreya grandis (assembly GCA_037957365.1). Lineage (NCBI taxonomy): Eukaryota > Viridiplantae > Streptophyta > Pinopsida > Cupressales > Taxaceae > Torreya > Torreya grandis. The sequence continues at coordinate 2,631,516 of JARHVA010000092.1, forward strand.
TGTGATAAAAGTCATGTATTTTATTATAGTTGTGATAACATATAGAAAAATGATACATCTAATGTTAATACAATAATTGATGATTATAAAGATACTTGTAGCACTACTAATGATTATGATTATGATGTTTATTATACATATGTCAAAAGTGGGTGTGAGGAGCCTAGTTCTCCTATGTATTCAATTTTTGTTGACTTATAATCTCATGTGTAATGTTTACACAAGAACTTAGTTTTTTATTTATAATTTTCTAGTACATTTCATCAAATTCAATCATATAAAGTAGACATGCTTGCAAATATAAAGTCACATATTATTCAAAATGTCAAATTTTCATGCATAAAAACTTCTCATGATGTGTGTATGTAGAATATGTCTTTTCTTTATCAAATTATATCTATGTTGAAGGGATTCCTTCTTTACCAACTAGTGATCTCATTACTACAATTGATGACTCGTGTTTGTTTATATAAAATTGATGTAGGAGAATAGGATTAGAAGACTCCTTTTTGTTGTATTTATTTTGGTTTTGGATTTGAGTAGGTTTAATAGGTATTATTTAGTTAATAAGGTTTTCAAATCTCTAGAATTCTGGATTTTTTTCATTTTGGCTTGTTTTCCATTTTCTCACCAAAACTACATATTTGAAATTTGAAATTTGTAAAGGACATTTATCATCTCATAGTGAAACCAAATGTCATGATCCTTCTTGGAGGGGGTCAAGTAATGTCTAAAAAATATATTTGGACTAGTACTAATGTCTTAACTCATGAATGACCATGCAAAACTCACTTAAAGTTAAGGCTTAATTTGGGTTACTAGTTAGTTAGATAGTCTCAGAGATAAATAAGGAGTTTTAAAATGAAGAATGGAGAAGGAAAATAGAGATGTGGTGAATGTTAAGGTGGATAATAAAAGAGGATTATAAAAAACAATAAAAAATACCAAGAGAACTCTAAGAAACTGGGGAAAAAGGAAAAAAGTTTATAAAAATAGATTTTTTTAGAAGGCTATGTAATATTTTTGTATCATAAATAATGAATGAATGATAATTGGAATTCTAATATTCAAGGTAAAGTTAATTTTGTGTAATTAAACATATTTTATGTTTTCAAATCATATTTTTTACTTTGGTATAGCATTAACAATTTGTAGGCTTAAAAACATAATTCAAAATTTCTTGACAATTAAGAAAAGGGTTATAACAATCAAGTAAAGTTATATTTTATCTCTTTTAAATATTGGTGAAGGGATAAATTAAAGAGACAAGGAAATTTAAATTTATTATAATGATTTTAAAATTTAAAATACTCCAAAATTATCTTGGGAACTTTAATTTCTATTCATTTTATGTTTGTTGCCTATACACAGTCAAAGATAAGGTCTTTTACAGTCATAAAAAGCTAATATTTATCACTTTTAAGGATTTATCAAAGTTTATAAGTGATTTAAAGAGAATTATAATGGTGGTTCATACCTTTTACAATTGTAAATATTTTAAAATAGGTCATAAAATTCAAATTATCCATTTTTTAATGCTTTCAACCTATGTACATGCCTTCTAAGGTTTTGAATGGTCAAATAATGAAATAACTTCATTGATAGTGATTTTTTAATCTACCAATCATTATTTACTAAGTTATTTTTTGATCTACCATTCATTATCAATGAAGTTATTTCTTTTTTCAAGACCCTCTTTGCTAAGGATGATATTCTTATTGACCAGAGTTCACACCTTTTAGATTTGATCCCTAATATCATTATAAACTGTAATAGTGATGAGGTGATTTGGGAGAATATTTAATGTCAATTCACTATTTACCAATTACTATTCACATGTACTATTCATGTGTACTATTCACTATCACTATTCATGGTGATGTGATAGGTGATGTAAATGATGATGTAGAGTATGAGGTGGTTGGTGGATGATGTGGCATGGCCCATGGGGGAGATCACATGTGATAAAGATGATATGAGAGAAAGTGGGACAAATTTGTAAGTGGGAATAGTGTTTGAGAATGTGAATCTCTTTAAAAAGATTCAAAATTTGATAAGATCTTATCTAGGAATCTTTGGGGTCACATGGAAAAAGATGAAAAGGCTGTACTATTCTAGATTTGCTCTCACATGTGTGAGTGAGGAGGACATTTTAGAGTGATGTGGAGAAGTTAAAAGAAGAATGTGTGCTATAAATAAGTGAGAGACAAGATTCACTATTATAGATTGTCTCACATGAGTGAGTGGGACATAGTTTTGGAGGCACATGGATAGTGGGAGACCAAGAGAAAGAAAAGGGGTGATCATGTGATTCTCTTTTGACCCTAGCACATGGGGTTACATGAAAAATAGTATACCCACTCAAGGGGATCGATATTATTATCTTGTGCATGAAATTTACCCTCTCTCTCTCATGCATTTTCTATTTAAAGAGAGATCTCTCCCATTGTAAACCATCTTTTGAAATCATAAACCCCCCATTTTTAGATAATAAATTTGTGTTCATATCCCCCTCCTTTCGATGAATTTCATGGAGTATTGTAAATAATTTTGGTGGTGAAATATACACCTTATTTAGTGTTAGCCATTCCATATAGGAATTGCACTTGGAATGTCAACAAAAGATTGCCAAATTTGGTGGTGGAAGACCCTGCGTAGCTAGACTACTTGCAGTAGTAGAGTTTGTAGACTGTGAAGATTATCGGTGTGCAGGTCTATAGTTTGGTATGTGTATTTGGTATTGTAAGTGTGTAATAATATTTTGGTATTTATGTTCTTAGTAGAATTACTATACATCAATAATTACTTTTGTGTAAAAGTATTGTTTTATGGCCTTTGTCACAAGCCATAATATCTGTAATATGTTGTTTGAATTAAGAAAGAAGATGAGCATTGGTCTTGAATTTGTATGTGATATTTATTTGAATCTAAGTGTTGTAAGAGTTTAGATTTAATGTATTAAATGTATTGTTTCATATTATATTCATGTCATCTTTTGCATGTGCTTTGGGAGTAATTTTAGATTAGAGTCCAAGTCCTTAAGAGTTGAAGTAATGTCTAAATCAGATTTGATTTTAAATTTTTTGTTGGATTTTATATGTTTATATGTCTAAGGGATTTTAGGAAGTGATATCCTGAAAAGGTATATTTCAGTGGTATCAGAGTATTAGTGTTTAGTGTGGATTTGTTTAGTTTTGCGAGTTTGTAGTAAATATTCCCCTTTGGGATATTTCATAAAATTAGTCTTTCTAAATCTATTTTTTCTAAGGAGGTGGATTTTATGGGTCATTATATGAGGGGTATAAATATCATGGGTCCAAATAATTTCCAATAGCCTTTTTTCATTAATTTTGGGAAGTGGTCAAATGGGATGTTATTGCTACTGTGAATAATTCTTCATGATCCGTAAACTCCACTAATAAACTCTAAGTGATGTTTTATAAGTACAAATTCTAAATTTCTCAACTTATAATATGTTGGAATAATTAAATCTGATTTAAATCTGATCCAAATCAAGTTTCAAAACTGAAATAAAAGTGAATTGATAAATCACATCAGTTATCCATTGAAACTGCCAGATTTTCTAAATTATTGATTTTATCCAATTTCCCATAAATGATCAAATGAGTAATTTTTGAATTTTGATTAAAATATTAATTATAATCTATAAATTAACTAAAAATTAAATGCAAAATTGAATTCAAATATCAAAACATGAAAATTGTTTACGGGGTTCAAAATTCCTATGTCCCCAGGTTCTTATTGAATCAATCCATTATTGTTGCTAAAATTTGCAAGCTAAAATAATACTTACAAATAACAAAAGATCATATCTCTCTAAAATAATAGTGATCAGACCTTTGAAAGACCTTGGCTAACTCAGCACGTCCTTCACCTTCCTGAATCACACGTAGAGGCTTCTCCAAATCAAAATTGGTAACTTGTATAGCCCAAAATGGCATTACCAATTATCCAAAATGGGAAAATTAATATACTAAATAGAGTGTATCAGAATTATAAACAACTTTTTAGTTTACTCCGAGCTCTGATTCGGCCTCTAAGGGCTCCAAAATGACCAAATACTGTAAGTAGGTCTATATTTTCCAATACACAGTCGGCCAGAAGCTTCCCTTTAAATACAAATTCACTCCTTTCAAAGCACTTGGAAGTTCATGGAATAAGTGGTAAAATATTATCTCTTTTGGGTGGCAGGTCAGGGGTTCAAAATTGCTGCCCACCTTTTTAGGTGCTTTATGCTTGAGTTTGAATTTTCCTCCTTTTTTGGTGCTTAGACTTTATGTTTTGTCCCACATGGGCTGTGCTGAACGGTTTGCATGATTTTTAAAAATCTTAAGCTCCTCCTTGAACATGTCAATGCCCCCTTTTGTGGGAGACTTGGTGCTAAGACTTTATCACCATTGGAGAATGTGCCAAACATGTGCCGTTGGACTTGGTCTTTCCACCAAACTTGCCACCTTGCTCAACGAGTTTATCTCACACTGCCACGTGGCATGTTGATGACGTGACATGTCATCAAAATGATTTTTTAAAAAAACCTTAGAATTTACCAAGTGTCAACCTTCGATAGGTCCAAATGTCGAAACCACCTCGAAACATGTGCAAAATGTTGCAAGTGATATTTTTTGACCAATCTTCAAATGGCCATAACAAGAGCTCCCAAACTCAGATTTACATTATAAAAAATGCATCAAAAAGCTCTCAATGAGATCTACAGTATGATGCCACTAAAAATATTACTTGAAACCATTATTAGAACAAAATTTCAAGCTTTTAATTGGCATGTCTATTCTCACATTTCTAGGACGTGACAGATGGATCATGAGCTATGTGGCTCGGTAAAGTGTTTGGTTTCTCCCATGTGGTTGGGGCATGATATTACCAAACAATTATCCACATTCATGTGGGATTTTTATGGACTTGTGATTTCAAATATATGGACTCATGATTTTAAATCTACAGACTCATGATTTCAAATCTATAGACTCCCAAATCTGATCACACCTCCCCAATGGAGGGCTTTTGGTCTCCAAAAGTCCAATATCTCTTGAAACTACAAATTGGTCTACTACATCCATGAAAACAAAACCCAATCATAGCAATAGGTATAAACAATTGCATTAAAATGATTCACAATCAAAATGCAAAAATGCCTAATCAAAAGGCATGAGTAAGTGAATCTGCAACTACCAAAGTGATTACAACATACCAAAATTGCCTGCCCAAATGTAACATCCTGTAAAGCGGTGAATTTACAAAAACTAAAACAACTCCCAATGTAACTACAAGACAAGTTTATAATGCCAACAACATACAATAAATGTTATGGACATGTTGCAATACAATGCCCTAGTATGGGACTTATATGCTAAGCAAATGCAAACAACCAAAAGTGTATATTGCCTAACATCTAAACATGCCCATAGGGTCTTAACAATGCATCTTATACATCCATGTGCCAAAAATAGATACATTCAAAATAGCAGTCAAATAAGTGTTGCAAGGAATTAACTCAACCTACAACATGCATTCTACTATTATCTCCAATTGATCAAATGAGTTAATGTCTTATCCATTATTAGACTACCCATACAATATATTCTAGAGATCAAAATCTTAGAGTTATCAAAAAATGAGAATTGAAAAAATTCATATGGTAAACCTATCTTGAAGTGTTCCCACCAACTCTAATCTACATCTATCAAATCTTGTTCATTCTCTTAGGTGAATTCTTAATCATGCTTTGCAAAAAGAATATAGTGATAATCCACTTAACCATTTCTTTCTTCCTAGTGAAATTGATTGTCTTAGTGGATTCCTTAGCATCATTATGGATTGATTTAACTTCATTGACCTTAGTAATAGGTTGATAAGTCATCTTAGTTCTACCATTTCTAGAATGAGAAGATGTTTGAAGTTTTAAACAATGATCAATTCGATGTCCACTCTTATGGCAATGAGTGTAAACAACCTTCTTAGGTGAGGTCTCCCTTTTACCTCTTCTTGCTTTGCCATGATGAGAATGGTTCTTAACACCTGCAATCTACTTAATCATATCACATCTCTTCCAACAAAATGTAACACTGTGGTTATGCATCCCACAAAAAGTGCAAGGAAATGATTGCATTATCTTTTGAATGTTAAATCCAAATTTCTTACACATAAAAAGTGGATTAGAAGATTTAGTGCTAACTCTAGTGTAGGAACTAGGAGGTGGAATCTCAATACCTCTTCTACCTTCCTTTTTACACCATACATGCTCTACTAGTGGCCTCATTCCTTTTCTATTAGAAGCTTGTCTTCCTTTAGCCATGGAGGAAGTTTCTCCAATTTCCACCTGCTCACTAGTGTAACCCAAACCTTCATGAAGAGATCTATGCTCTACTTGTATTTGGTTAGTAATTCCTTGGCCATCTCGACCAAGACCTCTTCCATTAAATTCCATTTCCTTCAACAATTTGGATCTTATATCCTTAGTGTGTTGTTCAAAACTACCAAAAGCATCATTACTTGAATCCAAATCTAAATGGAAAGAAGAAGATGAATTACTTGGTGAATAACTTATAGTGCATTCAGTCATAGTATCTGCATCTGAAGTGGAAGGTATTGTCTTCTTTGGTTCACCACATTGTAATTTGATCAAGAGCTCATCCTTAGATTCAAGCTCTGATTTCAAACTTATAATTTGTTCTTCAAGGGAATAGAGCTTGCATCTCAAGAATGCATTCTCATCCTAAATTTGAGTATTGATGGATTCAAACTCTTCCATCTTGGCTTTATGTGAAAATTTGCTGATGTTTTCCTATAGACACACTGATTCCACAACTACACACTGCAATCTAATCAAGTGATATTGAAAATCAATAATTGAAAGCAACTATCAAATCACACATTCAGAAGCTAACCCAGCTTTCTAACTACTCTGATACCAACTTGATCTGTAAACTCCACTGATAAACTCTAAGTGAAATTTTATAAGTATGGATTCTAAATTTATCAACTTATAATATGTTGGAATGATTCAATCTAATTGAAATCTGATCTAAATCAAGTTTCAAAATTGAAATAAAAGTGAATTGATAAATCACATCAGTTATCCATTGAAATTGCCATATTTTCCAAATTCTTGATTTTATCTAATTTCCCATAAATGATCAAATGAGTAATTTTTGCATTTTGATTAAAATTTGAATTATAATCTGTAAATTAACTAAAAATGAAATGCAAAACTGAATTCAAAGATCAAAACATGAAAATTGTTTACGAGGTTCATAATTCCTATGTCCTCGAGTTTTTATCAAATTGATCCATTACTGTTGCTAAAATTTGCAAGCTAAAATAATACTTAAAAACAACAAAATATCATATCTCTCTACAATAATAGTGATCAGACCTTTGATAGACCTTGGTTGACTCAGCACGTCTTTCACCTTCTTGAATCACACGTAGAGGCTTCTCCAAATCAAAATTGGTAACTTATATAGCTCAAAATGGAATCACTAATTCTACAAAATGAGAAAATGAATATACTTAATATAGCATATCAAAATTCTAAACAACTTTATAGTTTACTCCAAGCTCTGATTCGGCTTCTAAGGGCTCCAAAATGACCAAATACTATAAGCAGGTCTATATTTTCCAATACACAATCAGCGAGAAGCTTCCCTTTAAATACAAATTCGCTCCTTTTAAATCACTTGGAAGTCCATGGCATAAGTGGTCAATGCTTATCATTTTTGGGCGACATGTCAGGGGTTCAAAACTATTGCCCACCTTTTTAGGCACTTTATGCTTGAGTTTGAATTTTCTTCCTCCTTTTTTGGCGCTTAGACTTTATGTTTTGTCCCACATGGGCTGCACTTAATAGTATGCATGCTTTTTAAAAATCTTAAGCACCTCCTTGAACATGTCCATGCCCTTTTTTGTGGGAGACTTGGTGCTAAGACTTGACTGCTATTGGAGATTGTGCCAAACATGCACCGTTGGACTTGGTATTTCCACCAAACTCTCCACCTTGCTCAACGAGCTTATCTCACACTGCCACTTGGCATGTTGATGATGTGACATGTCATCAAACCAATTTTTTTTAAAACCTTATAATTTGCCAAGTGTTGACCTCTAATAGGTCCAAATGTTGAAACCACCTTGAAACACGTGCAAAATGTTACAAGTGATATTTTTTGACCAATCTTCAAATAGCCATAACAGGAGCTCCCAAACTCAAATTTACATTCCAAAAAATGTCAAAAAGATCTCAACGAGATCTACAGTATGCCACCATGAAAATCTAACTTGAAACCATTATCAGAACAAAATTTTGAGCTTTATATTGGCATATCTATTCTCACATTTCTGGGATGTGGCAGATGGATCACGAGCTATGTGGCTCAATAAAGTGTCTGGTTTCTCCCATGTGGCTGGGGCATGATATTACCAAACAATTATCCCTCTTCATGTGGGATTTATATGGACTTGTGATTTCAAATCTATGGACTCATGATTTCAAATCTACAGACTCATGATTTCAAATCTACGGACTCCCAAATCTGATCACTTCACCTTTGGAAAAATTCTTAGAGAATTTAATAACAATTTCATTATTCTCATTCATAAATTATCTCATGATAATAATTTTAAGATCTTTCATCTTATACATTTGTGTAATACAATGTCTAATATTTTTTCTAAAGTTTTTGCTTTGAGATTATAAACTCTTCTTCCTTCCATCATTTCTGCACAACAAGGAGGTTTTGTGGTTGGTAAACAAATTCAGTATGAAATTATTTTAGTTCATGAAATGATAAATTATATGGTAAAGGTAATAAAAAAGGGATGATATTAAATATTGATATGATTAAAGCTTATGATAGAGTTTCTTGGGATTTTCTTGATAGAATTCTAGAAAGGTTTGGCTTTCATATTGATTTTTGAAGGCTAGTTAAAAATTACATTTCTACATATATGTTCTCTATCCTTATCAATGATTCTCCTATTGTATTTTTCCAATTTCTCAAGGGATCAGTGGAGGAGATCCCCTTTCTCATTTTTTATTTATTATCTTTGTTGAAGCTCTTAGTAGATCCTTGTCGTCTACTATTGCTAAAGGAAGATTGAAGGGAATTACACAAACTTATAATGTTGATCCTATAACTCATCAACAATTTGTTGATGATATGATCATCTTGGCCTAGGCCACTATTAGAGAAGCTAAGGTTTTAAAAAAATTCCTTAAGGAATATGAAAATGCTTCAGGGTAAAAAATTAGTATGGAAAAAAGTAAGCTATATTTTGTCAAATACTCCTTTTATTAGACAACATAGAATTGATAAAATTCTTGGGTGTAAGGTTAAATAAATTCATACTTATTATTTGTGTATGCCTATGTTTGTGGATAAAGTGTTGGTAGGAATGTAGAATTATTTATTGGATAGGTTTCAAAGGAAATTGGTTGGGTGGAAGGGTAAGTTGTTTTCTCAAGATGGTAAATTATTGGTGATTAAAAGCACACTTTAGAATTTTATAATCTATCTTATATCCATTATTAAAATTCTAAAGACTATTATAGAGCAATTAGAAAGAATTAAAAATAGGTTCTCTTGGTTATGAACTAAAGATAAGAACATATTTTCATTAGTTGCTTAGGAAAAGGTTTATTGTCTAATTAATTAGGGTGGTTTGCCTCACCTTATAATAAGATAATTATGAAACTATCTCAATAGGTCCTAAAAGACAAGTTTTCTCTCCTAAAGATGATCTCCTCCAACAAGTGGCAAGGAATTTTGAAACTTGGCTTAACACCTTGACCAACTCTCCAAAACTACCCTTTACTTTGGATTTTTGAATCACAAGTGGATTTTTTGATGGTTAGATGATGTTGAGTTACTCTTTTTCTCTGCTATTGACACCTCTCAACTGATATTTTCAGGTTCTATTTGACACATCACTTCATTATCTTGATAGGTGTCTAGAAGACTCTTCATCTCCTTAGGTCAATCTTGCATACAAGTGTCAAAACTTGAATTCATTTTATTTATATTATCCTATCTTCATAGATGGTCTATTCACATCATGTTATACCTATAATAACTAATATGGAGGTGATTTAATAGTTTTAAGAATATTGGTGTATTATTCCTAATTTAGTTAAAGGGTCTGAGTAGTAAAATCGGTAAATCAATAAACAATACTTAAGCCACTGATTTATATAAATTTGATTGCAATTTTAACCTTTATAAAAATAGTAATAAGGGATATAAAATAAGACTTAGCTATAAATTGATTGATCTGACTGAGACAAAGGCTAGAATTCACTATGCAAGACTTGGACATTGTTGTAAACTAAGATCTAACCTTTGTTTTATGATTGGATAGGAGCACTGAAAGTGGTTAAGAATGGCACCGATGCTATAATACACCTATGTTATTATTATCCTAAGGATTTTAGCTTTATAGGTTTTGTTTCTAGGTCTGTGTGACCCTATCCATGAAGTTTTAATAGCTGGAAGTTTGTAGAGCTCCCTGTAAAATAGATTTTCTCTTCAAACCCTATACTCCATTATGGTTTGACCAATTTTTAGAAAGAGGTAGGGGTAAGTGCATGTAATATTAATTATATGTGGATCCAAATCACTTATGTGTGTATGCTACCTATATACCAATACTTCGAAGATGGATCAATCCATATGTAGTTCTCCCACTTGATGTGCTTTGTGCAATAGTGTGTATGAAGATGCAAAATTCTAAAATAAATGTGCTTGAGATGGATAAGGATTGCTAAAAGGATTTGGATAATCTTGTAAGTGTATTAGCTAGCTATATTTATATAATAAGGAAGATTTATTGAGTAGTCTTGCTTGTATTCTTGCTTGCTTAGTGATAATTATCAACCCCTTCCAAATGATCTTTAAATGGGATTTTATAGGGATCTATTGGTCATGGGTTGAATGCATTTTCATTAGGCTGATAAGGAGAAGGATGGGGAACCAAAAGGAAATGACCATTTGGGAATGAAATAGATTTTGATAGGAGCACTGAAAGTGGATAGGAGTGGCATCAACACTATAGTCCAAGTGTAGTGCTACTATCTTGAGTAGACGAGACCTAAGGGAATTGATTTGTCTTGGAAAGAATAGTCTGGGTGAGCAAAGACCAATTCTAAAAGGTTAATAATGAATATTAATCATTGAAAATAAGCCTAAGAGGGTTAGGATATAAAACAAGAGGGACCTATGGGTTAGGTGTCATTAGCCATGCTCAAATTACCAAATTTTTACATTTTATATGACTACATTCCCCCACCTTTATTCTAATGATGTAGCAAAGTGAAATATTAGGATAAAATATAAATATAAATTGTACCTAAACTTACCTATAAGATTGAAGCTCATTAATCTATTGTAATGTTGGGTGTGTATAGGGAGAGCTTGTTGTGAAGTGTAAATATTTAAGATAAAGTAAAGAGTAGATCAGTTCTTATTAGATACGCTATATCTAAAATAAGAATGCACAAAGCTGGGTAAGTGAGAGAGGAAGAGAAAGGAATGAATAAACCTCATCAAGTACATGGACCAATAAAAAACTTGTGCTACTAAATAATGCTAAGTGATGTTGAGTGATGTTGGATGTGTGTTAAACCAAGAGTAATATCACAAACAGAGCTAAGTGCTCAATTCCCCAAAAGTGGCTCAAGAATGCAAACGCTAGCCCTTTAGATCCATTGTCATCCACTAAGTGAATCTACATGATCAAGCATGTGTTGATATATGTTTGTACTATGTTTCCAATCCCTCTAGATAGGTGGCTAAAAAATACAAAGGATAGTTAGACCTTTGGCTCCATCATTACCCCATGAAGTGAAGATATGAATTGATACCAATATGAAATGTGTCTCATATGAGATGGATCTTGAAGCTTATGAATATAATATGATTTTAAAATGTTGTCATGGATAACTAAATGTATGTTAGAGACTAGGCCACTCTTGGCCACTCTTGGCCACTCCAAAGATGGAGATTAGGCTTGTATGAAAGCCACTCTGAAACTAATGCACTAGGCTTATATGAAATCCACTCGATAACTTGAGAATGTGGAAGTTAAGATTGTATGAAATACATTCCAAAATTATGCCAACAACCTATAGATGGAATAAGACATGTAACTGTTGAGAATGGTAAACTTAGAAAGAAAAGAAAACAAATGTGCCACATATATTGCCCCTAATCACTAGTGTTTAGAACATGGATTCTGAACTAGAAGTTATACCAACTATTGTATCTAAAATTGGAAGTAAGATCCATCATGTCATGCATGATTCCCCTATATCTAAATTATTTGAGAAAAATTATACTAAAAACTATTGATTCTAAATTGGTCTAATTATGCAAAATTGTAGTTGAACCTCCTTTTCTACCTGCTTTTGGAAAGTCTAGTTTTTTTTCTATTTGCATAGGAGTGCTAAAAGTGGACACTAGTGGCACCAACATTGTAGTCAAAGTTGGGCACTATTTTCAAATGCAAAATATGGTAACTATTTTGATATTCTCACTATCTACCTAGTCTGTTCTAACTATTATAATGTTTGGTTATTGTTTTGGGTGTGCTAAAATTTTCTTTTTCAATCATTAGGAGTTGTGGTCTCTCTGACAAAACCCCTATTTATTTCTCCCTCTTTGAGAGTAAGAATGAAGAATACACAATGACTTTCCTTAGAATAAAATTCTCTATAAGTGTGTTATTATATAAATATACATGATATAGTAATGATAATTGACAAGATATCTCAAGATATAGCATGATTTATATTGAGAGATTGTTAGATCAATAGGGTATGCCTAGATGGATATACCAATGTAATAAAATGTGAAATATACTAAACTAGAAATGAAAGTCTGGTTAGTTGTTAGTTTTCATTTATAGGGGTAGAGCATTATGTCCATCATGGCATCTAAGAAAGCAAGATAAATGCATGATGTGGATCATAGCATTATAAATAATAAGAATCAAACAAGGAACAAGCACACAAGGCAAGAATAAAAAACCACACAAGGGTGGCCAAAGGGTCACACAAAAAAGGGACATGGGCACATGTCATTCATACTAGAAGGAAAGTATACAAGGTATGCTCAAATGCCACATACACATACAATTGAAACAAACAAGGTTGGCTTTAAATCTGTGATCTAGGAATTTGACTCAAGAGAGGATGGTTAGTATGGTGTTAGTTCTAAAATGAAAATAAAATAAAATAAACACACTAATAGCATAACATCTCTAGGCCTAGACACTAGGGAGAGCTTAGTTACCAAAATCAAATGACAAACACAACTAAAAAGTAAAGAATCAAACACAAGAATTCCTTCACCTTCCTTGGATGCTCCAAATGCCTTTGTAATGGTGGCTTGCTTAGATTATGCTCATGAAGTCCTTGGCAATGGAAGCTTGGCTACCTCCTTCTCTCCTTGGCACCTTTGGCTTGTGGCTTGGCTTGGTTCAGAATCAATTTGGCATGGTAACACGAGTTTATTGAAACTTTTGGAACCAATCTTGTATTATAACTTTACATCAAAAATGTTTAGAAATGATGTTGTGAGGCCTCTTATTTATAGATTTTTGGATTTGGCTAGAATTACCCTGAACCATCCATCTCAAGATTGAGATGTGTGGTTGAGGATTAATTCAATTTTTGTAATTAAGTTTGTAATTATCCTCATCATGGCATTATAAGAAGGGGAAATTAAGAGGCATGGAGGGCATCATGGAAGGCATTGATGAGGCATGGAGGGCATGAATCCTGATATTTGTGGTATTTATGGCCTAGGGATGTCTTCCCAAGAAATAAGGTCACTTGATGGTGTATATATTCAATATTCATTTATAAAAACAAGTTTTCAACAAGTTTCCATGGATTTATTAATTATGCCTTGATTTGAGTTAATTAGCTCTTAAGCACTTTATGCACAAATTACCTAAATTTATCAAAATGTCTTGTTATTGGTCCAAAATTTGACTAGATTAGAATTAGAAGGCAATGTTAGATGCATTGGCACCATATTCCCATTTAAGATATTGTCAATAAAAAATAATAAAGGCATAAGTATTGTATAGAATATTTGATAGGGAAGCACAATCCAGAGCACCCATGTGCAAATTTGGCATTTTGACTCAAAATGAACTGATCAAAGTTAGCTATCCCATAAATTGCATTGCCCTATGTAGTGATATCCTGGCCAAAATCAGCACTTGAATATGTCAGTTGCACATCATTTAGCACATTTTAGTATTTTTAGGCCAAATTATGCATTTTAGGTGGAAATTGGCCAAAAGCTTGATTGGAGGTTATCAATGGCCAGATTTAGGTGTCTATAGTTTACCCATATATGGGAAGATGTTGCAAACCATAGGCAAGACAATGTCTTCTCAAAGAATGAGAAATAGCTTAAATGCCAAAAAAAAGATGATGGTTGAAGAACAAAGATCCAAATGGTTTTGGGAAGCCTATGATGATGCGTCCTTGAGGGAGTGGTCATCATATTTGTTGATGGATGGTTCCTTAAAAAAGAAACAAGAAGAAATGTGGAATTAATCTATAGTTGAGATTAATCCAAATGAGAAAATTCTTGCATGCATTGATGTAAAAGAGATGTTGATTTAACCAATGGTGATTATAATCAAGAATAAAATTCAAAATAATGATTTGCTCATAGACAGTTATAACCATTAAGAGGACCTAGATTAGCTAAAGAATATTATGCCCCAGTTAGGGATGATTAGCAAGCATAACTCAAGGATATAACCTAGACTATAGATTAAATGAGTGGGTGTAAAGTGATGAAATAGATGAATAGAAGAATAAGATTGATCAGTGTGAATTATTTAGTTATACCTATCAATGAGGAGATGCTCATCCTAATTAACAATGATAAAACTAGAATGGTCAAATGAGTTATATTGATCAAGGGTGGGATGGAAGGACTTGATAAAGTACCAAGGAGAAACTCAAATGGCTCCATTGATTATAGACCTTTTTGAATCTAATTTTTTTATAGCATGTGATGGTAGGCTTTATGATAGAACACCATGAGGATTTGGCCAAAATATGTGTAAGGACTGAGTCCCAATATCCAATAAACACTCAAAAATAATGCACCAATGATAAAAAACATGATGATAATGTTGATGCATGAATATGGATGGACTCAAGAATAACGTGTGTAAGCAATCACCCAATGCATACATATAGACCAAGCTAAGGCAATAGTACTGAAAGCAAACAAATAGGCAAGCAAAAAAATAAACAAATAAATAAATAAACAAATAACCAAAATGAAATAAATAAATAGAAAGCCTAAAAGCAATAAAAAGCATCCTAACGATGACAATGCCCCAATAAGGTGGATCAAGGATAACTGACTAGTCTTAGATAAGATAAGTATTTTTGTATTTTTGAAATGTTATGAATTTTTTTGGCATTTTGAGGTATCTTAACTCATTAGAGAATGACAAGATACCTACTCACAGAATGGTGAGAGCATTTGGCTTAGGTTGCTCACAAAATGGTGAGAGTGTATGGAAAGGGGGATTGAGGTGACCTTAACACAAATTGAGCATGACTCACATAGTCTTGAAATGACCTCAAGTCATAGTAATTCCATATACACAAAAGGTGGGGAAAAACTAAGTCCCAACAAGTTCTCAAATCTGGGAAATGGCTAGTTAAATGAAAACAATGATGGCAAGGTGATGTAGTAATACATGGTAAACAAATGTTCCCTTAGTTTGCCATAGGCATTTATAAATAAGATATAATAGCATAGGTTAATGATACTAATTTTTGCATAGGTAGTTATAATTAGTAGCAAGACTGGTAAAACACTGATTTGCCCAAAGGTTATAATCAAGCTCACATAAACAAACGTGGATATAGGATGAAAGATATCTTGCCAGATCAATTGTCACACTAATTTCATAGACTATCATTATAAAAATGGATTGGATTCATTTCCAAAACTTGATTAGAATCCCCCCACAAAAAGTGCAAGAAGAACCAAAGTAGCTAAGATCAAAATAAGATTGGGTAGGATGACTAAAAACAAGATTTGGTCTAATAGGAATGGAATGATAGGATGGAATGGTCTTGATTAGGATTAAAAATGGTCTAGATATATTGGATAAAATGGTAAGAGGGTTGACCCCAAGTGATGGGGTGAATGGCTAGGATCTACAATAATGGTAAAAGGATATGTAACAATGGCAATGGCCTGTCAATGTGAAACTATATGGTACATGTTTTTAGCCTAGGTGTAGTTTTTGATTCTATTATTCTTGGTTATGGGGAGATGCACATCCTAATAAACAAATTATACAAACAAAATACTTGATCATGTTAATTCATATCTCACACCTCATCTGAATAGTTTCTCTATCAAAAACTCAATGCAGATCTAGTTGCCAAGAATGCTTTCATGATCTTCTTTGGTCATTGATTTTGATTCCTTCAAACATCAAAATAATGTATCTTTATAGCCTCTACAAATAAAAGTGTGACCATCGATTGTAAACAAGGACAAATAATAGATGGTATGTTTGATTTTGAAATGGAATGGTAGATGATAATGGAATGTGGAATGATAGAGAAACAAATAAAGATCAAGACATTAAGTCACATGTAATGTTGTTGATGTTAGATTCAACATAAATTTGGTTGTGGTGGGGTTGAAGACTTTTCCCTCAATAGGACTACCAAATTTTTCTATTTTTTGATCTTGAGAGTAGCTACCATCTGATTAAGCTGTAGATAGGAAGCTATTTTGATTTGATCTTTGATTTTGTCTTCATTAAGTAGTGAAGAACTGTTGTGCTCAGCAATTGGTACCTCAAAGAGGTTTTCACCAATGAAGTTGTCTTGATTGTCTTTTAGTACCTATAAGAAGGTTTCACTAATGAACATTGGCTTTTGACTTTGATTATCTTCTAGCACTTCTAAAAAAGTTTCACTAGAAGATGCTGAGTTCTGACTTTTATTATCTCCTAGTACCTCTAAAAAGGTTTCACTAGGAGAGTGTTCTTCTACTACATGAATGTTGTCTTGGCCTCCTTTCTCTTCTTTAACTACTATGTCACCATGGATGTAGTTCAAAAAATTATTATTCTATCAATACCAATCAACACTTGTGGGAGATGAAATGTTAATAATATGGCTATCTTGGTTGATGGTAATGGCCTATGGAATGGTAATGGAATGGCGAGAGGTTTCATAATCCTTGTAGAAAATACTAGGATAACTTGTGTCAAAGCTAAAGTACTCATCCTCAAAAATTGTAGAAGGATCACAAATGTATTCAAATTAATTTGCAAGGCATGCATAACCAATGTTGTAACATTAGTGAACATATTCTTCTTCTAAATCTAATTCTAACTCAAGGGACTTTGAATTTGATGTTAATATTGAGGTTGATTTTTATTTTGATGCTAAATCTAATGTCAGTTCAAAAATAGAACCTGACTCTAACTCTGATTCTTCATCTAATAGGTACTCTGTTACAATGATGTCTTGTTGAATATTTGGTTTTAGACAAGTAATGAGCTATAATGGTATGATGGGCTCCACAAAGACTCATTTATCAAAGTGAAACTCCCATAGGATGAGAAATATCTCAAGAGAAAACTCCTCAGAGGTTGACTTGTCAATAAGAGGCTTTTGAAAAATAGCCACATGGTCAAGGTAATGATTTGCCTAAAGGTGGTTATAATCATTAATAAGAGACTTACCAAAGATTGGCTCATTAGTGTGAGACTCCTCAATAATTGGTATATGATTAATAGGTAATTTATCATAGGTTGACTTATCACAAATGATTGATTCAACAAAAACATCTTAGATTGGTTAGTTCTCTTGGCCTTGGATTCTAATGAGTTGGAAAATACTAGTTTTGAACATAGCTTAGTCTTTGAATGACTGGATTAGTTGAAGTTTAGATGGGATTGGTACTGGATGAAGAATTACTTGTGGTTGTATTATTGTAGGGCCTTGGGGAGCATGATTAATCACATGAGCTAAAGGACAAAGTCCTAAGATGATAATGATAGGGTAGTGTGGAGCATGATTGCTGGCACAAGCTAAAGGATAAGGTCCTAGAATGATGAAAGGGAATTATGGAGCTTGATTTCTTATAAAAACTAAAGGACTAGGTCCTAGTATATAAATGGTTGGGCATTGTTTAGCTTGGTTACTCATACAAACCAAAGGACTAGGTCTAGGAATGGTAATTATATTCCTTAGATATTGTGGAGCACGATGGCTCATATAATCCAAAAGAGGGTTAAGGGTAGCCAATGATAGGATATAAAAAGGACATCATGAAACTTTATTTATTTCATAAACAAAATCATCCAAGTCTTCCTCATAAACCATATCATCCTAGTCATGAACTGGCTCATAAGCTAGTTCTTGGCTATGTTCCATGTACTGATTTTTATAAAGAGTGTATGGATTCGTATCCCAAACAATGTTATTTGTAGTTGGATCTTCAAAGTCTTGTTCATACCAATCAAGGTCTTGAGTTAGATCTTAAGATGTTTGGTGACTTTATTCCTATGAATGATTAATATGAGGTGGATAGAAATCTGTCTCACAAACCATATTAACATCATTAGGGTCTTGACAAAAGCCATAAAAGTCATTTTTTATGGCCATTCTATCATAATTTGGATTGTAAATGACTCCACCATAAGTGTATCTATACATATTCACATAAATGATGAAAGCTTTGAAAATAAAAAGACTTAGAGTTCTATAAACTCTAAAAAATTATGTCCAAAGGACAAATGGTTCAAACTTGGTCTAACTTGGTCAAAAAGGTGGAGATGTATCTCCAAAATGATTTATGCTAAGACTTGGCACAAAATATCCTAACATCAAATTTCTAATGTCAAATTTCATATGCACAAAAGGTAAAGCATATGAATAAAAACTGATATGTCAAAGGTCTAGGTCAAAGTGTTCCAAACAAGGTCTAAAGTAGGAAAGGGAAAAGTTGAGTTGCTAGGTCTTTTGTCCAAACATGGATTCAAAAGTTAGGCTCAAACAAATAAGCATGCACTAGGACTTTTGTCCAAATGATGTCAAAATCTAGACTTGAAACAAAAGTTGATGTGATTTTATTTAATCTAACATGTTTGGAAATAACTTTGACATAGACTTGGCACATAGAATCAAACATAAACATGATCAGTTGGCATGACACATAAGATAAAAGTCACTTTTAAAAAGGCTATGTTATCTCAAATAAAGGCACACATAATGATGAGGATATACATTAAACACATAAACCATCAATAATTTTCAATTTTGGGTAATCAATTAACCAAAATAATGCAACCTAAAAGAGAAAGATCTGTGTATCAGCCCCATGAATTGAGGCCTAAATATAAATAAATCAATGTTTGAATCTAAAATTGACAAGGCTAATTGAAAACTCAATGTTGAAAACTAGGATTTGACTAAATAGGCAAGACAAGATTAGACAGCATGACAACACAAGATAAAGGTCCAAATGGTTTGAAATAAATGGTTTTGATACAATGGTAAACAAGTCTTAAAACAAATCAAGTTGCCTAACAATGTAAGCATGCTCAAATGATGTGATCAATGCTATGTTTCAAAATACTTAAAAGTCTCAAAATGTTTTGACATGATTTGGGTAGCATAAAACTACCCTTCACAACTCAAATGCATTTTTTTTGACATGGTTAACAAGTTTTTAGTCTCAAAACATACCAAGAAAAAATGACCAATTTACACTAATTATAATTGTCCAAATCCTAGCAAGGTTATGGCATGTAAGGTTGACTAAACTATCAAGGTTTCAATCATTCTAGGGGAATCAATTGGACAATGAATTTCACATCAAATGATGTAAAAGACAAGCATAAAAATTAGGTGACTATGGCATTGGCTAGTTGTAAAAAGGTCTAGTCATTTTTACAACCACTACATCTTTTTATTCACTTAGTGTAGTGTGATGTCCAAATGTAGATACATCCCATTTGCAACTTCAATTGAGCCAAATGAATTCAATGTTGGGAGATGAAACCCTGGGTTAACGATTCCCTAAAGAACTTTTAGGAGGTGATGAAGTCCCCCTCGTAAGCCAAAATGCATAAAAATAAATAAAGCATGAAAGTAAAAAGACTTTAGGGTCATTTTCAAGATCACCCAAACTTTGATGATTTTTTGGGGAGTGCTTTAGATGACTTTCTTTCTAAGCCTTAGACTAGGCTATTTGTAATAAAAATGGTGCTTTTAATTCCAGGGGTTCCCTAAAGGGGATAAATGGAAGAGCATACATGCAACATTCCTCTTTTTACCAAAAAAAAATTAGATCAAACAACTATTGAAGATAAAAATCCTTGAAAGATGAGTTCATTTTTAATCCTAAATGAAAATGAGTTGGTGTTCATTTGACCCCTTGGTCTTAGTTGTAACTTTGAAAACTAATGATAAAAAAACTTATTTAAGTACCTTAAATGTTACTTTAAGCACCAAAATAATGTTTGTAATTCATTTTAAAACATGCAAAATATGTTCTAAAACATGATTTATCAAACTTGAAATCTGCCAGTTACTTGTCTACCCTTAAGGCATCACCCCAAAAGCAAATATGTTAGATTAGAAACATTTTAAATATATTTTCCAAATCTTGTAAAAAATATATGAAAATTAAAAATAAACTAATATCAAATTCTAAAAATTTAGGATAAAATGTGTGGTTTAAAAAAAAATCATCCAAAACGGAGTCCATATGACCCCAAACCAAGCATTTTAAAATAGCTCTCGAGTTTGTGTTTTTAAGAAAACATAGTGACTGATGTCAGTTATATAACCACCAATGTCAGTTACACTTACTAATTTATAATAGTTGTCTAACCAAAATTGGTTACATAAATAGTGATCGATGATGCCTATGCCAACTGATGACGATTTTAATAATTGATGTCAGTTACTGTGTAATCTTGTGGTAAACAAAAAATGGCAAAATATAGTTAAAAAATCAATTTACAAGAGTTTTAAGTGTCCAAATGAATATTTTAAAGCTAAAAAATGATATTCTTCATGTGTGGGATGTGTCTAGTTCCACCAGACATGCCATTATGTGATCTAAGAATTTGACTCAAGAGAGGATGATTAGTATGGTGTTAGTTCCAAAATGAAAACAAAATGAAATAAACACACTAATAGCATAACATATCTAGGCCTAGACACTAAGGAGAGCTTAGTTAATAAAAAAAATGAAAAACACAACTAAAAATTAAGGAATCAAACACAAGAATTCCTTCACCTTCCTTGGATGCTCTAAATGCCTTTGTAATGATGGCTTGCTCAGCTTGTGCTTGTGAAGTCCTTGGGAATGGAAGCTTGGATACCTCCATCTCTCCGTGGCACCTTTGGCTTATGGCTTGGCTTGGATTGGAATCAATTTGTCATGGTAACACTAGTTTTTAAAAACTTTTGGAACCAATCTTGTATTATAACTTTGCATTAAAAAATCTTAAAAATGATGTTGTGAGGCCTCCTATTTATAGATTTTTTGATTTGGCTAGAATCAACCTGAACCATCCATCTCAAGATTGAGATGTGTGGTTGAAGATTAATTCAATTTTTGGAATTAAGTTTGTAATTATCCTCATCATGGCATTGGAATAAGGGGAAATTAAGAGGCATGGAGGGCATCATGGAAGGCATTGATGAGGCATAGAGGGCATGAATCCTGATATTTATGGCATTTATAGCCTAGGGATGTCTTCCCAAGAAATGAGGTCACTTGATGAAAATATTCAATATTCATTTCTAAAAATAAGTATTCAACAAGTTTCCATGTATTTATTAATTATTCCTTAATTCAGGTTAATTAGCTCTTAAGCATGATTAAGCACTTTATGCACAAATTACCCAAATTGATCAGAATGTCTTGTTATTGGTCCCAACTTTGATTGGATTGGAATTAGAAGGCAATGTTAGATGTGTTGGAACCATATTCCCATTTAGGATGTTGCTAACAACAAATAATAAAGGCACATGTCTTATACAAAAGATTTGATAGGGAAGCACAATCCAGAGCACCCAAGTGTAAATTTGGCATTTTGACTCAAAATGAACTGATCAAATTTAGCTAGCCCATAAATTGCATTACCCTATTTAGTGATGCCCTGGCCAAAATCAGCACTTGAATATGTCAGTTTCACATCATTTAGTGCATTTTAGTGTTTTTAGGCCAAATTATGTATTTTAGGTGGAAATTAGCCAAAACCCTGATTAGAGGTTATCGGTGGCTAGATTTAGGTGATACAAAAGCTATAATAACATATAAGATTACAAGCAAAGGATATTGGCAAATATCCTAAGGTGCACATAAGACATAGAAGCAAAAGAATTTGGAAAAATTCCTAAGACACATACAAGAGACAAATAAGAACTGATAAATGCAATCACATCAAGCTATGCTAAGCAAGAAAAAAAAGCATGTGATATCTTGAAGTACAATCATTTCTAACTAAAAAAATCAAGAAGTGAATATATTCAAAACATGTTTACTACAAGACTAGGTATATGCTAAGAAATACACAAGTGCTATATATTAGTGAGTATCGATAGAGTAATCTATGTAATGTAGTAAGTAATTTACATCAACACAATAACTAGAGTGTATGGTGTAGGAATGACATAACCTAGATAGTGTAGTCATGTAGAAGATGCCCCTAGTGGGTAGTATATCGATGTGTGTCTCAAATATAGAATTAGGATGCCCCCTCAATGGGTAGAGTGAAGCAATCAAGGCGCTAGATGTCACTACACACACTCAAAGGAGATCAAGTGAAGCATGGTAATGTAGACATAAAAACATTGCACACTTTGTATAACTCCTAACCAATGCATGTGCATCTCTAAACAAACAATAACATAGAACATAAAATGTAATTATCACATAATAGTAGAAATATAAAGCATGGATAATGCATACAATCAAAATATTTTTGATGTTTTTGTATTTTTAAATATTTAAATGTTTTTAAATTTTTGAGATTTGAGCTATATACAATCAAGCATAAAAACTATGTACAAGTAAAAATAAGGAGAAATGATACTAACCGATGAGTCTCATGGGAGACTCCCTATCATGGTGTCTTATATCAAGGAGAGGAATCATGCATGATCATGAAGCATGATGGAAATGTTTAGACTGTGGCTCTAAAATTTATATATGCTATAAATGTTATGAAATATTTGAAGTATAAATTGAGTGTGGGGTCCCCCTATAACTTTGAGAAGTGGATACAACTTTAGGGATCTTAGGGACCCATCTAGTAGTAGGATAAACTCTCTAAATATGTGCTTTGTGAGTAGATGCATGAGATCTTAATGATACTACCCTAGGTGTGAACACTATAGTTGGAAGCTATCTAGAATCCTAAAGCTATGGAGGTGTATGAAATATCTATGTTGGTGATGGATTCCTCAATTGTGTCTGAATCAGAATTGGAAGAGGAATTATAATTGGTGGCAAAACTAAAACTATTGACTAAAAAATAGTAGATGGATATGAAGTGGGGAGTGGTAACTCATATGGAACTCCACAAACTATAATAACATGATTAACATGAATGAATTTATTCCATCTATGAACTATAGAAGGTACTACTCAAAATTTCTAAATCCAAGGTTGACCAAGTAACATAACAAAAACTCATTCACTGGGAACTATAGTGAATGGTGTGGGTAGGTATGTTGGACCAACCTCTAGAGTAAATACTATCTCACCCAATGAACTTTGTATGTGCCCACTGAATCTAATGATAACTGTGTCCATTAGGTAATATCTTTCTCTAAATATCCCAAATGCTACAATAATGTCATAATGCACATGGTCACACTAGATCCATTATCTATGAGAACATTATTAATAGGATGATTATGAATGTAAGCTCTAATAAAGAGTGTATGATAATCTGATTCATCCTTGATGATCTCCTACCATAAGGAGATGGAAGGTCTAGCTAAAACTCTAGAATTGTATACACCAATCATGTTACTTGAAGGATGTGTCTCAAATGAAGGTGCCCTATATGTATCTAGTCATGGATGTGCATGGTGAACCCATGATGTGTCCCTTATCTCTTATTTAGAATGTTATAGAAAGGGATCTGAGAAGATTTCCAAAGCTTTATCCTATGTTTTCTAGTTCTCTAGATTTTCACTAATTGTATTCGAATGAAGAAGAAACTAAGGTTAAAAGGTCTGGGTTTGATGTTACCCGGATTTAGTGTGCACTGTATCCAAGCTTTGTGGGACCTCCTCTTTGGCTGTGGAGGAAACACCTATAGTAAGAAAGAAACTTAAACCAAAAAAATGTTAGAAGAGGATATGGTGGACTTCCAAGCTACGCACTCGGTCCTGAAAGCATGAAACTCCGTAAGGGATGATAGTCCACTATTTAAAGATAAAGATGTTGCATAAAAAGAAATGATAAAAGACTAAATAAATGGAAAATTAGATGGTGTGTACCTTTTCCCTATAGTTTGTGTGTCTTAGAATGCTACAAAAGACTGGTAAAAGGTTTTGTCTAGTCTATGGGCTGTTTGGATAGGTTTTCTAGTTTGCTGGTCCAAAACACAATTGCTAACATTGGTTGGCCTATCGAGGTCGATGGGGTAATTGTGTCGATGTCAGTTGGGTTGTTGATGTTGATAGGGGTTGTTGGCCTTGGATAGCTTATAGGGTACTTTGGGAATAGACAAAGGGGTTTTCTAGAAGTTTAGGAGGTTTGTGCAGGGTTGTGGGAAAGTGAATAAGGTCTGAGGAAGGGTATAGGTGGAGGATTGGTGTGAGAAGGGGGTGAGAATAAGGGGAAGGCCTTTCAGCCCCTCCATGGAAGAAGTTGGGCCTCTTGATAGTATTTAGAAATATCAAATGGAAACTAATTAACAATGTAATCTAAAATACTAAAATGAGAACCAGAATACTTAGCTCTATTAGGTGAAGAACCAGAGGTATCAAAATGTTTATTCCCATTGTGGCTGATGTTGAGGTCCTCATACAATGTTTCAATCTAGTCTCTAGAATGACTTGTGTAGAGCTTTGGTAGCCATGAGAATGATAGTCGAGTTCTGGTGCTTGAGATCTCAGAGTGTGTGTGTCAATGTGCAAAAAGGTGGGGGTAACTCAATGTTAGAGCTTGGCTTATGTAACCGACGTCAGTGATCTTGTCAGTGTCAGCTAAGGGTTTTGACCGACGTCAGCAGAGAAAGAATGGGTAAAAGGGCTATTTTTAGCTCTTTGCCCATTTCTCCACTTGCCAAGTGCCTTTTCTATTGGAGAATGATCAAAACACATGTTTATGAGGTATAGGAGTTGGTTAGGGAGTTAGGATGGAGTGAGAATAGGTCATGGGTAGTCAGGATGGAGTGAGAATAGGTCATGGGTAGTTAGGATTTGGAGGACTTAGTCTTAAGCTGACTCATAGGCTAAGAAATAGTCTTAGGGCGAGGTGTCTAGGTGAGGTGTCATGGTGAGGTAATTAATTTAAAATAAGTAGTTTTTAAATTGATAAGGTGTGGATTAGGAGTGTTAACATTTAAAAGAAGACCAAGGTGGGTTGACATGCTATTAGTGTCTACATTTGCCCCTTTTTGTCTTGTGGTTTATTCTGATGAACTGCAAGAAAAAATAGGTGTAGGTTGCCCCAAGTATGGGATGAGGTATTCCCCCTCAAAGCAAAAATCGAGAGAAGGAAATCTAAAATCAGGTGTCGATTTGATAGGTAGTGGATGGGTACGATGAGGTTGGAGTGTGAATGCTACAATAGTTGAGATTGTGTGTATACCACTTCACGTGATAGGCAAGTCAAATTATCATAGGCAAGGTCGAGGAGGACTAAAATTGAAGTAACTATTCCCTAGATTATTAGTGGTAGTTGATTGAGTTAAACAATCAAAGATGTAGCTCCAATGGTTGAGAAGGACTAAAATTAAAGTAACTAGTCCCCAGCTTATTAGTGGTAGCTGATTGGGTTAGATCGATCAAAGCTATAGCTCTAATGGTCATCATGTTCCAAGTATCTGGGCTAGGAAGTGCTCCTAGAAAACACAAAACTATCATAGATATTGAGGATCAACTTGGTCACAATCTGATAATAGGTGTGAGGGGTGCGTATAATTTACTAACTATTCGTGAGGTAGCATATGCAATCAAAATAACCAAGGCCAAGTTGTCTTGAAAGTGGTCATGGTCTGAGGAGATAGTCACCATCTCTGAGGTCATTTGTCGAGTCGTGGTGAGATATAAGTGATTTCAAGTGTTGTTTGTTGTGGTTAGGGAGATGTATATGAGCTTCCAATGTGCCCCATGAGAAGTTTAAGATGACTTCTACAGTGTCAGGGCTGGTTATTTGGTCATGATTTTGGGTAGACAAATGAATGAATGGCTGAGCTAACCTCAGAAGACCCCATGTCAACTGAGTGCTGCCTACATAGCCCCTATTTTAAGGGCCTTAGGCCAATGTAGTTCTCCCAAAAAGGGAAAGCAGAGGGTAGGTTATGGATTAGGTTTAACTAGGTTAGGTCATGGTTAAAGGTTAGATGGTTAAAAAGACTAAAAATGAGGTAGTTTAGGATAGGCGGTGAGCCTAGGGTTCAGGGTAGGCAGTGAGCCTAGGGTTTAGATAGTTGGTCCATTAGGTAAATGAATGAATGAATGGTCGAGCTAACCTCAGAAGACCCCATGTCAACTGAGTGCTACCTACATAGCCCCTATTTTAAGGGCCTCAAGCCAATGTAGTTCTCCCATAAAATAAAGAAGAGTCAAAGAGGTTGATAGTTGTTTTGGTTATGTTAGTGTTTTTAGCATTTCCCATATGTTTAATGGTACATGCTTGAAATGATGAGTGTATGATGATGTTATAGCCTTTTCCATATTATGTGATGGTGTATGTTGTAACATAGGTTGTGGTTTTTCATCCTTAGCAATTTTCCATATTGGTGATGATGTATGCTAAAAATGAAATGAGTTTATTTATGCTTCAATAGGTTTCCATATTGGTGATGGTATATGCTTGACATAAATTGTGTTTGGTTGATAGTTTCCATGTGTATTGTTTTCCATAGAAACTAATGTGAATGGGCTATGATAATTTATATAATACAAATTGGTATTTTCATTAAATAAATCATGATGTTATGTTAGTGGTAAGAAAATGTTTTGGTTGTATTTTATCAGAAACCTTTGATGTTATTTATGATAAAATTGAGTTGAATGTTAGGTTCATAACTTTATAGTGAGAATTATGAGATGACAATATGCAAGCATATAATTTTAAGACACTACATCCTAAAAGATAAACTGGCATGTGACGAAGGTGTGTAAGAAGTGAAAGGCGCATTGATCTTTCATTGATAAGGACCATAATGATAGCATAGATAGGGTTTTTGAAAATAAAAGCCCCATTCATGCATTACATCATTGACTATTATTTTTTGTTAGAGAAATACCCTAATCACTTGACGTTAAGTGAGCTCAAAATCCCTTAGATATTTTGGGGTAATAGGTGTGATTATGTGATATGTGAGGATGGCATAACCCTTTTTAGCAGGGATAACTTTGCCCCTTTTATAGGTGACCTTGAGAATGACTATAGGCAAGTCCATGACTTAAAAGTTTGTCAGTCATTTTTTTTTTATTTATTTATTTATTTGGTAGACTGATCAATGCGAGAAGTCTACTTGGGGATGTTGTTTTGTTTGTGGTCATGTGAAGTTGATCGATGTGGGAAGCTTCTAAGAGGGTGTTGTTTTTGTAGCAAAATTTGGGCATAGCCATCTTTCAAGAGAGTGGTCTATATTT
The DNA here is from genome assembly GCA_037957365.1 of Torreya grandis. Taxonomy (NCBI): domain Eukaryota; kingdom Viridiplantae; phylum Streptophyta; class Pinopsida; order Cupressales; family Taxaceae; genus Torreya; species Torreya grandis. The sequence goes on from JARHVA010000092.1 coordinate 2,659,423, forward strand.
TGCTTTGTATGTTTTAATGTCTTTGAATAGCTGTCTTTCAAGGGAGCAGTCTAGTAATTATAGCAATAATGTAGCTATCCTTCGAGGGAGCAGTCTACATTTATAGTTTATGACCTTTTAATATTTTTTTAGGCATCCTAGTTTTATATGTTTTTTTGTTGACTAAACTTTTAGTCATGGACTAGACTATAGAGGTTTAGGGGTTTCCCTTTTATTAGGATAAAGCATTAATGCTTAAAAAAGGGTTAACTAATTTTTATAAGGAAAAAAGGGGTGAAAGGAATAGGAATGAGGATGTCTGGGGTTGCTCAAGGGATTAGCTCAAGTTAATCATCAAGTGAATGATTACTTGGTTAACAATAGAATGGTCACAAATGCAAGGCCTTAAGGGGCTCAGGTTTTGGCTGGCCTTCGAGGGAAGATAGATGATAAGTCCCTGATCCATACTTATGCGTTATTATGTAAGGTTTGAGCCAATTAGGAGCAAACTTGCCTCATTTTCTTCTTTCCATATTGGTCACATGTTAGTTTTCTTTAAGGACGAGATCTCCGATTTTAAAATCTCGCTCTTTCAAATTTTTGTTGTAGGCACATTTGAATGTTTCTTGGTAGATATAAAGATGATTAAGAGTTGCAAGATGATGTTCATCAAGTAACTCGAGTTGTGTTAATCGATCTTGATGAAAGTCATCGTTAGAGAGCATGTCGTGCAAGGAGATCAACAAGTTGGTCGATGCTTGGCAAAAGAAAGTCATCCTTTGGGCAAGCTAGGTTGAGGTCGTGATAGTTAGTACAAATTCAAATTCTCCCTATTGCTTTTGTGACAGGGATAATGTTTGACACCCATTGTGGATAATCAATGGGTTAGATAAATGAGACGGAGAGAAGACATTGAAGCTCCTCTTTGACAAGGAGTGTGATGTGAGGATGCATTTTATGAAGCTTTTGCCTGATAGGCTTAGTTTTAGAGGGTGGGATCCTAATCTTCTAGGTTATAGTCTGGAATCTCAAAATCACTAAAGGTGATGGAGGCAATGGTGGGTAATGATTTGACTAAAGCAGATAGTGGTTAGGGGTCTTCAAGTTGGACCTCCACTACCTATAAAACTTTGATCAAGGCCTGGTGATGTTGTGAAGAGCTTTGAATTAGGTCATACAAAGACATATTCATATGGGTTTGGTGAATTTGTTTCACCATGGAGTCACGAATTGCCTCCAAAGATGTTGGTTGAGATGTGCCCAAGATAGAAATCTTGGGTTTTGGTAGTTGAGAAGGCTTGGCGAATGGATATGTCTAAGGGGTAAAAACCTACTCTTTTCCTTTATCCTTTAGGGTTTGGGACCTGGTGGCCACATTAATGGTGTTGATTTTGAATAAAGGGGGAGAAGGTGGTAGAGGGACCATAATCTTGTGTTGGGATCCCGATTCAAGTGAGGAGGTTTGGGAGGCATGGGATGGTGTCGGTAGTTTGTCACAAAGGTGGTCAAGAGAATCCTTAACAAGAAGGGTGTCCTTTTCTAAGTGTTGGCAAATGACAACCTTGAGGGTGCATCAATGCTTAGTATCATGCCCAAGTGTGTGATGATACAAGAAGATTTGAGTGTTGTCGAACCAAGATGGTTTTGATTCAAGAGGTTGGTATGGCTTAATGGGTGAGAGAATGATGTTAGACGACTACAAAAATTGGTGTAATATTGAAGCATAGGAACCCACTAATGGGTCTGCACTCTTTGTTGTAGTAGGGGTTGATAACTTCTATTTAAGATCTGTAGGGGGAGTTTTTTGTACCACCTTTTTAGTTGGTGGTGTGGCCACATGCATAAATGGCACTTTCTTGATGAGAGGTGTCAAATTTATTGGAGGAAATATGTTTTTGATGGGTAGAGGGAATAATGAAGGTAGTTTGTTTTTGTGAGGTGTTGGAATAGGGAGCAATCCTTTTAAAGTGGAAGGATGTGGACCCAAGATAAAGGGCAATGGTGAAGGTGGGGGAGGAGTATACTAATGTGGTTTAGAAGCCTTTTTAGTATGGTGCGAGGACCACTACTATGCAGGGTGAGATTCAAATCTACCTTCACTTGTGGGTGAGTGAGGTTTGATATAGGGTGAACACCGAGAGATTTAATCTATTTCAGCATGGTGGATGCCTGTGAGGTTTTGGATTCAGATGTGGAAGGCTGAGCTTTTGAAGATTTAGAAGTGAAATCTTGATCCTCATTAGAGACTTTAGGGTAAGTCATCATGAGATGTGTAAGATAAGGAGCCTTAAGTCATTCCCATAACACCTCATACTCTAGGTTCCTAGAATGGAAGAATCCTAAGTTTTTTGCCAATTGAGAGAAGGGTTTAGATGACATTGCGTGAGGCCTTATAGTCAGTCCTTTAGAGGATTTGGGTGATTACGAGTGCAAAAACATGTTGGATGTAGTGATCTTGGGCCAAAGGTGAGAGAGAACCATCACCGAATCTTCCTTGGCTGAAGTGGGTGAGGTGGTGAGTTCTTCTCTCAGTGGAAAAGGGATTGGAGAATTTGGATCTTCAAGCAGATAGAGCGTAGGTATGATCATGCCTTCCACATGTGGTTTAGGAGTGTGGAAAGTATGATACTCCATTGGTAATAAGAAGGATGAGGGTGGGGCCAATGGTGTTGGTACCATTAAAGCATCCTCTAATATGGGAGAGGTTAAAGTAGACTCTCTTACGTGTGAAAGGGGGGTGGATGGAGGACTATCCCCCATCGGTGGAGGAAAGATAGGAGAGGAAGATTCCTCTAAAGGGTGAAGCAGAGGGATGATGGCCCCTTCTACATCAGGGCGTGGGGTTTGAATGGTAACTTCTTGTAATGGTAGAAGAAGAGGGAAGGTGGGGGCAAGAGGAATAGGTAAGATGAGTTCCTCACGAGGTAAAAGAATGGGTAGAGGAGGTGTTTGATGTTGTGGGGGTGATATAGGTGAAACGGGTTCATCCATGTGAGGAAGAGGATGAGGCAAAGGGAGCTCTTTGTTGCATGCGGGCGGTATGGGTAAAATAGGCTCTTCTACCCATGGTGGAGAAATGGGTTGACCAACCTCTTTAGATTGTGGGAGAGGTTGGTTAGGAATGAAAGGAAAGACCATGTCGACTGTGCGTATGTTGCATTCTTGAGGGTCATCGACCATGGTTTGAACATTGTTCTAACTTGGGGGATGGTTAGGAAATGGTTTCCTAAAGACATACATGTTTTGGTTGGCCGATGCATTAGGGTTATCCAAAACAAGGTCCCCTTTGTCTAACATGTCTTGAACAATGTTTTTGAGGGTTTTGCAATTATTTGTGTCATGACCCTTGACACGATGATAGTTACAAAAGTCATTTTCCCCATACCATGCAGGGATGGCTTGTGAGGGGTCAAATTGGATAGGTCAGATTTGAGGGAGGTTGAGGACTCCCTATTTCACTAATTTATCCAATATAGAAGCATATGATTCTCCTATTGGAGTGTATTGTCGTTGTTCATACCGTTGTTGGAATTGTCTAGTGATGCTTTGCGAAGTGGAGGGCTCAGATTGGTTGGTTATGGTAGAAGATGGTGACCTAAGGACCGTGGAATTTTCTAATCTCTTGGACTTGGAGTGGGAAGAAGAAGGTTTGGAAGAAGAAGGGTCATTGAATTTTTTGTTGGTATTTTTGTTACACAATTTGACCCTGTCTTCTTTGATTGCATGAAGTTCAAGCTTTTGGGCCATAGTGAAAGCTTCATCAAATGTGTAGAAAGTTTGAACCAGTAAAGTGGATGAGATGTGCTTGGCACATGCTCTTGAAAATATCTCAATGAGCTCTAGTTGAGGTAGTGAGAAGGAGAGTTGGTTGACCAAACCTCTCCAATGGGTGATGAAGTCAGCTATTGACTCATCCTCAAATTGTCTGATAAAATAAAGGTCTATGATGGAGACCTTCTTGGTAATATTGATTGAGAAATGGTTGAGGAATAGCTGAGTGAGTTGAGTGAAGGTGAAGAGAGAATGACTACTAATGGAGCTATACCAGTCAAGGGCAGTGCCAAAAAGTGACATAGGGAATGTGTGAAGCAATAACACATCATCGTGCACTATGAGGTAAAAAGCATGTCTAAACACTTGCAGATGTTGTTATGGGTCCTCTTTACTCTAAAAATGAGTAAATTTTGGGAGTTCCCACTGGGTAGGGTATGGTTGAAAAGGAAATAAAGGGTGGATAGGTTCGTTGCAGATTTGTTTGTATGAAAGAACACTCCTCAAACCTGAAATATATGTCTCAAGGTTGGACATCTTATCCATTAACATTTTAATTAGATCGACAGATGGATTGGCATGAGGGTCACCCCCTATGTTATAGGGTACTTAAGAGGCATTAGAAGGGGCATATGTTGTACTTGGTTGCATTTGTGTAGGTGCAACATATTGATAGTTCATCATAGGGGCCAATATCAAGGCCAAGGGGGCTTGTGCCGCAAAGTTGGAGGGCACAAATTGACTAGATGCCGCCAAGGGTGGTTGAATGGTGGTGACACTAGTTAAAGGATAGGTGGTCACTCTCATGTTTATAGGTGTAAGAGTGGATGGGATAGAGACAATCAAGTTATGGAAAGGTGTCAAACTTGGTTGAATTGTTTGCAGTTGAGGGGGTACAGAAACCCTAGTGGAAGTAAGGCCAGAAAGGATAGAAGGGGAGGCCAAATCTTAAACATTGGCCTTGGTTGGGTTACTAGTGGAGGTAGTGGCCTGAGTGACCATAGGTTGGGTAATGGATGCTATTGATATCATTGCCACTTCAGCCAAAGAAGTTGGCATCCCATAAATAGGGTTACCCAAAGGATCTTGCATTTGGCTTCTAGCGAGATAATGTTGGAGAGCCTTGACGTTGTGGTCAAGGAATCTCTCAAAATCTTGATCCCCTTCAAGAACAATAGGAGGTTGATCAGGGGTTGGTTGGATAGGAGTATGCTCGGTGTCTGAAGTATACTCCATTAGATGACTTGGTACGAAGGGTGAAGGTGGGAGTGGTTGTTGACTTGCATGGTCAACAAGAGATTTGGCTTGACTGGGTGTCAAGACCATCCAAGATGAAAGGGGTTCAAGTTCCAAAAACTATGTGTTTTAGTTTTAGAAAACTAGAATTTGTGTTAAATAGAAAGAAATTTGGGTTTTAAGCTTGCTGTCTAGAAATTATTTATTTATTTATTTATTTATTTATTTATTGATAGTGACTGATGTTAGTTTTTTAACCAATATTAGCTAGAAAGTGTTGGTGAAGTTGATCATTAAATTGATGTCAGTGAAGTTTGGTTGCCGATGTTGGTGGAAAAATTGATGTCGATTTCTATGTAATTCTAGAAACACAGAAGATTGATAGTTTTTGAAAGAAGAAGATATTTTGAGTTATTTTAGACTTTAGAATGGTATGACCTTACCAGCTCAAACAATCAAATAAAAATAGCAGAATAGATGATTAGGCAAGCAACCTTTAAAATGTTAGATTCCTAAGAATGAGTTTTAAAGTCATGGTGGCTTATGCCTTAAGAGAATGTGTTGGGAGTTGGGCTTGTAGAATAGTGCCTAGAGAGGAAGTCTATGGCTAGTTTCAAGTTGTGTTATGGTGCTCAAAAATATCTGTGTTAGGGTCAGTATGTGGCTTGGTACTGGGGCTTACTCCCTTCACTTCACAAACCCAGAGCTGAGCTGGGCCGCTTAGCCAAAATATACCTTCCCTATAGTTTATACTCTGCCAGAGAATAGAGTGGGTCCTAATCTTGGTGGTGAAATCCAAGTGTATCTACTAGGTGATGAAATACTAGACGAGCCTTGTCTCAAGTAAGTTTATGTGTTTGATTTGAAGTGATTGTGGTTTGGTTGTGTAACATTTGTGCACTACGATTCATTCATAATGATTTAATTACTAAGTGGGCTAAGTTTGCATCTAAGCAAGAATGAAATGTAGTAGTTTTTAACCCAAATCAAAATATGTTATTCAAATGCAAACAATGGAGAAGAGGTTAAGAGTATGAGTTTTTCACTACTCTATGATGCAGAAGCTAAGTTTTTTATTTCTCAAGAAATAAGGGCAAAGAAGAGGGGATGCAATAAGTGAAGATTTCTCTAATGCATCTATATGAAAATTTGATTTTTTAGAAGAAGAAGAATGAACTCAAGGAAAACTCCAAGGGTCACACCGGGCGTGCCAGAATGTTTCTCTAGATTTTCACTAATTGTATTCGAATGAGAAAGAAACTAAGGTTAAAAGGTCTAGGTTTGATGTTACCCGAATTTAGTGCACACCGTATCCAAGCTTTGTGGGAGCTCCTCTTTGGCTGTGGAGGAAACACCTACAGTATGAAAGAAACTTAAACAAAAAAAATGTTAGAAGAGGATATGGTGGACTGCCAAGCTACACACTTGGTCTCGAAAGCGTGAAGCTCTATAAGGGATGACAGTCCACTGTTTAAAGACAAAAATGTTGCATAAAAAGAAATGATAAAAGACTAAAGAAATGGAAAGGTAGATGGTGTGTACCTATTCCCTATAATCTGTGTGTCTCAGAATGCTATAGAAGACTGGTCAAAGGTTTTTTCTAGTCTATGGGTTGTTTGGATAGGTTTTCTAGTTTGTTGGTCTAGAACATAGTCGTTGACGTCAGTTGGCCTACTGAGGTCAGTGGGGTAACTATGCCAACGTCAGTTGGGTTGCTAATGTTGGTAGGGGTTGTTGGCCTTGGATGGCTTTTAGGGTACTTCAGGAATAGACAGAGGGGTTTTCTAGAAGTTTAGGAGGTTTGTGCAGGGTTGTGGGAAAGTGAATAAGGTCTGAGGAATGGTATAGGTGGAGGATTGGTGTGAGAAGGGGGTGAGAATAAGGGGAAGGCCTTTCAACCCCTCCATAAAAGAAGTCAGGCCTCTTGATAGTATTTAGAAATATCAAATGGAAACTTATTAAAAATGTATTCTAAAATACTAAAATGAGAACTAGAATACTTAGCTCTATTAGGTGAAGAACTAGAGGTATTAGAATGCTTATTCTCATTATGTTTGATGTTGAGGTCCTTGTATAATGTTTCAATCCAGTCTCTGGAATGACTTGTGTAGAGCTTCAGTAGCTAGGAGAATGATAGTCAAGTTTTGGTGCTTGAGATCTCAGAGTGTGTGCATCAATGTGCAAAAAGGTGGGGGCAGCTCATTGTTAGAGCTCGGCTTATGTAACCGACATCGGTGATCCTGCCAGCATCAGCTGAGGGTTTTAACCAACATCAATAGAGAAAGAATGGGTAAAAGGGATATTTTTATCTCTTTGCCCATTTCTCCACTCGTGAAGTGCCTTTTTCATTGGAGAACGGTCAAAACATGGGTTTATGAAGTACGAGAGTTGGTTAAGGAGTTAGGATGGAGTGAGAATAGGTCATGGGTAGTTAGGATTTGGAGGACTTAGTCTTAGGCTGACTAATAGGCTAAGAAATGGTCTTATGGTGAGGTGTCTAGGTGAGGTGTCATGGTGAGGTAATTAATTTAAAATAAGTAGTTTTTAAATTATTAAGGTGTGGGTTAGGAGTGTTAACATTTAGAAGAAGACCAAGGGGGGTTGACACGATATTGGTGTCTACATTTTCTTTCCCTGAGGAGGCTTAGCTAAAGTGCCAAGATCAATATGATTACCATTTATCAAATCCTGTATCTTGTGTCTCAAACTAATGCATCTATTTATTTTATGACATGGAGCCCTATGAAACTCACAAAATGCATGTTGATCATATCTCCATGGAAGAGGCTTTATTGGATCAACTTCCCAAATAGGAGGGAGAGATATGATGTTACATTCAAATAGATACTATAAAACTTTGGCTAGAGAAACTGGTAGATTGATGAAGGTTCACTGAGGAGGTGCTAATAAAACCACTCAATGAGGGGGTTTAGAAGCTACATTAACTATTGGTTGATTCTGACTCTTGTTATCATTAACCTTGACTTTGTATGGGACTTTAGTGTTACTATTGTTTGTTATTTTTGGGATACTTGTATACTTGAGTTTGCCCATTGAAATTAGTTTGAATTCTCTTTCTTTTAGTGTGTGACATAATTTAGTGAAGGAAGAGAATCTTTTGAACATGATTGATTCATGCAAAGTTTGTAGAAGACTCTATTTGAAGAGATCTTGCAACTCTTGATTGGCCATGGGGCTAGTCATATTAGCAAATATAGTCTTATATTGGATAACATAATCTATGAGATGCTCATTTGACCTTTTTTCTATTGTGCAACTTGAGAATATGAAACCTTATCACCAATGTTAATGATGAAATGAGCTAGGAACCATTTTAAAGCATAATCCTTTAGGCTTCATGGAAATATCTTGGTAAGTAGCTAGTCATTTGGTACATAGTCTAAGCATGCTACATGAAAATATCTCAAATATGTCTCTGGATCACCCTTACCATCATATAGAGTAAGCTTGGGTTGAATAAAACCTTGCGGCAAGGGTGTAGAAGTAATGTGACATGCCAATGATGTATGTAATAGATCAAAAGAATCCAAATCCTATGTAGGTCTAGAGGCACCTTGCTCAAGATGTAGCAACTTGGATTGAATATATTTTATATCTTACACAAGGGCTGCCACATTAGGAGACAAAGATATACTAGCTATAAAAGGTGGAATAGATGTAGGTTTGGCTCCTATAGGGGGTTGTTGAGACATAGTTGCCCCCGTAGAGTCATTTGTAACTGGTTGCTCTATGGTTTGGGAAGATTGACCATTGTTCACTCTTTGTTTTTCTTCTTGTAGTATTTTAATCATGTCATCTTGCATGTCAAGGTGTTTATTTAAGAGTTCTTGAAGTTCCTTTTTATCAGTTTCATCAAAACTAATATATTGGGCCATTGTTAAAGTAGGAAAATAATTTGACATTTGATTGAATTTTTTATAATTATTTGTAATAGACAAAGTGCTAAAAAATGAAAGTGTTGAATATAGCAAATGTAAAGTCCTAAAAATAGTCAACTAAAAATTGTAGACAAAGGATACGAAACTCACAAACATGTAACAGGATACCTCAATAAACAAATAAGAACTAGTACATGCAACTATGGTTTGAAAGATGATTCCTTTGAAAATTAATATGAAAATTTAAAATTTAAAATTTAAAGTGAATTTATGAGTTATATATGCAAGTAGAAAATTAAAAATTTATTGGAAAATTTGTGATTTAAAGAGACCTAGTAGATGCCACTAGGGTTTTGAAAAATAAATGTTTTTTAAAATTACTATTGAATTTTGAATGGATTTTTTGATTTAAATATGCTAGTAAAAAATCAAACAATTATTGAAAAATTACAAGGACCTAGTATGGGCAACTAGGGTTTGAAAGAAAATTATTTTAAAATTACTACAAAATTTTAAAATTTAATGCTAATTTTTAATTTTATTAGGTAGGTAAAAAAATTAAAAAAAATATAGGAAAAATCAGTAGGGAATTTACCCTAAGGTCTTTTTACTCAAACAAAGCAATTTTGGTTCACCAAATGATTTAACAGTTTTAGAAATATTGGTGTATTATTCCTAATTTAGTTAAAGGGTCTGAGTAGTAAAATCAGTAAATAATTATATAATAATTAAGCCACTAATTTTTATAAAATTGATTATGATTTTAAACTTTATAAAAATAGTAATAAGGCATAGAAAATAAGAATTAGCTAGAAATTGACTAATCTAACTAAGATAGAGGCTGGAATTCACTGTATAGGATTGGGACACTTTCACAAACTAAGATCTAACCTTCATTTTATGATTGTATAGGAGTGTCAAAAGTGGATAGGAGTGGAGCCAGTGTTGTAGTCCACCTCTACCGCTATTATCCTAAGGATTTGAGCTTTCTAGATTTTATTTGCTAGGCTTGTGTGACCCTATCCATGAAGTTTCAGTGAATGGAAGTCTATAGATCCCCCTATAAAGTAGATTTTCTCTTAAAACCCTATACTCCATAATTCTTTGACCAATTTTGAGAAAGAGGGGGGGGGGTTAGTGTGTATAAGATTCACTAGACGTGGATCCACACCCCTTATGTGGGCACACTACCTACATATCAATACTCTAAAGAGGGAAAAAGCCATATATATTTCTCCCACTTGGTGTTATTTATGTAATAGAGTGTATGAAGATGTAAAATTCAAAATTGGATGTGCTTGAGATGGCTAGGAACTGGTGTAAGGATTTGGATAAGATGTAAGTGTATTGGCTGGCTATATGCAAAGAATAGGGAAACTTACCTAAGTAGTCTTCCTTGCTTAGTGATGATTACCAACCCCTTCTAAATGATCTTTGAATGGGATTTTATAGGTATCTATTGGTCATGGGTTGAATTTTCTCATGTTAGGTTGACAAGGAAAAGGATGGAGAACAAGAAGGAAATGATCATTGTGCCCAGAAATGGATTTGGATAGGAGTGCCAAAAGTGGATAGGAGTGGTAATGACACTATATTCCAAATGTGGCACTATTTTCTTGAGTATATGGGACTTAGGGGATTGATTTGTCTTGAAAAGAGAAATCAGGGTAAGTTAGTTACAAGTTTGGAAGGCTACAAATGACTAAGAATTAGTGAAAATAAGCCTAAGAGGGTTAGGAGAGCAAAAAAGAGAGACTTAAGGGTTGGGTGTCATTATCCACACTCAAGTTACCAATTTTTTCATTTTATATGACTACAAGAGGTCTCAAACTACCCTCAAGAATTAATTTTGCACCAAAAGCTCCATTTTGGCCTCATTCCTTGTAACCCTAAAATCATGCAAACCTCCTTAAGTAGAGATTTATATGGATATTAATTAAAAAAAATTAGGAATATTATAGGACCCATTATGTCCTTACATCTTCATGCAAAATTTTAGATCTTGAGAGCAAGTGGAAGTGTCATTTTATTCTATATATCTCTCATAACTAGGTTTCAATTAGGCCTCCATGTCTAGAGACTAAAATTTGGTTCCAAAATATTCCCACAAGTTATAAACCTCAAATAAACATGTTATTTAGTTATATTACATCTTGAGGGTCCTTCATGTCAATTTTGAGATTCTAAAATCTTGTACGGACCTCCCAAGTAGCCTAAAATAATCTTTTTTGGCCTATTCCATACAATTCTATAACTAAAACTATAAATAATTGGCATGGGGTGATGATAATGATAGTTTTTTACATTATTAAATTCATTTGGGAGTTTATTAAATTCATCTTGGATGTTTAGAAACACCATATCCTCAATTGAGTCATTTGGGCTCTCTTAGGCATCCTGAAAGCACCTTAGGGTCTTAAGGATTGTTCACAAGGCTCAAGCCTTATGTGAACAATAAAATACCCTGAATAATGATTTCAGTTGGTTTCCCTATTATTACTAAAATACTTATCCACCATGAAACTCTTCATGAGATATATGAACATAAGTTGATAGCCTCATGAGTTGGCAGGCTATGTTAGTGAGGTCAATAGAGAAAAAATACCTATAGGTAGTGTTCTGAGTTTGGTCTTGAGTCTCCAATGAACTCAATAGGTATGTGAAATTCACCTTGTTATACTCCCATTATTATATTTTCACACCTCTTCTCCAAGTCTTCTACATCTTTATTGGTCTATGCTTAGGGTTTGTAGCTAACTATTATAAATGACACTAGTCGACTGTGTTTACCTCATTTAATCCACTATCAAGGGTTATAATTTCATGAAATTATTTTATATAGTTACATAATCTCCTTATGGTCCCTATGGTATCAAATCAACTCTAACTAGCCATCTCATTAGGAATGCATATAGACTTGTGTATGTAATTAGGCATGTTAGGCCTGAATAGGGTCTATCAACATCTGCTTCACTTCAAGTGAAATTGAAGGATTTATGGAGTTATCCTATTTACATTAAATAATATTAAAATAATTTTCTTTCCCTTAGTCTTCTTTAATTCCTTTAAACATTTCAAACAAGTAAATGCTTCTGAAGAGTAAATACACCTGTGTGTGATTGGTAGAGTAGGCAGGGTTTCCAAGTTTGTTTCAATTGTTATCATCATATGTCTAAGGGTCTAAGTGAGATATTAAAACAATGATACCATACTGAAGTTATTTAATTTTATTCATACCTCTCTCAAACTTTTGACTCCCTTTTCTCATTGTACATAGTCAGCAAGCAAGGCATAAGAACACTATTATAGGTGTTAATTTTGGGTTTTGAGATTCTTTTAGGTGATCATTACATATGAGTGTATACACTTCACTTAAACACCTGATACATAATTTTTTTATGGAAATTTTAATTCCTAGATAGGGAAACCACTAGCTTAGAACTCTTTGGATCTTTTCTTTATACAAGGTTTTCACCTTATTGGTCAAAAGTGTGGACCTACATGTCTGTAGACCTATAGATATACACTTACCTTTACTTAGGTCATGGATGAAAATATTATAAGTCTCCAATACTATATGATCATCTCTTATACCCACTGGAATTGTTAACCAATTTAAAAAATTTATTATTGCATCAAAATGTCTTCAAACATTAATAATCTTGATGAATTCCCATGATTGTGTCTTGTGCTTTAGAGACCCATTGAGATTATGTTGAGCTTATTAAAGGTATGAAAACTATAAATGATCTCTTGAAATGTTATTTTATATATCCTCAAGTCTTATAAATCCATTTTACCTTGTAATCTAGATATCCTTTTAGAACACATAGTCAATTGACAGAGTTTGTGGGGGGAGTTGTAGGTGCTTTTTTCATTATAAAAGCTTAGAATAAGCTTTGATAATACCCTAAATCCATTGTAAAACTTGATAAAAATACCATGTTTCAATAATATTGACTCCTTCAATATTATTAAGCAATTTACCTAAGACATGAGGCGTTTGAAATGAGACTCATGGCTTATCTAAGCTGTATAGGATTTCCAAATGAACTGTCACCTTGTGAAGCCATTTCACCCTTCAGAGAAGTTAAGGAAATTATTCACTATACCATATCATCTTTATCAAATATATCTCTTACACCTTACTTTAGACTAATAAAACAATCTCCATTTGGTTAAACATACAGCTTTCCCCTTTTACCAAACTATAGGTGTTGATGTTTTTGAGATAGTCGACTATGTTTTAGGATCAGAACTTTATTACAAGACATTGAAGATGACTACCACCCTACTGAGGTATTACAATTATTTTAAATTTATCTAAAATTTTCATCTTTTCAAAGCATACTCTTTCTTTATTACCTCCAAATTCAATAGTCATGTAGACCTCTTTTCAAAACACCATGCCACTAATTTCAAGCTTTCGCATTTATTTGTATAGACTGTATACACAATCAAATCATGCAAATTTTGTGTATGAAATGGAGCTTAGCATAAGGTTCATGTTATTTTATGTAACAATTTATTTTCAAAGTATCAAATAGTTTTTTATGGGTCTATATCACTTGTCCACTATTTAAACAAACTCATCATAGAGCTTAGGTTCCATGGATGTCCACCCACAAGAATACAGACTTGTGGGTGGCTAGAACACATTTCAAATTTATTTGAGAGTATAAATTGGCTTCCATATCAACACCTTGAAATTATTAAACCATTTACATAGTATTATCTCATGTTTCATTGGTCTCTTATTTCCATTTAGGGCCAACATTCATGTCAAACCTGTAGAGAGCCATTGATTAATTGTACTATGCTCTTTAGAGTAAAAAAATGACATTTATTGAAAACTATTTAAAATAATACATATTAAAAGAAAGAAAATATGAATCTCGTATTATTTAGTGGATTTTATATGTGAAATGGATTACTAGAAACCATTGAATTTGATAGATATCTCAGGTAAAACAAAATTTACAGCATGAATGACTGAATTAGCTCATACTTAAGACACTTTTCCTCATATTAAAGACACTTCATGGAGATGATTTAGATAATTAAAACAAAATGTAAAGTATATTATTAAACTTTGGGAACAAACCTAAAAAATATTCTTCTCCATCAAATTCTAAAGTGGAGAAACATATACAAAACTAGACCCTGCTTGGATGGACAAGGCATAATGACTTTCAATAAATCTTAGCAATTGTTAATAAATAATGGGGCATTAATATTAAAAATAATGTAAATAATTTCAATATTATTAGTATCCATACCAATTTCCAAATTTTTAGCTCCTAACTCTCTCTCTCTCTCTCTCTCTTGGTTGTACCATCCACTTTAATTTTGCCTTTTTGAGCTTATGAAGGCAATGATGGATGAGAGAGAATGTATAAAGTGTTTTTTAAACTTTAAAATTGTTATAAATATGGAAAATTATAATTTGGATCCCAAGGGACACTATAAAAAGGTTTCAAACTGAAATACGATCTTCCAAGGCTATAAAGGTGCCCAAAAGTGCTCATTTAGTGGCATTTTACTAAGTTTAGGCATTGAAATGAAGATTTTGTCAATATATAACCATAAATAAACATTATTTTAATTTTTTATAACATAAATTATGTTATTATTGTTATTTAAATTTTTACCTTGGAATATGGTACATACAACTCCAAAAAATAAGCCAAAAAGTGACAAAATGCCTTTTTAGCACATAAAGACATAGTAAAATGTTAACACATGATATTTTCACCTTAAATACTCACAAACAAAACTTTTATAATGAATCTAAGCCATGTCATAACTTTTGACCACACTTTATGACTCTAATACCTCATAAATGACCCCCAAGACTAGACAAGTCATATGAGACCAAACCTTGGACCAAGCTAGTCAATGACTAATGTGACCACATGAAGACTAATTAGAAGCATTTAAGACCATAAAAATACAACATATTAGTTTTGATATTCCCATGAAATTTTTTAGTTTATATAGGTTGACTAATTTTGAATTGAGGTCAAAATTTGGTCAATAAATTGGTGATTAACAGGGTTACATGCCTGTAATGCTAATTGGAGTAGTAGCCTTGTCCTTCCATTGGGAAATGGAGTCATTTGCACTTAGTTTTAGACCTGAACAGACCTTGAGCATGACAAATCAATCTTATTTTAACTCCAAACCACATAAAATAAATACAACACACACAAATCAAAATAAACATACACATTCATGTGCCAAGACACTTAGGGGAAATAAAGCAAAGACTACTATGTACAAGTAACTTACATACCTTATTCCTCAGGGTTCAAATGGAAATATTCTTATATCATTTTATTCAAGAGATTATTCATATTATGGAACAATATACCTTTTGGCTATAGTATTTGATGAATCATGTATCTCACTTGCCAACATGATATGCATGCTCTCAAGATCTCCATGATCAACAATCATACCTATTGGCTTCATTCCCAAGTCCATGAGTTGACTATGTGGGTCAAGGAAAAATTCAAACTAATCCCCATCTAGGCTACTTGGCTTAAATAATACCACTCATGTTTCATCATTAGGCTGCTCCTTGATCTCTTGAAAACCTTCACTTGGAGAGCTTCCATATTGAAGAAGAATGTTAGCCATGTCATAAAGGAAGTCCTCAATGACACTTTCATCTTGTCTATCTATCATATTGTCCTCTTGAATCATACCTTTATCTTACTCATATTGAATAACCTTACACTCATTATATTTTTCCCTACCATCCACTTGAACTTCTTTGTGGTGGTTTATCAAACTTGTTGGCTTGGTGAGAGTGTCAAACTCTTCATACTCATTAAACATGTTTAAATATGGTTTCTACATGTCTTTAAAACCTTCTTTTAATTTATTATGAGGTTAAACAAGGAATTCAAATATGATATTCTCTTTAAGATTATTGTTTTACATCTTTATATCATGTTCATTGGTCATGGTCACATCATCAACATTCTTCTCATGGGATATATTCAAGTTAGAGTAGAATTTTTCCAACTCTTCCCAAAAGGCATATTCTTATTTATCTACAAAAAATATATCAAACTCAATGATAATATTACCTTTATATTCAAATATAGTATGATGATCAGATGTTTCACATGTTATATTAGGCTCATGGCAAGGCTGAAAGCTCTCTTCTTCAAGGCTAAACTAATATTCATCCTCTTCCATGAAGAATGAAAGTTCATTTGCCCATTGGAGATATAACACTTCATGATTTTATTTCTCTATCAAACATGACTTGTATTATTCTTCCTCCACCTCAAATGAATTTTAATCAAGCTGATTCACTTGGTCATTTTTGACCTCTATAGGGTTGTCCAACTGTTGGTTGAAAGGTAGAGGTTCATGCTCATCCTTGAATGCTGATTTATGATATTCTCCACCAAGGGGAGTGTTAATGATTATATATTCTTCAACATCACTAGGATCACTCTTTATAACACATTATTGAATTTTACATACATCTATAACATCTTTCTTCTCCAAGACAGCCACATCATTGTGTTTTCTTGAGAAGTTCTCTTTTTTAATTAGATCTTGATCTTTTTCCCTCAATGTACTTGATTCTCTTTCACAAACGTAGAGGGTGGGAGGGAAATAATATTTATTAGCTTAATTTAATACTACTAAATTATCTTTTCAACTTGGTATTTTGGGAGGATTAAGCTGATTGGATGCTTATTGAACAACTATACCATGAATAGTAGATGAAGGATTTGATAGGTTTGTAGGCCCTCTTGAATTGATCTCCAAAACTCTTTCCCCCTCTTTATCTTGATATTACATATGAATAAATTCCTTCCAACTTATAAGACATTTTTTTGTAGTTTTTACCACTTCTTCTCTCTCTTGATTTTGAATTTGTATGGGAGAAGATTCGTTCTCTAGGATAGGCATGATAAAATCAAGATTCATGGTCCAAGAAGGTCTCCAAGTGGGCTAGTCTTGGGATCTTGAATAAGGGTGGGTGGAATTTTAATGTACATAGGTCTTTCTTGAGGAATACAAGCCTTATAACTTGGGATTATATAGCTATTGGGCTTATTAGGAGACTCATTAAGCTTATTTTGATCTTGGTATTACAACTTGGAGGATATTTGAAGCAAAAGTAGATTGACTTAGGGTAGAAGTATGTATATAGGACTGATTGGGTTGGAATTTCACATGTTCCCATATTATTAGATTTTATTTCAAGAAGTGCATCAGAGTTTTAACCTCTAATTTATCATTGATTGGATAATTTCATTCTCAACACTTGTCCATACTATCCAAAAACCTTGCAAGAGATATTTCACCTGTTGAATGGGATAAGTAGGAGAAATTACACCATGCTCTACTTCTTCATGAGTATTTATCATACACCTCAGAAGGTCTATTAAAACTTGTTTAAAGGTGATTAAGAGTGAATAAGGAGTAACATAAGTTTGAGAAGGTTGATTATAGAGATAGGTGGGTTGTTGGTAAACTTGACAAGTAGTTGTTTGAGGGATACTTGAGGAGAAACCATGAATACCATCAACTTGACCAAACTGATATGAAGGTACATATGAAATTTTTTGATCATAAATGATTATACATACCAAATTTTTTGATATTGAGGCACTTGAACTGCTTATACTAGTTGAGATTCATTCAGAGCTACCATTGGTTCTTGAGTTATTGCATCCAAATGATGATATATTAAAGGATAGAAAAAAATTCCTTTAACTAATGTCAATATAGTCCCATTTGGATTTTCATAATTTTTATACCTCAAAATTTCACCCTATGAGAGGGTGATTCAATCCCTCTCAACTTGAGGTATGCAATGGGATTGATCCTAGGTTATTGGTGACCTTTAGATGGGTCAAACCTCTAGGCTATAGGGCTAACTCCCTTGATGTATAAATTAGGATATAATATGTTATTAGTTTGAAAATAAAAGGGAAAAGGATGACATGAAAACAAATGGGGTGATATGCCAAATAGTTTATCTATACCAACCAACTATATGTGCACTTATAGATCAAGAAAACTAACCTTACATACACTGCCCCTAATATGAATCTCTCACGTGAGTGTTTTAATGTGAAGGTTGTGATAGTTACTTAATATAGGAGGACTAAGCAAGAGGTATTTAATGATACTCAATTATAGACAAGATCACTAAATATTTGCACCACATTTATACACTTCACATGACTTGCAAAAGAAGCTTTCAAGTTGTAACTAGGTGTTGAAAAGGACACCATACCAAGGAAGACAAGTCAATTCACTTGAAAATATCAAATATTCATTCACACACATTAAGTATAGTCATAGGAGGAGGTAAAAATAGTTTCATTTCATTAATAAAAGGAATAAAAATGGGTAGGTCTTTGCCATTCCTAGGTGGAGGAAATCAACTTAGCTAATTCAGGATCAATATATAAAAAAAGTGATAGGAGAGAAGGGAATAGGATAAAGCGAGATGAAAAGTGTCTCATGAGTTAAAAAAAGAGAATATTAATGAATCTATCTCAATAGGTCCTAGAAGACAAGTGTAATCTCCTGAAGATGCTCTCCTCCAACAAGTGGCATGGAAGTTTGAAACTTGGCTTGACATCTTGAGTAGCTCTCCAAAACTACCCTTTGATTTGGATTGTTGAATGACAAGTGGAATTATTTATGGTAAAATAATTTTGAGTTACACCTTTTTTCTGATCTTGACACCTCTTAATTGATCTATTTAGGTTATCTTTGACACATCATTTAATTATCTTGCTAGGTTTCTAGAAGACTCTTCATCTCCTTAGGACAATCTTGAATACAAGTGTTAAAACTTGACTTCATCTTCTTAAGATAATCCTCTATTCATGTGTGGTATATTAACATCATACCATAACCAAAAAAACTCATTTGGGTGTCTCAAATTACCCTCAAGAATTCATTTTGCACCAAAAGCTTCATTTTGACCTCATTCATTGTAACCCTAAAATCATGAAAACCTCCTTGTGTAGAGATTTTTATGGATGGTATTGAAAAACTAAATGAATATTATAGGACCTAGAATGGTCTTATAGATTCATTACAAATTTTAGATCTTGAGAGTGAGTAGAAGTGTCCTTTTATGTTGTTTCTCTCTCTCCTAACTAGGTCTCAATTAGGCCTCCTTACCTAGAGACTAAAATTTGGTTCCAAAAGATTACAACACATTCAAAACCTCAAATAAATGAGTGATTCAATTGTATTCTATCCTAAATGTCTTCCATGTCAATTTTGAGATTCTAACACCTTGTACAAAGCTCATAACTATCCTAAAATAATCCTTTTTGGCATATTATATATATTTCTATACTTACAAGTAAAAGTAGTGGCATGGGGTGATACTAAATAGAGTTTTGGAGATGATTTAGGTAATTTGGAAGTTCATTCAATCCATCTTATGTTTTTAGAAACACCATCTCCTCAATTAGGTCATTTTTACTCTCCTAGGTAGCCTAAAAGTACCTTAGGTTCTTAAGGATTGTTCATAAGGATCAAGCCTTAGATGAAAAATAAAATACCATGAATCTTGAGTAAAAATGGGTACCCTCTTATTATTAAAATATTGAGCCATGATACAACCCTTAATGAAAGATATGAGCATAATTTGATAGCCTCATGAGTTGGTAGGTTGTGGTAGTGAGGTCAATAGATAAAATAGACATTTATGTAGTGTCTTGAGTTTGGTATTGAGTTTCCAATGACCTCAACAGGTCTATGACATCCACCTTATATCACACTTCTTCTCCAACTCTTCTACATTCTCATTGGTCTATGATTAGGGTTTGTAGGCTAACTAGTATACATAAACCTAATGGACTATATTTACCACATTTACTCCACTATCAGGGATTATAATTTCATGAAATTCTTGCATATACTTCCATCATCTCCTAAGGTTCCCTATGGTATCAACTCAAATACAACTATCCATCTCCTTTTGACTACATATAGACCTATGTATGCAATTAGTCTTGTTAGGCCTAAACAAGGTCTGTCAACATCTGCTTCAATTCAAGTGAACTTCAAAAAAATTTGGAGTTATTAGATTGACCTTAAATCATATTCAAATAATTGTCTTTGCATTAGTCTTATTTTATTCCTTTAAATCTTTAAAACAAGCAAATGCTTCTAAAGAGTAAACAGGCCTATGTGTGACTGGCAGAGTAGGGAGGGTTTTCAAGTTTGTTTCAACTATTTTCATCATATTTTTGAGGGTCTAAGTGAGATCTTAGCACCATGAGACCATAAATAAGTTATTGAATTTTCTTCATACCTCTCTCAAAATATTGACTCCCTTTTTTCACTGTACACAGTCAGTAAGCAAGGTACAAGAACACTACTATAGGTGTTAATTTTGAGTTTTGATATTCCTATAGGTGATCATGGAATATGAGTGTCTAAAATTAAATTATAAAAATAATAAATAATGTTTTTAGGTCCATTTTCATGTCTATATATGGAAACAACTACCTTATAACCCTTTAGATCTTTTATTCATATAAGGTTTTCACCTTATTGTCAAAAGTGTGGACCTACAGGTCTGCAAACCTATAGGTCTAAACTTAAATTTGATTAGATCATGGATGAAAATATTTTGATTCTACCATAATTTATGATCGTCTCTTTTACCCATTGGAATTTTTAAACCAATTCAACAACTATATTGTTGCATCAAAATGTCTTTAAACATTAAGAGTCTATGATTTAGAGACCCATTGCGATTATGTTGAGATTATTAAAGGTATGAACACTATAAATTATCTCCTATAATTCTATTTTAGATCTCCTTAATGTCTTATAAATCCATTTGACCTTCTAATCTAGATACCCTTTTGGACCACATAGTCAATTGATAGAGATTGTATGGGGAGTTGTAGGTGCTTTTTTCATTATAAAAGATCAAAATAAGCTTTGATAAGACCCTAAATCAATTGGGAAACTTCATCCAAATATACATGTTTTAATATTCTTGACTCCTTAAATATGCTTAAGCAATTGACCTCATACATGAGGTGTGTGACATGAGACTCATGGCTTATCTAAGCTTTATAGGCTTTTCCTATGAACTATCTCCTTATGAAGCCATTTCACCCTTTGAAGAAATTAAGGTAATTATTCACTATACCATATTACCTTTATCAAATATCTCTCATACCCCTAAATTTAGACTAAGAAAATAATACCCATTTGGTTAAGTAGGTAGACTTTCCCTTTTAGCGAACTCTAGGTGTTGATGTTTTTGAGAGAGTTGACTGTGTTTTAGGATTAGAAATTTGTTACAAGACATTGAAGATGAATACCACCCTATTGAGGGTTCCTATTTATTTTAAAGTTATCTAAACTTTGTATCTTCTCTAAAATTTTTCTCTATTTATCACCTCCACAGTCAATAGTCATGTATACCTCTTTGCCAAACACCATACCACTAATTTCAAGCTTGCCCATTTAATTATATAGACTATATACATAGTCAACTCATGAAATAATATGTATGAAATGGAGCTTAGAATAAGTTTCATGTTATTTAATGGTACAATGGATTTTTAAAGGATCACAAAGTTGTTTATGGGTTTATATCACTTCTCCACTATTTAAACAAACTCCTCATAGAGCTTAGGTTCCATGGATGTCCACCTATAGGTCTACAAACTTGTGGGTGTCTATAACACATTTAAAATTTATTTTAGAGTACAACTTGGATTCCATATCAAAACATTGAACTTATTCAACACTTTCCATAGTATTATCTCATGATTTATTGGTCTCTTATTTCCATTTAGGGCCAACATTGATGTCAAACCTATAGAGAGCCATTAATGAATTGTACTATGCTTTTTAGAGTAATAAAAATGACAAATCTTGAAAACTATCAACAAAGAGCCATATTAAAAGAGAAAACATATGAATCATGGAAGAGTGAAAGGATTTTATATGATAAATTGAGTACTGGAAATCTTTGAAATTGATAAACATCTTAGGTAAAATAAAACTTGCAACATGAATGATTGAAACACTTCATACTTACGACACTTTTCCTCCTATTAAAGACACTTCATGGAGATGATTTATCTGATAAAACCACCATATAAAGGATATATTTTAACTATTCAAACAAACATCAAAGCCATTATTCTCCATTGAATTCTAAAGTAGATAATCAAATACAAAATTAGACCCTGCTTGGATGGACAAGGCATAATGACCTACTATCACTCTTAGTGATTAATCATAAATAAGGGGCCATGAATCTAAAAAATAATAGCACTAATTTAAATATTATTAGGACCATTAATAATGGCCAAATTTTTAACTCCTAACTCTCTCTCTCTTGTATGTACCATCCTCTTCAATTTATCCTTTTTGAGCTCATGAAGGTAATGATGGAGGAGAGAGAATTTTTGAAGTGTATATTCAACTTTAAACTTGGTCCAAACCTATAAATGATCTAAGGGAGCCCAAGGGACACTCTAAAATTGTTTACAACTAAAATGTGATCTTTCAAGGTTGTACAAGTACCCAAAAGTGCTTGTAAAGTGGTATTTTGATAAGTTTAGATGTTTAATTGCAAATTTTGTCAGTCTTTGACCATCCATGAACATTATCTGACTTGTTTCTAACATCAAGTACATTAGGAGGCTTCTTTAAATGTTTTCCTTAGAAGATGTTATGTACAACTCCATGAAAAAGCCAAAAAGGTGAAACATGACTTTTTAGCACATAAGGACATAGTAAAATGTTAACACATTATATTGTCACCTTTAAGACTCATTAAAAAAAAATTATCTTGACTCTAAACCATTCCATAAATTTTGAACAAAATTGACAACACTAAGACCTCATAAATGACCCTAGCACTGGACAAGTCATATGAGACCAAAACTTGGACCAACCTAGATAACGACTAATGTGAATACCAATTAGGACCATTTATTACCATGATAAGACCACATACAAGTTTTTATAGTCCCATGAAAAATTTCAATTTATAGGGGTTGACCAATTTTGACTTGAGGTCAAAATTTGGTCAACAATTATTCTTGATGGGTTCCCTTGCGAGAAATTATGGAATAAAAAGATGATCCCAAAGGTTATTTTTTTTATTTTGGTTGGATATCCAAAACAAAATTATTACTATGGAAAATCTAGAAAAAGGGGGATTGGTAATTCCAAACTATTGTATTCTTTTTGAAAAGGATGCAAAAAATACTTTTCATATTATGTTGGATTGTCCTTTCACCTTTCACCTTTCATTTCTTTGGTAAGATTATTTTTAAATTTGGGGTAGATTAAGTCTTACCAGCTTCTCTTTTATATATTTGGAGTTAATGGAACTCTCCTTTCAATAAAAAAAATCTGAAAATGATTTGGGCTATGCCTCTCCCTCATATTTTATAGGGAGTATGGAAACAAAGAAACTCCAAAAATTTTAAAGGGGTTAAGTGTAAAATTGATATTGTTTCAATTAAATTAATTATTTTTTTGAAGGAGAATTTGGATATTTACAAATAGTTACAAAGACAAAATATTTATGGATATGAACCTAATTTATTTGCTAGATGGGATATTAATTTGACTACTAATCATTACTTGGATCAGAAGAGACAAGCTAGAAGCAAGATAAAATGGATTTTATCCTCTCTTGTGTGGGTGAAATTGAATTTTGATGGATCTTATAAAGTAAATTTGGGTTTGGTGGGTGGTGGAGTGATTCTAAGGAACACCAATGGTAATATCATTGCTTCCTTTGATAGGAAAGTGTCTAAACTATTCATTCATTAGAATATTTTTCAATGTTATGGGGTGTCATATTAGCCAAAGAGGTGGGATATCAAAACATTTGCATCAAAGGAGACTCTCAAGATATCATAAATTATCTTCTGAAGAGCAATTATCCAAGTTGGACAATTAGTAATATCATTTTAGATATTCATAATATCATGGAATGTTTCCAAAAAACTTTAGTCACGCATACTTTGAGGGAGGGTAACAAAGTTGCAGACTAGTTTGTGAATATGGAGACTTAAATTAAGGTTAATTCCAAGTTATTTAATGATTCAAATTTACCTATCCAAGTTATTCAAATCATCAAAGATGATAAGTCTAGTATTTGATTCTAATTTTGGTAGGAATTGGGATCCTCACTTTAAGTATGTTGTGATGGATGTGACTTATTATTTATATTAGGGTGCCAACTTAAGTAATGATACTTACATGGTTATTATTTATATTACTAATCATAACTACATAAATAATAAATTTTGTTTGATTTGGGAGTTATTGACTCATAACCAAAAAAAATTAACTTCAATATCAATAATGATGAGAAGTCATTTTGGTACATGAGACTTGATAAAATATCATGGTAGTGTGTATGAAAACTCTATTACAATCTTATTAATTATGGCATTGACACAAAGGAGATTAAAGGAGTCATTATAGCTTGTAATTTCTGAAATTACGCTTGGGTTATTGTTTACTTCCATAAGTGTGACAATAATGAATGTAATTATGCTTGTATTAACCTGTATATTACCAAAATGGGTGAGGACCTTTGTTGAATTGAACCATCTTTAGTGGGACTTATGAAGAAGAACAAAATTGGTTGGAAAATCTTGGAGTATGGGGGTTTAGCCATCTACATGGAGGAAATATGTGGTACAAACATTCATATTTCCTTGTAATTATCTTGAGGATGGAATGACTGAATGGTAATGATCAAGGATGTTACCATTATTATCTCTAAATAGCTTATTGCCTAGGTCACATGCATGAACACTCATGGTCATAAGTATTATAGAAATTAAAAAGAGAAAGATGAGGAAATGCAACAATTCTGTAATCCCAATGAAGTGCCTATGTTGTATCAATGTGGTTATCTTCAAGAAGCTTTACCTAATTCCTATCCTAAATTATCTCGATAAGTTATGAAGTATATTAATTTGGATGGTAGGTATGATGTTGTGTTTTCATATCATTTTTGACTTTTAAATCACTTTAGACATACTGTTCTAGTTTCCATTACCTTCTACTTGTTAATGTCTTTTGAACATCTGTGACATAATTTTAACTTGGTAATGCCTCTCTCCCCCATCACCAAGCCCTCATTTTGATTTTGTATAATCATGCCAAAGATTTTGGTGTTATTCCTTCCTCTATTGCTAGGTTTGTTGATACGTAGGGGTCATTAAATCCTAGCCATAAAACCATCTCTATAAATATAACAACTAAATACCCTATTTATACTCCCTCAAGAACATCTATTAAGAAAGTCAAGGTTTTTTTGGTTTATGACTCTGATGATGAATAGGAAAACATTATTGTGTTTGAAGAGGAATTAGGGTTTTTAGTTCATAGTCCCAAGGATGATTCTAATTTTATGGCTAGGACTACTAAGGTGAAGGAGGATGTTTTGCCTATGGATACACATAGGGTGGGTAAAATTAAGATGACTAAAATTGATGATCTTATTATTATTGATATTAAGAATAAACTTAATTATCTTACAGTGGATGTTGTGCTCCATAAGATCTTGTTGGCTTGAATTTATAAGGCTAAAAATTATACCAATTTAATGATAGTGCTACTAGTTCTTAACAATAGAAGGTTTTTGATGTAGGGGAAGGTAAGATAATTCAAGACCTAAAAACTAGTGTGGAAAGACTAGAAAGTGATGATAAGATTATTGAATACAATATACAATAATTACTCAAAATGAACAATATGACCATAATAAATTGTAACTCCAAAATTAATGTACTTAGGGAATTTATTAAACTTGATGAAGATCAATAGGTTGGTTTTCATTTAAGCAAGAGGATTATTGTAGAAAAGTCCTTGTCAAGGGGTGTAAGCTTATCTTAGTTAATTCTAGATTTATTATAACTAGGCACAATCATGTGATATTCCTTTAGTGCTCAACATTTTAGACTTAGTTGCACTGACATCAATTCACATAAGGTGCAAGCCTTATGCACTCGCCCAAAGTGCAACAGAGAAAAAACTAGGGCCCACATTGGGCTATTTGTGTTATGGCATGAGACTTTACTTATAGCACTTGGCCAATTCAACATAGGCTTTGGTATATTCATTGGCACAAGCCTTTTCTGGGCTAAGCTTGATATTCTATGGGTGTAAGCCTATTTTAGGTGGTTATATAGTATTAAGGGCACAATTCATTGTTTCACTAAGCTTGGCATCATTTAGGCACTTTGAAGGGTCAAAGGACTACTCTCACTTTAATTAATCATACTTAGGCAAGCACTTATTAACAAGGGAACACTTGGTGCATGACCATTTATACACTTAGGCTATTCTTACAAGATACGTTGAAGTCATTAAATTAAAGGTTGCCATTATTGACATCGACCCAAATCTTGATTAAACTTAACATACAAATATTGCATTTATAACATTATAACCATTACATTAATTATGCATTATAATAACAATACCAAAGATATTTAAACTAGAAACATTGTATGTGCAACAAAATTCATCATTCATTAATCAAATCTCAAATAGAACATAATATATAGTTCATGGCAATAAAAAAAAATGCTTAACTAGAACTATTTAATGGACCATAGGCTCATAGGAAAGCTTGGGCATATACACTTGGAGCCTTAATGGTGTCCATGTTATTCCTCATACTAATGATTGTATGCAAAGTATGTATAAATTAAATTCTCTAGAGTTTCACTACATTTAATTCATATCTTTTTTTTCTCACTAGTTTGAGCTCATTTTATAGCTTATAGGAACATCTTATGACAGGGTGAAATGTGCAAACAAAGTTTCTTGATGAATATTTTAATGATCATTCTACTAGATACATCACCTTACATCATTTTCATTATGGTTTCCATGTCTCATCCAACCTGGAAGATTCCCTAAGAAACCTAGAAATGGATAACCACCTACCAATTGGTATAAGGTAAGCACTAATTCCTCCAACTAGAACCAATATTCCAAAATAGAAATCATTTAAAATGATTACCTCATGTCTAAGTGTCTATCATGATAGTGCAAATCCATGCTTAATGAAATAGGGGCCCAATATTATCCCATATAAAATTTCTAGTCTACCCTCAAACTAGGTAGTTAAAGCCTTCAACACGTAGAAATTAGATGCATTTTCCTTAAGCTTGGCATTGAAGTCCTCAAAGCCCTTGATAGAGAACTTAATTTTCTCCATGGTATTGTCTATTTTAGTAGAGGTAGTGATAATCCTGAGAAAATGATTCTTGTCCATTTATTTTCTAAATGCCTTGAGGCTTGCCTTAGGTTTTTCACTCCCTCATACAGGATTAATATTTAATCACAAGCCTTAGTCTGCAAGGCATGAAAGAGTGCTTGTAGGTTCTATTCCTAGTCCTTGATTTGGATGCTTAGTGCATTGACCTTCCCCATTATCTACATGCACTTTGATCTACTCATAGAGTACACATGTATCATTAGATTCTCTTTTTACTTCTTCACCTACTTGAGGCATGCATCTATGACTGATGCTTGGTTGGAAAAACTCAAAAAGATTGCATTATTTGCATTTGCACCCTATTAAATTTTCATAATGAGGTCCTCCAACTCTTTAAGCTTAGAAATAAGCTCCTTTTATAGCATGGTGTAGGGATCTTCTTCATCATCATCATCTACCATCTCCAGTTTCATCCTTGGGAGCATCTAATATACTAGCACACAAATCTTATAAACCTTAGAGAGGTTGGATATATCGATGTTGACCAAGAGGGAAGGTTCAATCATCTATATGTGCTCACATAGTTGATGCAACTTGAACTTTATCCTACACTTCATCTTTGACATCCTTGTAGAGTTTCTTACATTTATTTGCCCTAACATCATTGATGATATTTTTTTACATGAATTCTATGACCATCCAAATAAGTACATTCCAAGATTGGACTTGGTTTATGGCATGAGGGTTGATAATGAGGGAATCATGAACTTCTTTAGGTTCTTATGTGCCTAATAAGGAATTTCAAAGTGACTCAAAATGAGGCTCATCCATGTAGCTATCAAATAAAAATTTAAGTTATTTGTGCATCCTAGATATGGCAGATCTAGGGGGAGTGAAGTCAAATATATATGTCTTAATCTATCTATCTTTTATCCACCTTATCTCAAATTCTTAACTCTGTGCCTTATTCCTCAAGGATGAATGAATTTGTTTTCTCTTCCTCTTCCTCAATGGCACCACTACTTTCTTCAATGTTTTTCACTAAGGACTCATCTTCTTGTTCTATAAGGGGTTCTTCCTTGAAGTTTTCCCCTTTATCCACTTCTTCTTCCTAGGGTTTCTCAATGCTTCCCTCTAGGTGTATTCCATTAGTACCATCTTCACCTTGTTCTTATTCCTACTAGGGTCCCTCTTTAGTCTTCTTTTGCTTTTCCAAGGCACTAGTATCACCTTCTTTTTATTTAGATTCCCCTTTCACTACTTGGGTATGCCTATTGTGTAGCTTCATCTACTTTCTTGGTAGGGGTGTTGGGATCCTTCCTTACTACCTTAACACCTTGTCTTGCACTTGTGAGGACCTTCTTCATCTTCTCTCTCTTGGCCTTCTCTTCCTCCACCTTAGCCTTCTCAATATCTACCTAACATAGGCCCATTTTCTTCCAAGCCTTCCTCTTCTTCTCTAATAATAGTTCTATCTCAATTTCCTCCTCATTATGGCCCATTTTATTCCACAGCCTTCTCTTCTCCTCTTCTATATTTAGAGGTTATGTGGAGAGTTCTCTAGATGAGTCACTCACTAGCTTCTCAACTTATTTAAGCATGGTGGTTGTGCTACCTTGGTGGGCCTTCTGAAGATCCATGGTACTAGGCTATTTTTATTTTATTTTTTATTGCACAATGTAGGTTTTTATCCCTTCTTCTTCCTCCATATCTTCATCCCTTTTATACATGTGGGACTCTTCCTCCATTTTTTCTAGATTTATTATAAGGAGTGTAAAAGGTCCCTTAGACTTTTTCTTTTTTTGCTTATTTTGGAGGAAGTAATCTCTAGCATAAAATTTATGCACTTCTTTGGAGCTAGAGGTGTTTCTTGCTCATTAGAGGTGACCCTCAATCTGATGCACTCACATATTTCTTCAAGTGTCTCTCCCTACTTCTTTTGGGGAAATTTCTAATACATTATTGGTGTTGGCTTTCCTTCCTCACCAATAAATAGGGGGAGATCATAATCTTTCCTAGGGTTGGTGCCCTTCTTACATGGGTTCATCTTGTAAAAGAGATTGAAGATGTACCCTATTATAATTACCCTCTGGAGGGGATGGAGGTTCATTCGATTAGAGTTACCCTCCTCATCCTTTGTGGATTTTTCTCCTTGGTGCACATACTAACACCTCAACCTTATTATTTCTTGATCCATGACCTTCACCAAGATCTCCAAATACTGCACATTGGGAATTTTCTTTAGCACTACTATGAAAATTTTTAAGGAAAATGCATAAGGTAGATTTAGCCAACCAGAGAGATTTCCATTTGTGATAACTAGGTGAAATAAGTGTTTTATGATATTTAAGGTCACTATGCCTAACATTTACTAAGGGATCTCCTATGAGATGCATCATTCGATCTTAAATGCCTCTATGTATTGGTTTCACCACCCTAATACTCTTATTTTATACTTTGGGGGGAAACTAGGTGGGCAGGTGAACTCTTGATATTTTAGCATTGGGGATTCCTTGTGCACTGGTGGTGTGACACTTAATTAATCTAATGACACCAAAAACACACTCAAAAAATCTTTAGAACTCCTTCAAGGCATTTAGGTTCATGACAAGATGTTGTCTTGACAATACATAAAAATTGACACTTGGATCTAAACATGGAACCATATGGAAAGATTCATATAAAAACAAACACCATTTAAAATATACTAAACACACCCTATCTAACCTATTTACACCTAACTTAAGACCTTTGAATGATTAGAAAATATGTACTAGGTAACTAGACCAAACCATGCTCTTTAGCAAGGCTAGGGGCTTGTAGCCTTGTTGACCCTATATTTTCCTCATAACTTCCTTTAAACCCCAGATAACACAAAACTCAAACATGTTCTTGATACCCATTAAGGGATTACACAACATACCTAAGTTTCACCTATGATTATTTTGTACAAAATGGTATTAATAGTAACTGTGATAGACCTAATTAGGCCTCTAAAACACCTATTTTGAAGGCAAAAAAAGTAAAGATATGATTTAAAGCCTAAAAATAACATGATAAGTGTCAATTGAAATTTTAATACCATCCAAATCAAAATATAGTCAATGGTCAAACCTAAATCACCATTGTACCACTCTATCTCAGTCTCTCTATGCATACAAGGCCTAAAAGCAAATTTGAATTATAAAGCACACTTACCAATTTAGTTAGACCTTAAAACTTTGGGAAGTTACTATATATGATTATACCATCAAAATTTCGAATATTTATAATTTTTCATTATACCATTTCTCAAATCCACCAAACCCTAGTTAGGGCCTAGTCCACATAAAATTAAAGCTAAAACACTTATCCTAGAGTTTCAAGAGCCCCAATAAATTTTTATGATATTTTTTTTACCTCCTCTAGGTTATTGAGTAGTTACAAATAATAAATACTCACACAAATATTAACTGTCAACTCTTCCCTCACTACCCTGTCTAGTTCAATCACAAAGTCATAAAAAAAAGCATGAACAAAAGGCTCAATATTTTTCCTCAATCCATACCAATATTTATTTTATCCTTAAAATTATTAATACATATATCTTACATGAAAAATCCATTCATTTAATTATATAACCCAACTTAGATATGCAAATCCTATTCTTAACCTCACACAACCAACTCCCAAAATGGAGTTAACAACTTTACTAAACAAAATAAGATATTAACCACTCAAAATATCACTTGATTGACTGGAGATCAAATGTAATATGATATAAAAATCCATTTAGTTAAGGATCTGCACAATATTGTCCTTTACATACATTTAATCCTTATTACATGCTTATGAGACACATTTTCTCAAATTTAAAAATTTGAATTGCATAGTTTGGAGGGAAATCTATCTAATACACCTAGACAACCTTAGACTCAACCAAGAATAATGAAAACACATTGACCACATAAATATGCTCTTGCATCAACTAGGAATACCTAGAGATTTTCCTCATCATTGATCAGCTCGTCAATCTCCTCCATCACTATCAATATTAGCATAGACCCCCATCAAAAGGTCTTGTGCACTGTGTGGCATTCTAACACATTCTTCACCATCACCTCAATAGTAAATTTTTCAATATTGAACTTGACCCATTTTTCCATGTGGTAGGTGATGCATAAGTACATCTTTCTTATATCAATCCACCATTCACTAGGGTATAGCTTGGAGCTCATGAGGTGTCCTGATACCCTCATGCTAGGGTATTGTATGTCTTTGATCAAGAATGTGAACCCTACATTGTATTATCCTAAGATTTTTTTAACCCTCTCTACTTCCACATCATCCTCCATAATCTACTAGATTTTAGCTCTTGCACTTGGGAGTCTTATGATCCTACTGATGAGGCACACTGAGATATTCATGTGCCTCCCTATGAAATAGAATTAATCACCATGGATGTGTAAAAATAATTATACCAATTCCTTTGGCTTTCCAAAAATTGGTATCTCCTACAATTGGGTCATACTGGTGGTTTCTAGTTTGTCTTAAATAGAGACATCAAATAACACTACACTTTCCTTTATCTTCTCTCCTATGTCAACCATCTAGTCTTGGTTGAGTTCTTGTGCATTAATAAATATGAAATGGTTGTATTCATTTAACTTAAATGATACCCAAGTCTCCCCCATTATAACCTTAGGGGGAAACTACATTTCTCTATACAAAAGCTTCACACTTGCTTTCAAGGGAGACATCAAATAACACTACACTTTCCTTTATCTTCTCTCCTATGTCAACCATCTAGTATTGGTTGATCTCTTGTGCATTACTCAATGTGAAATGGTTGTATTCCTTTAACTTACATGTATGTTCAAATGATACCCAAGTCTCCCCCATTATAACCTCAGGGGGAAACTACATTTCTCTATACAAAAGCTTCACACTTGCTTTCAAGTCAACCATCATGATGCTAACTCCTTCTACCAATTATGATTTCTTCTTTTGAAGATATATTTCTTCTACCATATGTGCATTCTTATCATCCTTATGTGCATATGGTGGACTATAACTTAGACATTTCTTCCCCATTCTAAACTGACTACTATTGAAGAACAATTTATTGATCTTTTCAAAGCTCTTAATCTTGATTTGTAATTCCTCAAAGTCATGGGGTCTATGATTGTAACTTAGTCTCTTAAGATTCATTCACTATTAATGGCAGCCTTGACATCATTCCATATTTATATTATCCTATTTATCTCATAATTCTCTCTCCACATGCCTCTATTCCAATCTAAAAAAATGCAATCTCTCTCCCTATTCAACCATTTTCATTTGACAGTTGTGGGTGCTTAGGTTTTCACTTCGTAGCATTTTATAGCTTTGTCTCTAGTTTTGCTCTAAATTTGGGTTTACATTTTATTAAGGTTTATAATCTATTTCAATAAGTTGTTTGTTCCTTTATACCTTAATTTTATCTACCTTCTTAATTACAAGTGATTAATAACATGACAATGTATGGATTTCTCAAAATATGCTAAATATATGAAATCCAAAAAAATACAATGCCACATTCACATTTATTGTGGATCTTTGTGCCTCTAACATCACCATATTAAATTCTCATAATGGTGTATTTGGTAAACTGACTAATGATTCAAAAATTCACTTCCTACCTACCATTGGGTGTATTCCATCTTGGCTTGATGATCTTCCTATTGAACTTCATTCATCTTAGCATGACCTTAACCATTCTTATGGAAAATTGGGCATAACAATTCACATGCAAGTGATTTAGCCTCTTTGGTTCCATCTCTTCTCCCAGCTATGCTTTCTTCCAAGAGTGCTTCCATTTCTTGGTCGATTTCTTTATACTTTTATCTTTTCTTATTTTGGCCTACCCTACCCCATACAAATTACTACACTAGTCCTATAGAGATTTATTCTATAGGTTTATTGCACACTAGCATCTTGTGTGCCTCTCTTTTGTCAACTTGGTACTCATATCCTTCCAATTTTGGCAACCCTTACATGCCCAAAAACTTATGTGTCTAGCCTTAGGCACTTAGAAATCAACCATGCTCAACTCACCTAACTAGAGTTATGCATGTAGGTTCCAAAATAGTTCTCATATAGGTGTGAAATTGACTTGCTTATTCTCATAACCGTAGACACCTAATCTAGCCACCAATGACCTCCAACTAGGCTTTTGACCAATTTCCACCAAAGTGCAAAATTTGGCCTAAAAACACTAAAACATGCTACATGATATGAAATTGACATATTCAAGTGCTGATTTTGGCTATATTATCCATAAATGGGGTAGTGCAATTTATGGGACAACTAACTTTGATCAAATCATTTTGAGTCAAAATGCAAATTTTGCACTTGGGTGCTCTGGATTGCTCTTTCATATCAAATACCTTTCATAAGACACATGCCTTTATTATTTGTTGTTAGTAACATCCTAACTAGGATATCAGATCCAGCACATCTAACATTAACTTCTAATTCCAATCCAATCAAATTTTAGACCAATAACAAGGCATTCTAATTAATTTGAGTAATTTGTGTACAAAGTGCTTAATCATGCTTAAGAGCTAGTTAAACCAAATTAGAGCCTAATTAAGAATTCCATGAAAACTTGTTGAATACTTGTTTTTAGAAATGAATATTGAATATCTACATCATTAGGTGACCTCATTTCTTGGGAAGACATCCTTAGGCCATAAATGCCACAAATATTAGGATTCATGCCTCCCATGCCTCATCAAAGCCATCCCATGCCTCTTAATTGCTCCTCTATCCCAAATATTGATTAGCCTATTTATCAATTTTAATTTCAAAATTGGATTAATCCTTAGACACACATCTCAATCCTGAGATGGATGGTTCAAGTTGATTCTACCCATTTACAAAAACCTATAAATAGGAGGCCTTGCCACATGAATTTTAAGTCTTGATAATGTAAAGTTATAATGCAAAATGGTTAAAAAATATATTTAAATTAGTGTTACCATGACAAATTTATCCAAGAGAAGCCAAGCCAAAGCCAAATGTTCCAAGAAGAGGTGGAGGATAGTCAACCTCCATTGCAACAGACTGCATGAGCACAAGCTTAGCAAGCCACTATAAAAGCATTTAGAGCATCCAAAGAAGGCGAAGGATTCTTGTTTTTCTTTAATTTTTAGTTGTGTTTGTCTTTTCTTTTTATTAAGTTCACCCTCATAACTAGGCATGAAGGTGTTAGTTTAGTGTGTTGTTTGTCAATTTTCTTTGTTCCTTTTGTCACTAACATAATACTAATCTCCTCTTCTTAGTCAAATTCCTAGTTCACATAATGGCATACCCGATTGGATCGAATAGCTTCATAAAATTGATCAAAATAATCCCTCAATAAACTCATTAAATTTTTTTATGTATAATCTTGGAGTGGGAGGCTCAAAAGAGTGAAAAAATCAAGAAAAACACATTTTTCTATAAGTGGCAGGTTTGACTAAACACAATCACAGGATTGTCTTACAACTTGTGGTATTATCATTTAGACTCAAGGTATTGTGATTAGCCATTTTTATTTTGGGACTAACTTTGTGTTTTTGTGTGGGTTAACAATACCACTACTTTAGAAGTCATGGGATTTCTTTGTAACTCATGGGGTTGCTTAACTAAGTCATGATATTGTCTAACTATTAGCAGTTAAGTGACAATACCACAACTCATGAAGTGGTGGGATTGTCCTGCTAATAGAGGGATCATCAAACTAAGTCACAATATTATGACCAAACCACCTATGGTTTACAATACTTTGACTTTTGAATTTTTGGTATTGTCCTACAAGTAGCAAGATTATCATTTAGAGTCACTGTATTGTGACTAAATAGTTAGCGGTTAGTTATAATACCACAACTCTTAAAGTTACAAGATTTTCCTACAAGTATCAGGATTAATCTATCAAGTAATGGGATTTCTCTATCAAGTATTGGTATTACACCACTGTGTCAACTTGAGAGCTCATTTTCCTAAGTTAGTTGTTTCATCTTTAAAAATGATTCAAAGCTAAACCACGTGCTATCTTTTTTCTTGCAAGACCAACTTAGAAAATTACTAAAAACATGTTTAAAACATCTTTTGCATGCTTTAAAATGAACTGGGAACATTAATTTGGTGCTTAATATAACATTTAGGTGCCTAAGTAAGTTTATTTTTAGCATTAGTTTTCAAAGTTTACAATTTTAAGACTAAGGGGTCAAATGAACACCACCAAATCTTTTATTTGGGCTTAAAATTGAACACACTTGTCAATTTTATTTTCATTTTTTCAATTATCACTTTGTTTTTTCAAAATACAGGGATGGTATATGTATGCTCTTCCATTTATCCCCTTTAGGGAACCCTTGGAATCAAAAATGCTTTTCTTATTTATAAATTGCCTAGTCCAAGGCATAGGAAGAATGCCATCTAAAGCACTCCCCAAAAAAAATTGTAAAAGTATTGGGTGACCTTGACAATGACCTTAAAGTCTTTCTATTTTATGCTTTATTTATTTTATGTAAACTTGGCTTGTGAGGGGCATGTCATTACCTCCCATGATTTATTTATGTAAGCTTTGACCCAAGGTTTCACCTCCTGGCACTGACTTCATTTGGCTCCATATTGGATTTGCACATGGTATGTAGTGTCACTTTGGACATCACACTACACTGAGCGAATAGTAAGATGTAGTGGTTGTAAAAAGGACTAGACCTTTTTAAAATCATCCAAGTGATACAGACATAAAATCCATGATTTTATTTTGCATAATTTGATGTGAAAGTTATTGTGCAATTGATTCCCCTAGATTTTTTGAAAACTTGTAGTTCTTAGATAAATCCCCACTTGCCATGGAAGTATTGTTTGTGTAAGGGCGTCTCAAGGTCCATGTCATAGTAATACCATTTGAGATGATGGGGGTGTAAAAACCCTACTATATAATGCACATTTACTTTTGGATGAACACTTAAAATCCTCTCAAATGACATATATTGATGAATTCCAACAATACCAAGCAACCTTGTCAGTTTAGGATCTAAGAGTGATTTATTAGTTGGTTTTGTCCTAGATTAAAGTCTTGTTTAGAGTAAAAAATTGTTTTAAAAAAATGATGCAAACCAAACACATGATCCCTAATTTTTTTTGAATAAGGAGTCATTATGCTGCCCACGTGAAATCATCAATTTGCCTTGTTCAAAGTTTATCAAAACTTGGAGTCATATCATCCACTTTGGCATAGTTATGCTGCCCAATTGAGTTTAGACCTTTGCCAAAGTTGTTTAAGTCCTTTATTTATAATGTAAATTTTAAATTGCACCTTCAAAAGTTTATAGGGTTGAGGTGTTAAGTGGGTTTGCCACTTGCACTAAACTTGAGGGAACTTAGGTTCAATTTCCAATTTAGATTGAAGGTTGTTTAAGAATCATGATCATTATCACCACTTGTTAAAATTAAGTCATTTTGTGCTAAACACTTTCACATTGAGTCTATGCACCACAACATTTTCAGTCAAGAAAGGTAGTGTTATGCTGTCAATTTTTTTAAAAATTATCTTTGCCTTAGAGAGTTTTTGAAACAAGCACCTTGTTATATCTTTTGGGTAGTCTAGAGATATTACACTACCCAAAACATTTCAAATATTATTTCATAAGCCCTCTTGTATAGAGTTCAAATTTATTCCTACATTTTCAAACTAATCTGAGTATACCTTTATAAACCTTTGTCTAGAAAAATTACGTTGTTCATTTTTTGTCTAGCTTATTTGTCAAAAGAACTAAGTTTTATACCATTACTTGTGAGAAAACAAACTATATCTAAAGTGCCTTTTGTTTCATACCTTATACCTATTTTATCAAGTCCATATCCAAGAATCAAATGCCTAGTGTTTGTTAGAAGTGTTTCAAATCCGTTAGATTAAAAATTTCATCTATTTTTAAAATCTAGCTTTTGATGCTATTTGGCCAAGAGTCCTAGTGCATGCCCTATTTAAGCCTAGCTTTTGATGCCATATTTGGCCAAAAGACCTAGCAACTTTTACTGTTCCTAGATTAGACTGATTTGAAACACTTCAACCTTAGATTTTGACATTTCAATTTTCGGTTCATTTACTTAATATTTTTGTGTAAGACATGTAACGTTAGACACTTAAAATTAGCTTGTGTTATCACAAATCTTTGCATAAACCTTTTGATCCTTTTAACGAATCTAGACCAAGTTTGAACATCATATTTTTATACATTGTCCTTTTATAGTTTGTAGAAATCTCTTCCCTTTCTATCATAAAGCATTGACTATGGATCCCAACATATACTCCTACACTCGTAGTGGACTCGTGTATAATCCAGGGATTAGTAATGTGGTTTCACAACAAGAAATGGTGCAAGACCCCTACATAGATAAAATTGCTTATTAGATGGATCATTATCCCTCTTATAATATTAAATTAGGGGTACAAAGACAAGATACACCACATACAAGTGCACCAACAATTGAGACTTGTCTTATTTGGTCCCACACCATTCCCAACATTTATTAATAATTATGGTCCATCATCTAATCCTTATTGTGCAATCACAACTTGGAGGTCAAAGATTACTATCCCAAGTCCACAACCATCTACCACTTTGCTTATTATCCAACCAACCATTCAACCTTGGAATAAGCCATTCACCATTGACCAAGATAAGAAGTTTGATATTGTGGAACAATTATAGAAGACACCATCATAAATTTTTATTTTAAAATTGCTATGAATGTCAACAATCCACGAGAACATTTTGAATGATTTTTTAACCCAATCCACTATTTCTAGTAACATATCCCTTGATAAATTTCAAGCTTTAGTTGGATACATATCTCCAGCCCAATAAGTCACATTTAACCAAAGTGGTATGCCTTCCCTTGGCTTGCTCCATAATAATCTATTATATATATAATTTTATATAAAGCAACATAAAGTGAAATGTGTCCTTATAGACAATAGATCAAGCCTCAACATAGTGTCTCTAAAGCTCATTAAGCTTCTTAGGTACACAATGGCAGATCTCCAACTAGAAATGATAACTATGAAAGCCTATGATAATCAAAAAAGAGAATCACAAGGCACCATTAGCTTACTAATTATCATTGGGCCTTAGACCCATGATACACTTTGCCATGTGCTTGATTTTGAGTTGTCATATAATATGCTTCTAGGTAGGCCTTAGTTACATGAGATTTGTGTAGTATTGTCAACACTACACCAATGTATCAAGTTCTCCCACTCAGGGATGGAAGTAAATATTCTAGAAGATTTACACCCATATGAGCATTAAAATCATCTTGAGGTTGAGTTTTAAAGCTAAAATTATTGACATGACATGAATCCAAGTTCTAAGTAGGATAAAGGAAGGCCATACTTATTGATATTCCAGAGGATAATTACATATATCCTAATACCTTGGATTCCCTTTCCCATATACCACCTCTTGAAGCTTCTAATCATTTCACCAGTTTAGATAATGGCTCAGGGGAGTATGTGACCCATGATACCTTCCATATTTCCAATTTTCCTCATAATCTAAAAACCTTTGGGAAACCTAAAAATACCCCACACATGCATTGGCAATAAAAGAAGAAAGATAAGGGACTTGTCATGTTTGTACCATCATCTGACCTAGAATCAGACCCTCTTAAAGGAGATGAATCATGGTTGTATAATGACAACCAAGCTGATTGTTATAAAAGTGTAAAGTATCCTATTCCCAATGGAATCATGGAACATCAAGATTATGAAGGAAGATGCCTCAGACCAAATCAACAAAGAACCATTGAGCTAATTTCCATGACTAAGTACAAAATACCCTATGGACTTATATTTAAACCATCTGGAGTTGACCCCACATATCTTATTTGAGTTCCATCACTAATAGCTAGTGATGATGATGTTGACATTAAAGTAAAGTCCAATCATAGCCTCATCTTTGATGACCTAGCTAAGACTAACCTATTCGATAACAATGTTATTTATACCCTTACCCCAGTCATTCATCACAACCCATTGCCATTATACTATCTTCAACTAATAGATTGGGACCAAAAAGAATCCAATTTGTCGATTGATGAGTTTCATAATGATGAGGCATTCTATGACTTTTAAGGCCTTAGAGACAACATTCCATTTTGAGATCATAAATTAGGATCTCAATTATATTAGATCCTAAAGTTTATTTTGGAGAGTAGGTGAACACCCTTAGCCAAAAACAAATAAGTAAAACATTGAGGTCCCAAAGTGAAAACCTCTTTAAGGCACTTTTTGACCAAGGAAAAAGTAAAGATAAAGGCCAGTCTAGTGGTGAAAACTTATTTTAGGCACCATTAGACTGGGGTGTTCATTCTTCTTCAAATTTAGACCAAGAGACTGCCAATGATGACCTTGATTATGGATCTGAGTTTAGTTTTATACAAAAATAAGTATTTGATTGAATTCTTAAAAAAAATTGACTATTTTTATCACATGGCCAAATATTCCATTAGGGGAATCAGATTCATCATGGCTAGGAGACATTGAAGAGCAAGTCCTAAAAAAGGACCCTCATATAGTCCAATAGTTCAAGTCTTTGCCTACTATCCTAGAAGGCGATTCCACCCTTCTAGTTGAAGATACAATAGAGGTAAACATTAGGACTCCATCAGACCTAAAATGGATAAAATTAGGCATGTCCCTCACTATGGAGGAATGTCAAGTCTTTAAAGATCTATTAAGAGAATTTTTAGATATCTTTACATGAGCTTATTTTGACATGTCAGGTTTGGATCCTACCTTGGTTCTGAACCACCTTATGGTCAATCCTGATGCCAAATTAGTGAAATAAAAGATGCATCTTTGCATTGTTTTCTTAGTAAAGAAAGAGTTAGAAAGACTCTTACAAGTAGGATGTATCCGATCCATTAACTACTCAGAATGGATATCTAATGTTGTATCTGTTAGTAAAAATCCTAAAAGAATCAGAATATGTACTGATTTTTAAGATATAAACAAATCTTGTCCTAAGGATGACTTTCCATTACCTAGTATTGATATGATCATCAAATCCATAGTAGCTTATGAAATTATTTCACTCATATATGGATTTTTAGGATATAACCATATCAGAATAGTAATAGAAGACCAACATAAAAGAGCATTCACCATTCCATGGGGAACATTTTGTTATCAGGTAATGCCATTTGGTCTTAAGAATGTTAGAGATATATATCAAAAGGCCATGAATATCATATTCCATGATATGATGTAGGATATTATTGAAGATTATGTCGATTATATATTAGGAAAATCCAAAACTAGGGCCGAACATCCAATAGTGCTACATAGGATATTTAAAATATTGTGGGGTTAAAAAGTCAAACTCAATCTAAATAAATGTGTGTTCAATGTCAAGAATATTAATTAGCTTCATTATGTCTCATAGAGGCAT
This sequence comes from Torreya grandis, assembly GCA_037957365.1. NCBI lineage: Eukaryota > Viridiplantae > Streptophyta > Pinopsida > Cupressales > Taxaceae > Torreya > Torreya grandis. Next base: position 2,700,018 of record JARHVA010000092.1, read on the forward strand.
TGAAGTTGATCTAGCCAAAGTCTATGCTATAACTAAGATGCTACCACTAACCAATTTGAAGTAACCTTGTAGTTTGCAGGGTAAGATCCAGTCAATCAGGAACTTCATCTCTCAGTTAGAAGACAAGTGTCATCCATTTACACATATTTTGAAGAAGGGAGTTGTATTTCACTGGGATGATCACTACCAAATAAATTTTCAACAAATCAAGGACTATCTAGTTAATCCACCTATTTTGTTACCTTCTATGCTAGGAATGTCATTCTTGTTATATCTATTAGCTACCAACAATGCCTTGGGGGAACTTTTGGTTCAACATGATAACAATGGAAAAGATCTTATATTATAATACTTAAGTTGTACCTTGGTCACATATGAACACAACTATGCACCTATTGAAAAAGCTTGTCTAGTCATGGTCTTTGTAGCTCAGAAACTATACCATTACATGTTGAACAATAATACCATGGTCATTTCAAAAGTAGATCCACTCAAGGATCTACTATCTCATATATATTTATAAGGTATAATGGCCAAATAGATAATACATATTAGTGATTTTGGCATAGAGTATGTCAATCAGGAGGCAATCAAAGGACAAGTTCTTACAGATCAACTTGTTGAAGCACCCTTTGTAGACATAAAGCCACTCACATTTTATTTTCTTGATGAATCCATAATGACCATCATTGGCACACCTCTTGAGTAGTAGTAATAGAAGCTATATTTTTATGGTTCATTTACTACACATGGATCAAGGGTAGGCCTCTTATTTATTACTTTATAGGGGGATCTAATCTCAAAATCATTTAGAATCAATTTTATTTGTAAAAATAACATGGTTGAGTATGAAGCACTTGTCACAGGACTTTAATAGGTAGTACAATGGAATATATCTCATCTAAAGTTTTATAGTGATTCTCAATTAATCATCAATCAATTCATAGACCATTTTTAGACCAAAGATGACAAGTTGGTTCCATATAAAGCTATGGTCAACACTCTCAAGTGACAAATTATTGACATTCAGTTTGATCATATACCAAGGGCTAGTAATAGAACTATAGATGCCATTTCTACTGTTGGCTCTCTGATTCAAAAAATAGACAAAACTATAGAATATCAATTCCTTATTGAGAATTTATTCACACCAACTCATGAACTTTCAACTGTTACAATGATTTGTGATATTGTTGGTCCTAATTATATATAGTACTTAGACCTTTAAAACTACCTTTATGACCAAGTTCTACCAAATAACCTATCTTGAAAACAAACCAAATATTTTATTCATCATTAAAATTGTTATACCCTACTTGTATCCACCCTTTACCACCATAGTTTTGATGGAACTCTACTTCATTATTTAACTTCAGCAGAGTCTACACTAGAATTAAGAGAAGTTCTTGAAGGGGTATGTAGAGTTCATTCTAGTGGGATAGTCCTATCCAAAAATATCTTGCATACTAGTTATTATTAGACTATGATGGATGTGAATGCAACTGAATATGTAAATAAGTGTGACAAATGTCAATGACATGCTAATCTTATACATACCCCAACACAAAATTTGAAACCAATGTTAACATCATGGCCATTTTCTACATGGGGAATCGACCTCATTTGAAAAATAAACCCCACTTCATCTAATGGCCATAAAAATATCCTTACTACCAATGATTATTTCACTAAGTGGATTGAAGTTATACCCCTCACTTATGTGAATAAAAAGCAAATTTCCAAGTTCATCTTCAACCATCTCATTTTCCACTACGGTATCCCCTATGATATTATATCTGATAATAGAGGATCATTCATTAACAAAGATGTTGAAAAGATATGTACAGAATATAAAATCACATAATATTTTTCTACAACATATTACCCTCAAGGTAATGGCTAGGCCGAAGCATCGAATAAAACCATTGCCAATATTCTCAAAAATATTGTCAATGATGTCGATCATGATTATCACCTGTAGATATTCCCTACCCTTTGGGCATATTATACCAATCATCATACCTCCATAAGATCCACTCCATGTTCACTTGTTTATGGTACCAAAGCCATCCTTTCTATTGAGGTTGAATTACCTTCACTATGCATATCTTTCAAGCATGTCCTAGATGATCATGACTATCGAGTATCTCGCCTACAGGAGCTAGACCTAGTTGATGAAAAATGCATAACTATGCTCAACAATCTTTAGGCATATCAAAATTGACTCAAAGGCCAATATAATAAATGTGTCAAGTATATAACATTTAAACTTGGTGATCTTATTCTTAAATAAAATCACAAGAATACCACACCTGAGAAGAAGCATAAAGGTAAATTTAAACAAAAATGGATATGGCCTTTCATCATTACTATAGATTATGGATTAGGAGCATACAAGCTTACCACACTAGATGGAGATGAACTTCCTAAGCCAATGAATATTATTCACCTCAAGCAGTACTATGCTTGAGCACTAAGGTGTATTATCTATAAGGACTATTTTAGTGGTGCCATTTTATCATTATTCTTCTTTGTACAAATCCCATTCTTATCTATCCTCTTAGCCATATCTTCTTTACATTTTTGATCTATAAACCAAACATATTCTAAAGCTTAGCCTATTTGACCTTGGTTTTTTCCATTCATTACACATTTTTAGCATCAAGGAATCTAATTAGTTTCATCAATTATTTCAAGTACTTTAGACATAGATCATATTTCAGAGTAGTATGATAGAAGCTTTGATAGTTGAATCCTTCATTTTTATTCCTTTCTTATCACCAATATTGATACTAATTATAACTACCTTTGGGAAAATTAGTACCATTGATCCATGTCATTATGTCCTAGTTATAACTACTTATGGGCAAACTAGGGGAAACATTTATTTATTGAGCCTTGACATATCAACTTTCCACTTCCTATGCCATACTATGCCTTTTTACCAATTGTGCCTATTTTGTTTGAATTGACTGCTACATTAGTCAAATCCCTCTAATGTAGGGTAGAACTACAGTGAATTAAGGTCCTACTCTAGGAATATGTAGGTAGTGCTTGATACTTGTTGAGGTCAGCTTAGTCACTTTTTCCACCATGCTCTCACCATTTTATGAGCAACCTAAGTTTGAATGTTCTCACCATTTTATGAGCACCCTAAGTTTTCATGCTCTCACTATTTTATGAGAAACCTAAGTTTGAATGCTCTTACCATTTTGTAAGCTTAAACCATTTAGTGTCTCATCATTCTTGATCGAGTTGAGATACTTCAAAAATTCTAAAAACATTTTTAAAATCGTTAGAAAAACAAAAAACACTGACAACTTCTTTGCCTCAAGGATTTTGGGAACCCTTACTAAGTTGCAAGTAAAATCACTTGTTTCCTAATTTCCCCATCCTTTTTGGCCTTTTTGATCTCATGTACTTTCCATTTTTCAAGACCATTCCTATTCTTCTATCACATTCATTTTTTTTGTTTTCATCAATTATCATATTCATCCCATTCCTTGGGAAAACTACATTTGGCTTAAACTTTTTTTATTGGATATTACATCTATGGAACTATGTAGGCAACATCCACTTGCATAGTGCATATGGACACATCTCAGCCACCCCCTTCCTTTTTCTTTTATTCCCCTATTTTGATTTTTTGTTATCATTTATTTTCTAGGGGCAATGTTTGTATGGTTTCTATTATATTGTTTGTTTGTTTGTCTCTACTTATTTTATTTATTTGTATGCATGTTTGTTTGCTTTCAACACTGTTGCCTTGATTTAGTTTATGTGTGTTCATTAGGTGATTCCTTTCCCATGATTATACTTGAATCCATTGATATTCATATGTTTACATTATCATCATGGTTTCTATCATTAGTGCATTGTTTTCTATTTGAGTATTGGATTTCGAGAGTCAGACCTTATGCATATTTTAGCTAAGTCCTCATGTTATTATACCATGATGCCTACCAAAATGTGATATAACAAACCTCAAATTCAAGAAATATATTCAATAATGGTGGCACAACATTTCTTCAGCACTGACATCCTAATTAAATCCCAGTCATATCCCAAACAGAGTAATTAACCATGAAAGAATTTTAACCTTTATTAGTTTGGAAAACCATCTCCCTACTAGTAGGTTGTTCTAATTCATCATTAACCTCTATGATTTAGTTACCCTAATCATTATACAATCAATCATGTTTTCCATAATCAAGGTCCAATGATTATAACTACCTATGGGAAAATCATTACACATAATTTTACTTGCATTTCTCAATGATTATAACCGCCTTTGGGAAAATAATTATGTTGTCATCACTTTACATTTTTTACACGTACAAGGGCATGTTGTTAACTTTTTTTTTTCTAACTAGGGAACCTTCATCTTCTCAATGATTATAACCACCTTTGGGAAAATCATTATGTTATCATACCACGTTACCACTATCAGGGTATAATGCTTATAAACACCTTTGGACAAACAATTGTACATCATCCCACTTGTATTCTTAGTGATTTTGACTACTTTTTAAAAATCATTGTGTTTTTACCCCATCATCTTTTCTTTATTTGGTCCCCTCATTTTGCTTCTTCTTGAGGGATCATTTATTGACCTACTTGTGCCAACTATTCCCTCGAGGGATCATCATACAATTAGTTTATCATAATTGTAGTTGTAATCATTCAAGACCTTTTAATTATTTGAGAAGACGTTACTAGGCTTATAGCTTGTAGTGTCTTCCCAAACAAGGGCAAACTATAGACACCTACATCTAGCCACCAATGACCTCCAACTAGGCTTTTGACCAATTTCCACCAAAGTGCACAATTTGGTTTAAAAACACTAAAATGTGCTAAATGATGAAAACCTAACATATTCAAGTGCCAATTTTGACTAGAGTATCCCTAAATTGGATAGTGCAATTTATGGGCCAACTAAATTTGGTCAAATCATTTTGAGTCAAAATGTTAATTTTGCACATGGGTGCTCTAAATTGCTCTTTCTTATCAAATATCTTACACAAGATACGTACCTTTATTATTTATTGTTGGTAAAATCCTAGATGGGATAATGGATCCAATGTATTTGACATTGGATTCCAATTCTAATCTAATCAAATTTTGGACCAATAACAATGCATTTTGATCAATTTGAGTAATTTATGCACAAAGTGTTTAATCATACTTAAGGTCTAGTTAAACCAAATTAGAGCCTAATTAAGAATTCCATGGAAACTTGTTGAATACTTGTTTTTAGAAATGAATATTGAATATTTGCGTCATCAAGTGACCTTATTTCTTGGGAAGACATCCCTAAGCCATAAATGCCATGAATATTAGGATTCATGTCTCCCATGCCTCTTAATTTCTCCTCTATCCAAAATATTGATGAGCCTATTTATCAATTTTAATTTCAAAATTGGATTAATCCTTAGCCACACATCTCAATCCTAAGATGGATGGTTCAAGTTGATTATATCTATTTTCAAAAATCTATAAATAGGAGGCCTTACCACATGAATTTTAAGTCTTGATAATGTAAAGTTATAATGCACTAATGATTTAAAAATCTATTTCAATTAGTGTTACCATGCCAAATTGATTCCAAGCCAAGCTAAGCCAAAGCCAAAGGTACCAAGAGGAGGTAGAGGATAGTCCAGCTCCATTTCAACAAAATTCATGAGCACAAGCCGAGCAAGCCACTACAAAAGCATTTGGAGCATCTAAGGAAGGTGAAGGATTCTTGTTTTTCTTTAATTTTTAGTTTTGTTTGTCATTTGTTTTTGTTATTAAGCTCACCCTAGTAACTAGGCAAGAAGGTGTTAGTTTAGTGTGTTGTTTTTTTAATTTACTTTGTTCCTTTTGTCACTAACACAATACTAATCTCCTCTTCTTAGTCAAATTCTTAGTTCACAGTACCACAAACAATACAAACATTAGCAAAAATTTGGATTTCACCAAATTTTATTAAGGTTAATACAATACAACCAACTTGTGATTGGGAAGTTGATTTTTAATGATTAAACCAACATTATATTGTCTATAAGGCTTCAATCAGTTGTTGTTGAAATACCTAGGGATAATTTCACCTATCAACATGTGAACCTTTCATTCACTAGTCTCTAGTATGTTATGGATGACATAAGGCCCATCCACCTAATTTTCAACTTGCCTAAGTGCTTAAGGTACTTAGAATCATATAGCAAGACTAAGGCTCCTCCAGTAAGTACCTTGTGCTTGGTATGCCTATCATGCCACAACTTTTGGCACACCTTATCTACTTGTTGACTCCATATTTTTTGGGCACATGTCTCATCCAAGTACTCCAAGTATTCCAGTCATGCATTCAAGGAATCTTCATCATCCAATTGACCAATATACATGATGCACAATGAGTATACTAGAAACTCCATTGATAAAATGGCCTCTGTACCAAACACCAGTTGGAATGGTATAACCTTGTTTAAGCACTTGTATGAAGTATGATAGGTCCAATACATTATTGACATATGGCCATCCTAATCCTTATGATCAATATCAAATATCTTTGTGAGGCATGTTCCCAATATCTTATTGAATGCCTTAGTGGTGCCATTCACTTTGGGATGATAAGGTGTTACATTATGGTGTGACACCATGTGCTCAATCAGTAGGATGTACATAATTTCATTGATGAAGTATCCACCATAGTCACTAATCAAACTGAGTAAGCACCCATAGTGACTAATGATGTTTTCCTAGATAAACCTTATTGTAGTGGCAATTATATAATCTTTAGTTGGTGATACCTCAACCTACTTAGTGAAGTAATTTGTGGTCATTAAAATGTATTGTACACTTATGTGCCTCACATTAGGATTAATTGGCCCAACAAAGTCAATGAACCATTTTCAAATAGTACCTAGGTAAGAATATGAATGGGAAAAATCTCAACCTGGTGGTTTGGTTTTCCTATGCACTAGTAGATGTCACATGCCTTGGCATATTATTTCACATCCTAGAACAAATATGGCCACCACAATTCTGATTACAACACCTTTCACACCATATCATCTCTAGTATAATGGCCTCATATAAACCATTTTTACACCTCTTACAAGATTGAGTCCCATTCATGCCTTACGACACATCAACACAAGACCTTATCTTGGCTCAAATTATACAGTTCCGTGCCAATAAGTTGAAATGGGGTGATATAAACTACAAGCTATTTCTTCTCCTTTGTTGTCATAGTTTGGGATGCAGACTTAGATGTCAAAAATATGGTGATCTCTACCAAGTATTTAAGGATGTGCTAGACTTTGTAAAGTTGTGTGTCAGGCATGACATTATCATTAGGTGATACCATATCACTAGAGTTTATGTGGGATAAATGGTCTGGGCCCAAGTTCTATTTTTTAGGATTCACTATGATCAAGAATTAGAATTATTGAAATAGAACTATCCATCTACAAATGTGTCTGTGGAGAATGATCTTGTTCACTAGGTACTTAAGTGCCTTGTGGTCAATGAATAATATTAATGGGGTTACCAAAAATTATTTCCTAAACTTATATAAGGCATAGACTATGGAAAGAACTTCACACTTAGTTAAAGTGTAGTTCTATTTTGACTTGGCCAATTTTCAACTTGAGAAGGAAATGGGATGATCTATTTTGCTCTCACCTAGTTATGTCAAAATAACACCAATCATATAGATAAATACATTAATATGGACATGGAATCGATTCATCTAGTCGATAAATTATAGTATTTATTCACTCTCTAGTTTGAACTTAAATGTCTTAAATGCATCTTCTTGCATTACACCCTAATATAATGGGACATCCTTGTGAAAGAGATCTTGTAACAATGCCAAAATATTTTCATAGTTCATGAACTTTTTATAGTAACTATAGTGTCTAAGAAAGGCATGAAATTATTTAAACATCAATGGGATCTAGAGTTGAAGGATGATGGTGATCTTCATTAGATCAATGAGTAGACCATCTTTGCAGATGATATGCTCGAGCAAGGTGCCAAATAGTGTTATGAAGATGTACCTATTGAGGTTCAAGGATATTTAAAACTACTAGCACCTCTCAAACATGAGGTATAATTTTTCATAATGGTCCTTCACTAGTCCATACATAGTCTAATCATCTAAGTACACTTGGAATAAATTATGAATGAAGTCCTTAAAATTGGTGATCACCTCTCAGGAGAATACAAATGGTGCATTTTTTAGTCTAAAGGGCATCAATTTGTATGTGAAAAAATCTTATTTTGTCATAAAGATAGTTTTGGATTTGTCCTCCTCTTTGATCTGGACTTGATGGTATCCTAAGAACTCATCAGTTAAAGTGTATATTTTATAGCCTATGATGCCATCCAAGACTTCGTTAGTAAACAGAGTTGGAAATAGGTCAGTTACATAGGTGGCATTCAACAATCTATAATCAACATAAATTTGGATTCACCCATCCTTATTAATGTTGATGACCATGGGGTTAACCCATTAAAATTCATGTACAACGTAGATGATGCTTGTGGATAGCATACCATCAATCTTCATTTTGACTTTGACACAAAGATTGAGATTCATCCTATAAGGTTGCTTCTTAATAGGTATTGCACCATCGACCAGGTTTATGCTAATATTCCCATGTGATGGGTGGGTTACCTTTATACCATGGTAATTATGAGGGATTAAGTATTAAAACTCCTTTAGGAGATCAATAATTCATGTCATCTCTATGCCATACCAATATACACCTAGATTAGCAATCTTAAGTTCTCCTTTTGAGTTGATGTCTACCTTAGTAGTTTTGAGTAGCATGTGGTAGGGCTCATTCTTCTCCTGATGTGAATCCTCAACTTTATTACTACCCTCAGTGGTTCTTATGTGAAGGCTAATAGGGTGTTCCTCCTTTGGAGAGCTATCCTCAACTTGGTGCATAAGCTTCTTTTTTTCTGTCAAGTTTGTTTAGTTGTGCACCTTCCATTCATCCTCATTAGTGGAGTCACTATTGAGGATTTTCTCTTCAAATAAAGCTAGGAACACTAACTTCTTTCAATAAACATGTCTTTTAGGTTATCCTCCAATATTTTAGTGTCCTCAAATATTGACATTCAAATTACTTGTAGTGACTCAATCAATTCTAGGTTTTGTGAAGAAAAGGAGAAGGTGTGAACAAACCACTACTTATGTGCATCCTAATTGGTTATCTTATGGTGGATCTCATTGATAATGTACCAATATCACACCCATGTCTTTAAGGTTCTATAAAATGCATGCACTGAGATGTGCCTTGGGGCATTCTTACCACAGATAGTCCATGTTTTTTTGTACAAGCACACATGCACTATAGGGCCAGAGTCACTAGAGTATGTTGAGATGTCTAGGTCCTCATTACTCTTCCTAAATCTAGTATAGATGGATAATTTTACATCTTGACAATTCAAGCTACTAAAGCCTTTGTGCTACCCACCAATGAGTGATAGTGATCTATAATGTATACACTAGTTTGCCCATTCTATCTACTTATTTGGGGATACCTGATTCAAGGCCATGGACATATTCTTCCACTAGATTGCTCCCCTCATATCTTGGGAGAACCATAATTTTACCTTTACTTAGGAAAAATAATCTCTTTCCCTTCTTCCTAGCACAAGGGAACCATATTTTCAAAGTTTGATCAATCTAGACCTATACCATCTTTACTACTTTTGGTGCCTTTGTGTGCTCTAAGTGACACCTCCGACTAGTAGTCTCATATGCTTCCTTGATCCATTAGTAAAAAGCAATGTCTATGGTGTTCAAGGCTAATTATCCATGTGGTTGATCTCATCCTCGAGGTCTACACTCTCAACATAGGGGGTTCCTTGGTCACTTGAGAGGGGTATAAATACCCTCTCATTGCCATTTTCAAAAGTCATATAATGTCTCTTAAATATCATATTTGCATTGTTTACATAACACCATAGCCTTCCCAAAATCATTAGGTAGGTGTCTTGTTCTGTCAACTTAATTACTTCAAAGTTAGCATGGAATTCAGTGCCCATGATATATAGAATTGTGCTCTTTATAATTCCTATGGGTTGTGCCCTAGTCTTGTTGGCCATGAAAATCACATGAGGGGAAGACCTTAAGGCTGGCCTACCCATCTTATCCCATGTGTTCTTGGTAAATATATTGACCTTGGTACTTATGTCTATGAGGACCTCACATACAGACCATCAATCAATGGTGTCATTCACAAAGAGTTCTTGATCATACTCTACATCCTATGTATACCTAACCTCTCATACCCTTTCCATTTGTGGGTAGTTACTTCAATTAGATTTTACCTTACATGCTCCAAGAGCAAGTTTTTTAATAGGGACAACATTCCTTCTATCTATAGGAGGCATAGGATCTATTTTAATTCATGTATCTCCACCTCCTAGATATCCAGCTTCTTTTGAGAGGTAATAACCCGTGCTTCCAAATCTCTCACCAATTGGAGCTCTCCTTGTCATTTTTAAATTACACTCATGGCTTGATATAATACATCTTTTTTATGATGGATGTAGGTAAGGTGAAACTTTGTATTTAAGCCAAATTATGCACTTAGTGTGGCTCTTTTCCCTATATTCTAACCATTATTCAGGTATTGGTATAATTGGCAGTTAAGATGTGAATCCACTATGAGTAGTCATTTGCACTTTGACTATTTTTGCATGGGTTAATTATTCTTTCAGAGTCCACTTCTATAATTTTAGCTCTCTCCTAATCATTCTTACACTCTTGTCTACACTGATCCTTCCTTATGTTAACTTATTATATAAGTTAGGGCATTCTTTAATGTTATATCCCCCTCGACAATACCCATATATTGTATGTATAGGCATTCATGCTAGTAATTATATATTGAGCCACACTTGTAACATGAGTGGGGTGGGAACCTTACACCACTGTGTCTTCCACCTCATACTATAGCTCCTCATTACATCCCAAATCCTATATTATATTGGTCATAGATTTTATTTCCTTGGTTTATTTTCCCTCCAACTATTGCACTGGCCTACCTTATGCCTCTCTCCATGTTGTTATGCATCTCATAAATAAATCAATCAATAATTGGCTATGATATGAGTGTAGTCATCACAAAACTAATAATAAATAGTTGTGTTAACCTGGATGGTAGGTTATAACAATGGTCATTTGTAAACTTCATGCACATCTAGGCATACTTCATAGCTTAAAAGTAATGTGTGCACATTCCTTCTAGAGTATTGATTCCTATTATGGCCTTTGTATTTACAATTTTTACACTATAATACACTTTAAGCATCTTATGATGAACTAGTAGTAATATTTTGGAGTTGGGAGGCCATGGGTGCAATCTACACCTCCATGAATAGGCTAATCCCAGTATCGACACTTATGACTACCTTGGCTCTAAGCATGGCTTCAAGCACTTTGTGAAGGTCTGTAAAGGTTTTCATGGAAAATTATCTTTAGAATGGCACTAGAAACCCTCCAATGAAACATTACACATGCTAAGAAGGGTTTATGTCATAATTTACCTTTGAAATAAGAGTGTTGAACCTTTCATTGTACAAGCACACACTTTTTGAGAGTCCTTGGGTTATCTCTTTTAGTGTGACAATACTATGTTGTTAAAACTTTTAAATTTCAAATTCCTTAAGGAATGCCTTCTTCAGGGTGTCATAATCTACCATAGCCTGGTTATTGTCAAATTTCCTATACTAGGTATGGGTGTAATCTATTAGAGTGGTATAGAACTGGGTCACCTTGTGATCTAATTGGGTTATGCCTTAGGCATGCCATTGTAGTTCACACTTTAGCATATGTTCTATGGTATTTTATATGCCATGGTACTTTGGTAAGTGCATGGCCATTTTATAATATATTTGTTATGGGAGCATAACTAAAATTTGAGGCACTTGTCCCCCTAACATTTATCTAGGTGGTGGTCCTACAATGCCTCTAGCTAATGGGTTAGGCATCAGCCCCTTTTTTACTGCTAGTATTTTTTATGTCAATGGTGTTGTACTACTTGTGATGTTGAACCACTTCTTACAAGTTATTTCCCACTTTATGTTACTAACATTGACTGAGTTGGGATGCTTGCACTCAATTTATGTTATGGTTAGCTATTTCTCAATGGTCTAGAAGTAGTCTCATTAAAATCCTTATAGGGAATAACTTATTCAATCACAAAATTACACTCCAAGTCTACAAAATGTCTAAAATTTATTTTACTAGCAGGGTTAATTATCAATCTTGTTATTTATTCAAGTGGGGGATATAGAGCATGAGCTTTCACTATAGTTTCAAAGGGGTTAGCTAAATCAAGTGCATCTTCAATCACCAAATCCTATAGGAACCCAATGCATTCTACACCTACCAACTATTGAACTTGATCCATTACTTCATTATTTCTCTCATCATACTACTGTATAATAAGATATCCTTCCCCATGACCTTCGTGATCACTATGAGTTCTCTAGACACTTTTAGGTTCTAGATCTTCCATCAGTTTATGCCATCTCTTATTATAATTTTGTCTCTTGAGCTCTCATGTGTCAATCTATTCATCCCCTTTTATTGTGCTTCACCTATTCCTCCCCTTCTCCCATTACACTATTCATACACAAAAGGACTTTATGCTTCCTTTCCTAAAGTTTTAAAGCTAAAATCCACCATTATCTTCTTGAGCTATACATCAAAATCTTTCACAAATGTGCCTTTGGGTTCATGCAAAAAATAATACTCTACTTCTTCAGGGCATAAGTATGTGGAAATTGTGAACTATGAATTTGACTAAGAAAAGGAGATTAATATTGTGTTAGTGAATGAAATCAAATCAAAAACACACTAAACTAACACCTTCATGCCCAGTTACTAAGGTGATCTTAATAACAAAAAAAAATGACAGACCCAACTAAAAAGTGAGGAAAAACAAGAATCCTTCACCTTCCTTGGATGCTCTAAATTCTTTTGTAGTAGTGGCTTGCTCAGTTTGTGCTCATGAAGTCTGTTGCAATGGAGCTTGACTATCCTACACCTCCTCTTGGCACCTTTGGCTTGGCTTGGCTTCTCTTGGAATCAATTTGGCATGGTAACACTAATTGCAATAGATTTTGGAATCATTTATGCATTATAACTTTGCATTATCAAGACTTAAAATTCATGTGGCAAGGCCTCCTATTTATAGATTTTTTCAAATGGGTAGAATCAACCTAAACCATCCATCTCAAGGTTGAGACATGTGGCTAAGGATTAATCTAATTATGAAATTAAAATTCATAAATACGCTCATCAATTTTTGAGATAGAGGAGCAATTAAGAGGCATGGAAGGGATTTGATGAGGCATGGGAGGGATGAATCCTGATATTTATGGCACTTATGGCCTAGGGATGTCTTCCTAAGAAATGAGGTCACTTGATGATGCAGATATTCAATATTAATTTCTAAAAACAACTATTCAACAAGTTTGTATGGAATTCTTAATTAGGTTCTAACTTTGTTTAACTAGATCTTAAACATGATTAAGCACTTTGTGCATAAATTACTAAAATTGATCATAATGCCTTGTTATTGGTCCAAAATTTGACTAGATTAGAATTGGAAATCAATGTCAAATGCATTGGATCTGTTATCCCATTTAGGATGTTATCAATAGTAAATAACAAAGGCACATGTCCTTTGTAAGAGATTTGATAGGAAAGAACAATGCAGGGCACCTAAGTGCAAAATTAGCATTTTGACTTAGAATGATATGATTAAAGTTAGCTGGCCCATAAATTGCATTGCCCCATTTAATGATACCCTAGCCAAAATTGGCACTTGACTAAATCAGGTTCAAATTTCTTAATGTGTTTTAGTATTTTTAGGCCAAATTGTGCATTTTGGTGGAAATTGGTCAAAATCCTAATTGGAGGTTATTGGTGGCCATATTTAGGTGTCTATAGTTTTCCCTTATTTTGGAAGGAATTGCAAGCTATAAGCATAGTAACATCTTCTCAAAGAATGAATAGGTCTTGTATGCCTACAACTACAATGATGATAAGCTATGTTTTTAGGCCAAATTATGCGTTTTGGTGGAAATTGGTCAAAAGCCTAATTGGAGGTTATTGGTGGCCATATTTAGGTGTCTAAAAAAACAAAGAACTCAAGCATGTAACTATTCAATGCTCCTTTCCACCATTTGTCTACTATTCTAGTCCAAGTGGCATCTAGGGTTTTAAGCCTCTCTAGACACTCCTTCATCCACTCATAGTGTTGTCTATAGCTTTGTATTTTATGGGTTGCATATGCAGCAAACCATTGGTACACATGATTTGGTAGTTCATAGAAAAAAACCTCATAAAGAGCATCATATAGGTTATTTTGTACCCACTTTCTTTAATTTTGTCTTCTATAGGTTGGATGCTTCAATGCAATTCTATCTTCTACCTATTACAACCAGCAATCAATGTCTTCAAAGGAGAGTTAGAGCATCATTCTATTTCACCATTGAAATAAAAAAATTTAACATGAGTCCTAATAATGAAACCAAAATGTTATAGAAGAGTCCTTGTCAAGGGGATCAAGATTGTCTTAATTAGTTTTAGACTCATTACAACCAGGCACAATCATGGTATATTCTTGTAGCACTCAATATTTTACACTTTGTTATATCAAAATTAATTCACAGAAGGCACAAACCTTATGAACTCACCCAAAGTACAAAAAAAGAAAGAACTAGAGGCTGCATTGGGCTATTTGTGTCATGGCATGAGACTTTACTAATGGGAATTGGTTAATTCAACATAGAATTTGGTAGATTCATTGGTGCAAGACTTTTATGGGCTAAGCCTGATGGAATATAAATGTAAGATTATTTTAGGTGGTTCTATAGTCTTAAGGGCCTAGTTCACTATTTCACTATGCTTGGCATCATTCAGGCACTCTGAAGGGTCAAGGGACTACTCTCACTTCAATTACTCATACTTATGTAATCACTTTTTATCAAAATAACACTTGGTGCATGACCCTTTATACACTTAAACTATTGTTACAAGATATGATGATGTCATTAATTAACATATGGATGCCATTAACAACCTAGACCAAAATCTCACTTAAACTTAACATACATATATTAAATTTATAGCATTTTAACCATTACATTAATTATGCATTTTACTAATAATACCAAAGATATGTAAACTAGAAACATTGTATGTGTAGTAACCTTCATCATTTATCAATCAAAGCCTGAACAAAAAAAAGTATATAGTTCATGGTGATAAAACAACGTAAATGCTTAACTAGAACTATTTAACATCCTAGAGGCTCAAAAATGAGCTTGGGCATATACACTTGGAGCCTTAATGGCATCCATACTATTCCTCATACTAATAGCGACTATATTGTATATAGAGCATGTCTAGCTTCAATTCTCTAGAGCTTCACTACATTTAATTCACATCTTTTTTTGAGTACTAGTTCAAGCTCATTTTATAGCTTACAAAGACATCTTGTGTCAAGGTGGAGTGCACATGCGAAGTGCCTTGCTAAATCTTTTAGTGATCATTCCATTGGCTCCATCACCTTATATCCTTCACACTATGGTAACCACATCTCATCCAACCTAGAATATGCCCTTGGAATCTTGGAAATGGTTAGCCACCTGTGAGCTGGTGTAAGGTAAATGTTGATTCCTCTAGCTAGCACCAAGATGCTAAAATAATAATCATTTAAAAATATCACCTCACATTGAAGTGTCTATCATGTTGGTGTAGATCCATACTTAATGAAATAGGGGGCTAACAAGGACTATAATAATTGAAAATTATAAGAAAGCAAACAATAGAAACAATAAAGTGGAGGTTATGCACATCAACCTTAGCAATCTAGTTAAGGAATGAAATCATGTTATTAAAGACATAAATATGTGATCTATGTTGTCTTCTATTATTTTTTGAGCTGTGTATTTTTTGTATACTTAATTATGTATAAAACACACCAACAACATCTACTACCAAGTTTCCTATCAAAACAAGTTATAAGTTTAAACCTATAAAACCTAAAATGGAAACAACCATAATAGTTGATTGAGAGTCACAAAAACCTAATCAGGTCATTTTATCTAATGCACCTAAGAGAAAATTTGCATGATTACCTGAGTCTCCAGATTTGATACTTAAGAATCTTGAGGAGTGTCATCTCACATCTCTTCCTTCTCATATATAGGTTGATATGAGTTGACCTCTACCAAAAGCATATGATGTTGATGCATATTTTGACTATCATCAAGATCTCAGGTGTTTCTCTCAATTTTTTTCTTTTTTCTAAGTGTGTAGAGTAGAAATTAGTTATGAAGGGAATATAAAAAAAAACCTATTAAAATACACATGTTGAATCCATATGATTATGAATAAATATTCTTTGGCTAGGGAATAATACCTGCAAACAAAAAAAACTACCACACACTTTTTTGTTAGACAAAGAGATGGGTGGATTGCCTAGCATAGGCTAGATCCTAGAAGTGAAAGATTTTTAGGAGATTATCAATCTACCTACTTTTAACACTTAAGTTTGATAGATAAAAATGAAGGAAACATGTATTTAAAATATCAAATAGAAATTAAATATATAAAATAACCTAAATATAATTAATTAAAACTAAATGCTTTGATAAGATGATTAAACTAAAGCAAATAGTCTGAATAATTAAAATTGCTGAAAATTAGCTAAAAGCAAAGTTTTGGTTCTTATTTTGGTGAAATGGAATGGGTCAAAAGAGTGATGTGGTTGGGGTTGGAAAATGTTTGATATGGTAAAGTTTTAAGGGGTAAAGGTTGGAAAGGATAAGACAACAAATGATTAAGGTGGCAAAAGGGTAAGGGGATAAAGAGAGTGAAGATGGTAAAGATGGAAATGGGAGAAGAGGTAAAGGGATAAAGGGGAAAGGAAAATGAAGAGGTTAAGGGGAATGGATATAGAGTAAAATATAATAATAAGGCCAAAAGGTGGGTTTTTACTTCAATAAATAATAGGCCAAGAGGGATAATAAATTAAATTGCAACAAATAAAACCAAGGTTACCTTCCAAGCTTGAAGAAGAATGTTGATGAAGATGTTGGTGTTGATGTTGTTGAAGTAATTTTGGTAGAACTTTAAAAAAATGTCAATGCTTTGTCTCTTCTCTCCAAGATTATGATGATCTCCCTCAAAATGATGACCTCCTTAAAAAACCTACAACAAAAATGTTAACAACAAAAGGCTAACTTTCAACCTCCTTAGGTGAAGGAGAGTGGGGTATTTATAGCATTTTTGTGTGAAAAAACATGCCAAAATACAGGAATATTGAGGAAATTCAAATTTCTCCAAGTGGTGTATGTTTTATTCAAGGTGAGGTTGGTGGGGATTCCCATGTGGGTTGTAAAATCTTCCACTTTGCACATGAACCCAAGTTTGAATAGAAATCATGCACATGGGTTTGAATAAGAATGAACACTTTTTACCACCCTTATTTTTATTCATCCAAATGTAGCACCATTTTTCATGTGGAGGGATGAAAATTAGAAGGTGAGGTTGGTGGGGATTCCCATGTGGGTTGTAAATTCTCCCATTTGGGTTGGTAAGCCTCCATTTGGGTTAAAAAGTCAAAGATGGTGCCCTTTGTCTTTCCCAAAATCTTAAAGAGGTAGGTATCTATTTTAAATTCTAATTTCATTTGGGAAGACAAAAATACATGTTTAATAATGATCTCTTAAGGGGAAATTTTCCACATTTCAAGGAGGGGCCCTTGTGATACTTGAATGAGGTCATCAAGCACTTTGGGAAGGGTCCCAAGTAGGGTATGATGTCCCACATAAAGCCACATCACTTCTAATCCATGTCACTTTCCATATCACCTCCCATGTCACTTGACATGTCACATGCCATGTCACTTTCCATGTCACTTTCCATATCATCATGAATAGTGACTATGGGTCCTACAATTAATAGTGAGGGTGAATAGTACTTTCAAATAGTGATTTTGAATTATATTTATGACTATGAAAATAATGATTTGGTTGGTTAAGAGGGGTTTTGAGAAGGTTTAATAAGTTTTATGGCATCCTAAGGTATTTAAGCATTGAAAATTGTAAGTGTGTAGTTTTTTATTGTCTACATTTTTCCCCTTTTTGTTATGTAACCTTGAATTGACAAGCTACAAAACAAAAAGTAATCACTTGGTTAAAGGTTAGGTTACCTTGAGTATGGGAGGAGGTGTTCCCCCTCAAATTGAGATTTGATGAGGAAATGTCGAATCAGGTGTAGGTTTGATAATCAATTGATGGGGAGGCACTATGAGGTGCCATAAGGTAGTTGGGTATGTGAAATGCCAATGGGTTCAAAAAATATGACTAAGTGAAATAGTCAAGATTCTGTAGAGACTAAAGGTGCCAATGTTGATAATAAATGTCAGGTTCTAAGATAAAGATAAGGTAACTGATCCCTAATATTGGTCATAGCTGATCAAGTTAGTCGTATCAAGGTTTCTAAATAGGGTTAGTGTTGATTCAAGTATCTGAGGTGGGAAGTGCTCCTGAGAAAAATAAATATGGTTTGGTTTTGCATGAGGTGGTGCAAATGTTTAAAATTTCAACATGGTAAGGTTGGTCATTGTGGGTAAAAGTTATTGCAAAAAGATCCAATGTTTTGGGTCAAAAACAATCGACATCAAGGTGGACATGGTGAAATCATGGGTGGATTAGGTATGGGTTGGAAGGGGATGGTTGAGATGACTCCAAATGCACATAGAAAGTGGATGTTTATCACATATTTCCATGGATAGGGATCCAAAAATAATGTCAGGCCAAATGTAGTTCTTTTGAGGTAAAGGGTGTTGGTTAACTTATAGGTAGGTCCAGGTGAAGGACATTGGAAAAAGGGAAGCACCAAAGGGTGGAAAAGATAGCTATCAAGTAGTTTTTGATGGGTGTGGTATAAATGGTGGATGAGGTGAGCTAGGATGCAATTAGATAATTACATCAACTATGTAAAAAGAATTTATAGTCATGGATAAGTAGGTTGAAGTGTGAAGTTTCTACCACTATCATAAAGAAAAGGAAAGGTAGAAATATGTGGTACCAGGATTCGGAAAATCTAGAACTACTCAAATTGCCATGGTGATCAAATGAGTTCTTTCATCACCATCCAAATAAGTCAACATTGTGCACATTCCACAACAATGTCATTAACAAGCTATGTAAGGTTATTATTCAATGGTTTGGGGAAGCAAAGTAGCAAAGTGGGTAAATAAGAAGTGGCAAAGATTTGAACCCTTGACCCTTGAGTTAGTGGGGCCCCAAAATAAGTAAGCATTGATTTTTTAAGGGAATATAGAGAAAAATACTGAGGGGTTTTGGAATATGGAGTGAGGTGAATAATAATAACATTAATTAATTAAGGGAGCAAGTTATGGATTTCATGCATTAAAGCAAGGGCTATTTCAAGGTATAAGAAGATGTATTCTGAAAGGGAAAATCAAGGGAAATTATTGGTTAGAAGATTAGGGTACATGAGAGGGTGTACCTATCATCCCCATGTGGGTATCCCAAATATTCCATTTGAAGGTGTTTTTAGCTTTGATTCTAACATCTTCAAAGGTTAGAGTAAAAGGGTTTAAAATAGGCAATATGAGAAGAGGTGGGGATTTTCATCCTAATGGCTGAATGACACTTAGGTTTTTTAGTTGGTCATATGAGCCCATGATCCTAGATAATTGTGTTATAGAGCTATAGGATTGGTATATATCTCACAATAAACTAAAATTGAATGGAAGACCTTGGAGGCCATAACATGATCAAAATGGGTAGAGGGTTGAAAAGGAAAAAGTTGATAAGGAGGGTGAAGGGATTAGTTGGAGAGGGACAAAAAAGAGAGTCTAAGCACAACATATAGAGGCATTAAAGGAACAAAGGGATGCTCATAAATTAAGTCATCTAACCAATTTTTTTGCATTAAGGCAAGGGTGTGGAGGATATAAGGAAGCAAACAAGGAGATGTATGCAAAAGTAGTACAAGTGGTGACTGCACTTTAAAGAGATGGAGGTGAAATTGGAGAACATAAGAGAGATCCAACAAGGGATGAGGTAAAGGTGGACTAGGAGATGGATGAAGAGAAAACAATGAGGTCATAGATAAAGACAAAGGTGGAGAAGGATGGAAGAAGCCAGGCATGGTCATATAGGTTGGGAAGAGCAAGGAAGGGCATCAAGGGAGACAAAAAAAATGACATGAAATAGAGAAAATAGAATAAAAGGTAAAATATTAGGGGTGAGAGATGCATTAAATAATGATAGATTGGATAATTGAAAAGGATGGGGAGAGAAGTGTAACAATCATGAAGGGTAAGGGGAGAATCAAGGATATGGGTGGTCATGAAAGGTTTGAAACCAAGTATAAAAAAGACAAAAGATAAAATAGTTTGGTGATGAAAATGAAAAACAAGGAAATAAATGGAGGAAAATGAAACATGAGGAAAAAAGGAGTGAAATGAGGACACAAAGAGGATGAGGGGAGATGGAAGAAGTAGGTGGTATCTTAACCAAGCATGTGTGATGATATGCAAGGAGAGAAATAATGAAGCAAAGTAGATGGTGGTTTTGGAGATGAGAATGGGATGGAAAATGGGAAAGGGGTGAAGAATGAGGGGAAGAAAAGTATGGGTAGACAAGAAGGTGAAAAGAGAAGGTGGGTTTTAATTAGCTTGTTAGAAGAGATTGACAATATGAAGGGGTGATTAGAAGAGATTGACAATATGAAGAAATGGTGAGGTGGTGAAGAAATAGGGGGACATAATGAAAGGGAGTGAGATGAAACTAAGGGATGAAGATCATATATGATAAGAACAAAAAAGAAGAATTGAAACAAGGACACAAAGCATGGATACTCATATAGATGCAAAAGATAAGTGAGTATCAGGATGGAAAGAGGAAAAGGGAAGTGTAAAAAGGGCCATAGGAAAAAAAAGATAAGAAGAAAAGGGTAATTATGGAAGGCTTCTCAAAGGATAAATACCCAGGGAGAAACTAGTTGTGGAGGAAAAAAGGGAAGATAAAAAGGATAAAAGGATGAAAAAAGAAAATAATAAGAATGGAAAATGGGTATGGTGGGGAGAGTGGTAGAATAGTAAAGAGTGGTGGTATAGGTAAAGAAAAAGTGTAGCAACAAAAGAAATAGAAAACTTGCAAGATGCACAATACAAAGTGGAATGGGTGAGGAAAAGAGAGTGATAAAGGGGGTATGAAAAATAGCCAAGGTAGAGGGGAGATGATGAGGATGGAGAAATAAGTTGAAGGGGATAAAAGGCAAGGTTGTTAATAAGGTGAAAGAGAGGCATAAAATGCAAAACGTGGGTGGGGAAGTGGGCCACAAAGTATGTACAAGGAAAGATGATGGGGAGGCCAATGAAGTAGATTAGGAGGCAGCTTTATGGGAGGTAAGGGTGGCCAATGGGTAACCTTGTCAACCCTTGTGTTAAAATACATTGACAAGATAGAGGTAGCAAGATGATTAGGAGATAGGTAGAGAAGTGGAGGAAGAGATTTTAGGTGAGAAGGCTAAATGAAGTAAAGGAAGTGGCCAAGTTGACCTCAATAACTGAGCGCTACCGACATAGTCTAAAAAGACCTCAAGCCAATGTATTTCTCCTAACAATGGGGGAAAGACTTAAGAAGAAGTATTATATGGTGTTAAAACATAAGGATGATGAAGAAATAATTCAAAGCTTCCTTGATGTAAGATGCCCTAAGTAAGAGGGCATTGTTAGTAGTGGAAATGAGTGAGAAGAAAAAAAGGGGATGGTAATTAGTTTTTAGTGGTCGAGCCACCCCTAGAGTAGCACCTACATAGTTCGTAGACATCAGGTCAATGTAGTTCAACAAGGTTTGGGTGAGTGGTGTTCAAATTGGCTACCACAATTTGATGGACCACATGGGCTAGTTTGGGTTGAGGGAGAAGGTTTGGTAAAATAATAGTTTTGGTTTTTGGTGAAGATGTCAGTGAAAGTGAATGGGGTAAGTTGGTAAATAGTTACCACAATGATCCCACATTTAGTAGGATGAGAGATGCAGATGGGAAAGGTAGGATAAATTAGAAGGGAACACAATTTGAATTACCACAAATAATCTTCAATAGAGCTAATCTAAAGAAGAGGTTTTTTTGTGAGGAGGTTATACCTTCTAAAATTATACAAGGGTAGGAGTTTGGAGATAGTGTCCACTATTATGAGCTAAGTTTTAGGAGGTGGGTATCTATCCAGATCTATAGAGTTGTTATATCCAAGGTTCATCACTACTACGAGCTAAGTTTTAAGAGTAATAGTGAAGTGATGACCTAAAAGTAATTTCTTTGATGGTCAAATAAATTATATAAGGAAGTTATCAGTGTGGTGAGAAACAGAGGATGGACCTTGCCTGACCTAAGAGCTGTATGGGTAGGATAGACAAATGGTGGCCATATCTACATCATGTGCCCTAGTTGCTCAGAACCATATACATGGGGTCCCATTTAGAAGAGGCCCTAGTAATAGGGAGCTATGGGGTCTAGGATATTGGTGATACAATTAGATCAAACAGTCATTCCCCTATTATGGGTGGATTCTCAATTGATACAAAATAAAAGAATGCCATGTTCAAATAGACACTGCCAATAATTAGGGTCTGATGTTCAGAGCTTTTGGTAATGGGTTGGTAGGAATAGGAGGGTAACATGTTGGATATTATTGGTTGAATATTATTATGTGTGAGGTTTTATGATAATTATGAATGGTATGGTTATGATTATGATTGGTATGGTTATGGTTGTTGTAATCTCACTTAATGTAAAATAAATTACCATTGTTGTTGCAATGTTGGATGGTATAAGTAATGGTGAAAACATCGACCCTACACACTAAGATACAAATAGGGCTTGTTGATTTATTTTTGACAAGGACTAAAAATAGGCCCAAAGTGAGATGAGCGTAATGAATATAAGCCCTTTAAAAGCTGATGAGTGGTCATTAGTTGATAAAAAAAGGTTTCATGATCACAAGGTATCAAGTAAGATTTAAATCCCTTAATTTATATAGAGTCAAAATGGAAAATGGGTGATAGGTTGTGTGAAAGGTAATGGGTGATATGTATGATAACCTCATGTGAATTAGTTTGCCCCTTTTATAGGTGACCTAAGAATGGTATTAGACAAGTCCATGTCATATGTTAAATGTAGACTGATCAATTTAGGAAGTCTATATGGGAAAGTTGATTGTGGCTTCCAACTTATTATGTTTCTTGAGAGCCAATTATGGCTTTAGAATTGGTTTTGATAGTGGGCCTTTTGATTTATTATTGCATATGGGAAGTTGATCGATGTGGGAAGCTTCCATGAAATTTCTCTACTTTTGACAAAGTTAACTCAGACATCCTTCAAAGGATCGGTCTAAGCTTTTTATCTTTGTTTTAATGTTCTTGATAGTTGTCCTTTAAGGGAGCAGTCTACCTTACATGTGGAAATTTTTATTTTGTTTTGGGGTAGCTGTCCTTTGAGGGAATAGTCTATAATGCTTAAGATATTAACTCAATTAATTATTGCATGATGAAATGTGTTTAGACATGGACTGGTCTAATTAGGTTCAAAGGTTTACCTTTATGAGGGAAAAACTTTACACAAGAAGGTTCATGATATGTCAAAGGGTGTGGTTTTGAGAGATAATGACCATGGGATTCCATCTTGTTAGAGATAAACAAAAGTATCCATGAGAACCATGCTATGGGTAGAGCCATGGTACCCATATTTAGGATTAGGCCATGACTATCACGGTTAATCACATGGTTTTATGTTGTAATCAATTGTCCTCAAAAGGGGAGGAGGAAGGTGAAGGTGAAAATATCATAATCAAGGGATGAGCTTAAGTTAGACAACTATGTGAGCTTGATCCTTATTTAACATAAAAATGGATGAAAATGCAAAGCATTAAGAGTCTCAAGTTCTATTTTTCCTTTGAGAGAGGATAAACAATAATCTCCTGATCCATACTTATGGGTGATGATGTAGGATCCAAGCCAATTAAAATCAATCTTGCCTCATTTACTCTTCTCCATGTTGGTCACATGTTGGTTTTCATTTAGGAAAAGATATTTGATATTGAATTCCCATTATTTGAGGTACTTTTTATGAGTGCATTTGATACACTCTTGATAGATAAGGAGGTGGGTGAGAAATATTAAACGATGCTCATCAAGTAGCTCAAGTTGAGTTAAATGATGCTGACAAAAATCTTCTTCAGAAATGAGCTCCTTCAAAGATATGTGAAGAGAGGGGATTTGGAATTCAAGAGGCAAGCCTACCTCTATTCTGAAGACTAGAGAGAAAGGGGTAGCACTAGTGGAGGTTTGAATGCTAGTGCGATAGGCCCATAAGGCGAATGGAATGTGTAAGTGCCAATCTTAACCTGAAACATTGACAAATTTGGTTAATATTTTGGTGAGGGTTTTATTAGAGGCTTCCACTTATCCATTTTATTATGGTCGGTAAGGAGAGTAAAATCTTAAATCAATGCTAAATGCATCACATAAACCTTGGACTTGCTTATTCTTAAAGGATTTGCCATTATCGATGATGATCTTATGAGGAACACCAAAGTGGAAAATGATATGGTGGTTGATAAAGTCAATAATATTTTTTGCTTTGGTATAGATAAGAGGAATATATTCCACCCACTTGATGAAGTATTCAATGGCTGTGATGATGGAGCTATACCACTGTGAAGAATGGGGGTTAATTTCCCCAATGAGATCGAGCCCTCATTGAGAGAAAGTCCAAAAGTCCTTAGATACTTGGAGGCTATTGGCTAGTGCAAGATGTAAATTAGCATGTTTTTGAAATTTAACACACTTTTTTACATAATCACAACAATCTTGGTTGAGGGTGGACTAATACTAACCAAGGTGAAGGATACGTTTAGCGACCGCTAGGTCGCTAAAGTGTCCCCCACATATCCCATCATGTGTTTCTTTTATGGCATGGGAAGCTTCAGGGCTATGTAGGCAATGAAGAAGGATACTGTCAAAACCACATTTGTAAATGATTCCCCCTAGTATGGTTTAATGAGAGGTACTCTGAATTAAATCTCTTCAGGCATTCTTATAGAGGTTGAGAGGAATAATGCCTAGGTTTAGGTAGTTGAAAGTTTGGTCATACCAAATCCTCTACATTAAAAATGGTAGGGAGGTTAGATTGGCCATAAGAGGGTGTGGGAAAAGGAATAATGGTGACAAATATTTTACAATTTGAAGGCTAAGAAGGGATCTAAGAAGCAAGGTAGGCCATTGTGTCCACAAATTTATTGGTAGATCAGGGAACGGATTGGACTAGGTAATGCTCAAATGATTTTAAGATTTTGTCAACTAAAAGTTTATATTTTAGCAAGACATCATTATTACATTGATATGACCCATTTACCTAGTTGACCATAAGCTAGGAATCACTAAAGACATGGATTGTCTTAATTCCCAAGCTTTGAGTAGTTCAGAGACCTATCACTAGGGCTTCATACTCATCCATATTATTGGTGCATTCAAAGTCAAGTTTAAAGGAGAGAGGAAGTGTTTCACCATTGAGAGGAACAATAATAACTTGGGTACCCCCTCCTTATTATAATTTATATCTATTGAATAATATGGTCATTTGGTAGGTTATGTCATCTTCTTAAAAAAGAGTCTTGATAGACTCATCTGAAAAGGCAAGCGGGTATGGTTGGTTATTTTCTAGAGGAGCTTCAACCAATTGATTGGAAATAACCTGACCTTTAATTGACTTCTATTAGATGAATTCAAGGTCAAATTTATCTAGGATCATGAGCCACTTAGCCATACACTGATTTTGGTATGGTTTAGAGTGCATGTATTGGAGCAAGTCAATATTAGTGATGACATATGTTTTATAAGTAAGAATGTAGTGGCAAAGTTTGGTAGACATGAAGGTTAATGTTAATCAGAGTTTCTCAATGTGTGTATGCCAAGTTTTGTATTCTAAAATCATATGGTTAATGTAGTATACAGCTTGCTCTTTAGGTTGTTCATCTTGGTGAGCCAACATTGCCCCTAGGTAATAGTTGATGGTAGAAATATATAGGTAAAAGGGGTAGTCATTCTTTGGAGGGATGAGGATAGGTGGTGACAAAAGGTACTATTTGAGTGAATCAAAGGCCTTTTGATAATCACTACTCCATTTGAAATAGACATCCTTCTTCAAAAGGTGATGAAAAGGTTAACACCAGTTTGAAAGTTGGGAAATGAAATAGTGAATGGATTGAAGTCTTCCTTGAAGGCTATCGAGTTGTTTAAGGTTGGTTGAAGGAGGCATGTCCAAAATTTCTCTGAATTTAGTAGGGTCTACTTCAATTCTATGAAGAGAGATGATGAATCCAAGAAACTTTCTTGAAAGGACCCCAAAAATGCATGTCTTGGGATTTAAGTAAACATTATAATGGATGAGGCATTCAAATATGATCATAAGAATAGCCAAGTGGTCTTTTTGGAGTTTGGATTTCATGAGAAGATCATCCACATAGTATTCTATGATCTTATGGATGATATCATGGAAAATATAAGTCATGGTACATTGTTAGGTTACACCAGCATTCTTTAACCTAAAAGGCATGACTCTATAGTAGAAAGTTCCCCAAGGGGTCGTAAAGGTAGTTTTATGTTGATCTTCAGGAGAAATCAAGATTTGATTATAACCCAAAACCCCATCCATGAAAGAAACATCTTGTGGCTATCCATAACATCAACAAGCTGGTTAATGCTAGGGAAAAGGAAGTCATCTTTGGGGTAGGTGAGGTTAAGGTCACAAAAGTCCACACAAATGCATAAGTCCCTATTAACTTGGGTGACACGTATGATGTTTGAGACCCATTAGGGGGTATTCAAAGGATTGAATGAATTTTATAGATAGGAGACACTAAAGCTCTTCTTTTACAAGAAGGGTTATGTGAGGATGCATCCATCAAAGCTTCTATTTAACAGGCTTAACATCACGGTGAGTGACTATGTTATGGGTAGCAATGATGGGGTCAATCCTGGGCATATCATTGTAAGACCAAGTGAAGGCTATGTTGTGGTCTTAGAGGAAAGAGGAGAAATCTTTAAGTTTCTTGGTATTCAATGATTGGCCCAATTTGACAATATAGGGGTCATCTAAAGTGCCCCATTTGATATTGATGGTAGATTCATTCAACATAGTTAAGGCCTTAGGAAAAAGGGATTTGTGAATAGAAGACTTCACCACACCTAGGTGGGTAAGAATGGAATCATCATATCGATTTTGGATGGTGCTTATGGTGGGAGAATCATTCTCTACCATTTTAGGATGTACGAGTGGAAGGACCTTTGTTTGACCACTCTTTTGGTAGATGAGAGGGCCCAAACTTATAGTATTGATAAAAAAAAATTAGGAGGGATGATATTAGGGTCTTCAAGTAGAGAAAGTAATTAGGTTGGCAAGGATGGGATATCTTCCTCTATGGTGGCAATGGGTTTGGGTGAATTGGTGGATTCTTGAGGTGGTTCATACCCAAGGCCAAATGACTCTTGAGGTTGCAAATTTTTGAAATGGGGTAACTCATGAGGCCCTTGTTCATAACAACTAAGGTCAAATCCTTTTCAAGAACATATATGAAGATACAACTTAGTGAACTCTAGTTTGCTAAGATAGGAAAATTTAGAGGTAAATGGTTTGATGGATGATGTAGTGGTAGGGGTTGGAAGTGTTCGATCATGTCCCTCATAAATGAAATTCATTTTATGGTTAAGGAAACTAATGGGGATGATGGTTCCAATGTTATGGTCATAAGTAATGTCATGTCTGATATTCCCATATTATTGGGGGGTAAGGAAGGAATCTAAGGCTAAGATTCTATATTCCCCAAAAGAAAGATGTTAGATAGGGTCTTCTACATGAATCTAGGAAGAGGGGATAGATGAGCTAGTGGAAGCTTCATTAATAGTAGGTGTGGAAATGTTATGGGTTTTGGCTGGTAAGGTTGTGTTGTTGTTAGATGGTTGTGTGATAGATAAGGGAGAAATAAGTAAATCATTGGGCTGATATGTCATATTTCAAGATTCAAAAATACTAGGTTCAACTTGGATAGTCACAACTTGCCCTTCATGTTCAAACTTGACACATCGATGTAGGGTGGAAGGGACAACTCATGGAATGAATCCAAGTGTGTTTAGGTAAAATATTGTATTGAAAATCTCCTTCTACAACATAAAAGAGTTTGGGAATAGTATGAGGTATTACACAAATGTGGAAGACAACTATGCCTAAGGTGGTAGCCATAGTATCATTAAAAGAATGAAGAACCAATGAGCTTTTAGACATGATGTTTTTAGGTAACTATAGCTGGTCATAAACATGGGAGGAGATAATATTGATGCTATCTCCCCCATCTATCATCACCCTTTTGATGTAGATTTGATTGATATATGTCATAATGAAGAGAGGGGGATTGGGATCCTCTAAATGAATAGAAGGTATTTCTGAATTTTTAAAGGTGCTAAGGTTGGAAGTTTGAAGGGTACCAACAAAAGTGGTTAGTGGCTAAGGATCATTGGTTTGGACTTTGATGGATTGTAGAGCCTCTATGAGTACTTAAAGGTGATTGGGGGATGTAGAAATTAACTCATACAAGCTAATCTTTGTTGGAGTTTGGTGAATTTGCCTAAGGATATCTTTTCAGATGGATATTGCATATGGGTTAGGTTATGGAGGGTTAGATGGAGAGGAACCTAAAATAGACACCCTGGGTTTGTTTGGTGATGGATAAGATTGGGTATTATTAACTTGGGAGTTTAGGGAGGGTTAAGTCTAAGGAATGCATTCCTTAGTCTTCCCTTTATCCTTTTGTTGGGCCAAAGATCAGGTAACCATGTGAATAGTGTGGATAAGGGGGTTCTCTAGGTTGGATGGTTTCTTCGGTTCCTCCTCTTCATTTTTAAGTGAGACTAAAGGTTAGATGGATTGAGTAGGTGGTTGTATTGGCAATGGGGATGAAGGAGGTTTGTCTAATAACATATCATCATCTTTGTATAACTTGTGAACCAAAATTTTGAGAGATTTATAGTTCTCGATGTCATGTCCTGGTGCCCTATGATATGCACATATCAATTTATCATTAAACCAAGAGGGTTTGGTATATGAAGGTTCAAAGTGTTTGATGGGTGGTAAGCTCAGGAAGAAGTTTGCAATAACCATTGGAGGGTGGTCAAATAATATTCGGTTAAAGGTGGTTTTTGTTTTGGGTGTTGAAGTAGAAAGTTATGGGGACATGGGTTTGGTGATAGGTGTCTTGGGTAAAGTGGTATACTTAGTTAATGGTTTTGGTTTGGGTAAGGTGGTCGATGAGCTAAAGGGAAATGATGGTAAGGTAGGTAACTTAGGGATTATTGGTGTAGTGGGGAAAGGGGTTTTAGAGAGCAAGTATAAAGGTGTGACCAATAAAGCTGATAGGGTTTTGGTTAAAATGGTGGATTTTGTGTTTAAGGTAGAGGGATGGGGACCCAGAATGGAGGGCAAGGTTGAGGGAGGTAAAATCTAGGGTTTTGGGCCCTTGGTGATTTTACCTCTTTGGTTGTTTTAGTTATTGGTTTTGGAGGGGATTTGGTCACTTTAGTTATCTTGGTGGGTTTATGTGTTTGAGGGTGAATCAATTTGGAAGGGGTTTTTGTTGGTTAGGTGGAGGTTTTAGTTATTTTAGAGGTGCTAGGTTGGTTTATCAAAGAAGGGGTTAGAAGTTCGAGTTTCATTTCCTTACCTTTATCTTGACCTTTGATAGAAGGTTTTACAATTAGATGTTGGCTAGATGGATTCATCTTCTCTTGTGAGATAGCTTCCAAAGAGGGGGTGGATGGTTCTAAGATAGGGGAGGTAGGTGTGGATATGGTTGCTTCCTTTATTTGGGTGTCCAAAGGAATAGAAGGTGGTTTTTTTTCTTCCAATAGGGGAATGGGGAAAGAAGTGGTTGAGGTAACATTTTCTTTGTCAATGGGTTCACTAGTAACCACATTAATAGTATGTGCCTCATGAGATGGTTTGGGTTATTTTCATGATGAGGGGTAGAAGGAGCATGATTAGGGAAAGGTTTGTAGAATATGTCAAGGGCTTGTTTTGGTGCAACATTAGGATTGTCCAATGTGAGCTCCCCTTATCAATGAGGGATTAGACAAGGTATTTAAAGGTATTACATAAATTGATGTCATGTCCTATGACTTGGTGAAAAGCATAATCGTCATTATCATTACACGAATTGGGTATGGGGTGAGAAGTATCAAGTTGTTGGGGTGGTTTAATTGGTGGAAGTTGGATGATTTTGGCTTTTAGTGACTTTTCCAGAATAGAAGGTTAAGGCTCCCCAAGTGGAGTTAATGGCTTATGGTTATTCCAAGTTTGGTTCCTTTGGTTTCTGTTTGGATAGTTGAAGGGGTCAGAGGTTTGGTTCCTTGGGTTCTATTGGTTGGTGGATGGTGGAGGTGCGGCTTTAAGGAAAATAGCGTTGGTAGTGGCTTTACTCTTAGAATTGGTATTGTTTATGTTGTTTAGTTTTTAAGGAGAGGGCTCATTAGTTTTTTTAATTGGGTTTTCAACTTTAATCTTCCCTCATCAACAACTCTATTCTCTAGTTTATGAGCCATGGTAAAAGCTTCATCAAATATCCAAAAGCTTTGGACATGCAATGTGGATGAGATGTGTTTTGCACATGCTTGAGCAAAGATTTCTATAAGCTCAAGTTGAGGTAATGAAAAGAAAATATGGTTGATTAGGCTCCTCCAATGAGCCATGAAATCAATAATAGATTCATCTTTGAATTTTCAAATGGAGTAGAGGTCGATAATAGAAATTTTCTTAGATATATTGATCAAAAAGTGATCCAAAAATGTTTGGGATAGTTGGGTAAAGGAGAAGATGTATTGTTTTTAGATGGCACTATACCAATCCAATGTTGATCCAATTAAGTGCATAAGAAGGGTATGGAGGAGGAGAGAATCATCATGGGGAATCAAGTAACATGCGTGCCTAAATTCTCTTAAATGTTGTTGGGGGTCTTCTTTGCTTTGAAATTTAGAGAATTTTAGAAATTCTCATTGTAGAAGATATGGTCAAAGAGGAAAAATTAGATGGATGGATGGTTTCATTGAAAATTTGGTCATAAGAGATAAGGTTATGTGACCCTGAGATGGATGAATCAAGGGTAGTCATCTTCTCCATTAGCATCTTGACCAAGTCTGCTTGGGGTTATTGGGTTGGATAGGTATATGACACATTTTATTGGGGTTGGGTGACATGGGAATAACTAGTGGATGGTTGGGATGATGTTTTGTGTGTGTGTGAGGTCACATAAGGTTGGGTGGAAGGTGAAGATATGTATACTTTTGTGTTAGGAATATATTTATAAGATGTCATGGGTACATGTTGGAAGGTCGAGGTTGGGGGTTTCTGTATGACATCAAAGTGGCTAGTGGGTTAGTTGGTTGAAGGTGGGTAGTGACCAAAGCATGTATAGGGGGAAGTGTTGATGGTATGGAGAGCACTAGATTTTAATATTGAGTTGTGGTTGAGGTATTCATTGCTATCAAAGTGAGGATGGAAATAGGAGTGGAGGATAATGCCATAGCAGGTGGGGTGTAGGTGATTAAGGGTAGGGTTGAACCCACTTATGGTGTGACAGGAGGTGTTTGGTTGGGGGGTGGAAGGTTGGTTTGGGTTTTGGTGGATGGGATCTTGGAAGAGGTGTGGGTCAACAATGGTACCCACCATAAGGTGGGGTGGCATGCCAAGAGGGGATTTGGTAGAGGAAATTGAAGTAAAAGGGGTACAGTGTGGCATGGTATTGAAGTAGTGTTGTAAATCCACCTAATTATTATCAAGGAAGGAAGCAAAGTTTGGATCCCATTCAGATATGAACGGGACCCTAGAAGGAGAGGGAGGAAGGGAACTCTCAATTTTTTAGGTATATTCCATAGTTATGGAAGAAGATGGGGGCTGATTAACTTGATTTTTGAGTTATTATCTGGTAGTGACCATATGAGAAAATAAGGAATGAAAAGGTGAAGCTCTCAACTCAAAAAAGAAGCAACCAAAAAGATTTTAAAGAAATCAACACAAACACTAGAAATTCATTTAGCCTAAGATTACTTTTAAATTGCTTTTGGCTTATGCCTTAAAGAGTGTGAATGGGAAGTTGGTTTGGTATGGGTACTAAAAAGGCAAGCTATAGTTGGTTTCAGGTTGTTAAGGCACTCAAAATAAAGATATATGTTGAACTTCAGTATGTGGCTTAGTATTGGGGCCTACCCCCTGACTTCACAATAATATAGTCATAAGGGTATCAAGTGCTTAGCCAAGATATATTGAGTCCACAATTTATACTCAACCAAAGAGCTGAGTTGGTTCTCTCCTTGGTGCTAAAATCCAAGTGGGATAGCCAGGAGGGGTTAAGGTTTTTTCCAAGTGATGAAATCCTAGTTGGTATTTGTCTCAAGTATTGTTTTGATGTGTCTATTATTTAGTGGTTTGGCATCGTGTGTGAATATAAGTGAAAGCTATGATAAAATAATTGTTCCTCCTAGTTATTAGATGAACTAAGATCAACAAGCAATTCAATGGATGCAAAGTGTTTGTTTTAAACCTAAAATAAAATTTTAGATTTATTTAAATACATACAAAATATCTAAATGAAAGATGAAAATGCAAGTCCTAATCCTAGGATGATTGTTCTTTTTATTTCTTTTAAAGATGCAAGGAAAATAAACTTTAAATTTTCTAAAAATGCAACTAAAACTTGTGTTTGTTTGTTTTTGTTTTTTTTTTAAGAAAGAAAAGAAAACTTAATTTTCTTTAAAATGAAACTAAAAATGCAATGAAGAATTAAATGAAGTATGCAACTAAGAATGTAAGTAAATATGCAACTAGACATGCAACTAAATGATTTTTTTTAATTAATGTAACTAAATGAATTTTTTTTCACTAATACAACTAAATGAAATTTTCACTAATGAATTTATAAATATATTAAGACAACCCCAATAAAACTCAAGGTTCCCACTAGGCATGCCAAAATATTTCTCTCATTTTGTTTGCTTTTTTCTAAGTGTGTAAAGTAGAAACTAGTTATGAAGGGTGTGTAGAAAAGCGTATTAAAATATGCAATATGCACATTGAATCCAGATGATTATGAAGAAATATTATTTGTATAAGGAATGATACATTAAAATAATAAAACAATACCACACACTTATCTTTTCGATGAAGAGATGGCTGGATTTTCTCGCGTAAGCTAGATCCTAGAAGCGAAAGCTTTCTAGGAGACTATCAATCAACCTACTTTTAACACTTAAATTTGATACATAACAATGAAGGAAACATGTATTTAAAATAGCAAACTGAAATTAGATACATATAATAACCTAAATGTAATTAATTAGAATTAAATACTTTGTTAAGTTTATTAAACTAAAGCAAATAGTTTGAATAATTAAAATTGCTAAAAATTAGCTAAAATCAAAGTTTTAGTTCTTGGTTTGGTGAAATGACAAGGGTTAATAGAATGATGTGGTTTGGCTTGGAAAATGGTTGATATGGAAAATGTTTAATGGGTGAATGTTGTAAAGGATAAGGCAACAAATGATTAAGGTGGCAAAAGGATAAGGGGATAAAGAAAGTGAAGATGGTAAAGAGGGAAATGGGAGAAGAAGTAAATGGATAAAAGGGAAAGGAAAATAAAGAGGTTAAGGGGAATGGATATGGAGTCCAGTAAAATAATAATTCCAAAGGGTGGTTTTATAATTCAATCAATAATATGCCAAGAGGGATAAGAAATTAAATTGTAAAAATTGCAACGAATAAAACCAAGGTTACCTTCCAAGCTAGAAGAAGAATGTTGATGAAGATGTTGATGTTGTTGAAGTAATTTTGGCAGAACTTCAACATAACTTCAATGCTTTGGCTCTTCTCTCCAATATGATGATTATATCCCTCAAAATTATGACCTCCTTCAAAAACCTGTAACAAAAATGTTAACAATAAAAGGCTAACTTCCAACCTCCTTGGGTGAAGGAGAGGGGGTTATTTATAGCATTTTTGTGTGAAGAAACATGCCAAAATAGAGGAATATTGAGGAAATTAAAATTTATCCAAGTGGTGCATGTTTTATTCAAGGTAATGTTTGTGGGGATTCCCATGTGGGTTGAAAAATATTCCACTTTACACATGAACCCAAGTTTGAATGGAAATCATGCACATGGGTTTGAATAAGACTGAAGACTTTTTACCACCTTTATTTATCTTCATTTAAATGTGCCACCATTTTCCTTGTGTGGGGATGAAAATTCCAAGGTGAGGTTGGTGGGGATTCCCATGTGGGTTGGAAAGTCTCCCATTTGGGTTGGTAAGCATCCATTTGGGTTAAAAAGTCAAAGATGGGTGCCCTTTGTCTTTCCCAAAGTCTTAAAGAGGTAGGTATCTCTTTTAAAGTCTAATTTCATATGGGAAGACAAAAATACATGTTAAATAATGACCTCTTAAGGGAAAATTCACCACATTTCAAGGGGGGCTTGTGATGCTTGAATGAGGTCATCAAGCACTTTGGGAAGGGTCCCAAGTGGGGTATGATGTCCCATATGAAGCCACATCACTTTTAAGCTATGTCACTTGCCATAACACCTCCCAAATAACCTCCAATGTCACATGCCATGTCACATGCCATGTCATCATGAATAGTGCCTATGGGTCCCACAGTGAATAGTGAGGGTGAATAGTACTTTTAAATAGTGATTTTGAATGATATTTGATACTAGGAAAATAGTGATTTGGTTGGTTAAGAGGGGTCTTGGGAAGGTTTAAGAATTTTTAGGGGATCCTAAGGCATTTAGGTATCAAAAATTATAAGTGTGCAATTTTTTAGTGTCTATACTAGGCATTGTAAAAATAGATGTTATACCTTGAAACATAGGATTTGAGACCTTATTGATAACCAACAAATCTCCTTTTATGATCCTCCAAAGGATTCAGGTTCACAACCTAGTGACCATCAAAACCAAAAGATATTTAACAATCCTTTTTAAGATCACTCTAAAAAGGACCTAAAAGTGTAAATGACATTTAATGCACATCTCCTCTATCACATTATGGTCACCCATTAGATGGGATTATTGGCACTTATACAGATAGTACCTCTTATGGTTCAAATTCCTTCTATTTCATTTCATGTCAGTGAAATTATAGATGGTGACTAAGATCTTCATTAATTATTTATTCACTCATATCCTGATCATCAACCTATATATAGTGTTATGATAGATAATAGTGTTAGTGAGAATGTATATACCATGATGTTACTTAAACATTTAGGATATACACATGATGGTTTATAACCTTCAACCAAGATGGTCAAAGAATTTCATGGGAAATCACATGCTGTTATTGGTGAGATTGATTTACCTTTACAAGCTAGTCCATCACATGTGGTTACTAAATTTTTAGTTGAACCATATATGAGATTTTTTAATTTGTTATTTACATGACCTTGGATACACAAATTCTATGTATTACCCTCCAAAATTCATGGGTGTATTAAATACATTGATACCAAGAAGATAGTCACAATTTCTAGAATTCCATATGAACATCCACTTGAACAAGATAAGTTTATTCCTAAAAAAATAATTATACAACCTGTTATGGTTAATCATCCAAAAAAGGGTAATAAATAATCAACTCCATTCCCTAAGTGACCCATACTTGAGATACCATTTCACTATACATACACATCGGATTCTAAAAATCCTCATCTACACCTACATGGTCTACCCAATTATTGAGATCAAATGAACATGTTCCAATTACAGATGCACCAAAGAAACCAAAAATAACTAAAAATTAGTTTCCATTAACCCATACTCTTTTTATTACCTCTTCAAAACCATATAATCCTATGAGACATACATAGAGTACCACAAATTTTACATTTCTAAATATGACACCTATATATCTTCCTTGGTAGTATCACCAGTTTAATTTACCATATTCTAGGTTTGGAGTACATGTGAGGATCCCTTATATGGGATCATAGGCTAGACCTTTTTCCTTTCCAAATATTCCAAAAAAAACAAAAAAAAGTATTTAATAAAATACAAAAACATTCAAACAAAATCAAAAATACAAAAATATTCAACACTCACATGTTTACTAGTTCCTTTGCATCTATGTTTTTTATTTATGTTAGTAGATAACATATAATTTATACATACATATATGTTTCACATGTACTTGATTTTGATAAAAACATACCCTAGATCCATAATACTTGCACATATAGATGTTGGACCTTCCTCTTTCTATGTGATATACTACACTGGGGGCATTTACTTCTTGCATCATGATTGATACATGTTATATTACTTTATGATCATTTCTACATTATCATGTTTAAATTATATACTAATTCTTACACATGCCTGTACTCATGATTACATCTTTCATTGTGTACATGATGTGCTATATTACATGACATTTTTTCTAACACATATATGCAAGGGCTATGCTTATGATGGTTGCTTATATTTAATTTATTCAAATGGTCACTTCCTTGAGTGTCCTTTTCTTGACTACTATTATATTACTTATGAAAAATTTGAATACATTCATTTCTTACTGGCCCATGTGCAATTGTATTTTTTTTTCTATTTGGACATTTGAATATGTCATTACTTTGAGTGTGTGGCATTTGAATATTCCCCTTGTTTACGGTCTCCTTAGAACCCTTTTGTGTAAAATTGAGTGCTCTTATGTGTGTGCTTGATTTTTTTTGAGATTAACAATTACTTTCTATACATTTACAAGATCTATATCATGTATCTTAATGATTTTTTTGATCATATACTACAAGCTTCATTGATATATCTACTTAGACATGTTACTCTTGTATGTTACATGATTCATACACATATTATATAGTTATCTTATCCTTTTGAGGTAAGGTAATTATCATATTCCATTTCACTCACCTCAAAATGGGGCATATAAATGTGGGAATATCATAGAGACATAACCCCTACACTTATATATCTCATTATTTCTATAATTAAATTACAGTTTACATGGTTTAGATATACACAGGTCAAAAACATATACATTGCATTGATTTAATAGATTTAGGATAGAGTATGTTGTATTTGTGATAGATATTATAAATGGTTGTAGAGAAATAGTTAAATTTTAATAGATAATTCATATTGAGAAACATCATAGGTGCATATTCCATGTAAGTTAACCAAAAATTACAAATACATATTCAAACATTTTTACCAAGTAGCACTAATACTTTAACAAGAAGCATTATTTTCACTAGGAAGCACCATTTTGAACCTTTTTGTCTATAGAAATTAGATCCATTTAGTAGTGTGTTTGAGATTAAAATCCCTCAATGTCCACTACTTCCATTTTGCAAGTTGAGTTGGTTATACCACTTAACTTGGCTTTTATTTTACTATCACTTAAGTTGTGTGATTAAAATGTGATAGCCTCAATGGTTATGTCACAACTCGGCCTTACACTCTATTAGGGGCATAATTGATTTCCAATAGCCCTCTTAAAATATCCAAGGTTTAGTTTTTGAACCTCTCTCAATTCCAATACTTCATAAGGAAGCATCTTTACTAAGTCAAAGTGCCAAGGGGAAACATGGTTGCATGACACAAAGGTGTACTCCTTACTTGATTTATTTCTATTTAAGAATTTAAATTATATTAAATTTAAGATTATATGCACGAAATTATATTTTAATATTATCTTATTTATGGTTTATACACCAACAATATGCTCAAAGTGGGATCGATCAAAGTCAAGGTCTGTTATACACACCTAGGTACACATTTCTTTCCCTTAACCTAGTAATTTCATCTTTATGCATCAATAGATTA
Organism: Torreya grandis; assembly: GCA_037957365.1. Lineage (NCBI taxonomy): Eukaryota > Viridiplantae > Streptophyta > Pinopsida > Cupressales > Taxaceae > Torreya > Torreya grandis. The sequence continues at coordinate 2,738,010 of JARHVA010000092.1, forward strand.
AATGGGGAGGGGTAAAATGTAGATAATAAAATTTGATTTATATATCATATTAGTCTTGTATACTTGATAAATACCTATCAATGATCTACCCTATTGTTTTAGACCTCCATGTTGTTGAAAGGCTTGCATTTGCCATCACATTATGCCTAACTATTTATCTTATGGTATGACCCAATGATTTATTATGACCTAGATATCTTGCACTATATAAAAACCTTAAAACCTTATATATATATATATATATATATATATATATATATATATATATATATATATATATATATATATATATATATATATATATATATATATATATATATATATATATATATATATATATATATATATATATATATATATATATATATCCTTCACTATTATTTTTAGATCCTTAGTAGTGTCCTAGCCTATCAAAAACTTGCATCCCACATAGGGACACTTATGTCAACACAAGTGTCCATATTATTATTAAGTGTCTAATCTTAAAAAATCATTTAATTTAAATTTTTTTGAATCTTGTGGGTTATCCCATTTGTATTATTAAACCCTACTATGATATATTTTCAAAATATGTGATATAAATACAAATATAAGCCTACTCATTATTCATCTAGAAAATACTAAGAAATCACATATTCCAATTCAATCAATCAATTGCACAATTGAATTCTACTTGCTTATTTTCATAACAATCATAGGAATTGTTATCAATCAAATTTTAACCCTTTGAGATTTATATGAAGCCTTCCAAATTTGATGTTACATGAAAATACCTCAAGGTTGTGGGTATCCTATTGGAGAGGTGAATCTCTAGGCTAAAGAGCTAGCTCCCCTTGATGAATCACTTAGGCTCAAACACTAATATACCACTTTATAGAAAAAGGGAGAGAAACCTATTCCTATGGATTTGATGCACCAAATATGATTTTAACACTATCAACTAGCTATAAATGAACTTCAAACAATAGAATAACTTGCACATAACACTACTCCAAATCTTCCTCTCTACATCAATGTTTCTCATGAAGGTTTTGAAGAGTGTTAAGCTAGGAGGAATAATCAAGAGGTCATGACATGACACTATTGAAAATACTAATCACTAAATACTTAAACCTCACTTAGACACTTCAAGAGACATACAAAAATGATTCCAAACTAAACATGAATGATAAACAAGGACAAGCATGCCAAATAATAAAAACTATCACTTAGCAAGATAAACTAGTCATTCATGCTTATCAAAACTAGTACATGGAGAAGGTAAAAACATTATTATCATTGATCAAATTCTATAAATGGGTAGTTATTTACTATATCTAGGTGGAGGATACAAACATAGCCTATCAAGGGTCAATATATATACAAAAGTGAGAGAGGAAAGAGAAGGGCATAGGAGAGATAGAGATGAAAAATGTTTCATGAGTTATAATAAATAATATAGGTATTAAACTAACCCATAATGTCTTCAAGTACAATATTTTGTCTCTTAAATATGCTCTTTTGCTCCAAGTGACATAGAAGTTTCAAACCTTACTTGACACCTTGCCTAGCTCTCTAAAACGACTCTTTGCCTTAACTTGTGGAATGAAAAGTGGAATTATTGATGCTCATGTCATGTTGAGTTACATATTTTATCTACTCGTGACACCTTTAAACTAATCTCAATAGGTTCCCTTTGACACATCACTTCATTCTCTTGATAGGTGTCTAGAAGCCTCTTTGTCTCACTAGGCCAATCGTGCTTACAAGTGTCAAAACTTTATTTCATATTATCCAATTAATTATATCTACATGTATATCCTATTAAAATCATATTATATAGGTAAAAACACATTTGGAGTTTTCAAACTACCCCTACGGACTCATTCTACACAGAAAAGGCTTCAATTGACTTCATTCCTTATAGCCCTAAAAATGTGTAAACCTCCTTATGTATAATAATGTAAATATTTTATTGGGAAAATGAGAACATATTTGAGTAATTATTATATCTTTACATCTCCATGCCAAATTTTAGGTCATGAATCTAACTAGAAGTGTTTTTCTGCTCTTCTCCACTCCCACACCAGTGAGACTTCTAGGAAGTGTGTGATTCACTTTAACCACACTAATTCCAACCTCCATGCCAATTTTTATCTCTTTATACCTTTTACAGATGGGTCAACCATGAAATGGTAAAAAAACCCTAATCTAGGCATTTGATAGGTAAGAGAGATAGTTTGAGAGTTTGGAAAGAAATTTTTAGGTTCCAATGCTTGTAAATAGTTTTTTTAGGTCTGAAACATCATACAAAATCTCTTAATTTTGAATAGAGGCCTCTTGAAGTGTTCTCTAGGACTGCATATAGTCCTTTTGGGTTGTAAAACAATGATTTTCTCCATTATTGGCTAACTTGGTAACTTTTAGAGCTCATGTACCTATATATAATACCTAAATAGATGTTTGAAATTTAATAAAACCTATATAAATTATTTTTATACCTATAACTTTGATTTTTAAGCTAATCCACACTTTTTATACTCACAAACAAGCATATAGTCCTGTATTTTTTAGGAATCCATACATTTGTACCTTCAAGTGTACCAACCAATGGCATGGTAAATTTATTAAAGGAGTTATTAAGGTTATTAATGTCATTTATAGGTTATACCAATTTATTTTGATGTATTTTAAGGGCATTTTCTCACATCGGGTCACTAGGAGGGGTTTAGGAGGGTTTTAGGCATGTTTTTTCTTAAGGATTGTTCATAAAGAATAGATCCTTATTCTCTCTCATAATGACACAATATGGTATTTATGGAACCATACAACACCTCCAAACACCATTTTTTACCATACACCTTGTCATGAAAGTTATGATAAAAATTTGGTGCCAATCAGGTGGTTGAGTGTGTATTTAAGAGGGGTTAATATTCTTAAGCCTTGTTCATAAAGGTCAGGGATCTAAACTAGCAACCACATCCATGATTTTTTAGTTTATTTACCTTATTATCTCCTATAAAATTCATTTGTATCCATTCATCAATTTCATATCATCACCAAGCAAGAGAATATTGGTCTTGAATGATAGTCATGCATGAAGGGAGCTTGACCGGGTCTTAAAGCCAAATTAGCACTTTTCTTGCCTTACCCTATATTTTTATGGTCTTTGATATCATTCTATACCTTCCCATGATCTCAGGGCTTATGTCACATTCACCAAACTTCTTGTCTCATGACTGCACTTATAGTCTACTTTTGTAATGGACTTAGACTCTTGGGCTTACCTTCATTTCATCCTTGGATATTGCTTCTAAGGATCCAAATGATATCCTATTATCTCTATGAAACCATATTCGAATGGTTTTCCTTTCATCAACTTCTCACTAGGATTCAAATCTTTCAAAATAATCAAAATCTCTCATGAAGGTAAGTAGGCATGCACATTTCATGACTGTGTATGAAGGATTTTGGTGAACTTGTCTTTCATAATCTATTATTTGAACTCTCCTTTAGGTTTATTGGACCCTCAATGACCTATTGAAATTGTTTTATAATCCAAGTTAGGCTCTAATTCTCATTTTATATGTGCTCTACCTTCTCTCTTCAACTTGAAACTAGACTGATCTCTCTAGCATACCTGTACATATTCATTTAAGATCAGTCTACAATATTGAGGCCTTGGGATATTTATAAAAGACAATAAATAGGTTAAATACCTTCTACATCCTGATAAGAACCTAATAAACTTATTTTAAAATCCTTTCATCATTTCAATGACATTTTACCTTCAAAATAAACATTCATATGTTTCAAGCTCATCCAAGAGATGGTTATAGGTGACTAATAGGAAAGAGTTTGAAATTTGAGTCTTGAACTTGGTTTATTCAACTCCATAATTGAAAATTTTAAATCAATCAAACCTAATGGAAACTCATTCTCACTACTCTACAAGTTTCATGACCTTTTCATATCATTTCACAAACCTCTACCTTTGTCTTCAAACTTAGACCTATGCATGAGTTTAAGGCCTATGAACTCAGTGACACTAACCCTCATTAGTTTTTAGATGGCTCAGGTATCTTCATTATTTTGTGTTTTCCCTTATTCTATGATTGAAACCATGTTCATAGTACCACTCTCCCTGTATGAATAGATATATTTTGTTTAAAATGAGGACCTACAAGTTTACTACATGTAGGTCTACCCTTTTTTGCTTAGATGGACTATTAGATCATCTTCCTAAGATCTTTGGACTTAGGTATTATACTAACTAATGATATTTTATTATTTCATATACCTTAATATATTGATAGACCTCTGATTAAACATCATACCACTTGACATTTCATACTCAATAAATGCAGGCTTGTAGTAAGAGGTCTCCTTATGTGAAAGATTTTGCAAGAGGTCAATGTCCAATGAGTGTCTATGAGTCTTTATTAAATTTATCCATTTCCAATACACTTTTAATATGAAACTTGAATCATTAAATCTCACTTACATGTTTGCAGACCTATGAGTGACTAAGGCACCTTCATATTCTTTAAAAGTGGATGTTGGATTTTATTCTCACTTTCTTAGATCTCTAATGTCTCAAAGGTGTTTTATTATAATACCATGGGATTCATAATGATTTAATACTCTTATATACCCTTTAATAATGCAAAACCAAACATTATTACTCTATTATTGTAGTCAACTTGCACACACAGTCATCAAAATGAGAGAGCATTGTGAATTGCTTGGAAAAGGTATTGTTGGAGTAGACAATGGAGACATGGTGGAATTTTATAGCATGATAGGAATTAAAACATAATATGAAACCTTAAATCATCACTTTAAACATTTAAAACAATGGAACAAATAGAAACTATGATAGTCACTTGCACACTATACATAAGAGTAACTTTCTTGCTTGACCAGTGCATAAATGGGCTAGATGGTGATGAAGAATGATGTATAAGGGTTATGTAGACATCTGATGAGCCTCAAAATTTTCAAATTTCCTCCATGAATTCACACCTGTAACTATGCTATACAAAATCAAGACAGTGAGGTTTTGAGTCTCAAAAAAGCACATTATCTCCTTAAAAATTATTCATAAATCTAAGGAGTTAAATCAAATGACCAATGACACTAATTGATATCTTATAGGGGTCTCCAAATTTTTTCAAAATATCAGACCCCAACTCTACCTGTATGACATGTACCATGCATTTGAAAATGTCCTTCATGAGCTTGTGAAGAAAGTGATGAGAAAGAGGAAGCTTTTTCTTAATCTGTTAGACCTATAAATTCCTTCCATGCTTTATTATAACTTATATAATGTTAAATTACACTCCTAATATATTTCCACCTAAAAGTGAGTTCTTGAAATCTGTACAAGTGCATCAAACTCCTTTTTAAGCATTGAATTTCAAGATTCTGACCATTTCATGACATCCTAACATAAAGGGAAGTTATATAAATATTTAAAGCTCCTTGGAAAGTTTTTTTATGTATTATTCACTTGGGGAGCTTTGACATACATGAAAATTATCAAAAATCTCTTTTTTCCTTATAAAACACTACCTTAAAACCCATAAAAGAACCTTAAAGTTTACAAATCAACATAAAATGTTTAAACAAGGTGATTAAGACATAAAATGACATTGAAGGACACATAAGTACCTATGGGACCACTTTACCAATTTTCATCACTTCATGACGTGATTAGGTTAGTACACACAACGACAAAGTATTACGTTAATTTTTCCAAAATAACCTTAAACATTGCTAATAAGACTTTATAAAGACTATTTGAAAACCACTAAGGCATCTAATGGGATATGAAAAAGAATATGAATATAGGACAAAAAAAATTTACCTATATGGGCTGACCTTTTAACCTTGGGGGTCAAAATTAGTCAACAAATTGGTGATTCACGGGGATAGCATGCCTACTATCCTAAATAGACCAACAACCTTATCCTTTTATTGGGAAATGGATTCATTTGCACTCAGATTCAGACTTGACCAAACCTTTATCATGATAAAACAAACTAATTTTACCTCTAAACACACAAAACAAAGATAGCACACACAAAGTAAACAACAAGACACACACATGTGTTATCAAGCAATTAGGGAACACAATAAATAATAAAATAAATTAACTATATACAAATAACCTAAACACAAATTCTTCCTCATATATTAAAGTGGAATCTTATACAATTTATTATTCCATAAAGTGACAAATGGCATGAGGTAATCTATCTCTTGGACTTTTCTCTTATTATCTTCATTCTTTTCTTGCTTGCCACTCCTCTCAGCATGCTCTCAAGTGAATTAATAGTTGAAAACCAATCACCTATGAAGGTGAACTATTCTTGTGGCTCAAAATCATTCTCATGATTCCTATTGGCTTGTCCCTATCTCAAACATGACCATCTCTTGGTTCATAGGAGAAAAATCAAACTTATCTTCTAGGAACTCCATGACATTAGGTACTTGATCGTGAATGATTTAATGGGGATAGTCAAATTATTTCTTAAGAGAACAGCCTCAACATCATCTTTAATCTATCCAAAAATATATATATTACCTTTAAGAGCCTCAAACTCATTACATATGTCTAGGTATTACTACCAAATATCTTCATCCTTATCTTGACATTACTCTTGAAGAGATAAAACTTGAAGCACATCCTTATAGACTTCTTATTTTTCTATAATAGTTTGATCATTTGCATTTCTTCTTCTTTTTATGTAATAGTTTGATCATTTGCATTTATTCTTCATCAATCTTCTCTTGTTCTCATATAGGTACCAAATTCTCAATACCTTCATATTTTTTAAACATATGTAAATAGATCTACCACATGTCCTATAAATCTCCTTGAACCTTCTCATTTGACTCAACAAGGTCAACCAACATGATGTCTTTCTTCAGAGACTTTTATTTCACATCTTCACCAACTATTTCATTGACGAAGGTAAAAAATTTAACACTCTTCTCATAATCAACTACAACATCATCAAGATCACTCTTTTCTTCACTTATGAAGACTAATTTGTATCTATTTTCACCAAGTAGAGAAACAATGGTGAATTTCTCATCATATACACTTGCATTGTCTTCTTCACATTCCCTTTGAATCACACTTGTAACTCCAATCTCTTCTTCATTTGTTTCTCATATGATAGGTTCCTCTTTAAGAAGATATGTGGTGGAAGGGTAATGGATAGGTTCATGAGTTTGAAAGGGGGTATGAGGTATGGTGTATGTCTCATGAATGGGATTTGGAGTGGAAGGAGTGATTTTGAAACTTAGGCTCTTGGATATGGAGGATTCCTGAAGGAATTCTTGAAGGCAATCAAGTGGAGTTGGATAATGGACACTTCATTCTCTTTAACAAGCACCTCATCTTTCTCATGGCCTTCTTGAGGATCTTCAACAACTGAAAAATAATTTTTAATCTTATCAAATAGATCCTCCTTTTTGTTTTGAAAAAATTCTTGGATAAACCTCCAATATGGACAAGCTAGAGGTTCTTTGGGAGAGGGAAATAAATCTTGATTAGGCACAAAATTTTCTTTGGTTTCAAACTCTAGATCTTGTCTCACTTCCTCCTCCTCCATTTTTAGATCCAAATCTTAAATTTTTTTATCTATACTCTCTTGTAATAGCTTATATTGAAGGTGATTTATGGCCTCATGAAGATAAGTAACATAATAATGTTGATATGAGATACAAGAGAAATCTTGAGGAGGGATGGGAGAGACTTGCATAGGTTTAGATTCTTATTTGACTTTGACTCCCCAATATATATTTGTCTCACCTTGTTCACTCCATGGTTTCACCACTTGATTCTATCTTGGAGTTTTGAAAGACTTCTTTGGGTGTTATTGAGGAAGAGAAGTAGAATCTTGGATCTCAAAAATAGGTTTATCAACAACAATCTCCTTATTTTGAATGCTCTTTTGGATTGAATTCCAAGAAGGGAAGATTTGAGGAGTATATGAAGGATTTGAGACACTTTAAAACTCATTTGTAAAGGTATCTTGGGGAATAATAAGTGGAATAAATGAGTGCTAATGTGGTGTGTATGAATACACATAAGGCTAATGGACTTGTAACTATTGTTCTTCATAGGATTTTATCTTATCTTTAATGCTTTGAATGAGACCACTTACATCCATCATCTCACTTGATAATCTTTGCTAATTTTCTCTCTCAATAGTTCCCATTATTCTTTCATTAGTTGTAATGAATCTCTCATGTTATGAATGAGATGACTAGGGATATCTTGACCATATTCCCTTTGTGTATTAAGGTCTTATCATGTAACTATCATAACCTCAGTGAGTTTGTTTTAAACTTGAAATGGACTAATTTAAGAAGTGACTATATTGGTTAGGAACATCACAAGTTTGAGAAGGCTGATCATATGAATATTATAACTCATGACAAAGATAATAAGGATCATAATACTGATATGGATCATAGTGAGATTGATAAGGTTCATCATAAGATTGATAGAGAACACTATAAGCTTGAGGAGATTCATCAACTTGAATGAAATTAAACTCTACTTCAAACTCAACCATAACAACCTCCTTAAGACAATGAAATGAAAACACAACTTACTTTGAACAAGTGATTGGGATACTAGAAAGAGATAATTGAGAACAGAGTCACAATTGATGTTTTGAATGACTCTAAAGGTTGATATGTAGAAGAACAACAATAAGAATCCTTCCATAACTTTGGACCTTGGTCTCACGAAGCATGGCAAAATTGTTATCAATAAAATTTTCACCCTTTGTAAAGGTATTTCAAGCCTTCCAAATTTGATGTTACATGGAACACCTCAGGGTTTGGGTACCTTATTGGAGAGGTGAATCTTTAGGTTAAATGGCTAGTCCCTGAATAACTTTGGCTCAAAAACTAATCTACCACTTGCTAGGAAAAGAGAGATAGACCTATTATAATGAAGGTGATGCACTAAATATGATTTGACCACTACCAACCAATTACAAATACACTTCAAACATGATACTAACCTAAAAACAACCCTACCCCAAATCTTCCTCTCTACATCAATGTTTCTCATCAAGGTTGTGAAGAGTGTTTGATCTAGGAGGACTAGTGAAGAGGTCATGACATGACACTATTGAAAATACTACTCACTAAAAACTTGCACATCATTTAAACACTTAAAGAGACCTATAAAAATATTCCAAATTTAACATGAATTATAAACAAGGACAAACATGCCAAGGAATAAATATTATCACTTAGCAAGATCAACTAGTCAAGCATGCATATTGAAACCAGTCCATGGAGAAGGAAACACTAGATTATTCTCATTGATCAAAGGTTAAAAATGGGTAGGGCTTCACCATACCCAAGTGGAGGATACAAACTTAGACTATCAAGGCTTAATATATAGATAAATGTGAGAGGGAAGGAGAAGGGCTTAGGAGGGGGGGAGAGAGAGAGAGAGAGAGAGAGAGAGAGAGAGAGAGAGAGAGAGAGAGAGAGAGAGAGAGAGAGAGAGAGAGAGAGAGAGAGAGAGAGAGAGAGAGAGAGAGAGAGAGATGAGATGATAAGTGTCTCATGAGTTATAAGAAAAAATAGATGTATGAAATTGACCCATCAAGTACTCAAGAACAAGTTTTTGTCTCCTAGATATTTTCTTATGCTCCAAGTGGCATGGAAGTTTCAAACCTTACTTGACACCTTACTTAGCTCTCCAAAACTACTCTTTCCCTTGGCTTGTGGAATGAAAAGTGGGCTTCTTAATGATCAGGTCATGTTGAGTTATATCTTTCCTTTGATATTGATTCCTTTCAACTAATTTCTCTAGGTTCCCTTTGACACATCACTTCATTTTATTTCTAGGTATCTAGAAGTCTCTTTGTCTCACTAGGCCAATCTTGCTTACAAGTGTCAAAACTTAGACTTGAAAAAACTTCGTCTTCTCCAATTTGTTCTCTCTCCATGGATGGACTATTCACATCATATTAGACTTGAAAAAACTTATTTGGAGCTCTTGTTGGTAATTTGGATTGCCAAGGCCAAATTCCAACCCCTATAACTAAAAACTTTTCATGGTACTCACCTACGCCTCTACATGGTGCTCTCCTAAGTGATGATGTCTCCTAAGCTACTTTTTGAAGTCATACAAAATTGTTAGAGGTGTTATTGAGTATTTTTATGATCACCATATGTCTTAGATGTCCTTAGTATTTAGATGATGTGCTTGATCATCATAGTGGTCATTGACTTTCAAGTGAAGGGAACATGTCTTAGGGTCTTGTCATTATCATGTTTCCATTTAAATTATTGTCAAGTATCATCATGGTGTTTGATAATGTTTATAGGTCTTTAAAAAAGAAGTGAAGTGGTCTTGTGATCTAAAGTGCCTTGATGGAGATGTATGAGACGTGGTAGTTGATAGATGGTATGGCCATGAGAGAGAATATCAAGATCTAGAATATTGGGTAGAGGAAGGGGTCTTAGAGAGCTACCACCTATGAGCACTTTCTCTCATTTTGGTTCTCTCTCCTTTATGAACCATCTTTAACAAGGTAAGGCACTTATAACACATTCTTTATGTAGGTAGGAAACTAGTTTTGCTTGTTTTCTCCTCTCCTAAGTATGGTGATAGGAAAATGGAGGTTTATGAAGCATTTTAGGAGTTTACTCCACCTTCCCATATAATTATAGAACTTAATCTCACACGTGTGAAGTGTATAGAGATGTAGAAGACAACTGAATGCCAAATCTACAGTCTGTAGGTAGGTTGGAGAGGTTGTACAATTCAATAGTTGATCCATGGGTATTAATACTCATTATGACATTATTTTTAGGATCCATGTCCATTTGTTCTTATTCATGTTTCTCACACTTCATCAAAGCCTATAATGGCCTAGAAATCACTAATTTTCCCTTAACATCCTCACAGTCTAAGTTTATCATATGTTAAAGTATTTTAGCATATGTTAAGGTTGTTTGTAAAATCCTAGGTTTCTTTTGCACTATGTATTCCTCCTTTGAGATCCTCCAAACTATTGTATCTTGTTAAAGTATATGCTTATGCTTTCCTAGGACCCTTTAAGATGGTCTTGACATTGGATTCATGATTATTTTCACTCCTTATGTTTCGTTTCACCTTCACAGCTGTATCACTACCATTCAACCATAGTTGTGAATTTATCACTCCATTCTCAATTTTATATATTTCATTATCATTACATACACCTATCACTACCTATTCATCCACCTCATCAATCCATTATTTTTTTGCATTTAAAGGATATTGAGGATCATCATGGTCTTGGAGATGAGTTATACATCCTATAACTCTACTAAAAGAAGTAAATCTTCATCTACAGCCATGGTCAAAACTAAGTTAGCCTATATGCATAGTCAAGCCTTTATGTGACATGAACTTCTTAAATTTTGAGTCAAAGAGGTCATTAGAGAGTTTTGAGATGAATATTTAAGGTACCAAGATGACTTGGTTGGTTATTAAGAGGGATTGATAATCCAATTAAGGTAGAGTGATAATCCCCTCAGTCTATACAAAGCATTAAAAGTCCACATATAACCATGTCTTAGAGGTGTAGGTTGAAATAAGCTTCATGAAGGAGAAGTTGGCATGTTTGAAAACCTTAAAAATTAAGATGAGATTCAAGAAAGTCTATGAGTTTTGAGAAAATAATTGGTGTATTACAAGGTCTTAAACTCACCTATAGTTAGGATTTGAGGGTTTCTTATATTCACATAGTCAAGATGAATGTGAGGTCTACTTCATCAGGTCATGAACCTATGAAAAAGACATTAGATACATGAATAATAAGGTTTATTATCACAATGACATCATTAAAAATGGCATCATGGTCATGTTAGTAACCTTCTCAAGGTCTGTTAAAATCCAATTTTTACCTATATCCATACAAACTACATAATATCCACTTATAGTTATATGATTGTAATCATGCTTAGTGAGATAGGTGAGTTCAAAGTGATATTATGCTTAATATACACCTTATGGTTCATCAAATAGTGATAGTGTAAATATCATGGTTGAAAATATTAGCAGGGTCAAGGGTTTGATGAATGGATTGGTGGCCTATTTGGTCAAAAAGTGACCTATAGGCCCAAGCCTATAGTTCCTCTTTTGATCAAACCAATCTAAGGTGGCCTATTTGAAGGTGAGTGAAAGAGGTTTGAGGTTTGAGTGAAGGGTACAAAATATTTAAAAAATTAAGGAGAGTTAAGTATGTGATGATATTATCAAAAAACCTAAGATACATATCCAACATACCTACACACAGTCAAATGCATAAAAAACAATAAAAAAGGAGTGAGCTACAGTTTGTTTATCCTTGAGAGCTCTTGTCTAGATTGAAAGAGAATAAGACTATGGGCATGTTGAGAGGAATGAGGTTCATTTGAGAGTGGTTTCTACATGACTTAACACTCTTAGACAATTTATACCTTGATATGAAGATGGATTGATCAGAGAGTACAATTGGGACTTATTCAAGCGTAAGAGACCTTGAACACATAATCAATGCCATAGGCAGTTTTTAGAGAATTTGTCATTTTGAGACATCTAAATGTGTAATTATGCCTTAAAATTGGTAAAATTTGTAATTTTAGGTGTTTTAATCTTATCATGTTGTCCTCAAGGTTATGTTAATAGTGTAAATAGTTATTGTTCTATCATAGAGCTTTACTAATCTGCTAACAGTCATTCATGAGACCAAATGAGATATTGAGAAGTTTGAGGGCAAAATAGATAGTTGGGACTTAATAAAAGGTATTTAGATAAAAAAATATAATGTTAAGTGTATTAATTTACTCTCTAAATTAGGTAACACTCATCTTTCAAGACAACATGCCCTTGAGGGCTAGTTTAAGAAGAGAGACCTTGAATAGGCCTACACACTAAAATTGGTGGCATTTATGTATATTGAGTGGTTTTGAAGATATCAGAGTATATTATAGGAATTTAATAAATTTATAATGTAATATAATCATTTTATTATAATAATAAACTCATGTTAAATAGGAAAATCACCAAACCTAGCCATCAAGGTTTCACAAACTTGACTATGTATAACCCTAGGGTAGAGAAATGAAGGGTATACAGAGCATAAGGTGACCCTGGGGGAGATCAAATAATGTCATCACCTTTTTATCATGTGGTATGGGTTAAAAATTCATTAATATTTCATTATAATGATAAATAATCATGCATACCTTTGTCTTCCAAACATACAAATTAACAGGGAACCCTACATGTAGTATTATGAAAGAATGGAGCAAGGTTGAGGTTTGAGTATCCAGAGACACTTTTAAAAGGTTTTTAAAAAGTTTAAATAATATTATATGATTATTTTAACCCCTAATATCACCTATAGTTTCATTAAACCTCTAAAACTTAGTAAAGGCTAATCAGGGCTAAAGCTAGTCTTGAAGCGTAGAAGGCCCACAACAAAATGGAGACACTCACAGACTCCCTAAAGAAAAATGAGACCATGATAATGTGTGATAAGTTGTTTTATGTATTATCATATTTTTTCAAGCATATTAAATTATTTATGATGTCCATTTTAGTTTTTAAGACCTATTCAAACTATGTAGTTTAGGCAGCCAATTTGACCCCTCATTTTATATGCTTGGATATTTCACCACAAGGAGACTTGGACCAAATACTCTTATAAATATTTCAGTACCCATATGTACTTAAAATAAATGGATTATTTATTTTCATTTATGGGAAAACGTTTATGAACCATTTATAATACTATAAGTAGGTCTAGAATGCATGTAGAAAGCTCATAATCCACTTCCCTATGTACATATATTGACACACCTTTTTCATAGGAATCCTATCTTGTCAAGAAATTTTAAGGGTTTTATGGAATATATATACATGTAAATAATTTATATTTTGTATGTTTGTACTTTATTAACCATTGTTAAGATGGTGGACCTCCAAAACCCTCTATAAACCCTACTACAGACTAGTCTTGAGAAAAGTGAAGATTCTTGCACCCAAACACCCATGAATCACATAATAAATAGTTCAATAATTAATTACACTTAGATAGGGAACTAACCATGGTAATTTTTTGTATGGAACTATATGGACATTTCAAAAAATAGTGTTTTGGGGGGAAAAGATCATAACGAGAGGTACAAGATAGTTTAAGAAGATGCCAATCATTAAAGAATGAAGTTTGACACTTGTTTCACATTCTCAAGGAATTGGATGTCCAAAACATTAACTGTAGGTTCCTATTCAACTCTCTTCTAATCATCTATTTTACATATGTGAAGGACAAAGTGACGTAGTCACCTAGTTTGGTAAGGTTACAAGTGTTTTTTGCTCAAAAGGACTTATAGCATTGTATGTAGTATTGATTCAGGCCTAAAACTCATTTGTTCACAGGTTCTCAAGGTTTCATGTAGGATTTCATTACCATAAAGTAATAAGAGTTAGGATACTAGACCTATTTGGCCTACTAGACCTACTTGATCAATAAGTGAAGCTAAAGAATGGTGTAGAAGGTTGTTGAGAGAGTTAATGTAGATTAATCAATGCATAACCAATCCTTAAGTTCCAATCCACGAATAATTTATCCTTAAGTGGAAATCAATTTGTAACTTCCAATTTGTATAATGCTTCAAGATAAGGTTGAATCAGTCAACTACATCCTCAACTACCTCATCTCAACTCATAAGGAATCATGCAGGAGCATCAAACATGGAAGTTTTTTGGAGGACTATTTGTAACTAGTTGTAACTAAAGTAATGTATGAGTTAAGGATGGTCATTTATGACATTTCTTTGCTCTCCTATATTCCATTATCTCATCTTCTTCTATCATCACTTCGTATATTCTCAAGCCTTATGGCCTTGATTGGGATTCCTCTCTTGGGGGATGAGGAAACTCGACCAAGATTGAACTTTGTAACCTCTTGGATTAATAAATGGACTAATTTATATTTTCTAATATTGGCTTATATTTTGTATATAATTATTCATATTTGTATAAGTTGTATAAATATTCCCTTAATGTGTCCTTGTCACACCTATATGTTGACTAGTTGTCTTATGCAGTTTGTGTGAAGTGTCAAAGTTTGATGATCATGTTTGGAGTGTAATTCAATTAAAAGTGCATCAAGATAGGCCTCTCTCCCTTCACCTCCAATTTATATTCATTCATCAAGACCTTAATATGAAACATTATTTCTTAATATTTTTGGAGATAATGTTTTAGTCCATTTATGGGTCATTAGTATTGTTAGGAATACAAGATTGAGTGGATGAATCAGTTAAATGCATCACCATCACTAGTATAGGTGTTCCTTTTAAATTATATTTATAACTCTTTTCATCCCCAAAGAAAAATAGGATTAGTAAAATGTTTCAAAGTTGACACATCAAAGGAGATAGCCTCATAATCTAGAGGTTTGGTCTAGTTATAGGTGACCCACAACTTGTAGACCAATCCAATGTTAGTCAATTTTGAAGGAGAAATAAACAATCTAATTCACCAAGGGTGTAACTTTGGTTGCTATTAGGTCTCAAACTACCCCTAAGAACTCATTCTACACCAAAAGGCTTTATTTGACCTCATTCCTTATAACCTTTAAAATGTATAAACCTCATTTTGTATAATAATTTATGAAGGTTATTTGGAAATTGAGCACATATTTGGTGACCCATTGTGGCTTTACATCTCCATGATAAATTTTAGGTTCTGACTCTAAGTGGAAGTGTCTTTTTATGCTCTTATCTCTTCTCAATTAGGCCTCAATTAGGCCTCCTTGTCTAGAAACTAAATTTTGACATAAAAAAACTCCCACACATGTGATTCACTTAACCCATACTAATTTTAACCTCCACACCAAGTTTTAGCTCCTAATACCCTGTACATATGGGTCAACCATGAAATGGTCAAAAACCCTAGTCTAGGCCTTTGACATGCATAAGAGACCATTTGAGAGTTTTAAAATATTTTTTTAGGTTTAAAATATAAATAATTGTTTGAGTTGTTTGATGCCTCTTTATGTGTTTTCTAGGACTGCACATAAACCTTTTGGCTTGCAAAATAGTGTTTTTCTCCCTTCTTGGCCAACTTGGCAACTTATAAAGCTCATGTAGCTCTATATAAAACCTAAATATATGTGTTTGAGGTCATAAAACATTTTTAAAGTCTTTTTATGCCTCTTCCCTTGATTTGGAAGCCAATCCACACTTTTTATACTCATAAACAAGCCTGTAGCCTTGTATTTCTGAGCAATCCATATAGTTTTACCTTCAAGTTTACCAACAAATGGCATGGTAAAGTGATAAAAGGAGTTATAAATGTCATTAAAGTCATTTGGAGGTTATACCAATTCATTTATATGTATTTTAATGTCATTTTCTCAGATCAGATCACTAAGAGGGGTTTAGGAGGGTTTTAGGCTTATTTTGTTCTTAAGGAGTGTTCATAAATAAAAAATCCTTATTCTCTATCCTAATACCAAAATAATATAGTTAGGGGACCCATACAAAAACTACAAACACAATTTTCCACCATGCACCTTTTCAATAAAGTTATGAGCAAAATTTGGTGCCACTTAGGTGGTTGAGTCTGCATTTGAGAGGGGTTTGGATTCTTAAGCCTTGTTCATGAAGTTTAGGGATCTAAACCATAAAAAAATTCCATGATTTTGTATTTTTGGAACCCTTTTACCTATTATGAAATTAATTTATGTCCAAAAATCAGGGTCATGGCATCACCAAGCAAGATAAGATGGGTCTTGAATGACAATCATTCATGAAGAAAGCTTGAAGAGCTCTTAAGGCCAAATTGGTACTTTTATTACCTTCCTCTATATTTTGATCATATTATATTCTATATTATAACATTATATACATTCCCATTCTCTCAAGACTTATGTCACATTCACCAAACTTCTTTTCTCATGACTACACTTATAGTATGTTTGTGTAGTGCACTTAAACTCTTAGGCTTATCTCCATTTCATCCTTGGCTATTGGGTATTAGGATCAAAATGAGATCCTAATATATCTATGAAACCATATTTTAATGTATTTCCTTTCTTTATCTTCTCATATTCCTTTAACTCTTTCAAAACAAGCAAAATCTCTCATGAGGGCAAGCTGGCATGTAGGTTTCATGACTGTGTATGCAGGGTTTTGGTAAACTTGTCTTTGATCATCTCATTTTTGAAATTTCATTTAGGTTAATTGGACCCTAAATGACCTATTGAACTTTTTTTACAATATAATTTAGGATCCAATTCTCCTTTTATACCTGCTCTACCTTATCTCTTCAACTTGAAACTAGACTGATCTCTCTAGCAGACCTATAGGTATTCATTTAGGATTGGTCTACAATATTGAGGCTTTAAGATCTTTATCCAAGTCAAAAAATAAGGTAAATACCTTTTACATCCTAATAATAACCTAATAAACTTATTTTAAAATCTTATCACCTTTTCAATGACCTTATACCTTTAAAATAACCATTCATATATTTCAAGCTCATCCAAGAGATAGTTGTAGTTGACTACTAGGAAAGAGTTTGAAATTTGAGTCTTTAACTTAGTTTACTCAAATCCATAATTGACACTTTGAAATTAATAAAACCTAATTTAAACTCCTCACTAATATACAATTTTCATGACCTTTTCATAGCATTTCACAAACCTCTACCTTTGTCTTCAAACTCAAACCTATGCATGATTGTTAAGGCCTGTGAACTCAATCACACTAAACCTCATTAGTTTTTAAATATATAAGGTGTCTTCATGATTATATGTCCTCCATTATTATATTTTTTAAACCATGTTCATATTACCACTCTCCTTGTATAAACAAATATTATTTTTTTAAATGAGGACCTATAGGTTTACTACCTATAAGTCTACCCTTTTTTAGTTAGGTGCACTATTAGAACATCTTCTTGAGATATTTCGAATTAGGGATTATACTAACTCATGATATTTTATTATTTCCTCTACCTTAATATATTTATATACCTTTTACTAAACACCATACCACTTCAAATTTCATACTTTGTAAATGCAGACCTGTAGCAGGAGGTATCCTTATGTGCAAGGTTTTGCATAGGAGTTAAAGTTTCTTCATTAATTCCTACTCTTTCATGGTTTTAAATGGATTTATTCAATTTCTAATGAGTTTATATGAGTATTCATTACATTTATCCATTTCCAAGACACTTTTATTATGAAACCTAAATCACGAAAGCTCACTTACAGGTTTGCAGACCTGTGAGTGACTAAAGCACCTTTATATTATTTGAAAGTAGATGTTAGACTTTATTAGACCTAAAATGTATCAAATGTGTTTTAATACACTACCATTGGATTCCTAATGAGGTAAATACTCTTATACGCCCTTTAATAATTCAAAACCAAACTTTATTACTCCATTATTGCAGGCAACTTGCACATATAATCACCAAAATGAGAGAGCATTGTGAATTTCTTGGATAAGGTGTTATTTGAGTATAAAATGAATAAATTATGGTATTTTAGATAATTATAGGAATTAAAAAATGATAATAAACCTTAATTAATCACCTCAGACATTGAAAACCTTGAAACAATTAGAACTATGACAGTCACTTGCACACTATGCAAAAGAGTCACTTTCTTGCTTGACTAGTGCATATATGGGATAGATGGTGATTAAAAATGATGTATGAGTTTTGTGTATACCTCTAAGGAGCATATAAAATTTTCACCTTGCCTCCATTAATTCACACCTACAACTATACTACCCAAAACTAAAATAGTGGGATTTTGAATCTAAAAAAAGCACCTTAGTTCCTTAGTAATTTTTCATAAATCTAAGGATCTCAATAAAATTAATAATGCCACTAATTTATATCCTATATGGGTCCCAAAATTTAGTCAAAAACTTAGACCCCAACTCCACCTGTATGGCCTATACCATGCATTTGAAAATGGTTGTCGTTAGCTTGTGAAGAGATCGATGGGAGAGAGGAAGAGTTTTATGCATCTGTGAGACCTAAAAATTATTTTAATGCTTTATTATAACCTAAAAAATCTGAAAAGACAATCTTGGTCTATTTCCACCTTAAAGTGAGCTCTTAAAATTTGTACAAGTGCATCAAACTCCCTTCTAAGTGTTGAATTTCAAGATTATGACCATTTTATGACATACTTACATAAAATGAATTTATATAAATATTCCAATATCCTTGTAAAGTTTCTTTTCTAGATTATTCACTTGGGGAGCTTTGACATACATGAAAATTAGCAAAAAGCACCTTTTTCCTTATAAAGCACTACCTTAGAGTCCACAAAAGAACCTTAATGTTTCTAAATCAACATAAAATGTTTAAACAAAGTGATTAATAAATGAAATGACCTTAAATTACACCTAAGGACCTATGGGACCACTTGACCAGGTTTTATCACTCCATGACATGACTAGGCTAGTACACACAAAGATAAAGTATTACCTTAATTTCCCCAAAATAACCTTAAACAATGCTAATAAGACTTTATAAAGACCATTTAGAGACCAATAAGGCATGTAATGTTCTATGAACATGACTTGAAATAAAATAAAATAATTTTTTTACCTATAGGGGTTGAAATTTTGACCTTAGGGGTCAAAATTGGTCAATAAGAGTAGTCATAATACGGGTCTGAAACACTCAAATAACATCCCATGGGGAGTATTTATCAAGTTAAAATATATGTCATTACATTCCTTTTGCATATAGTATATTTCACCATTTTTCACACACAATGCAATGCCTAGGGAAGAATGACATAAGTCGAATGCCCTCCTTAGATTATTGACTAAGTATGTAACACTCATTAATAGAGAGGTCCTTGAGGTCAGCTCAACACCATGATCCTACTAACACATTTTTGGCAAAGTAAAAAGACCTAAGGTGAATATTTAAGTTATATGTTTCAAATTCCATACACAAATCACAAAAATAATTTAAATGGATACATTTGTGTACTTATTTGGTTCCTCCATCTGGATCTACTATTTAACAACTAGATCTGATTCTTGATTTACAACCTTCCTTGGTCAATAATCCAAAATCTCTACTATCACTTTATAAATACCTCCACTCACCATGAATGGCATCTCATAAGCATATTTGACTATAAATAACTAACTTTGATCATTTGTATACTCTCCACCACTCTTAACTCACTTAATGCTTATATACACCTACCATTCCATGTAACCATAAAAACATGTAAATATCTTTTTTTGGAGAAAAATATGAGGTTTATTATAAAACTAAACCCTATTTTATATCTCCTATATTCCCCTCCTACTATACAAAAAATTTCAAGATCCAATTCTTAATGTAAACCTACTATCTCTAACCTACTCATGACTTCATTAGGTCTCTTGCATGCACACTATCTTGAAACTATACATTACGGTATGATAACTTTCCAAAAACACAAAAATCCTTAAGAGAAGATAAAATAACATTAGACTACCATGTTTTATCAAATTTCTATGGAGGGAATGCCAGATATGAAAGTTGAAAGTTACAAACCCTAGGAAATGGGTTACATAATCTTGAGGCAATCCATGAGGGTATAACAATAACTAATTTGAATCATATTCACCTTCAAGTGACTATAAATATTATATAGTATCTATATTAACTTCCTCTAACTTTTCCAACAATTCTTTGACTTTAACCAATCTTCTAAAGTCTTTTATACATAGGTTTACAAAATTTTGAGTTTATCAAATTAGAGTTTAACATGGTTACAAGACTACATCTCACTTTCCTTACTCCTCATACCTCCATATGGATTAAAATCCTCATAATTACTCTATTATAGCTACCTTAATATTTTCATGTAATTTTAGTGTCCATTCAAAAGATTTAAGGCTTTTATATCTTCTAGGGTTTCACAAGATGCTATAGGCCAAGAGCACTCTAAAATCTCTTATTTAAAATTGAATAATGTCCAACACCTCCTTTATCTTATATGTTTTATATACCAATCTCCTACATATTTTTGAACAATCGTATGGATTCAAAAATCTTCTCTTCTTGAAAACATGACAATTTTCTCATGACTATAACTACCTATAGTAGGACATGTAGACCTAGACCTCTGTTCATGGACTCTTCTTAACTCCATACATTACCAAAACCAATATAAAATAATCTAGGATTTTATACCTCCCTAATACATCCTCACTATGGTTCTTTTGTCCCAACACAAACTTTCATGAAGATACATTCACCTTTTTCATTAACCATTACATACCTTGTAAGACATTATTCAGGATTAGAAGTTTCTTCTTTTATGATTCTTAATAACTAACACACTAAATTTAAGGTATTATATTCCTTATGATAAATTATATATTTACCTTCTTATAAAATAATCATTCTTACACAAACAATTCTTAGTATTCATAAAAACTAGATTGCATATACATTGTCTTCTAATCTACAGGTCTGCAAGTAAAAAATGGTCATGATTTTCACAACAAAAGGGAAATTTTGAACATCAATGCACTTAAATATTATATAACCACGTACACAATATCACATACAAGTAACATTCTTTATATTTATTCCACAACTAATATGTACATATGTTTTACTATCATAATATGGCCAATCATGAGCCAACATGGATCTCTCCTCTCTTATTCATGTTTCTTCTATTATCTATGCATTATACATATAATATATTATCTATCCACACCTACTACCCCTATCTTACTCCTCTACATTACTATTATTTCTCCATCATGCCAAAGTTTCATGGAAAATTCCTTCCAATGCCTATTCCACATAGGGTGGAAGTTACTCTTCACATATTCTTTTTGTTTTTCTTGATTTTACAATGTTTGTCACTTCTAACACATGGAAAGATAGATTTTATACTATTTTAGGGCCTTATAGATCCATAAAAAACATAAAACATAAGTTACTAATCTCTCAATACCTCTAAATCCACTCTAAGGCTTATTTACAAATTTGAATTTCAAATTCCCCCATTTTGGCGAGAAACACCATATAGGCTAATTCACTAACTTCAATGACTCTTTAATGACTCTAAACCTCATATGGGATCCTACAAGACCCCTTACACACTCACAAGACCATAAATGGTCATCAAACACACACTCAATCTTCATTTCCACCTATGCTCTAGTGATGCTCTTGCATCATACTCCCAAGGTGGGATAAATTTGGAATCCTAATCAAATGCACCTTCATGTTATCTTCTTTATTCTTCCTAGTCTTACAATTCATGCTTCTTAGGTCATCTTCTTCTATGGTTCTAACACTCTCCATCTTCTCATTGGTTCTTTCATGGTTTTTGTTGTCAAATACAATACAAATCTCTTGATCTCCATATAGCTATTTCTTCTTCCTTGTTGATGTCCATGCTTCTTCATATTCCTACACCCTTGTCTACTCTTTCATGCACTTGTCCTCCCAAATAAGTATATTTATTGATGTCACTTGCATATTTGTTTCATGAGCTCTCTCAAGAGTTTCCTTCTCTAAGTTCTTCATCAGCTTCATGAGCAAATTTGCCCACACCAAGCCAATAAAAGTAAAACCTACATAAATTTGAGACTCTTGAGTCCCCTCAACTACCTATTTAAACCTTCCTTCTCCATAAATCTTACAAGTAAATTCTTTCTTACTTTTATCTCTCTTTCCTTATTCTTGTTTTGGTGGCACACTCTCTTGCTCTTTTTTTACTCTATCAAAGGCAACTCTACCTTATTTATTCGACTGATTACTTGAACCATTTTTCACTTGATGTAAACCCAACTCTTTTTATTTATCTCTATCATATGGACAAATTGTGGCCCAAAACTCTACTGATCCATTTGGAATTTCACCTCTCCATGACCTCATTTGCATGCTCTTATTTGTCATCATTTCACTTGTATTCCAAATTGCTAGAACTAAATTTAGATGCATTTGGGCACTCCAATAGTTACCTATATTATCTAAAAACATCAAAAATTTAGTCTTTACCTCTTACTTATTATCCACATTACTTGTAACCTTGTTTGCCTCTTCACATGCTTGTTTGTCTTTAACTTATTTTTCCATATCAACACTCTTTTATAGCTTTAACTCAACTTTTTCAAACTCTTTGATCACCTAAAACTCTTGGTTGATCCTTTTTTCACCTTCTTTATCATCCTCCTTAAATCTCTCTCTTGTACTTACAACCAACTCTTCATACCATGCATCTTGTTTCCAGCTCTCTAACTCAGCTTCTCCATTCTAAAAATTAGAAGTCTTCTCATTATTTTCACATGCAAACATACACAAATTATTAGTTTTACAAATTAGAGGCTCATATGCCTCTTTTGATGTGTCAAGCATTGGCATTCTTTCTTCTTACTACCCTTCATTTTCTTCTTCCTCACTAATAATTGGTCCTTCCTCTGAATAGCAGATAGACCACTCTTCAACCTTTTCCATACTCATTTCATCTTTCCCAATGTGTTGATCACCTTATTTATGTTATAAATATAATTGTCATTGATGTCAAAAGGGATACTATGGATGTCATTGATGTCAAAAGGATCAGGCATGATAGATGGAGAGAAGAGCATGTTTCATAGTTGTACTATGCAAAGTTGTCATGCTTTTACAAAGACCATTTATGGATGTTTAAAGTCAAATAAATAGAATATCCATTATGGGTTTTTCATGTACATTCCATAAATATGGTTTGTAGGTTTAGAGGAGAAGGAATGAGATCCAAATTGATTTATATTTTCTCTTGAAATGGATAGGGTTCCTCAATAAAACCCTAAGAGTTTAGCCATGGAATCAACAAGCAAAGTTATATTTTAATGTTGACTTGGTATAGTTGGGAACCTGTATCTTAAGTTATAACTTAAGACTTTATCATTATTGTAAAACCAACCCCTCAAGATATCAATTACCAACTCTAAGTAATGATCAATGGACTTAATATTTCCTAAGTCTTAGACTTTATATTATGTCCCAACTTGATCAAATAACTCATTATTAATTAGAGATTGAATATCCAATGGAGCACGGTGAAGTCAAAGTGTCAAAGGTCCCTCTAATTTAATGTGCAAGTGACAAGTGTCACAATCATGGATCTTAGATATTTAATTTATGGTGTGGGTTAAAGTCAAATTTTCAAAAAGAAATGTGAGGATGCCAAGTGTCTTAATAACGAGAACTAATAGCAATATACATAAGGAATATGTTTACACCAAGTGTCATATCCTTGAGGGTTGGACTGATATAAGATTGAGCTTATGAGAAGATTTTATAGTGTGTGGGTGATCATGTAAAGGAGATCCAATGGAGTGAATCAACTAAATGATATAAAGTGCTTGATGTTTATCGACATAACAAAAATTTAAAGACTGAGTAGGATTGAGAAGATTGAAAGAGAAAAAGTGATCCAAAGATATAGGAAGATGTGAGATGAGGTTAAAGTATCAAATTTTAATGACCAAGTTAAGTGAAATGTCATGCATCTTTGGAGATCAAATGGTACCTGGAAGCTTCAATGAGAAATATCCAATAGAGTGAGTAGATTCATATGAAATAAAGTGACAGATGTTTAACATCTTGATAGAAATAAAAAATGTTCATATTTAGAGATCAAATAGAGAGTGTGAGCCTCTCAGAGAATGATCGAATAGATGCATTTTAAAGTTGAGATATTTGAATAGATACCATTGGATCATGATACCAAAGGTAAGATCAATGACTAAAATTTGAATTCATGTCCATACAAATGGTTATTTACATGAACATGCATGAACTTATGTATAAGCTCAATATGTCAACACAGACAATGAGATTGATCAATATAACCAATCAAATCTATAATAAAGAACCTATGCATCAAAATTTGAGTCTAATAGATGCTATATATAGTAAATAAACCTAAAATTATGATGTGATTTATGGAATCTATTACAAGGTGTCATGGTTTAACCACCTCTCAAGGATCTGTTAGCTCTAGCTATTATACAAGGCACTAATATGTTGATCCTTTGATGAAATGGCAATTGATCGGCCAATAGAATTAAGATGTGGGAAATTAAAATTCAAGTCATAATGAAATAAATTCCAAAACTTATAAGATATGTTTGGAGTCTAAGTGTGAACATAAAGAAGAATCAAACCCTAGATCATTTGTTTATATATATGATATCTAGGAAAAAGAAAATTTTTCTAAATAATTGCATTTGTTATTGAGCAAAATTGAATATAGAGCAGAGTGGTTAGTGAATGCAATGAAGTGTGTTAAATAAATAAATATATAAACACATGATCAATATAAAAAAGAGTAGAGTGGAAGAAAGGCACAAAGAGAATGTGTAGAATATGATCAGTCACATATTAGACCTATAACAAAGAATAGAGATCTAGATTTATGTATGAATCTAATTTGTAAATTGGAGTTGTAGCTCCATAGATGATTTTGATAGGTTGGTGCCATCATAAAATCTGAGTGGGTGCTCAAATTAGAGAGTGGGTGCTTCCTTAGAGTTGGTGGTCTTAAATCAAGGGATTGGTGTCCTTAAACATTTTAACTAGTGAGGTTTTCCAAGTGAGGCTTTGAACTATGAGGCTGGATTAGAATAGTATATTCTAATAGTTATTCTCACCATGTTTTTTTGCAATGGGTTTTCCATGTATACATCCAGTGTCATGAGTATTTGTGTGTGCATGTGATCATTACATTTATATTTTAATCTACATATGATTTTTAATCTACTTTAAAAGGATTAAAGGACTAGTTTTAGTAGATATACATTGGAGTTTATCAAAATAGAATTTAACATGGTTATAGAACTACATCTCATTTTTCTCACTACTCAAACCTCCTTATGGATTCAAATCCCCTTAAAATACTGATATGTACTCTATTCTAACTCCCCTAATAGTTTCATGTAATTTTTAGGGTCCATTCAAAAGATTTAAAGATTTTATATCTTTTAGGGTTTCACAAGATGCAATAAGCTGAGAGCACTCTAAAATATATTTTTTAAAATTGAATAATTTCCAACACTTCCTTTATATTATATATTGTCTATACCAATCTCCTATATATTTTTGAACAATCTTATGGATTGAAAAGTCTTCTCTTCTTTAAAACATAACAATTTCCTCATGACTGTAACTACCTATAATAGGATATGCAGACATAGACCTTTGTTCATGGACTCTTCTTAACTCCATACATTAACAACACAAATATAAAATATTTTTATCATTTTATACCTCCCTAATACATCCTCACTATGGTTCTTGTATACTAACACAAACTTTCATGAAGATACATTCACCTTTTTCCTTAACCATTACATACCTAGTAAGACACTGTTCAGGATTAGAAGTTTATTATTTTGTGATTCTTATCAAATAACACACAAAATTTCAGGTATTATATTTATTATGATAAATTATATCTTTAAATTCTTCCAAAATTTTCATTCTTACACAAACAATTCTTAGTCTTCATAAAAAAACTAGATTGCATACACAAAGTCTTCTAATCTACAGGTCTGCAACTAAAAAATAGTCATGATTTTCACAAAAAAGGGAAATTTTAAACATAAATGCACTCAAATATTATATAACCCCATACATAATATTAAATAAAAGTAACACTCTTTATATTGATTCCATAACCAATATGTACATATGCTTTATTGTCATACTATGGCCACTCATGGGCCAACATGGATCTCTCCTCTCTTATTCATGTTTATTCTATTCTCTACACATTCTAAATATAGTATATTGTCTATCCACAACTAATAACCTTATCTTACTCCTCTACATTCCTATTATTTCTCCATCATGCCAAATTTTCATGGAAACTTCCTTCCAATGCCTATTCCACATAGGGTGGAAGTTACTCTTCAGATATTCTTTTTATTTTTCTTTATTTTACAATGTATGTCACTTATAACACATGGAAAAACACCTTTTATACTATTTTATGACCTTATAAATCCATTATAAACATGAACATAAGTTACTAATCTCTTAATACCTCTAAATCCACTGTAAGGCTTATATATAAAATTAAATTTCAATTTGCCCCATTTTGGTGAGAAACACCATCTAGGATAATACATTCACTTAAATGACTCTTTAATGACTCTAAACCTCCTAGGTGATTCTAAAATACCCCTTATACACTCAAAAGACCATAAATTTCCATCAAATACACACTTAATCTTCATTACCACATATGCTCTAGTGATGCTCCTGTATCATATTCCCAAGGTGGGATAAATTTGGACTCTTAATCAAATGTACCTTCATGTTGTCCTTTTTATTTTTCCTAGTCTTCTAGTTAATTCTTCTTGGGTCATCTTCTTCTATGGTTCTAAAACTCTCAATCTTCTCATTGGTTCTTTCATGTTTTCCTTTGTGAAATACAATGCAAATCTCTTGATCTCCATATAACTCTTTCTTCTTCCTTGCTGATGTTCATGCTTCTTCATATTCTTACACCTTTATCTACTCTTTCATGTACTTGTCCTCCCAAATGAGTATCTTTACTGATGCAACTTGCATATTTTTTTTTGAGCTCTCTCAAGAGTTTCCTTCTCAAAGTTATCACTTTCATGAGAAAATTTTCCCACACCAAGCCAATAAAAGTAAAACCTACATAAAGTTGAGACTCTTGAGTCTCCTAAAATACCTTTTTTAACCTTGCTTCTTCCTCTATATTAAAAGTAACTTATTTATTTATTTTGTCTCTCTTTCCTTATTCTTGTTTTGGTGGCACACTCTCTTGATCTTATTTTCCTCTATCAAAAACAACTCTACCTTATCTCCTCCACTAATTATTTACAACATTTTGCACTTGATGTACACCTAACTCTTGTTATTTATCTCTATCATATGGAAAATTTGTGGCCCAAAACACTACTAATCCATTTGGACTTTCACCTCTCTATGACCTCATTTCCATGATCCTAGTTATCATCATTTTACTTGTCTTCCAAATCACTAGAATTAAGTTTAGATGCATTTGGGCACTCCAATAGTGACCTATATTCTCTAAAAACATCAAAAATTTACTATTTACCTCTTCTTTATTATCCACCTTAATTGTAACCTTGTTTGCCTCTTCACATGCTTGTTTATCTTTATCTTGTTTGTCTACCTAAACACTCTTTTTTGGCTATAACTCAACTTATTCAACCTCTTTGATCACCTGCAACTCTTGGTTTCTCCTTTATTCACCTTCTTTAGCATCCTCCTTCAATCTCTCTCTTATACTTATAACCAGCTCTTCATACCATGCATCTTGTTTCCATCTCTCTAAGTCATCTTATCCATTCTAAAAATCTAAAGACTTCTCATTAGTTTCACCTACAAACATACACAAATTATTGGTTTTAAAAATCAGGGGCTCATATGGCTCTTTTGATGTGTCAAGTATTGGCATTATTTCTTCTTTTTTCCCATCATCTTCTTCTTCCTCACTAATAATTGGTCCTTCCTCTAAATATAAAATAAACCACTCTTCTACCTTTTCCATACTCATTTCATCTTTCCCAAGGTGTTGATCACCTTCTTTATGTTGCAAATATGATTTTCATTGATGTCAAAAGGGACACTATGGATGTCATTGATGTCAAAAGGATCAGGAAGGATAGATGGAGAGAAGAGAATGTTTCACAGTTGTATTGTGCAAAGTTTTCATGCTTTTATAGAGATAATTTATGGATGTTTAAATTCAAATAGATAGAAGATATGTTATGGTTTTTTCATGTACATTCCATAAATATGGTCTGCAGGTTTAAAGGAAAAGGAATGAGCTCAGATTTGATTTATCTTTTCTCTCAAAATAGATAGGGTTTCTCAATAAAACCCTAAGAGATTAGCCATGGCATCAACAATCAAAGTTATATTTTAATGTTGACTTGGTATAGTCGAGAACCTGTAGCTTAAGTTATAACTTAAGCCTTTGTCATTATTGTGAAACTAGCCCCTTGAGCTAAAAATTACCATCTCTAAGTAATGATCAATGGACTTAATATTTCCTAAGTATTAAACTTTATATTATGTCCCAACTTGATCAAATAGCTCATGCTTAATCAAATATTAGAGATCTAATGGAGCACGATGAATTCAAAATGTCAAAGGTCCCTCTAAGTTAACATACAAGTGACAAGTGTCACAATCACAGATCCTAGATAGTTAATCTATGTTGTGGGTTAAAGTCAAAAGGTCAAGAAGAAATGTGATGATGTCAAGTGTCTTAATAGCAAGAATTGATAGAAATATACAAAATGCACATGTTTACACCAAGTTTCATATCTTTGAGGGTTAGATTGATATAAAGATTGAGCTTGTCAAAATATTTAATAATGTGTGGGTAATCATGTAAAGGAGATCCAACAGAGTGAATGGAATCAAATTATATAAAGTGCTTGATTTTTATTGACATAGCAAAAAGTTAAAGACTGAGGAAGTTTGAGAAGATCGATAGAGGAGAAGTGATCCAAAGATATAGGAAGTTGTGAGATGAGGTTAAAGTATCAAAGTTTAATGACCAAGTCAAGGTAAAGGTTGTGTCTTTTCAAAGATTGAATAGTATGTAGAATCTTGGATGAGAGATCCAATAGAGTGAGTGGACTTAGATGAAATAAAGTAATACATGCTTAACATCTCGATAGAGATAAAATGTGCATCTTTAGAGATCGAATAGGGAGCATGAGCCTATTAGAGAATGATCT
Source organism: Torreya grandis (assembly GCA_037957365.1). Taxonomy (NCBI): domain Eukaryota; kingdom Viridiplantae; phylum Streptophyta; class Pinopsida; order Cupressales; family Taxaceae; genus Torreya; species Torreya grandis. The sequence goes on from JARHVA010000092.1 coordinate 2,767,809, forward strand.
AATGGATGCATTTTAAAGTTGAGATATTTAAATAGAGACCATTGGATAATGGTGTCAAAGGCAAGATCAATGATTTACATTTAAATTCATGTCTATACAAATGGTTAGTTACATGAACATGTAGGAAATTATGTATAAGTTTTATATCTTGACATAGATAATGATATTGATTGATTTAAATAAAAAAAACTACATTAAAGAGACTATGCATCAAAACTTGAGTCTAAAAAATTATATAGATAGTAAATAAACCTAAAATTATGGTGTGATGCATGGAATCTATTGTAAGGTGTCATGGTTTAACCACCTCCCAAGGATCTGTTAACTCTAGATATTATATAGGGCACTAATAGGTCGATCCTTTTATGAAATGGCAATCGATGGGCCAATATAATTGAGATGTGGGAATTTAAAGTTCAATTCATAATGAACTAAAGTCTAAAATTGTCATGATATGTTTGGAGTCTGAGTGTGAACATAGAGAAGATGCAAACCCTAGATCATTTGTTTATATATATGATATCTAGGAAAAAGAAAATGTTACTAAATAATTACATTTACTATTGAGAAAAATTGAATGTAGAGTAGAGTGATTGGTGAAGGCAATGAAGTGTGTTGAATAAATAAATATCCACACATAGGATGAGTAAAAAATAGATGAACAAAGGCACAAAAAGAATGTGCAAAATATGATCAATTATAGATTAGACCTATAACAAAGAGTAAAGATTTGGATTCATGTATGAATCTAATTTATAAATTGGAGTTATAGCTCTATTGATTAGTTTTATAGGTTAATTCCATCATACAAGTTAAGTGAGTGCTTAGATTAGGGAGTGGGTGTTTCTTTAGAATTGGTACTCTTAAATTAGGGGATTGGTGTCTCCTTAAGATTGGTGTCCTTAAACATTATAACCAGTGAGGTTTTCCAACTGAGGCTTTAAACTATGAGGTTTTATTAAAACACTAGATTCTATAAGCTATTCTCATCATGGTTTTTCCCAATGGGTTTTCCATGTATACATCTAGTGTCATGAGTATTTGTGTGTGTATGTGATCTCTAAATTTATATTTTAATCTAAATTGTAATGAATCTACTTTAAATGGATTAAAGGACTAGTTTTAGTAGATATAATGATTCACCCCCATCTTAGTATCTAGCTATGTTCCAACAACTAGTATTAGAGCCTAGGGTTCCTTCAAAAAATCTTAATTAACTCAGGTAGATCTTGGAATAGTGAACACAATAGCTATTCAAGAAGGATTTTCATCAAACAAGGCACCTCTCTTTGATGTATCTAACTATGCATTTTAGAGTATAAGAATGGAAACATATCTATCCTCATTATGGTTTGATGTATGGATGTTTGTGGTAAATGGATATGAATCCCTTTCTACACGTCCTACTAATTAGGCTACTAAGAAGGCATATGAGAATAATGCCAAGGCAAATAATCTTATTCTTTGTGGATTGTCAAACTCAGATTTTTTCAAAGTTATGCAGTATCAGAATGCATAAGTTATCTGAAACAAGTTGAAGGGCATCTATGAAGGATATGACAAGGTAAATTAGGCCAAGCTACAAACTTACAAAGGCAAATTTGAGAGCCTTAAGATGAATGAAGAGGAGAATATTGTAGACTGCCTCCTCAAGGTAGATGAAATATTAAATACAATTAGAGGCCTTGGAGAATAAATGAAAGAGTTAATCATTGTCAAAAAGGTTTTAAGATATTTTCCATCAAGATATGATTCTAAAATATCTATAATAGAAGAAGAAAGAGAACTAGATAAACTCATAGTTGATGAGTTGTATGGGACCTTCATAGCCTATGAGATGAGATTGGGAGAGACAGACGCCTTCAAGAGAGAATCTATATTCAAAGTAGCCAAGCAAGTAAAGAAAGAAACATCTACATCTAAATCTAAGGAGATCAATGAAGAAGAAGCTTACTTTGCCAAAAAAATAGTGTATCTGAAAAGTACAAAGGTAAGTTACCCTTCAAATGTTTTAACTTGGTAAGTTAGGACATTTTGCTACTAAATTCCCTCAAAATAAAAAGGAAAACTCTAAGCAAGTAGAGAGTAGCAAAAAGATGAAACCCTACTATCCTAAGAAAAATAAATTATTCAAGAATAAGAAAGGTCTATACACAAAAGAAGATAGTAAATCAATGGAAGACAATAATAGTTCAAATGATGATCATGACCATGCTTTTATGGCCAAGGGAAATGAATCCTTGTTTATGATAGTAGGATCAACTTTTATAAATCTAGATCAAGATGAAGTTGAAGACTTGGATGAAGAAGAAGGAGAAGTGGATCTAGAATGTGAGATCATATGTGCTCTAGATGAGATTGAAAAGCTGAGAAAAGAGAACTCAAAATAAAATAAGCTTAGATAAAAGGAAATTGAAAAAATGTCTAAAAGTCTTGAAAATTTTGATCAAATGGTAATTAGCCTAAAGATACAAGTTGAAAAGGTTAAAATAAAAGAAGACATAGTCAAAATGGAAATACAATCTAAATCTAATGAATGTGTGAAGATTAAAGTAGAAATAGTGGATTTGAGAAAAGAACTTGAAAAATCCAAAGGTCAACTAAATAAAAGTCTAAAGTTGATAGGAAGATCAGACATTCTTGATGAACTGATCAATTCTCAAAATCCCTCAAAAGAGAGATTAGGTCTTGGTTATGATAAGTGAAAAAGTTCCTCAACTAGTACATCTACTAACCTATATGAAAGATTCAAAGCAGGAGAATCAAGAACAAATAAAGAGAAGCTTGCAAGGATACAAAGAGAAACTCAAACACAACTGATGTGAAGAAAGTTAAACCCAAAAATAAGCTTGAAGAGAAAAATAAGACAAAGGTATTTGATGCTAATGGATGCACCAAGGTGAGAAACTTGAATAGGCCACAACTTAGAATAATTCCTCATGCTACACCAAGAAATTTTATGGCCAGGTATTCCTCATCTTTTTATGGTTATTGTTATATTTGTAATCATTTTGATCATAAGGCTAGTATTTATAGAGTTGTAACTACAAGGAGAATCAATTTTTGTAAGAAAAAATTCATTTTCTCCTTTATTAGATATAAATATAATGTGCTATAATTTTAATAATTTTGGTCACATAGCTAAAAAATATAGAACTAGCTTTGTAACATCAAAATTACACAATGTAAAGAGAGGCATGTCTCCTAGTATGAACAAAGGTTCACAAGTCTCTAATAAAGATAAGAAGAGGACATATAAGAAATCCAATGAAGTGTGGAAAGTTAAAAATCAATCAATATTTACTCAAAATGCACTCCATGCTAAGGAGTAGAATTTATGGGTAATAAATAGTGGTTCCTCAAAACATATGACTGGTGATAAGAGCAAATTCATCAAATTGAGTAAATGTAAGGAAGGATCTATTAGCTTGAGAGATAACACAATAGTAAAGATCAAAGTCATAGGAACCTTGAACATAGATGGTAAACTGTCTACACATGATGTCCTTTGTGTTGAAGGATTGAATTATAATCTACTAAGTGTCAACCAAATATGTGATAATGGATATAAGGTCACATTTTATGTAGAAGGTTTCAAGTTAAAGATATCTAGTAAAATAGTTATAGAAGGGAAAAGGATTGAGAGCAATATCTACAATATTGTTGAAGTGAATGGTAGTATTTACATGATGGGAAATGTTGACACTTGGATTTTCACCCTTGAGGAGATGCTCAGCTCTCCTCATCCAAATGGCAAAATGGAATCATCTCTCTTACTATGGGTGATAATTTTGTTGAGATGACTCTCTAGATTAGGGGCTAGCTCCCCTTGATGCACCTTTAGAGATGTCTCTAATCTATCAATTGTGTATGAAAAGGGTTAATAAAAAAACTAAGAAAATAAAATGGTGATGCACCAATGAATAATGTCCTCCCACTTGAATATAACCACTACTTAAAAACAAACAAGGTGTTTCTCACACAAGACTCATAGCTCAGTATTTAATATTTCATTAATGCTTTATATGCTAGATTCAAGAAGGTATATGATTATTATAAAGGGTGTGGATGATTCTAAAGAGATATACAATCACAAACCACTTCTATGATATCTCAACACATAAAAAAGAATACTAGCAAAGACTTGCAATGATTCTCCTTTCTATAAATTGGTAGACCATCAAGAGTACAAGGCTAGAAAAGGGCAATCTTTCACTAGACTAAACCAACAAGATTCAAGTCATTACTCAATGTTACATCATGTGAGTGGAAAAAACACTTGTATATTTCTTTAAGAGTTATTTGAGTATAAATTTGGCCATAATTTTTCCAATAACCAAAGGAGGCCCCCAAATGGGCCAAGAGAATGCATATTTATATCTTTGAGAGGTAGAGTAATTGAAGGAAGTTCAAGGGTCACTTAGACATTTGTCATCTCAAGAGAATTGGTTATATTTGTAGGAGTTACAACTAAATAGATGCACTAGTTACAATTTGTTACAACTGAATAGAGACATTAGTTGTGTTTCATTACAACTAAATAGAAGCATCATTTATGTTTTGTTACAACTGTTACCTCTTTTTCATCTTTAGGTTCCTACCAAGCTTTTATTTTAAACTCTAATAGTTATTTTTTGCAGTCTAAAATTGATGTTTTATGGGGCGTCACTCCTCACATTTTCTTCAGACATTTTTATTGTGGTCATTTTTTGTTTGCCCTTTTTCTTCCTTTGTATTAGACAAATTTTTTGAAAGAATTCCTTGGACAATCTTTTTGAAAGAATTATTTTAGACTTTCCATTTGGCCCTTTTGGTTCTTTAAAATGACCCTTCAACAAAGTGAAAAAGGCCTTTTTCTAAAATAAACATACCATTTGGCTTCTTCCAAGTGCCCCCTTGGAAGAGTTGAAAGTTTCCTTCATCTTTTGGAAATTATCTTTCAAAAGGAAAAAACACCCCTCAGATTTTTTGAAATGGTCCACCTTCCCACAAAAATGATTTTTTGGACTTTTTCAAAATGTCCCTTTGGGAAAGTTGAAAGTGTCCTTTAGATTGAAATATTCCTTTAGAAAAGTTAGAACATACCCTTTGGAAAGTTTCCACATACCCTTTGTAAAAGTTGAAGTGCCTTTTAGAAAAGTTGTCTCAAATAAAATGTCTGAAACAATTCCTTCATAAAAATTTAAACATACCCATCGAAAATGTTACCACATACCCTTTGAAAAAGTTGTCACATACCTTTAAGAAAATTTATCTCAGAAAAAATGTCTAAAATAATTCCTTTAGAAAATTTGAAACATACCCTTTGAAAAAGTTGCAACATACCCTTCAAAAAAATTACAAGTGTCCATTTCAGCGTGAAACATACCCTTTGGAAAAGTTGAAATTGTCCTTTTTGGATTGAAAGATATCTTTCAAAAAAATTACAAAGTACCTTTGGAAATATTGTGCAAATAATTTGTCTAAAAGAATTAAGCACTTTGTCCTTAGGATATTTGTCTCAGATAAATTGTCTAAAAGAATTCATCACTTGGCCGAGTGAAAAGTCTAAAAGAAATACACTTAAGGAAAAAGCTTTGGACAAATTTTTTGAAATAATTTGGCAAAAGATTAAAATAAAAAACTTGAAAGAATTCAGTAAAGGCTTAGCAAAGACCAAAAATGAACTTTTTTAAAGGAATAGACTTGTACATTTGTTACGGGATTTTTCAAATAACACTTCTTACGAAGAAAAGCTAAGTACTAGACCTGGCCAAAGATATATAATTAGATGATTTTTGCAAATAAGGGTGCCCAATTTTAGCCTAAAGGGCCAAAATTTGGTCAACAAAATGGTGACTCACAAGGGTAGTATGTCTACTATACTAACTAGACCTGTAACCTTATCCAACTCAGGGCCAATGGATTCAATGGATTCTTGAAGATGACTAACAAGGATTATACCAAAACAAAACACAAGGAAACACACCACATAACAATGACAAGACCAAGAAAAGATAACACAAAACAAGACAAGGGCAAAATCACACATGTGCATAAGCACTTAAGTAACACAAGGAAAATAGGAAACTATGTAAAAAACAAAAGGATAACCTCAGTAACAATGCTTTAGATATATCCCATTGACTAGGATATGCATATCCTCTCCATCTAACTTTGAGAGTTGGAAAGCATTGTGTTGTTTAGATTGTGTGATCACGTATGGGCCACTCCACAAAGCATCAAAATTTGTGTGCCTTCCAAGTTTGACCCTATTTTCATCCCATTTTAGGATAATGTCTCTTTCTCTAAAAATCCTTGGCATGGACTTCTTGTCAAAATAATTATTTGTTTTCTCTTGGTGAGTTGTCATGGTTTGCATAGCTTGATCTCTTGTCTCCTCAAGATCCATCAACTCACATAACCTGACTTCCATGCTATCATTCTCCATCAACTCTAGATAATAGGTAAGATCTAAAGCTAGTAATTCAAGTGAGATAGGAAGTCTAACTTCCCTTCCATACACAAGTGTTTATAGTGAATTCCCAATTGCTCTCTTTGGGGTGATCCTATCAGTCTAAAGGGTTGTCTTCAACTTGGTCTACCAAGTCCTTTGATTTTCATCCATTATTCTCTTAATAATCCTAATTAATTTCTTTTTTATGGAATTAGCCTGTCCATTCCCTTAGGGATAGTATTTGGAGGAGATGCTAAGATAGATGTCATGCTTTAAATCCCATTCGCTTGTCCTTGTTCCTAAGAAAGCTTATGCATTATCTAAAATGATTATTAAAGGAGATCCAAACCTAGTTACTATAAGTTCATAGAAGTCTAGGACTGAGTTTCCATTTTCCTCCTTAAGAGCTACAGCCTCTACCCATCTTGTAAAATAGTTAGTGGCTATCAATACCCACTTTTGGCTAGTACTAGAAGGAGGATTGATCATACCTATGAAATCCAAACCCCATTGTATGAAGGGTTTCTCAACCTAGATTGGATGAAAAGGCAAGGCAAATATTTTTTTTCTATCAAAAAGAGCACACTTTTTTCATTTCATTACCCAAGTGTGAGTGTCCTTAAATAAGCTAGGCCAAAAGTAACCAACCCTCATAATCTTAGCAGATGTGGTTCTTAGAGCAAACTAACCACTAGCTAGTCCATCATGAAACTCATGAAATAGTTTGTCAATCTAATCCAAATTAATACACTTCAAAATCCCACTTAAAAATTCCTTTCTAAATATCACTCCATCAATAAGTACATAGGTAATAGATTTCAACCTATAATATCTTCTTCTAGCTCTATCGAGGCCTTGTGGACACACACCGGTTTGAAGGAAGTGAATAATGTCTTATGTCCAACTCTTCATGGTTAAAGATATAGCTATTTTAGGGTCATCATGGAGTGTAAAAAAAATCTCTATTTTCTCTTTTAATTCTAAAGCTAGATTCTCACATAGTCCTTTTCCCTTCACTAGCTTGGTTGTTTTGATCTTCGCATCATACTCCATCACTTTGGTGATCCAACGTACCCTTTTCTCATTCAAATATCTTATCAATAGAAATTATTTCACACTAAGAAGAGGCAAAAAAATGTGAATCTTTTTATTAGACAACATATTCCTAAATTTCTTTAAACTCCTTATGACTGAAAACACTTGTTTATCAACATATGTGTACCTTATCTCATAGCCTTCCAAACCTTGACTAAAGAAGGCAATATATATTTCCAAGTTCTCATCATTAGCTTAAGTAACCATTAGAGATATCACCTCTTCATTCCAAAAAGTATACAAATTGAAGTCCTTGGAGAAGTTTGGACTTGCAAGAGTAGGAGCTTGGGCAATGGCTTGCTTGATCTCCTCAAAACTTTCTTTCCTCCATTATGTCCAAGTGGATATCTCATCCTTCCTAAGAATGGAGGTCAAGGTCTTGACCAGGTTATAAAAATTATGAATAAACCTCCTAATTAAATTTATCTTTCCAAATAAACTTTACAAACCTTTCTTATGCTTAGGTAAAGATAATGCCAAGATGGCACTTACCCTTTCAAGATCGATAGACAAACCTTTCTTAGAAAAAATGTTGCCTAAGAGTTTGCCTTAATGAATAAAAAACACACACTTTTTAGGTTTAGAGAGATCCCAAACTCTATACACCTCTAAAAATTCTGTCTTAGGTAATTCAAATGATCTTTTGCTTCCTTGGAGAAAAATGTCACATCATTAAGATATACCAGTACAATGTCATTGATTAATCCTTGAAAATCCATATCCATTGAATGTTGAAAATTAGCTCTAGCATTTTAAAATCTAAATGGAATATTCCTATAGGTGTATGTGACCCAATTTGTGGTTAAGGCTATTTTTTATTGGTCACTTTCTTTCACCAAAATCTGATTGTACCCAAAATAACCGTCTAGGAAGGAAAATATCTCACTACCTACCACCACTTGCATAATTTTCTCCATGGAAGAGAGGGGATAATGATCTCTCAAAACCACTCTATTCAAGTCTTGAAAGTCCACACATAACCTGATCTCCCCATTATTCTTTCTAACAAGGACTAAGTTGGCTAACTAAGAAGAATGTTTGATGGGAAAGATGATTTTGGACTCGATCAGTTTGGTGAGTTCTTTCCTCATGAGAGGGTTAATCTTGGGATTGATTAGCCTTTGTATTTTCTTGATTGGTTTGAAATTTTCATCTAGATATATGTTTTTTTAATCCAAGCTTGGGTTAAAACCCTTTAATCACTATACTCTAATGCAAAAATATCACTAAAATCTTTTCATAGTTCAATGTAATCATGCCTCTCTTGACTAGTGCATACCCTCCCAAGTGCAAGTATCTTATCCTTAAAGATTTAAACCCTTTCATAGTTATCTTTCTTAGTGGGCATACCTACATTTTCCTTCTTGAGCTAGTCATCCTCATTGAAAATGCTCTCAAGAGTCACTAAGCCTTTAGGAAGCTTATTGGACTTTAATTGGACAATCTTCCCTCCATATTGTTGCTATAGTTCAGAATAATTATTGGAAGAAATCTTAGCCTCTTATTATAGGAAAATTTCTATTTTTTTGTCACTATAAAATACCTACCAATTGGTGGCATTATCAAGTATGGATGGTCTCACAATCACCTTTAGCTGGGGTTAGTTTTTGTCTTACTTTATGCCCTTTAGAACATCAAATAGAGCACCAATAGATGCCAACCTTTTAGCATGATTAATATCTTCCCTTAGAATATCTCTGATGTTAAAAGCTATGAAATATTCTACAAGGTTGAATAGGATTTGAGTGAGGAGTTCTTAGTCAACTTCTACCCTCTAACTTAATTCACAACAAGCTCATTATCACCAAACACTTCCAATTCCTTGACACCTATTTTCCTTGACCATTAAAGGCCATGGATAAGGGTCTTATATTCTACCACATTACAATTGAATGATAATTGAAATCAGAAGGCTAAAAAATACCTTTCCTTTGAAGGTGAAACCAGCATAGCTCCACCACCTACCCCCATCTTGTTTCTAGACCCATCAAATAAGATATGCCACAAGCCATTCACATCCTCACTTGGATTCATCAAATTAGGCATGAAAGATTCCTTCTCATGCATATAATAGACTCTAAGATCATATTATTCAATAAAATTGTAAGGATCATGCTCATAGTTGTCATTTCCCCACTCATCTAGGAAAAAATTAGAAACTCCTTGAAGGGAATATGATGGAGATTGGTAAATATGAAGCTCCTCTTCATCAATGATAGCATATTTAACATTTTATAACTTAGGTGAGTATGGTTCCAAGTGATCTCTATGAATAGGTTCTGACTAAATCTTCACCTTAGTGACATATTTTGTTCTAAACACCATGTAGGACTAATTAGCTTCCAAATATCCACCTATCTTGGATGTAAAGTCCCTTGACAATCAAAGAGAAAAATAGGTAGGTAAATATAATAGTATGACATCATGTTGAATTGAAAAATTAAGACAAGCTTGAAGGGTCAAATTTAAACCTTGCACTATCCCCAAGGTTTTGGCTGGTGATCTATACAATTACAAAACTCCTTTAGTCTTTGACTCATACTTGAGCCCTAGCTTATCTGCTATACATTTGGGCATAGATGATGTAGTCATTCCACTATCTATGATGAAATTATTAACCAAGAAATCACCAATAATTAGAGACAAATAAACAAGGGGAGTCTTCTTGTCTTTTTTCACTTGACCATCAATAGATTAAGTTTCATTGACCAAAACCACATTATCATTTCTATATGGGCCAGCTTGTTTGCCCAATCCATGAAATTATTTTTTAAGTATATCTTTCTACCTTGGTAATGTTAGATAATCCCATAATTAAATATTCATACGAAGCTTCTTCATCTGGTCCACCACATTGATGGAAGGATTACTCACCTTGGGGTTTTCTTTATGAACATTAACACTCTATGATGGAGCATGTGTAGGTAGAGTTGTAGTAGCTAGCCTAAAATTTGGAATCCTCTAATTTTATTATAGTTTAGGAGCTATGTTAGACCCACTTACCATAGGAGATGATGTAAGAGTCAGAACAGGTCCACCTTTTAGACCTAGTATTGGAGGCAACACTAGTATTCTAATTGCTTGTATTCCCCACATAATTAGTGACACAAAACTTACCCTCCAAATGATTCATGAGAGTGGAATTAGACTAAACCTATCTGCTTTCCATCCCAAATTACATTGTCATCTCAAAATTTGAAAATTGAGATGTTTGATCACCCTTTGTATTCACACCTTGATTTTGCATCTCATTGGCATAAGCAACTTGTTCTTGACCATGTTCAAATAGTGGATAGTTGGGTTGTTCTTGGAAAAAATTATTTTTAGTAGGGACAAGGGCCTTAGAGGATAAGGGATCACTAGGATTATATATTTGATAAGTCTTGACATGGGTAATTTGACCTTGTCCTTGATTATTGCCCCAAAAAGGAGGTATGTTTGTTTGTGCAAACTGATTGTAGGATTGATATGGTCTATAACATTGAGCTTGTTGTATTTTGAGGGAAAATAATTCATTTTTAAAACTTTTAAGTAGGATTTTAACTTCATTTATTTCATTATTAGGATCAATGGTATATTTTTTTTGACCAGACAAAGGAGCTAAAGTGGGCAATGCACTTTGACTAGGAGAATGTAAATCAGGGAATAGTGGCATTAGAGGTCTAGGAGTTATCTTTCCCACTTGAACAAGAAAATTATTAACATTTATGGCCATTTCATAGTCAATAGGTAGTGTGTTTCCACCCATATATTTAATCATCATGGCAATGTCACTATTCAATGCTTTCAAGTAGTACAAAAATGCATAGTTTGTGGTTGGCCTCACAAGAATTGGGATTTTGTCCCAAGTTTTTTGGAACCTAGTATTAAAATCCATCATGAATTCATGTGGTTCCCTCTTTATTGTGGTCAATTTCTTAGTTAGAGATAGATGATCACTCTTTTCCCCAAACTTATCAATCAATAGAGTCCCCAATTCATCCCATGAGCCAATAGAATTTGCAGATAAGGTCCCATACCAATCCAAAACCTTTCGTTTAAAAGACAAGGCCAAAAACTTCATATCTACATTTTCTTGGTTGATGTTGTGGATATTAAAAAAAATTATATATTATGAATGTGCTCAATGATAGTAATAGGACCATCTCCACTAAAATATGGGATACTTTTGAGGGCAGCTCCTGGAATTTGATCATATTAGGCAACATGAAAGGGAGATGCCCCGGTGAAAGGTATAAAAGGTTGTCTTATAGCCATTTTATAATGATCACTATAGATGTTGGGAATGGAATGTAACACAAAATTAGAAGCTTTAAACGCAAAATCTCTTTTATAAGGATGGGTATTGAAAAACTTGAACCTTTTGGTGGAATATGGAGGTAATTCCACAAACTTGAAGGGTACACCTTTAGCAGTAGACCTAGTGCTCACCTTTAGCATGGAAAATAGTGTAGAGAGGATTAAAAATAAATTTAGTCAAGCATTAGTCCATAAAAAATGAAACATGCATAAAGAACTAACTAACCAAGACTATCTATTCCTATGGGAATTACAAAGGATATTAAGAAATAAATGAAAGAAAGCAACACCATATTACCTTCCCAAATGGATTCACCATGACCATGTGGCTCAAAAACATGTTCTCCCTTGATCATGCATCTTTGTCTTTATCAATAATGGTGGTAAGCTCCTCCAATGCCTCAATAACACTCCACAAAACCTAGGCTCTTGATGTGGAATCACTAAACTAGCCTATCAATGAATCTTTGTAGAAACAATTTAGCATTAGAAGTTTGCAATGTTCAAGCTTTGAATATATTTGGGCATAATAAACTTGCACCAAAATAGATTAGAAATGATGTCCATGGCCTCTCTTTTTATATATTTTTGATATTGGTTAGGATCAATCTCAACTGTCTATCTTGAGATGAAGATGTGTGGTTGAGGATAATCCTAATATTTGGAATTAAATCCATAATTATCCTCAAGATGACCTTGGAAGAAGGGGAATTGAAGAGGCATGGGAGGCATTAGCTAGGCATGGGTGACCCATAATCCTATTATTTTATGCACTTATGGCTTGATGGATGCCACCTAATAGATGATGTCACTAGGTGATGTAGATAATAAGAATCAATTTTCAAAAATAAATATTCAACAACTCTCATGGAAAATCCATTTAAACCCTTAATTTGGATTAATTATCTTTAAGCAAGGTTAATCAACATTTGTGCCATTATTTGAAAATTGACCCTCAACTAATCAGAATGGTCAAAAAGTCATATTACTGGGTCATAATTTGACTCAGGAAGAATTAGAAGGTGACACTAGATGAGTTGGAACTGTATTCCCATTTAAGATGTTTAAAATAGAAAATAAAAAAGGTACATGATGTGTACTAATGAATTTAGAAGAAAAGAGTGATCTAGAGCACTAAATGGTAAAATGTGTCAGGATCTTAGAGTATAATTGATTACTTTTGTATAAGCAACTAAACATGAAATTGAAACCAGAAGTAATAAGTAACTAAAAATCAAAAATAGCAAATAATATGAGATACGAGAAACAACCAATCTATATTAAACTCTTCCAGAAGGAAATACAATGAAGAAATCTCTTTCTCCTCACACCTCTCAGATGTAAAATAATTCTCCCTCAAGAGTTCTCTCTCTCTCTCTCTATCAATTATAATCAATTCAATTACTGAATTGTTCCCCCTTTTTTTACAATATTACCCCATGGGTCTCTTAAATAGAATTGAAAGCAAATAATAATTAGAAAAATAGACTCAAGACAAATTTTAGTCTTTACATGCAAACTGACTGTTCTCCTAAAAATAGCAATTCTAGAAACACCTAAAAATGCATAGAAGTCAGTGTCGATATGAAGATGACCGATGTTGGCTGACCCCTAATCGATGCCGGTCAGTTCTGACCGATGATGACCGATGTCAGTCAACCCATAACCAATGTCAGTTGCTATGTAAGAATCTTTTAGCTCCACAACTCAACAATCTCCCACTTGGAGATAAATAGCTGCACCTATACCTATACAACAACATCCTCTAAACATCTCTAGCTTGTTTCTCTCTCTTCCAGTTCAATCTTGAAGACCAACAAAAGTTGAATGAAGATTCAACTTCTCCTTTATTACTAGCTTTGTTAACATATCAGCAGGGCTCTTATCTATATGGATCTTTTTCAGCTTCAACTGTCCATCCTCCAATACTTGTTTAATGAAGTGGTACCTAAGCGGTATATGTTTGGTTCTTGAATGAAAGGCTGAATTCTTTGCCAAATGAATTGTACTTTGACTATCACTATACAATCTGCAACTCTCTTACTCCTTTCCAAACTCTTCCATGAATTGAGTCATCCAAATCATTTCCTTGCTAGCCTTTGTGACTGCAATGTATTTTGCCTATGTGGTAGACAAGGCAACAACCTTCTACAATTTTGAAATCTAGCTAACCATCGTTCCATCAATAGTGAACACATATCTTGTGTTGCTTCTCCTACCATCCAAGTCACCTACCATATCCAAATCTACATACCCATGTAGAGAAGTGTTTGACCCTCCATAGCATAAATGCCTACTGCTGGTCCCTCTCAGATATCTGAGAATCCACTGAACTGCTTTCCAGTGTTCTTTTCTTGGATTGGCCATAAACTTGCTGACAACTCCCACTACTTGGGCAATATTAGGTCTAGTACATACCATTACATACATCAAGCTCCCAACTGCTAAAGCATATGAAACTCTACTCATGTACTCAACCTCATCATGTGATTTAGAACACTATTCTTTGCTCAACTTGAAGTGTCCAGCCATAGGTGTGCTTACCAGTTTTGCATCTAGCATATTGAACCTCTCCAACACCTTATTCACATAATCCTCTTGAGACAAAATCAAATTGTGATTTTTCTTATCTCTATTAATACTCAAGCCAAGGATTTTCTTTGTTGCTCCTAAATACTTCATGGCAAATGTGTGAGCTAATTTTACCTTAAGCTCAGTAATTTCCTGCATGTGTGAACCTGCAACAAGCATATCATCTACATACAGTAACAAGATAATATAACTACCATTATCCAATCTATTAAAATAAACACAATGGTCAGATTGACATTTACTAAAGCCATGCTATATCATAAACTTGTCAAACCTCAAATACCATTGTCTTGGAGCTTGCTTAAGACCATATAAGCTTTTCTTTAATCTGCACACAAGTTTCTCCTTACCTTTGACCTCAAAACCTTCTGGCTCATCTATATATATCTCTTCATCCAAATATCCATGAAGAAATAATGTCTTAACATCAAGCTGCTCAAGATGCAAATCCTCAATAGCAACTAAAGACAATACAGTCTGAATAGAAGTCATCTTTACTACAGGAAAAAAAATTTCACCAAAATCAATACCTAGTTTTTGTGCAAATCCCTTTACTACCAACCTGGCCTTATGTCTCATTTGTCCATTCTCTCTTTCCTTTAACCTGTATACCCATTTGTTTTTTAGTGCTTTCTTTCTATCTGGCAACTCAACCAAATCCCATGTATGGTTCTCTTCCAAGGAATCAATTTTCTCATTCATGCCATGATCCCACTATTTCCTAGATTCTACCTACATTGCCTCATCAAAACTTTCTAGTTTTCCACCATCAGTGAGCAACAAGTAGTATAAAGAAGGGGAATAATGAATTGGAGGTTTACTTACCCTTTCAGACCTCCTTATGGGTGTTTGAGACTCATTTACAACTTGCTATCCACCTAAATTTTCTTCTGACAGTGACCGATCTCGGTTATCTCTGGTCGATGTCAGTCTGCACCTGACCAATGTCAATTCCACCTGACCAATGTCAGTCTCCACCTAATCAATGTTGATTTTCACTTGATCAATATTAGTTTCCATTTGATTGACATCGATCTCTATGTTTTCTTGTGAGTGATGATTTTTACTCGCAAGCTCATTTTGGATCATAACCTCTTCCAAATCAAGATTGCCCTACTCAAAATTATTCAACCTCTTGAGCTAATCACTATACATCACCTTCTCATTGAAAACTACATCACAACTTCTAATAATTTTGTTAGTTTTTATATTCCACAATCAGAATCTGAAATCTCCAAAACCATAACCAATGAAAGTGCACAGCATAGATTTAGCATCCAGCTTCTTTCTATTTTCTTTATCAATGTACACAAAAGCTTTAAAACCAAAAACTTTGAGAAATGAAAGATCCACCTTTTTACCTATCTAAGCCTCTTCTAGAATTCCACCATCCAGTGTAGTAGAAGGTTCTCTGTTAATCAGGTAAACTGTAGTATCTATAACTTCTACCCAAAACTGTAAGGGTAAACTAGCATGCAACCTCATACTCCATGCGCACTCCATTATTGTTCTAATCATGCTTTCAGCAACTCCATTTTGTTGAGGTGTCCTTGGAACCATCCTTTCCCTATGTATTCCACTCATAGAATAGTAACTATTGAATTTATTATTGTAGTACTCACCACCATTGTCAGATCTAAGGCACTTCAATCTCAAACTTGTTTCATTCTCAACCAAAGCTTTCCATTTCTTAAATGTGTCAAAAATATTAGATTTCCTCTTTATGCAATAAACCCATACCTTTCTTGTAGCATCATCAATGAAAGAAACATAATACTGTGAACCTTCAATAGAAGCTACCTGAGTTGGTCCCCACATGTCTGTGTGAACAAGCTCCAACTTGTGCTTCTTCTTTGTTGACCTAGTTTTGAGAAACCTCACTTTCTTCTATTTTCCAAAAATACAATGCTCACAGAAATCTAGATCTATGCTTTTCAAATTTGAAAGCTTACCTTTTGACTTAAGAACATTCATTCCCTTCTCACTCATGTGACCAAGCCTATAGTGCCACAACTTTACATCTACATCTGAAGTAGATAAAACAGAAAGAGAATAATCAGTAATACAAGTAGATAGATAAAGTGTACCTACTCTCTTACCTTTTGCTAATACAAGTGCACCCTTAGAAAATTTCCAAGATTTAGCTATGAGAGTTATTATGCAACCCTCATCACCTAACTTTCATGTAGAAATTAGATTCCTCTTTAGGATGGGTACATGCATTACATCCTTCAACACCCATGTGTTGCCATTCTACAATTTTTGCTGCACTTTTCCTTTGACAAGGCTCATCATCCCCTAAATAAACTTTTCCAAAATCTACATGGACATAATCATTGAAAAATTCTCTATTTGGGGTTGCATGGAAAGAGGCACCAGAATCTAAAACCCATGATTCTACTTTATTATCCAAAAAAAGTGTAAGAGCATCCTGTGCAACAATACCTGCAACTTTTTCTTCTTTATTACCTTCATGCTGATTTCCTTTGTTATCCTTCAACCAATAATCTTTCTTTGCATGCCCTTTCTTTTCACAATTCCAGTAGGTTATTTTTCTATTTCTAGATTTGGATCTACTTTCCATCTTTGACCTTGATTTCCTTTGCTTGCCCTTCTCTCTTTGCCTTCCCCTACTTTCAACACTTAAAGCATTACCTAATGTTTCCCCTGTGCTTTTCCTGCAAATTTTTTCATTCAAGATTACACTAACAACATCATCAACTTTCAAGATATTTGAAGTAGATGCAGTATTACTAACTACCATTACCAAACTATGCCAACTTTCAGGTAAAGAGCATAAGATTAAGAGAGCCTTAATTTCATCATAAAAAACTATTTTGATTGAATTTAACTAATTTACTATTGTATAGAAATTATTAAGATGACTAGATACAGATCCACCTTCCTGCATTTGCAAATTAAATAATTACTTCATAAGATATACCTTATTTGAAGCTGAGGGTTTTTTATCTAAATTTGCCAAAGTATCCATTAACTCTACCATTGTCTTTGCCTATGATAAGTTGGAAAACACAGAAGCTACCAGGCTCAACCTTATAGATCCAAGAGCATTTCTTTCAAGAATATTTTATTCTTCATCTTTTATATCTGTGGGCTTCCTTGAAACCCCACCCAACGGTAAATATAGATCTTTCTGATACAAATAATCTTCAATATGCATCCTCCATAATTGATCATTCTTGTTATTGAATTTCTCCATTCTTAATTTACTTTCTTCTACCATTGCTTTGCTCCCACTCAATCAAAAACCCCTGTGAGTGAATTCTATAATCAACAAACACTAACATGCTCTGATACCACTTGTTAGTGTTTAGAGCTCTAATACCAGTTTTCAAGATCTTAGAGTACAATTGATTACTTTTGTATAATCAACTAAACACGAAATTGAAACTAGAAGTAATAAGTAACTAGAAATCAGAAACAACAAATAATAAGAGATACGAGAAACAACCAATCTGTATTAAACTCTTCCAAAAGGAAATACAATGAATAAATCTCTTTCTCCTCACACCTCTCAGATGTACAGTAATTCTCCCTCAAGATTTCTCTCGCTCTCTATCAATTACAATCAATTCAATTACTAAATTGTTCCCCCTTTTTTTACAATACTACTCCATGGGTCTCTCAAATAGAATTGAAAGCAAACAATAATTAGAAAAATAGACTCAAGACTAACTTTAGTCTTTACATGCAAACTGACTATTCTCCTAAAAATAGCAATTTTGGAAATGCCTAGAAATGCACAGTAGTCAGTGTCAATTTAAAGATGACGGATGTTGGCCGACCCCTAACTGATGCTAGTTAGTTTTGATCGATGATGACCAATGTCAGTCAACCCATAACCGATGTTGGTTACTTCTGACCGATGTTAGTTGCTGTGTAAGAAGATTTTAGCTCTACAACTCAACAAAATGGTCATTTTGACTTGAAATGATTTGATCAAAGTTAGCTAGCCCATAAAATACATTTCCCCATTTAGGGATACTTTAACCTGCATTGGCACTTGTAAATGACAATTTTGAATCATTTAGCATGTTTTATGTATTTTAACCTAAAATGTGCATTTGAGTGTAATTCAAGTAAGATTGATAATTTCAACACAAATCATGTTAGGAATTGGATGTCTACATTTTGCCCCTATTTGAGAAGGTGCAATGAGACATTCAGGTGAAGCAACCTGTTTTCAAATAAAAGAGTTGTCAAGAAGAAACTAGAATAGACCTATGATGCCCCCTTGAGAGGACATATTAGGATGGGATAAATGGATAAACTCTTGAAAAGAGAGATAAAGTGAGAGATTAACCCATGGAATAGATCACATCCAGATGAGCTAATGCTTGCACACGTGATTACCATCAATGATCAAAATATAATGAGAGGTATAATAGGCCCTAGAGATAAGGGTAATGGGAAAGATATAATTCATAAATGTAAGGGAGACACTATAAATGTACCTAATTTGAGAGTATAAGCTATGTGGTTATGGCATTGGTCAATCCTGAGACAAGTTACACACTAAAATATTACCATCATGGGCTTTAATGTGGAGAGCTTGGAATTATAGGAAAAGGGAGAACATTCTACTTTAGGAAGGGAAGCACCACTAGAATGGGGTATCCAAAGAGAAGATAATAAGAAGTGCCCTAGTAAAGCAAGTTTGGTCATGATAAAATAGTTGTGCTCTAGTAGAGTGAATCTTGATCATTGATAAATAATAAATAATGATTTTCCCCTATAGATTTGATTTGATTTGGATGTTGTTCAAATGTTATGCCCCAACATGGGTAAATGGCAAGCAAAATATCTAAAGGATATAACCCAAAAGATAGGTTAAAGTGAGCGGGTGCAAATAGACATGCAATGTTGTAATAGCTTAGAAAGCCATATAAAGCCAAGCATATAAGAATACACAAAGTGATGAGAGAGATTAAAAGAAGAATGGAGATACTTGAGTTGACCTCAATATAAATTGAGTGTTGCCTACATAGTTCTATGGACTCATGTTCCATCATGAACTTCAGGCCAATGTAGTTCACCCAAGTTTGGGAGAGAATGGAATGAGGAATGATGAAAAATGACCAAGAATTGATTAGACTCACAATGTATGCAAAGAGATGCATATCTAAGCATAGAGAAAGAAACTTGAAATGCATGCTACCTAGAAGCCTAATTCCATATCATGAGCTTAGGTTTGCAAAGTGTTCTTGAGAATCATTCATCAGAGCTGATGTTAATGTTAAGACATTGAGACTTGAGCACAAAGTGTTTGATATAGAAAAATAAATTAGGCATCATAAGTATGAATAACCTATAATGACATAAGATTCCAATTGCACTGAGCCAATTCAAATGTGAATAACTATAACTCGGGATAATGGTAAAATAATGACCAAAACTAGAGTTACAGTGATTTACATTTAAATAAAAAATCAAAAGACAAAGAAAAAGATAAACATAAATGAACCTAACTTGAAATCAAGATATGATCTATCAAGACTTAAGTAGGAACAAAAATGCTTAAAAACAAAAGTCAAGAATGTCTTAACAACATGGACCTAGATAGGAATAATCAATATCCATGTGGACCATCAAGGCATTCTTGAACACAAAAGAGAAAAATCAAAATCAAACAAAAAAAACAAGACAAAGAAACACAATACCAAGAAATAAAAAGAGAAAAAGAGAAGAAATAAAAGGAGAGGTGTGAAAGTACAATAAAACACCAAGAAAACTCAAAAAAAAACACACAAAAAAAAACCAAATTAGTGTGGTTTAAAGAGAAATGTTCATGCATGTGTGGTAGAGGCATTATTTTCCACCACATCGTTACAAAGAAAAATGACAAAAGAAATGAGGTAAGAGAAGAAAAGGAAGGGGTTGGCTGAGCTGACTCCACATGTATAAGACAAGTGGATGCTACCTACATAGTTTCATGGATGCATGTTTCAATATAAACTTCAAGCCAAATGTAGTTCTCCTAGGAAATGGGATAGAAGGAAAATGATGATTAGACCAGCATGATTAATGTTATAGGAGAATATGGAAGATACAACAAACAAACAAGAATGGTCTGGCAAATAAAAATTTGATGAGACAAGAAAGGATGGTCTTGAAAAATGGAAAGTGTATGGGATAAGGTGAAATGAACTAGTGTTTCTATGCTTGCAAAATGGCAAGAGCATTCTTTCTTAATAGTTACTCGCAATATGGTCAGAGCGTTCAAACTTAACAGTTGCTCACAAAATAGAGAGAGCATTCAAACTTAACAATTGATCTCAAACTGGCAAGAACTTAGGATGGTGGAATGGGAATGTACAAATGTATAGAAGCATGAGATAGTGTTTTTGTTCTTTTATAGATCATGTTATAATGTTTTTGGTATTTTGGGGATAAAATATGTACAATGTGGGGCCATCTAGTTGAGGATATGCATGTCCTAAGATTAAAGGTTCCAATAAGATAGCTAAGCCATTTGCAATGACCCATGCTCACAAATCAGGGAGAGTGAGGTTCTTGATAAAACAAGAAAGTAGAAAATACTTGTATTGAGAAGATGTGGCAATTCACCTATCGAAAGTTGCACAAGATTATCTTGGTTCAACTAATTTTTATAACTGTTGTTGAATATGTTCATAATTCTCATGAGACATAATCAAGATCAGAATTGGTCAAGGGACAAAAAATGTTCAAGCTTATAACATGTCCTAAACATAACAAACAATATGCATCTTGAAGAGAGCAATCTAAAATGGGATGAAGAATGTGTTCAGAATGTCAAGAGTTGAAAAGCCTTTATCATCAGGATTCATGAAAAGTGGACCAAGTTAGTATAAAATGCACTCAAGGTAAGATAAAAAGGTGGGATAAAATTATGACAGCACAAGTTACCCCTAAGTCAGGGGTCTTATAGACAATGGTTCAAAGTTGTTCATGTGTAGAATATCTTAAGGTGTATGATGTTCATGGGCTCTAAAATTTATTCACCATTAGGCTTAGCTAATCGATATGCTCCTGATCCATAGTTTGCCATGACAATGTATGGTCCTAAAAAATTAGGTTAAAACTTGCCTTTCTTTTTGGGTTCAACATTCATGTTCTTCTGGTTCTCTTTCAAAACTAAGTCACCAATCTCAAATTCTTGAGGGAGAATGTATTTTTTGTATCTTCTCCACAATTAGTTCTGATAGGCCTATAAGTTTTTTAGGGCAGCCAAATGCTTACCATCAATAAGTTCTAGTTCTTGCAATCATGAGGCTCTATAGTCTTCATCATATTCAATGTGCTCCAATGATATTCTTAATGATAGGATCTCAATCTTGATAGGTATGATAGATTTAGTGTTAAAAATAAGGGAGTATAGAGTAGCTCTAGTTGGGGTATGATGATTAGTTCTATAAGCCCAGAGGGTAGGGGAGAGTTGTAAGTGCCAATTACAACCATCATTATTGACAATCTTTTTTAATATGGATAGAATGGTTTTATTTGATGCCTTAGCTTGTCCATTACCTTATGAGTTATATGGAGTGGATTTATTGTGCTTGATATTTAATTTTGCATAAAGAGCTCTCACATCTTGGTTTATAAAGGATCCACCATTATCGGATATAATATGAGCTAGGATGCCATATTGATAGATGATATGGTAATGAATAAATTTGGCTATTTGTTTCTTGATAACATAAGTGAGAGGAATGGCCTTAATCCATTTGTTTAAGTACTTGGTTGTAATCAAAATGTGCTTATGGCCATCTAAAAGTGTTGGGTTAATTTTCCTAATGAGATCAAGACCCCATGTTGAGAATGGCCATGATGTTGTAATTCATTGTAATGGTAAGGAAGGTGCATGTATCAAGTTGCCATGCTACTGACAAGAAACACATTTCTTTACATAATTACAAGCATCTATCTCAATTTTTGGCCAATAATATCTTGTTTTGGGAAGTTTCTTGCTAGGACTACACCATTGGTATGGGGCCCACACATTCCTTCATGAACCTCCTTTAGTGCCAGCTTGGATTTTCCCAAAGATAAACAATGAAGAAGCATCCCATCATAGCCTTTTCAATAAATCATGTTTCCAAGGAGGATATAATATTTTAGGTGATGAAGGAAATTTTTTTTGGTTATTGGAAAGGTTGGAAGGAAAGACATAGCTATGAAAATAGTTATAAAAATCTTGGTACCATGGTGGCTCAGGTGAGAGATTAGGATCAGCAATGGTGTATATCCTCTCTAAATCTGATAAAATATGTGCTAGATGAAGAAGATTTTCAATCAAGAACTGATACTCTTTATCTCTATCATTCATTTGAATCATGAAACCAATTATTGCAATGTCATCGATAGACCTGTTGTTGACTCATGGAACTTACTCAAAATATAGAGATTTAAAATGTCTTTTAAGGTTACCAATAATTTGATTGTAAGGGACAATCTTATCATCTCTTGTTTGATACTAATCAATTATCTAATTTATTATTTGCTATGAATTTCCATATACCTTTAAGCTTGGAATATCCCACTGTATGACAAGATGGAGCCCTACAACTAATGCTTCATATTCAACCATATTGTTTGTACATTAAAATTAAATATGGAAGGCTTTGGGGATCAAATCCCCTTGTGGCATTATCAACAATATGCTAGTTCCATATCCTCAAGATGTGAAGGATCCATTAAAATAGAGTGTCCACTACTTAGGCTCTTGTGATGCTTGTTCTATCATCATGATAAAATCATCTAAAAGGTCAAAGTTGAGAGGTTGAGTGGCTGTGATCAGAGCTTCTGCAAGTTGGTCCATAAGAATCTTCCCTTGATTGCCTTGTAATTATACTATTCAATATCAGACTCACTGAGGAGCATAATCCATTTAGCCATGCATCCTTGGAGATCTAATTTAGATAAGAGGAACTTAAGAGGATCTACCTTAGTGATAACAAAAGTTTTGTTATTTAGCATATAATTTCATAATTTTTGAGTGGCAAACACCATAGCTAAACATGCCTTCTCAATAGGCATATAAGTATGTTCATAAGATACCAATGTGTGGCTTAAATAATAAACCACGTGTTTCTTACCATGATCATCATGCTGAGCCAAAAGTGCTCCCAGTGCATATTTCATGATCAATATGTAAATAAGCAGTGCCTTTCCTTGTGTTGGAGGTCGTAATACCGATGGATTGGCCAAGTATGTTTTAAGCTTTGCAAATTCTATTTAAAAATATTCATCCCAATGAAATGTCACCCCTTTCTTTAAGGGATGGGTAAATGGGTGGCACTTATCTACCAGTTGAGAAATGAACCTGTGTATAGACTAGATCTTGCCTTGTAGACCTTACAACTATTTAAGATTGTTGGGTGGAGGAATTTCCATAATAGCAGTGACCTTGGTAGGGTTGACTTTAATCCCTCATCATGATACAATGAACCCTAGAAATATTCCTGATATGAATCCAAAGACACATTTCTTAGGATTCAAGCAAACTTTATATCCATGAAGCCTCTCAAATATTCTTCATAGAATGTTAGGGTGTCCAGCTCTTCTTCTTGATTTTATTTGTATATCATCAACATAGTCCTTAACAATGTCATGAATCATGTCATGGAAGATGACAGTCATTGCATGTTGATATGTGGCTCCAACATTCTTCAAACTAAATGGCATGACTTAGTAATGGAATGTCCCCCATGGAGTGGTGAACATCATCTTATGCTGATCTTTAGGGGCTATCTTGATCTAATTATAACTAAAATATCCATCCATTAAGGATAACTTCTTGTACCTAGTAGTTGAGTCAATAATCATGTCAATGTTGGGTAGAGGAAAATCATTTTTGGGACATGCCTTGTTGATATCATTAAAATCAGTACAAACATGTATGCATGGGGTCTTTTTACTTACTGGAACTATGTTAGAAATCCATTCAGAGTAGTCTATTGGTCTAACAAAATTAGCTCCTAACAACTTCTCCAACTTGACCTTAACCAAAAGGGAGATGTGTGGATGCATCTTTCTTAACTTTTGCTTGACTAGTTTAGCATCAGGGTGAACAACTAGATGATGCACAACTAAATCTAGATCTAGGCCTGGCATGTCAGAATATGCCCATGTAAAGATGTCTATATAATCCTTAAAAATGGATATAATATGTTCACATTATGCTTCAGTAAGGAAATCTCCAACAAAAATGTTTTTGGGATCCTCATGGGTTCCTAAATTTACTTATGTTTTGCTCTCCATAAGGAGTGTGGATCCATATTCTAGAATTGTAGGCAATGTATGGTCATGATCATATTCTTCTCTTATATCTTATTTTTTATCCTCCCAAAGATCTGGATAATATGAAGAATTAGAATCTACCTTCTCAAGTAAAGGTCAATTGGTAAAGACCTCTAGAAACTCAAGAGTAAGATGCTTAAATATTTGATGTTATTCTGAAGAGATGTTTGTACTAGCTATGGAACTTTGGCTAGATGGACTTTCTATGTTTTGAGGGGATGAGCAAACTTTCCTGCCTGGGAGAACCTAAAATAGGTTTTCACTCAAAGGCTTGTCTTTTTATTTACTTTTTCCTTGATCAACGAGTGCCTCAAAGAGGTTTTCACCTGAAGATCTTGATGTTTGTTCTTTATTATGACCAAGAAAGTTTGCCTAGTCTCTAAAGTAGGCAGAAGGATTTAAAGAAAAATCAAAACCCTATTTATGATCACCAATTGGGAATGCATCTTGTAGGACAATGTATTCTATAATTGAATCTTCATTTTAAAACTCATCAAGGCATATGATTGAATTTTACTGATCCCAATCTATGAGTTCATGATGGCATAGACATAGGTTATAATGAGGGTTTTCTTTAGGATGGGAAACACCAATGGCAAAGATATAATGTCTTGATTCAAGAAGGGAAGCACCACTATGATGAGTTTTTGCTTCTAGATGGGAAGCTCCAATAGGTGTTATGGTCAATATGGTATTTGAATCAAATAAATATGATTCATTAAGCTCATTAAAAAGGCTATAATGGGGCATTTCATTGCTACTAGGAGTCTCACTACTAGTCAATTCAAAAGAATCACTACCAAATTTTATGAGGTCATCCTCTAGTGGTTTAAATCTAAGAGCATGATTCCCATTGACAAATCCAGCTGATAAGAGCTCTAAAATTCCTTGTGCCTAGGGGCCAAGGCCTTTCCCTATATAGTCAAGATGATCTATTATCCTATTAGGGATAAGATACTTTGCATTTTGAAAATAATCCACAAGGCCCTTAGAATATAACCAATCACCCTCAATAAAAGCCTCTTGATCTTTCTTTGGTTTAATTGGAAGTACAAAACCACAAGAGGTTTTGGTTTCCAAATCTAATAGGGTATGTTAGGAGTCTGGGAATTTTTAGATTTACTAAATGTTTTAGGGGATTTTGGTAATTTCACAATATGGAGGACATCCTTTAGATGATACATGGAAATGCCTACGTCTTTAATAATCACCTACTTGGCCAAAGCTATAGGAAATGGCTCATTTGAGGTGGAAGCTAGATCACCAAGGTCTATATAACTAGGTGGAGATGGATTTGAAATGATGGATTTGTTCTTCTTTATAATGAATTCAAAACCTAGGTAATATTTATAATTTCAAAACTCTACTTCAAGATGTTTACAATATTGGTATGGTCATTGATCAGTGGGAATAGTAACCTCAATCCCATCATGGGGAAAATTAAGGCATTGGTGAAGAGTAGATGGAACTACCTGTACTTCATGGATCTAAGGATGATTGAGAAGTATGTTATAAGGAAGCTCAATATCCATAATACAGAATAGCATGTGATGATAAATAGCCCCAATTAGGATTGGTAACCAAATTATACCAAATTACTCCCTCTCAACATTGTCATAAGCTTTAATTATAATAGTCTTTGGCTAAATGTCTTTGTCTATATAACCCAATCATCATACCAATTTAAGAGATATGATGTTTAGCCTTGAACAATTATCTATAAGAACCTACTTGATCTTGTGATCTATAATGATTATCTCAATGTATAGTGAGTTATTGTGGTTTAGGCCAAGGGTGGACATGTCCTTTTGATCAAACATGATTTGTCAAAACAAAGACAAATGTCCAATTAGGTTCTAGAACTGATCAACATTTATATCATTAGGGACAATAGACTCTTGTAAAAGTTTATTGAGGATGGTTCTATGGACATCAGATGTTTGTAAGAGTTTTAATATGGAAATTTGCATATGGGTTTTATCTAATTGGTCCCTTAGACTATAAGGCATTTGAATTATGGATTAAACTAGTTTAATCTTTATTGGAATAGTATTCAGCTTTGGAACCATTGGCATAATGTTCTCATTGGGTTTATGGAAAGAAGTGGGTGATGGGCCCTAGATGGTAACTCACATGCATCTAGTTGTGACTGCACAACCTAGAGGTGACAAGGAGTCATTCTAATTAGAAGGATAAGGCAAAGGGCCTTGGATGGTGATTCATGAGTGATTAATAGTATTGTTATAATTTTGGGGCAATGAGGAGCCTCTAGAAGAATGATACTATTAATCAGGATTAATAACCCATGCAAACAAAGGAGCAACATGGTGATGCAAACTCAACATGGTATTACTAGTGGAGAGGGTGTTGACCCTATACTTGATGGGTCTCATGTTGTGAGGAACATGAGATTGGCCATGCGGTGTCATAGTAACAATGGCAATGTGGGTTGTAGAAATGCATCCCACAATGTTATTATAGTTGTAAGTTATATTTTTATAAGCCACGTTATTAGTGTAGGGATCATGATCTTGATTATGTTCATTATGATTATAACCCTACTGTTGGTTTTGATTTTACCTCTATCCTTGATTGTGACCATTTTGATTGTTTCTTGGTGGTGGTGGATCATGTCGAGGAAAGGAGTCTTTATAGATTCCCATATCCTAATTTGTGTCCTAATTAGGGGCCAACTTAATTTCTAGCTCACCACTTTCAATAAATTCCTCAATAATATGTCACAATTGAATGTAACGATATGCACCATGACCAGTAACATGATGAAAGTTACACCATTCATTCTCTTTGTACCAATCTAGTTTTGGCTGATCTTAAGGAAATGGCCTTGATACTGGTCATATAATTAATTTAGTTGTAATGAGATTTTGTAATACTACTTCAATTTATTCTCCTAACTTGTTAAAGACTCTAAAATTGTTATGAAATGTCCTTTGTGGAGGTTGTATTTGTAAAGTAGGTATCAAATTTGAGGGAGTTAATTATACATTTATAGGAGGCATAGTCTGTACCATTTGTACATGTCTTATTTTTATCACCCCATTTCCAACCATGTTCTTATTTTTGTGAAATCCCTTAGACTTATCCTATGTAACTATTTGAGGAGCTAGTGATTTAGTCTGATTAAATGCTTCTCCTTGTGCAAAGATCTTAACAAGGCCCTTAGCAATAAGGGCCTTCTCAATCTACACTCCTTTGTCAATAATTTCTTCAAATGATTTAGCACAAGCTAACCGTAGATTATTCATAACTTTGGGATGCAAATTTTGTGCAAAGATATCATCCAATTATTTGTCAGGTAAATTGTGTTGAAAGTGACCCACTAATACTCTCCACCTTTGTAGATATGTTGTAAAACTTTCACCATCACATTGTTTAGCTTTGCATAAGTAACAATGGTCAATTCATGTTCTATATTGTATGAGAAATGGTTAATGAATTTTTTTGATAAGTCATTCCAATCTACAACTGATCCCTTGGGTAATTTAAGTAGCCAATCAAGATCTTGTCCTACTAAACTTTATAGAAATAGTCATAATAAGTACTCACTACTATAAGCAACCTCTTGAACCAGATAAATAATGCTTGTATGTGTTCACATGGATCTCCTTTACCTTTGTATTTTTAAAATTTGGGTGCCTCAAAGTGAGATAGAAAGGGTTTTTAGGGAATAGATAAGTCAAATGGATATGGGCATATCTCATCAAATTTGTAATTTTTGACTCTATTGTTCATCTCCAATCTTAGGACAATTTCCTTCATAAAATTCAACCCTTGCATGTTTGGTGTACTTGTGGATTGGATAATATGTTGTTGGGGTGGAATTTGTCCATGCTTTTATTGCTATTGGGGTGGAATGTGCCCCTATTTCTATTGCTATTAGGGTGGAATGTGCCCCTAATTTTGTTGCTATTGGGGTGAGATGTGCCCCTAGTTTTGTTGTTTTTGGGGTGGAATGTGCCCCTAGTTTTGTTGTTGTTGGGGTGGAATGTGCCCCTAGTTTTGTTGTTGTTGGGGTGGAATGTGCCCCTAGTTTTGTATGGATCTATAGGGAGCATATACCTTTTGATCCATGATTTGGTTCTAATTTATTGCTTGAGTTGAGAACATAGGCCGTTGATTCTTGGATTGTAAAACATTTCCTGAATTTGGTTGTTTTACATTTTGTTGATTTTGGAAATGTCTATGTTTATTTACCAATATTTGGTTTGTTTGAGGGATTTCCTCACTTCAAACTGAATGTTTGGGTTTCTGAGTTTGTAAAGTAATAAAAAGATATTGATGATTAAAGAATGTATGTTCCATGTCAAATAGAACATCTTGTAAGGTCTCTTGTGACTTCAACTATTTATTTAGATTACCTTAATCCACTATGGTAATGTTCTCATCTAATATTTGTTGTGTATTGTCTACCATATCTTCATGTTCTTTGGAAGCATTATTATGAATTGAAGTGGCAACTAGGGATTCAATTAAGTCTATGATAAGTTGATCTACATATCATTGACTTATTATCTTGATCTTAGCTAAAAGATCTAGATTTATGGGTTTTGACTCTATTTGTATTTCCTTTACTTTGTTAGAAAAATAAGGTATGTCTATTTGTGCAAAATCTTGCTCTTACCCTCATTGTTCTCCTTCTCTAACCAAGGTATGCAATTGTTCTATAGGAAATTCAGAATTTAGTCTAGCACCTGATTCTATCAATCTAAGAAGGGCTTCATCTTGATCTTCTTGGGGTTGATATTCATTGTAATCATTTTTAAATCCTTTTATTATGGGGATATCATCAAAAATAATGGGGTTATCTTGACCATCATAAAAAATTTCATCCTCATAATTAAGGCCATAAGAGGCACCACTATGAGTGAACCTTTGAGTCATGTCTAAAAAGATTTGTTTTGTGTGTTTGACTAACTTTGGACCAATGTTTAGCCAATAATCAAAGTATGTTTTGGCTCTCATTTAAACAAATAACCAAGGTACCAAAGAGACTATAAGGGAGGGTGGTTTAAATCATGCACAATTTAGAAGATTTGGTTCATGAAATTACTCAAACTCTGGTAAAGTTGAAGTCATATAGATCAGAAGAGAGTAAGGTAACTCAAATACCCAAGGTGAAAACTAGTAAACCAAATCCTAGATCTTTGTGATACACCCACACTACAAAAGCTAGTTTCAACTTTGACAAGTTGACCCTAAAATTTTAGAGGAAAGCTCTCCAAATTATGAAGAAAACAAAATGAACTAAGCAAATCAATATGTAAAGACATAAATGAATCACTAAGTATAAATCTAGGACCAAATGGGTAGCACAACATTGCCACATGATTCTAGTAGGATAAAATATATTCTAGGACCCAAAGCGTGAGTGATACATATAATAACTTAAGTCCACCAAGATGATATTATGATTTTGAGTCTTAATAAATTACCTTCAATCCAAATTGAAAATTCAACCCAAGTTAAAACAAGCTTAGTGCACAAATGGTGAACCCACTTTGATGCACCAACCTTTAGAACTCAGAAAGGTTCAATTTTGAATGTGGATTATAAATGAAGGATTTAAACAAATTGGGTAAAAGTTCTAGACTCAAATGGATAGTATGACTGCGTGAAAGTGGATGTCATGACAAAAATCTTTTGATAACAAATTGAACAAGGAAAATATGAATTTTCCATTTGGATAGTGTAACACCTCCCTTGGTTAAGAAAATTGAGGACAATGTGGTTTGGTTAAGTTCATTAAGTTAACAAGCAATTTAGACACAAATCAAGACCAAGTAAGCTAAAGAGAAAAAAAAATGTCTTAATTCTAAACTGACAAGGTATGGCAAAGTGGGGTCTACTAAACTACCAAGTTTCAAATGTTCTCAGGGCATCAATTACACAATGACTTTCACATCAAATGATGCAAAAGACAAGCATGCAAATTAGGTGACCACAACATTAGCTAGTTATAAAAAGGTCTAGTCCTTTTTACAACCACTAAATCCTTCTATTTGCTTAGTGTAGTGCAATGTATAAATGTAGATATGTCCCATGTGCAACTCTAAAGGAGCCAAATGAAGTCAATGCCAAGCCCCAGGTCAAATCTTCCCTTAAGAACTCATGGGAGGTAATGGCATCCTCCTCGTAAGCCAAGATGCATAAATAAATAAATAAAACATAAAAAGAAATACTTTAGGGTCATTTTCAAGGTCACCCAAACTTTGATAAGTTTTTAGGGAGTGTTTTAGATGACATTATTTCTAAGCCTTAGACTAGGCTTTGTGTAATAGAAATGGCACTTTTGATTCCAAGGGTTCCCTAAAGGGGAAAAATGGAAGAGCATACATGAAACATCCCTCTTCATGTCAAACAAGATTAATCTAATCAATTATTCCAAATAAAAATTAACAAGTGTGTTCAATTTTAAATCCAAATGAAATTTTTGGTGGTGTTCATTTGACCCCTTGGTATTAGTTGTAAACTTTGAAAACATTCACCAAAAACACTTAAATTCTTTGTTAAACACCAAAACAAGGTTCCTAATCCATTTTTAAGCATGAAAAGGTGATTTAAACATGTTTTAAGAAAATTTTAAACTTGATCCTATAGCAAAATTGTTAACATGTCCTTTAGCTTTAAAGCCCTTTTGAATTTAAAACAAGAAACTTTGGAAAAGTAAGTTCCAGGTTTGTGTTTTTGAAAAAAACATAGTGATCAACATCGGTCAATACCACCAACATCGATTATGACCAACCAAGATTTGATTGATGTTGATTCTACTAACTGAAGTCGGTTAAGCCAAGTAACTAATATTGGTATTTTTGTTGACATCAGTTACTATGTAGAAAATGTGGCAACCAAAAGTGGAAAAATAAAGTTAGAAAACTAGTTTGTAAGAGTTTTCAAATTTTAAATAAGTTTTTTAAGGTTACAAAGTGATCTTCTTTAGGTGTAGGATGCATCTCATACCATCGAGAATGCCAAGATGTAGAGAGGATTACAAAGCAAGTTATTCAAGCATTAGTCCATAAATAATGAAACATGCATAAAGAACTAACTAACCAAGCCTATCTATTCTTATAAGAACTAATAATGATAGTAAGAAACAAATGAAAGAAAGAAACACCATATTACCTTCCCAAATGGATTCACCATTCCCATGTGGCTCAAAAACATGTTCTCCCTTGATCAAGCATCCTTGTCTTTGTCAACAATGGTGGTAAGCTCCTCCAATGCCTCAAGAACACTCCACAAAACCTAAGCTCTTGATGTGGAATTACTAAACTAGCCTATCAATGAAGCTTTGTAGAAACCATTTAGCATTATAACTTTGCAATGTTCAAGCTTTGAAGATATTTGGGCATAATAACCCTGCACCAAAATAGCTTAGAAATGATGTCCATGGCCTCTCTATTTATAAATTTTTTAGATTGGTTAGGATCAACCTCAACCATCCATCTTGAGATAAAGATGTGTAGTTGAGGATAATCCTAATATTTGGAATTAAATCCATAATTATCCTCAAGATGACCTTGGAAGAAGGGGCGTTGAAGAGGCATGGGAGGCATTAACTAGGCATGGGTGACCCATAATATTGATATTTTATTCACTTATGGCTTGATGGATGCCACCCTATAGATGATGTCACTAGGTGATGCAAATAATAAGAATCAATTTTCAAAAATAAATATTAAACAATTCTCATAGAAAATCCACTTAAGCCCTTGATTTGGCTTAATTAGCCTTAAGCAAGGTTAATCAACATTTGTGCAATTATTTGAAAATTGACCCTCAACTAATCAAAATGGTCAAAAAGTCATATTATTGGGTTATAATTTGACTTGGGAAGAATTAGAAGGTGACGCTTGATGTGTTGGAACTGTATTCCCATTTAAGATGTTGTCAATAGAAAATAACAAAGTTACATGATGTGTACTAATGAATTTACAAGAAAAGAGTGATCTATAGCACTAAATGGTGATATAGTCATTTTCACTCGAAATTATCTTATCAAAGTTAGCTAGCCCATAAAATGAATTGCACCATTTAGGGATACTTTGACCTAAATTAGCACTTGTAAATGACAAGTTTGAACCATTTAGCATGTTTTATGGATTTTGACCTAAAATGTGCATTTGATTGCAATTCAAGTAAGATTGACAATTTCAACACAAATGGTGTTAGGAATTGGATGTCTAAAAATAGGACTAATCATCAACCAAAGACTTAAATTCTTCAATGGAGTCACTAGGTATTGAATGTAGATGTTTCTTTCAATCTTCAAGAACACCAAGACCAGTACCAATCTTGAACAATATTTTAGGATTGAGAGGTCCCATTGGGCATGCCAAAAACTATTGACACTTGGATTTGCACCCTTGAGTAGATGTTCAACTCTCCTCATCCAAGCAAAAAAATGGAATCATCTCTCTTGTTGTGGGTGATAATTTCATTGAGATGAATCTCTAGATTAGGGTCTAGCTCCCCTTGATGCACCTTTAAATCTCTCTCTAATTTATCAATTGTGTATGAAAATGGTTAAAGAAAACAACTAATAAAACAAAATGTTGATACACTAATGAATAATGTCTTCCCAATTGACTACAACCACTACTTAAAAAAAATAAGGTGTTTCTCACATAAGACTCACAACACAAGATTTATTACTGCATCAATGTTTCATATGCTAGATTCAAGAAGGTATATGATTCTTAGAAAGGTTGTGAATGATTCCAAAGAGAGATACAATCACAAACCACTTTTATGATATCTCAACACTTAAGAAAGAATACTAGCAAAGACTTGCAACAATTCTCCTTTCTACAAATTGGTAGACCATCAAGAGCATAAGGCTAGAAAAGGGAAATATTTCACAAGACTAGACCAACAAGATTCAAGTCATTACTCAATGTTACAACATGTGAGTGGAAACAACACTTGTATATTTATTCAAGATTTATTTGAGTATGAATCTAGCTAGATTTTTTCCAATAATTGGAGGAAGCCCCCAAATGGGCCAAGATAATGCATATTTATATCTTTGAGAGGTGGAGCAATCAAAGGAAGTTCAAGGGTCATTTGGACATATGTCATCTTGAGAGAATTAGTTACATTTGTAGGATTTAAAATTGAATAGATGTACCAATTAAAATTTATTACAACTGAATAGAGACATCAGTTATGTTTTATTACAACTAAATAGAAGCATTAGTTATGTTTCATTACAACTATTACCTCTTTTTCATCTTCAAGTTCATGTCGAGCTTTTCTTTTAAACTCCATGGCTAGTTTATATAGCCTAAAATTAATGTTTTACGAGCTGTCACTCTTCGAGCATTTTCTTTAGACATTTTTGTCATGATCATTTTTTATTTTTCCTTTTGCTTCCTTTGTATCAGACAAATTTTTTTTAAGAATTACTTGAACAATATTTTTGAAAGAATTATTTCAGAATTTCCATTTTTCCCTTTTGGTTCTTTAAAATGGCCTTTTAACAAAGTGAAAAAATCCTTTTCTAAAATGAACATACCCTTTAGCTTCTTGCAAGCGACCCTTTAGAAGAGTTGAAAGTGTCCTTCAGCTTTTCTAAATGATCTTTCAAAAGGAAAAAATATGAATCAAATTTTTTGAAATGGTTCACCTTCTCATGAAAATAATTTTTTGGACTTTTTGAAAATGTCCCTTCAAGAAAGTTGAAAGTGTCCTTTAGCTTGAAAATTTTCTTCAAAAAAGTTGAAACATACCCTTCATAAAAGTTTCCACATACCCTTCAAAAAAGTTGATGTGCCTTTCTAAAAAGTTGTCTCAGATAAAATATCCAAAACAATTCTTTTATAAAATTTGAAACATACCCTTTAGAAAAGTTGCCACATACCCTTCAAATAATTTGTCATATACCTTTCAAAAAAGTTGAAGTGCCTTTCAGAAAAGTTGCCTCAAATAAAATGTCTGAAATAATTCCTTCAAAAAAGTTGAAACATACCCTTCAAAAAAGTTTCAACATACACTTAGGAAATTTTTCAAATGTCCCTTTCAGCTTGAAACATTCCCTTCAAAAAATTTGAAAGTGTCCTTTTCAGCTTGAAAGATATCTTTCAAAAAAATTACAAAGTAACTTCAAAAAAATTGCACAGACAATTTATCCAAAAGAATTTGGCACTTTGTCTTCAAGAGATTTGTCTTGGAATTTTTTTTTGAAAGAATTCATCCCTTGGTCAAGTTAAAATTCTAAAAAAAATACACTTCAAGAAAAATCTTCAAACAAAAAGTTTGAAATAATTTAACAAAAGGCTTAGAACAAAAAACCTGAAAGAATTCATCAAAGGCTTAGCAAAGACCAAAAATGAACTTTTTGAAATGAATAGACTTGTACATTTGTTGTGGGATTTGTTAAAGAACACTTCTTCCAAATAAAATATAAGTACTAGACCTGGCCAAAGATATAGACTTAGATGATTTTTGCAAATAAGGGTGCCCAATTTTGGCCCGAAAGGCCAAAATTTAGTCAACAAAATTGTGACTCACAAAGGTAGTATGTCTGCTATACTAACTAGACTAGTAACCTTATCTAAGTCAGAACCAATGGTGTTAATGGATTCTTGAATATGACTAACAAGGATTATACCAAAACAAAACACAAGGAAACACGCCACACAACAATGACAAGACTAAGCAAAGACAACACAAAACAAGATAAGGGCAAACTCACACATGTGCATAAGCACTTAGGGAACATAAGTAAAGTAGGAAATATGTACAAAACAAAAGGATAACCTCAGTAACAATGCTTTAGATATATCCCATTAAGTAGGATATGCAAATCCTCTCTATCTAACTTTGAGATTTGAAAAGCATTGTGTTGTTTGCACTGTGTGATCACATATGGGCCACTCCACAAAACATCAAACTTTGTGTGCCTTCCAAGTTTGGCCCTATCTTCATCCCATTTAAGGAAAATGTCTCCTTCTCTAAAAATCCTTAGCATGGACTTCTTGTCAAAATATTAATTTATTTGCTCTTGGTGATTTGTCATGGTTTGCATAGCTTGATCTCTTATCTCCTCAAGCTCCATCAACTCATATAACCAAACTTTCATGTTGTCATTCTCCATCAATTATAGCTGATAGATAGTATCTAAAACTAGTAACTCAAGTGAGATAGGAATTCTAACTTCCCTTCCATACACAAGTGTGTATGGTGAGTTCCCAATTGCTCTCTTTGGGGTGATCCTATCAGTCTAAAGGGTTGTCTTCAACATGGTATGCCAAGTCCTTTGATTTTCCTCCATTTTTATTTTGATGATCGTAATCAAGTTCTTGTTTATGGATTTAATTATTCCATTCCCTTGGGGATAGTAGTTTGAGGAGGTGCTAAGATAGATGCCATGCTTCAAAGCCCATTCATTTGTCCTTATTCTTAAGAAGGCTAATACATTAGCTAAAATTATTGTTGAAGGAGATCCAAACCTGGTTACTATACCTTCATATAAGTCTAGGACTAAGTTTTCATTTGCCTCCTTAAGATATATATCCTCCACCCATCTTGTAAAATAATCAATGGCTATCAACACCCATTTGTGACCAACACTAGAAGGAAAATTGATTAGATCTATGAAATCCAAACCCCATTACATGAAGGGTTGATCAACCTAGATTGGATAAAGAGGCAAGGAAACTAGATTTTATTCTCCATAAAAAAGAGAACACTTTTGGTGTTTCCTTACCCAAGTGTGAGTGTCCTAAAATAAGCTAGGCTAAAAGTAAATAACCCTCATAATCTGAGCAGATGTGGTTCTTTGAGCAAAGTGACCACCAGCTGATCCATCATGAAACTTATACAACACTTTGTCAATCTAATCCAAATCAATAAACCTCAAAATCACACCTAAAAATTCCTTTCTAAATAGCACTCAATCAACAAGTACATAGGGAATAGATTGTAACCTATAATATCTTCTTCTAGCTCTATTAAGGCCGTGTGGACATGCACTAGTTTGAAAGAATTGAATCATGTCTTTTATCTAAATATTAATGGTTGAAAGTATAGTTATTTTAGGGTCATCATGCAGTGTCAAAACAACCTTTGTTTAATCTTTTAATTATGAAGCAAGATGCTCACATAGTCCTTTTCCCTTCACTAGTTTGGTTATTTTGATCTCCACATCATACTCCATCAATTTGGTGATCCAACTTGCCCTTTTCTCATTCAAATATATACTAAATAGAAATTATTTCACACTAAGAAGAGGCACAAAAATTTGAATATTTTTATTAGACAATATATGCCTAAATTTTTGTAAACTCCTTATGACTGAAAGCACTTTTTTCTCAACATATGTGTACCTTAGCTCATAGCCTTCCAAACCTTGACTAAAGATGGTAATAGGTTGTTCAAAATTTTCATCATTAGCTTTAGTAACCATTCGAGAGATTACCTCTTCATTCCCAAAATTGTACAAATTGAATTCCTTGGAGAATTTTGGACTTGCAAGAATAGGAACTTGGGAAATGGCTTGCTTGATCTCCTCAAAACTTTCTTTCCTCCTTCCTATCAAAGTGAATATCTTATCCTTCCTTAGCATGGAGGTTAAGGGATCGACCAAGTTTGGTAAAAGGCTTAGAACAAAAAAATCAAAAGAATTTGGTAAAGGCTTAGCAAAGACCAAAAATAAACTTTCTAAAAGGAATAGACTTGTACATTTGTTGTGGGATTTGTCAAAGAACACTTCTTCTAAAGAAAAGCTAAGTACTAGACTTGGCCAAAGATACAGACTTTGATGATTTTTGTAAAAGAGGTGACCAATTTTGGCCTAAAGGGATAAATTTTGGTCAACAACAAACACTTATTAGAGTTGGTTATGGCATAGGAGAATGGGTCATGTAAATTTTGATAATCTAGTCAAAGTGAGCTCAAATAAGTGTGTAAGACACATTCTCAAGATAACTAAACCTATAAATACTACTTGAAAGGAATGTTAACTAGGAAAGAAAAAAAGGGTCAGATTTCAAATAAAGGAGTATGCAACTACAAATCCTTTACAATTATGTCATACTGATCTTTTTGGTCCTACCAAGATAAGAGGATCTAAAGGAGAGTGGTAATTCATGTTATTTGTAGATGACTACTCAAGAATGACATGGGTGACCTTTTTGAAGGACAAATCTCAAGCCTTTAAGAGATTTAATATCTTTAGAGCCATGGTTGAAAATGAGATTAGACAAAAAATCAAATGCTTAAGGTCTGATAAAGGTGGAGAATTTACCTCAAATGAATTCATAGGGTATTATGAGAAGCATGGGATCAAAAGGCATTACTCTTCAGTAAGGACTCCATAGCAAAATGGATTTGTTGAGAGAAAAAATAGAATAGTCAAGGAAATGGCTAGAATAATGCTAAAGGCGGCCAAGTTACTTGATGGATATTGGAGAGAAATAGTCCAAACAATAGTATACATCCTGGATAGAGTTCAACTGAGAGTAAATAGTGACAAAACTCCCTTTGAGTTATGGTATAGAAAGCCTATATCTATTAATTACTTTAGAGTGTTTGGAGGCAAATGCTACATAGAACAAAGGAGGACAAACTAAAAATATTTGATTAAAGATGTGATGAATAAATATTTTTTAGTTATTCCACTCAAAGCAAAACCTATGTATGTTACAATAAGAGTCTACACAATATGGTAGAGAGCATAAATATCAAGGTTGAAGAAGGCATAAAACATGTTTAGCCTGACAAGGAAACTGGTAATGAGGAGGTATATCTTGAAGAATAAGGAGATAGTGAAGATGATGAAGAAAATAATGAAAAAAGACCTCCAAGATTTGTTCAAAAGGATCATCCTAAAGAGAAAATAATTGGCAATAAGAATGGAGGAGTCTATACAAGGAGAAGAGTTGAAATGAACAAGGAGTTGAGTAAGTTTTGCTCTAATATCTGAAATTGAGCCTAAGATCTATGTTAAAGCCAGCAAAGAGAAGAATTGGCTAAAATCCATGGAAGAAGAACTGAGCCAAATAGAAAATAATAAAACTTGGCAATTAGTTCCAAGACCCTTAAACAAGAATGTGATAGGAACAAAATGGGTCTACAAAAAAGCTCAATGATGATAGATCTATTATAAGAAATAAATCAAGATTGGTGTGCGAGTGATATGCAAAAGTAGAAGACATAGACTTTGAGGATAAATTTTCTCCAATTTCTAGATTGTAAGCTATAAGAATGTTTCTAGCACTCTATATTTACAAGAATTTTAAAGTCTATCAAATGGATGTAAAGTCTACTTTATTGAATGGGAACCTAAAACAGGAAGTCTATATTAAAAAACTAGAAGGTTTTCAATTGTTAGATGAAGATTATGTGTGAAAACTGAAGAAAGCACTATATAGTCTAAAGCAGGCACCTAGAGCATGGTATTCAGGATTAGACCAATACCTACAATAATAAGGTTTTAACAAAGGATGTGTAGATAGTAATTTTTAATTCAAATCAGAATCTGAGAATATGTTGATTGTTTTTGTTTATGTAGATGACATCATCTTGGGTGGTAGAAATAACAAAATGTGTAAAGAATTTATTACACAAATGCAAAGTGAATTTGAGATGTCTATGCTAGAACTTTCCTTCTTCCTTAGTCTACAAAAAGCACAATTTGATGAAGGGATATTCATATCCCAAACTAAGTATACAAAGGAGATGCTCAATAAATTTAGAATGGAAGATACCAAACTAGTTAGTACTCTCATGATAAATAGATGCAAGTTGAGCAAAGAACATGAGTCCCTTGATGCAAATCAGACTATATATATATATATATATATATATATATATATATATATATATAGGTATGGATCATGATATACCTAAATATATATATATATATATACAGTTA
Organism: Torreya grandis; assembly: GCA_037957365.1. Classification (NCBI taxonomy): domain Eukaryota; kingdom Viridiplantae; phylum Streptophyta; class Pinopsida; order Cupressales; family Taxaceae; genus Torreya; species Torreya grandis. The sequence continues at coordinate 2,807,432 of JARHVA010000092.1, forward strand.
GGTATATCATGCTCCCTATCATATATATATATATATATATATATATATATATATATATATGATAGGGAGCGTGATATACCTAACTGCATCAAGACTAGATATCATGCAAGCAGTGTTCATGGTTGATAGATTTTAGGTTGCTCCTAAAGATTCACATGTCAATGCAGTTAAAATAATCTTTAGATACATCAAGAGTAATATTTACTATGGCCTATGATACCCTACAACTGAAGATTTCACTTTGATAGCATATACAAATGTTGATTGGGAGGGAAGTGTGGATGATAGAAGAAGCACTAGTGGTGGTACATTTTTTTGGAAACAAACTTGTTTCATGGCTAAGAAAAAAGCAAGAGTCAGCTACTCTTTCTACAGTAAAAGTTGAGTATGTAGCAATAGTGGCATGTTGCACTCAAGTCCTATGGATGAAGAAAACACTCAAGGACATCAAGGTTGAGTACAAATCACCTATTTATATTATTTGTGATAATTCAAGTGCAATAAATATATCAAAGAATCATGTGATGCATTCAATAACTAATCACATATCAATCAAGTATCACTTCTTAAGAGAAAGGGTTACAGATCAAGAGGTCACAATGGAATATGTACCAACTAAGGACAAGATTGTAGACATATTCACCAAACCTCTTCCTAAAGAACAATTTGAATATCAAAGATATAGTATGGAAGTAGTGGCTCCTACACCACATCACTATTGATATGGCATGAGTCTAGGGGGAGTATCATGGAATCTTTATTTATCCCTAAAAGAAGAGAGAAAATTCAACTTAGGTATGTATACTTCTAAAAATTACTAATGAGTTGAATTTTTTATATTTTTGGACAAATTCCTTTATTTTATGAAGGGGAGAATACTTTGGACAAACAGTGAGAAAGAGTCCCTTTGCCATTGATGTCAAAGTGGGAGAAAAAGGGCAAATGTTCTTTGTAAAAGTTAGGGAAAAAAGTGAAAATGCTCTCTGTAAAATTTTGGAAGAGTAGATCAAGTGTCTAAGATGAGTTTAGGAAAATATGCCATTGTCTAAGGGGGAGCCAATTTGGTATGAATAGATTCAATTCATACTCATCAAAAGCCAATGCAAACAATGCCAAAGAAGGATCAAATTATTAAAAAATTAGAACATTAAGTTTTCATCAGAGAATTTAGTTTGTGATTAATACTAAAGGGGGAGATTGTTGGTAATATGATTGTCATTGATGTCAAAAGGATCAGGCAGTATAGATGGAGAGAAGATCATGTTTCATAGTTTTACTATGAAAAGTTGTCATGATTTTATAGAGACCATTTATGGATGTTTAAATTCAAACAAATAGAAGATCCATTATGGTTTTTTCATTTACATTCTATAAATATGGTCCACAAGTTATAGATTAGAGCTGTATCAAAGAATAAAGATCTAGATTCATGTATGAATCTAATTTGTAAATTGGAGTTGTAGATCCATAAATGAATCTGATAGGTTGGTGCCATCAGAAAAATTGAGTGGGTGCTCAAATTATTGAGTGGGTGATTCCTTAGAGTTGGTGTTGTTAAATCAAGGGATTGGTATCTCCTTCATATTGGTGTTCTTTAACATTGTAACTAGTGATGTTTTCCAAGTGAAGCTTTGAACTATTAGGCTGGATTAGAATAGTAGATTCTTACAGCTATTCTCACTATGGTTTTTCTTAATGGATTTTCCATGTATACATCTGGTGTCATGAGTATTTGTGTGTGTATGTGATCTTTACATTTATATTTTAATCTACATAAGGTTTTGAATCTACTTTAAAATGATTAAATGACTGGTTTTATTATATATATATATATATATATATATATATATAGATTCATCCCCCCTCTCAATATCTAGATTTGTTCCATCACTTTATCATGCATACTAAGCTTCTCACTCATCCAAGAACTCTTCATCTCTCTCTTGAGTTACTTACAAAGCAATTTCTTCTTCTTTCTTTATTTTTTCATGATTTTTTCTCCCTCCTCTCCATAAGTAATCTTATGGGCCACTGAACTCTCTTTCTCTTCATAACAGAACCATACCACCGATCCTCTTCTTGTTTCATTTGTTCTATCATGAGCATCAATTTGTCTAAATTTCCTAGACTTTGCCTCAGATCTCTTATTTATTCTTCAAACTCTATCTCTCTCTTCTAATCCTCTTTTATCTTCTCCTTGGGGAAACTCTTCTTATTCATGCCCTTCATTCTTATCTTCTCATTCTCCATCACCTCATAGAAATTTTATCTAGCTTTATTCTATCTCTCTTGTACGTCACTTGAGTACTTTTTAGCCTTCACTTGATAATTTATTTCTCCTTGGCCTCACTTGGGACATTCTTATTGCTTCTTCATACACCCTAGTATCTTATCACATATAGCATTCATTTATCTTCTTTCTTGTTTACCCCTATTTTGGGTTCTACTATTACTCATTAGAATAGAAGGCCTAAACCTACTTTATTTATTAAAATTATCAAAACAAAGCTTCTAAATTCTTGAAAATACTTAAAAAAACAAAAACACAATTCTTACCTTATGATCTCAACTCATTCTTTACCAAATCTTATGACATGTTCTTATTTCTTTCTCTCTACTTTCGATCATCCACCTGCATGCTATTTGTATTCTTCATGAAACATTACCTTTTCCCAAATAACTTACTCATATGATGCTAAAATTGATGTATATCCCATACTCAAATCATAACAATGATGTAAATGGATACATTCATGTACTTGGTTCCTCCATCTAGATTTACTCTCTAACAACTAGCTCTGATTCTTGATTTACATCCTTCCTTGGTCAATAATCCAAAATCTCTAATATCACTTTATAAAGACCTCCACTCACCATTAATGTACTGTTGTAATCTATTTATACTATAAATAACTCATTTTGATCATTTGTATACTTTCCAACACTCTTAACTCACCTAATGCTTATATAATCCTACCATTCATTATAGCCCTCAAAATATGTAAAGCTCCTTGTCTGGAGAAAAATATGATGTTTATTATCAAAAAAAACCCATTTTGTATACCCTCTATTCCCCTCCTACTACACACAAAATTTTAGGATCCAATTCTTAATACAAACCTACTATCTCTAACCTCTTCATGACTTTATTAGGTCTCTTGCATGCACACTATCTAAAAACTATATAGTATGATATGGTACCTTTCCAAAAACATAAAAATACTTTATAATAGATAAAATAACATTATATTACCAAGTTTTATCAATTTTGTATGGAGGGAATACCATATATGAAAGTTATAAGTTACAAACCCTAAGAAAAGGGTTACATAGTCCTAAGGCAATCTGAGATGGTATAAAAACAACTAATTTGAATCATATTCACCTTAAAGTGGTTATAAGTATTGGATATTACTTTTATTACTATATTATAACATTTAAAATAATTAGTTTACTTTTACCAATCTTGTAAAGTCTTCCATACATAGGTTTACAAAATTATGAGTTTTTCAAATTGGAGTTTAATAGGGTTACATGATTACATCTCACTTTCCTCACTCCTTAGACCTAATTATCACTTAAAATCACCTTCAAACACTCATACATATTGTCTTATAAATACCTTGATAGTTTCATGTAATTTATAGGGTTCATTCACAAGATTTAAATCTTTTATATCTTTTAGGGTTTTACAAGATGCTACAGGCTGAGAGCAATCTAAAATATCTTATTTAAAATTGAACAAGTTCCAACACCTTATTTATATTTTTTTATATATTTAACAATATCCTATATCTTTGTGAAAAATCTTGTGGCTTGAAAATTCTCTCTTCTTTAAAACATAACACTTTCCTCATGACTATAACTACCTATAACATGATATGTAGACCTAGACTGTTCATGGACTCTTCTTAACTCCATACATTACCAACACAAATATAAAATATTATCAAAATTTTATACCTCCCTAAGACATACTCTATATGGTTCTTGTATCCTAACACAAAATTTCATGAAGATACATTCACCTATTTCATTGATCATTACATACCTTATAAGACAATATTCAGGACTAGAAGTTTATCCTTTTGTGATTATTATCAAGTGACACACTAAATTTAAGCTATTATATTTGTTATTCTCAATGATATATCTACCTTTTTCCATAATGATCATTATTACACAAACAATTCTTAGTATTCATAAAAACTAGGTGGCATATATATTATGTTTTAATCTGCAGGTTTGTAACTAAATAATAGTCATGATTTTCACAACAAAAGGGAAATTTTGAACATCAATGAACTATAATAAAATATTATATAACCATATCCATGAGATTATATACAATGAAAATTATTTATATTTATTCCACAATTGATATGTACATATGTTTTACTATCATGCTAAGGCCACTAATGGGCCAATATGGATCTCTCCTCTCTTATTCATGTTTCTTCTATTCTCTATGCATTATACATCCACTATAATGTCTCTCCACACATACTATCCATATCTTACTCATATATATTCCTATTATTTCTCCATCATGCCAAATTTTCACAGTAATTTCCTTCTAATGCCTATTCCACGTAGGGTGGAAGTTACTCTTCACATATTCTTTTAAATTTTCTTTATTTTACAATTTATATCACTTATAACACATGGGAAGACACATTTTAGACCCTTTTAGGACCTTATAGATCCATTAAAAATATTAACTATAAGTTAATAATCTCTTAAGACCACTAAATCCACTTTAAGGTTTATTTATAAATTTAGATTTTAAATTCCCCCATTTTGGTAGGAAACACCATATAGGCTAATGCACTCACTTCAATGACTCTTAAATGACTCTAAACCTCATATGGGATATTATGTGACCCCTTATAGACTTAAAATACCATAATGATCATAAAATACACACTTAATCCTTATTACCACCTATGCCCTAGTGATGTTCTTGCATCAGTTTAATCCATACACAATCATCGATAGCCTATGTGCATGGAAAAATCCATCACCAAAAAGGTGAAATAAACCCTATAAGTCTCTATGTGGTTGATTCACAATATATTGGCCTCTAAAAACAATATTTATATAATATAATGACTATTTCTTGATCTTACCCTTTCATGTTTCCACCTCTATACTTATCAATTATGCTTGTGTATTTGCAGACAAGCTAATTGTTATCTCTTATTCATGTTTATAAAATCAAACTACTATTATAAGTGTAATTTTTATATTTAGCATATCTCAGAGCTTAAATTTATAAATTTAATTTATCTAAGTTTTTAATTAATTATCTTACTCTAGAATAGTTTCATTCATCCTTGTGTATAGGCTATTATATTCTTAAACCCTAAACCACATATCTCCAAAAGGGTTAAACAATAGTGAATAAAAAATTGAAATGGCATGTAATGAAGATTCATGTAGTTAAAATCAACTTAATATGCATGATATTCAATTTAATTCATATGCAATGATACTTTACATAATAGTTATACAAACCTTGGTGATGTTTAAAATGATTTAATTTCTTCATTGTATACATCAAGTGATATGAGTGTTCATTTATGTAATACTTATAGAAACTAAGAACACTTACAAGACTTAAAATAAAAAAATGATGATACTTTTTTAGATTATACTATTAGGTTAAAGTGTGTATTATCTTCTTTGTCCTATAGACCTTTAGACTTAGAGATATAATTCATATGTGGTAGGGGTATTATTTCTCCATTAAAAGAGAGATATTTGCTTCAATATTACACTTTATTTTATAACCTATACTTAGATGTACACTAGTATGCATGTGAGCTCATGAAGACACCACAAAATTACAAACATCTTTTTTAAAATGTAAATGTGTTGTTAACTATTATTACAAAGGAAACAAACAATTACATATGTTCCTAAGCAATTTGAAAGTATGCATATTAAAGATAAAATAGTGAAATTACTTCATAGATGGAAGGAATCAACATATAGAGTATCTCTTACAACTAGCACATTTTTTAACCCTAACCTAGATGTGGATCCTATTTAACGGTTAGAGTTACAGATATATAAAATTATAAGGCAAAAAGGTGAATATCAAATCTACATTTAAGAAATTAATGTGCTAAACTCATATGTACCATATGTTGAGTTTATAAAATTGATATAGGTTATTAATGGAAGGTATAACTATGCTAGATATACAAATGACATAAAATAAATTTCTTAGTTTTTTTTATGCTAATACAAATTTGGGTATGGTACATGTGAGAAGTAGGCAAGAAGATAATTTTGTAATAGTTTTCAAATTTTATATTTAGTACCTCTGACTCTTTGGACACTTATGTCAGCCTAAGACAATTACATCAATATTAGTGTTTGATTTTGATGCTAGTGTCATGTATAGAATATACACTAAAATAAGATGTGACCACTTGGGTGCTTTTGAGTTTGGTTTCACCTTCACTCTAGTGCATTCATATCTTGGTCATGGACTATCTCTCTTGGTGAAATGGTGAAACCCTAGATTTGCATCTTCAATGTGACCTTGGGTAAAAATAAGTTAGTGGGCACATAGTATCGAGCTAACTCTTAATGACCCCACTATCAAAGGGTGATATCTACATAGTCAACACTCTATAATAGGGCCTCAAACTTATTTAGTTATCCCCTATGTGTTGGTTTGTGTGTGAAACATGCAATGTGTAAAACAAGTACAATAATGAGCTAGCTTGTAACCTGGAAAATATGACCTTATGATTTCTCCTTTAGTACTTCAAACTTGTAATAGGTTTATTCTTTTGATTGATATTAAAATAGGGTAGAAAAGGGAAGCATTTGGTAACTTGAGTGCTTCTTGAGCACTCTTTTTGTCTGATTTTTATGTTAGGAATGAATGAGTGTTGATATTTTATTTCTACCAATTCTATTAAAAGATAACTTGTATTAAAGCACTTAGGCTGACCATTATAATATTTTTTATTTATAAATTAGATGACTTTTAAGGCACTATACACTTGTGTCAGGCTAGGAAAGTAATGCTGACACTACTCTCTATCCCAAACATTAGTGTTTAGTGGGGGGAGAGCATGCATAAGCTCAAAACTTACAGAGGTATAAGATAAGTACATTTTAATAATTATGTGGAAGATGGGATATTTGTGTCATCAATATAAGGTTGTATGAACTAAGAGATAGGCCAAGGGGCACGAGATAGAATAGATGTGAGGCTTGCGGAAGTAAGACATGTATATAACTAAGAGGAATGCCTAGGGTCATGAGTGTGTCAAGTGTACAAGACTAAGGTGATACATAATCACAAAATATTATTTACATTCCCTTTGATTTAATCTATTAATTAAATTACTAGTTTAAAGGAAAGAATAAGTACTTGGGTGTGTATACACACCTTATCTTTACTTGAGTTAAATTTGAATAATTTATTAGAGCTGAGTTTGAGTATTTTAATGGTGACTAACCTGCGACCAAGAGCATGTTATAGTGTATAATAAGTACATATAATCTGGGTTCAAAGTACTTGAAATTTATTAAAATTGAAAGAGTAAGGTTTAAGAGTACACATGTGTATTGAGGTAATTGACTTTCCTATTAGCGATGTCATATCCCAATTCCATCCTATATTTTTTTCCTTTAAATCCATGGATTTGAAATTGGTTATAATGATTATCATATTGTGAGATGCTTTACATTGTAATTTATAAATTGTTATCAATGTCTTCAGATCAAAAATATATTATTCTCACTCACACATGGATAGTTATTTAAAATAGTCATAAGATATATTTTTAAATATTTATCCCATAAATAAAGAATCCTTCCACTCTTATATTATCAAAAAGACATAAAGATTTTTTTAAAGAATTGATGTGGTAGTTTAATCATGAGTTATTTAAGATAATCATGGTTGCATGTTTTCTTTTAAATCCAAGTCTTTATTCCACCAAATAAATGTGGCACTTACTTCTTGGAGTCTTTTTAAATAAAGTCATGAGAATATTTTAATTCTTTAATCTCATAAGTTAAACTCCACTTTATTTTTTCCACTTGCAAAGAATCATACAATTGGTGGAAAGATAATTGGTTTTTGATTTATTTTAGTGGAGAGGATGTGTTTTTTTTATTTGGTGAAGATTTACATACATATTAATATTTATCAAAATAAATTACAAATTGTGTCATTAATGCATCTTTCAATGAGAAATTAAAATAGTAGCAATGCTATATTTAATTTGTCAAAATAAAGATTTAATATAAATTTAAATTGTTAAATTATCATTAGATAATTACTAATTAACATACTAATTATGCTAATTGATTTTGGGTATAAATACTAATTAAACACTAGGATGAACTCATACTTTAAAAATACTTATCTAAAATTGATTATTAGTAATGCTTGAAATATTATGATGACTTTACTTAGAAAAGGGAAGTTGAGTTACGAGTGATAAATGGAGATTGTAATGGATAATTACCAGTAGGACTTTCAATTAATTATGGGGAACAAAGCTTATAGCTTTGGTTTCAAGTGGCATGCAAAAGGGAAATAGGGAGTAAAAATAGTATTAAAGAAAGGGAAATAAAAGAATAGACAAAGAAAATTCATGGGAAAAGAAGCGAAAAGTTGGAAGAAGAAAGAAGGTTTTGGGAAGCAAAAAGAAAAATTTCATAAAAGCATTCCAGGTGGGTATTGTAATTAATTTAAAGCTTTAAGAGAATTTTGGATTACAAATTTAAAAAGGATGTTTTCAACAAACCTAGAACTTTTCCTTTACCTTAAAGGGATCAAACCTTTTGTCTAGAGTATTCATATTGTTACCATATACAGTATTTGTAAAAAATAATTATTGTCTCCTTATGAAATGCTTGTTATTATCTTATCTTGGTTTAAAACCTAATGCAGTAGTCTGAGTATCTAACAAAAATAAATATAATTACCATATCAAGTTCTATTCTTTTCTTTGCCCAACTTAGCCAGTCATAGAAATTTAAAAGGAAAATGTCTCTCTTTTTTAATCTCCTTTCTTTTTATCACAAGTTTAATACATTGAACGGTGCTAAAGATTTTGTGTTTAATAAATAGACTGATGTTGTGAGACCCACATTTAGTTACTAACACTTTATTTGATTAAATATAAAATCAATATATATATATATATATATATATATATATATATATATATATATATATATATATATATATATATATATATATAAGGTTAGAGAAAGGGTAATCACATTTGATTGGTTTATATTTTATATGAATAAATATAATACATAAAAATAGATATTATTTAAGTTGAAAATAAAGATAATATAAAATATATAATATTAATTATTATATTTTATGGATTACGATATAATCAAAAATTATATAGGGGAAAGTAATTCATAAATGAAGATCACTCTACATAAATATAATAGGGTATATCTTTTTTTAAAATGTATCATACATGAAATGTTTGTTGAGGTAAATAATAAATCAATTGTCTTGTCTCATGCAAGTTAGTTGTCAAAATTATTTTAAACCTCGGAAGTAAATTATCCAGGGGTAAGGAAATTATATCATTTATATTTTGTTGAGGTAAATAATAAATTAATTTTCTTGTCTCATGCAAGTTTGGTGTCAGCATTATTTTAAACCTCGTAAGTAAATTATCTAAGAGTAGGAAAAATTATATCATTTATATTTTGTTAAGCTAAATAATAAAACAATTACCCTATCTCATGCAAGTTAGTTGTTGGTATTATTTTAATCCTCGTAAGTATATTGTCCAAGGGTAGAGGAAATTATATCATTTATATTTTGTTAAGCTAAATAATAAATCAATTGTCCTGTCTCATGCAAGTTAGTGGTCAGTATTATTTTAAACCTCGTAAGTAAATTGTCCATAGGTAGGAGAAATTATATCATTTATATTTTGTTGAGGTAAATAATAAATCAATTGCCTTGTGCCATGCAAGTTAGTTGTCAGCATTATTTTAAAACTCATAAGTAAATTATTTAGGGGTAGGGGAAATTATATAATTTTCTAAGATTTTTGTTGTGTATGCAATGAAAACATTATAAAGCTTATGAGAAAACTATCAGAATATATTTGAAAATGATGATTTATTGCAATACATATTTTGTGTTATTTTAAAATTATGAAAAATGGGTAATTAAATATTTTCCTTAGTTTTGTTGGTTTTAAGGGGAAACCAAACTTAACCATTTAAGAAAATGTCTGAGAGATCTTTGTTTTATTATATGTATTTTTTTAGAACAAATAATTGAATTATGCTTAAAATTATCTGTTGTATAAACTTTTGATGTCATGCTTGGTTGGCATGGTTTTGTCAATGTATGATTAATAATATCATATATGATATGTATGTGATCATGATCATTAGATTAGTTTACCCAAATGGTGAGCTTATGCTTTAAATTATTTATCTAATACATATATTAGAGAGCTACATTAATGATACAATCAACTAGTAAGATGGTTTTAAAGGTCAAATGGATATGGATAACTTGATCAAGTGATGTGTTATGAATTTGACTAATCTGGATGACCAATGTTATTTAAAAACTTGGGCCAAAGTAATGTTATATTAACATTCTCAATTCATATGTATGATTTGCATATTGTGTGATATAATAGTTGAAACATATTTTTATTTATGATACACATTATGTAGTATAATCTTACAACACATAGATGTACTAGTATATCGAGTAGTATAGAAACTATTTATTATTGCATACATGATGTTAAATTCCTTTGATACATGTACCTGATTGGTATGGTTATGTAAGGACTCTCGAATCAAGAACCAAAGCATACTTACTCTATGGATATGTAACCCATCTGTATGTATATTAAATACCTAAGAAGATAATATTATGATGTGGATTTACATAGCAGTATACAAACTATTTGATACCCTTTCTATATGAGAGTTAAAATTCATAGTGTGGCAGTATAAGAGGACACGAGAAAGATGTTGGATATCAATAGTCTTATATTATACCTTGTTGATGTAAGTGTTAGGGTTATAAAGACCATCAAGTCTTCTCTCTATAATAAAATAATGTATTTATACATTTTCCTTGTATGCATTCATATGAGGAACTAGTGAGTAATCATGTTTACCTTTAGTAGTTTCATAGAACTACATTTATTCCTAATTCTATGTATATAGGTGACATCATAGATATGTATGGAAATTTAGGGAGTGAGCACAGGCATATGAAACTAACCTTGATAGGTATTCCTTAGTATTACATTTATTATAAATGCTAGTGAAAGCAAATAACATTTATGTAACACAGTACTATTATGCAAACTTGTCGATAGGATCAAGTCTATCACATATTATAAGGATAAAAAATAGTATGTGGTATATTTTGTGAGAAATTTAACTGTTCAAGTAGCTATACATTTATATAATGATATAGTTCATCGTGAGGTGTGCCTAGAGATTTGTTATCTTCAAATTGTTATTAAATTTATACTCAGATAGTATAATCTTGACTTGATTTATTATTATGGTTGGGTGTAAGATTGTTGTTGGTGTTGAGTAAAATACTCAAGCACAAAGACTTATGACTGTATGAGATGTCATAGAGTTTTAAAGTATGAAAAGTAATCAATTGGGACATACTATATTCATTATATCTTGATCCATACCTAAATAAATATATAAGTTATGATCATTAATGTTTGGGTAGAGTGATCATGAACTATGATAGTATGAGATATCATAGGATACTCCAGCTTAGATGTATATACTCAAGTAGTACATATTGTAGCTATATGTTTGGACTCTCACCTAAATTGATTGTCTTAATGATTTTGTTAGTTATTACTTGAACAATATCATCTACAAAATTGTTAAGACAATCTTGAGAGTATAAATGAATGATAGGTTCAACTGTTATGTACTGTATGACTTACTTTTTTTTTGTATACTTAGCTTATTTCTATGCTTAGCATGTGATTCTCTATGGAACTAGGAATGTGGATTCCTTCATCATTGTTATTATCTAGGTTATGTGAAAGTGCTTGGGTAAGCACACAACTCCAGATAATAAAGTGTTATATTTGAGTGTATCACTTAGTTATGGGATTGTAGACCTAAGCTTTAGAAGCGCACCTATGTCATGAGTATTTTTTTTTCTATTTGGCTTATAGTGCCAACCCCTTCAGTGGTGATGTCTCATAGAAGATACCATCATATTTGAAAGGAGAACTACATCAAACCCTGATTTTGAGGAGTGAATATGTAAGTTGTCCAAGATTATGATGAGGGAATCGAGTCTAGATCTTTAGACTAAGTTAGGGTAATCTTGATTACATAGCAATTTATGTAGTTGATTAAATTAGTACCAATACTTAGTCTTAAAATTTGGATTGTGTTGATGTCCCTAGCAAGATAGTAAACTCTATGTATCATAATTTTTATTCTATTGTTTGTTGTATTGGGATGTTAAAGTTATTACTACTTGAATTTGTTGATTATATGAATGACTTAAGTATACTAATAACTATGTTTGAATGAATATTCAATGTTTAGTTTTTTATTTAAAACTTACTACATTTTCTAAGAACAACTAGGTAGGTTGTTTCATGTGGTATCATAGGTTAGGCTCAAACTCTAGGACCTAATGAGTCCATTTGTATTTTTGTGTCTTGTTTACGTAAAAATTAGAAATGGGAATTTTCTTAGTTGATTGTATTCAAATTGATTATAAATTTCTTTATGTTAGGAGTTTGTAGATTAACATCCTTATTTTATTTTTTATTTTTTATATATACTTGAGAAGTATCATCTCTCTTCATTAGCTTAGATGTGAGTTGTTATGTTCATTCTACTCGTACATCATTTTAAGCTATTGAAATTTTTTATATTTTTAGGATGTTAAATTAGTGTTTTCTTAAGTAGAAACTTGTTTCTGAAATATTATTTGATCTCATTTCTCTTAACTTCATGGGATAGTTTTTCCTAATTATTAAGAATTGGATGGATTAGTGCATCCTTATGTTTACTATTTGTTTTTAGTGGAGGAAATAGCTTAAGATTCTACTCTTGCAATTTGGTAAGTAACATGGATTGTAGTGTTAGCTTTTATCGTATGAGGATATGTAAGAAATTTTGTTTTGAGATGTTATCTCTCTACTTTTTAATTGTAACTTTATAGAGTTACTATTTTATCTAAAATGTAAACTTGACCATGAGGAGTCACTAACAATGGATTTACATTAATTATAATTAGTATGTTTTTAACTACCTTTGTTAGAATAATATTTTTCTCTTTTTAAAACATGTTTTGAAGAATAGTATGTATACCTTTTTTCTAAGAACAAGATATTAGATGTGCAGAACATCTTAGAAAGGGTAGAAATAAACTTTTAAACTTGTTATGTGCTTGTTGTAAAAGCAAGAGACATGGTCTCACTTATAAGGTTGAAGAGCGATATAATCCTTCACCTAAGTATGTTATATTAATTGTGAGATTATTTATATAATAGTTTAAATTGCAAAATTATGATACTAGTTATGTTTAGCTAGTGGTAACTTAATACAATCTCAGGATGATTGTATGATTTTTTTAATATGTATGTTATTACATATGGAAATCTTATAACATATAGTAATGTTTTTTATAAGCTATTAGTATATATTGTGTTTCTTCGAGCCATGTGTATATTTTTATTTTGAGATCATCAATTCACAAAGACTCGAAAGAAGAGTGGTAAATTAGGAACATGAGTTCTAAGAAATAGGATAGTATCCTAATTAGCCTCACATTGACTCAGATTTTTGGTACTAAGTTAGATCTGATAGATAGACTTGTCGAATCTAGGATTTGACAAGCAAAACTTGTCAAATATAGTTATATAGCCATATACATATATATTAGACAGATGTTCTATGTGGATGATTACTATATGATTTTATATATATTTTTATCAGTTCTTATTCATCATCATACTTGTCTAGAGCTCTAATTGAGTTAGGACAGTATTGACATGTTATATTTATTTGAGGCTATGCAGATTAACGATAGTATTAACATATATACAGTATTCTTGCCAGATGTCCTAAATACTTTTTTCTAGTTTGATAAAAACACTCTCTAAGATGGAAAGATGTGCAAAGGGACTGGAAAGTTTTGTGGAACTCTTATTAGTTATTTTTTTTACTTATGTGATCTCAAGTGTATTTGGAAAGTCAATAAGACTTTTTTCATGTTGTTAGACTTTGGGGTGGTCATGTTAAACCAATTAGCATAAGTGACATTTGCAAAACTTAATTTCAAAATAGAAAATATCACTAAGTAGGGTCTTATGAGACTAATACTCTATGAATAATATTAAACTAGTGCATTAAGATGAATTTTTAAGGTAAAATTTGCAGTTATTTACATGTTATGATAATAGATACTATATTTATATGTTGATAAACTCTGATGTCATTTAGAACTTTTGTGTCATCGAGGTGATGACCAATTTTAGGGGGGATGTCACATCTCGATTCCACCTTATATATTTTTTCTTTTAAATCCATGGATTTAAAATTAGTTATAATGATTATTATGTTGTGAGATGTTTTATATTGTACTCTATAAATTGTTATCAACGTCCCTATATCAAAAATATACTATTCTCACTTGTACGTGGATAGTTATTTAAAATAGTCATAAGATATATTTTTATATATTTATCCCATAAATCAAGAATCATTCCTCTTATATTATCAAAAAGACAGATTTTTCAAAGAATTGATGTGGCAGTTTAATCATGAGTTATTTAAGATAAGCATGGTTGCATGTTTTCTTTTAAATCTAAATTTTTGTTTCACCAAAGAAATATGGCATTGACTTCTTGGAGTCTTGTTAAATAAGTCATGAGAATATTTTAATTCTTTAATCTCATAAGTTAAACTCTACTTTATTTTTTTCACTTGCAAAAAATCATACGATTGGTGGAAAGATAATTGGTTTTTGATTTATTTTAGTGGGGAGATTATGTCTTTTTTATTTGGTGAAGATTTACATGCATATTAATCTTTATTAAAATAAATTATAAATTATGTCATTAATGCATCTTTTAATGGGAAATTAAAATAGTATTAATACTATATTTAATTTGTCAAAATAAAGATTTATTATAAATTTAAATTGTAAAATTTTTATTAGACAATTATTAATTAACATATTAATTATGCTAACTGATTTTAGGTGTAAATCATAATTAAACACTAGGATGAACTCATAATTTAAAAATACTTATCTGTAATTGATTATTAGTAATGTTTGAAATATTATGATGACTTTACTTGGAAAAGGGAAGTTGAATTATGAGTGATAAATAGGGATTTTAACAGATAATTATTTGTAGGACTTCCAATTAATTATGGGGAACAAAGCTTATAGCTTTGGTTTCAAGTGGCATGCAAAAGAGAAATGGGGAGTAAAAATAGTATTAAGGAAAGGGAAAGAAAAAAAATTAGACATAGAAAATTCACGAGAAAGGAAGTAGGAAGTTGAAAGAAGAAAGAAGGTTTTGGGAAGCAAAAAAGTAAATTTTAGGAAACCATTCTAGGTGGGTACTGTAATTAATTTAATAATTTAAGGTAATTTTGGATTACAGATTTAAAAAGTATATTTTTAACAAACCCATAACTTCCCCTTTGCCTTAAAGGGATCAAGCCTTTTGTCTAGAGTATTGACGTTGTTACCATATACAGTATTTGTAAACAATAGTTATTACCTCCTTCCAAAATACTTGTTAATATCTCATCTTGGTTTAAAACCTCATGAAGTAATCTAAGTGTCTAACAAAAATAAACATAATTACCATATCAATTTTTGTTCTTTTCTTTTCTTTGCCCAAATTAACCAGATGTAAAAATATAAAGGGAAAACACTTTCCTTTTAATCACATTTCTTTTTATCACAAGTTAATACATTAAATGGTGCAAATGATATATATATATATATATGGTTAGAGAAAGGGTAATCACATTTTATTGGTTTATATTTTATATGAATAAATATATAATTAAAAATAGATATTATTTAAGTTGAAAATAAAGATAATATCAAATATATAATATTAATTATTATATTTTATGGATTATGATATAATCAAAAATTATATAGGGGAAAGTAATTCATAAATGAATATCACTTTACGTAAATATAATAGGATATAACTTTTTAAAAAGTGTATCATACATGAAATGTTTGTTGAGGTAAATAATAAATCAATTGCCCTGTCTGATGCAAGTTAGTTGTTGGTATTATTTTAAACCTCATAAGTAAATTGTCCAAGGGTAAGGAAAATTATATCATTTATATTTTGTTGAGGTAAATAATAAATTAATTGCCTTTTCTCATGCAAGTTAGTTGTTGTAATTATTTTAAACCTCATAAGTAAATTGTCCAAGGGCAGGGAAAATTATATCATTTATATTTTGTTGAGGTAAATAATAAATCAATTGCCCTGTCTCATACAAGTTAGTTGTCAACATTATTTTAAACCTCATAAGTAAATTATCCAAGGGCAGGGGAAATTATATCATTTATATTTTGTTAAGGTAAATAATAAATCAATTGCCATGTCTTATGCAAGTTAATTTTCAGCATTATTTTAAACTTTGTAAGTAAATTATCTAAGGGCAGGAGAAATTATATCATTTATATTTTGTTGAGATAAATAATGAATCAATTGCCATGTCTCATGCAAGTTAGTTGTCAGTATTATTTTAAACCTCGTAAGTAAATTGTCCAAGGGCAGGAAAAATTATATCATTTATATTTTATTAAAGTAAATAATAAATCAGTTGTCTTATTTCATGTAAGTTAGTTGTTGGCATTATTTTAAACCTTGTAAGTAAATTGTTCAAGGGTATGGGAAATTATATCGTTTTCTACGATTTTTCTTGTATATGCAATGAAAACATTATAAAGCTTATGAGGAAACTATCAGAATATGTTTTAAAATGATGATTTATGGTAATTCATATTTTATGTTATTTTAAAATTATAGAAAATTGGTAATTAAAGTTTTTTCTTAATTTTGTTAGTTTTAGGGGAAACCAAACTTAACCATTCAGGAAAATATCTAAGAGATCTTTGTTTTCTTAAATGTACTTATTTAGAACAAATAATTAAATTATGCTTAAAATTAGTTATATAGACTTTTGATATCATGTTTAGTTGGCATGGTTTTGTCAATGTATGATTAATAATATTAGATATAACATGTATGTGATCATGATCCTTAGATGAGTTTACGCGAATAGTGAGCTTATACTTTGGATTACTTATCTGATATGTATATTTAGGGGTTGCATTAATGATATGACCAAGCAATGAGATGGTTTCTCAAGGGTGGATGGGTATGGATAACTTGATCAAGTGATGTGTTATGAATTTGACTAATCTAGATGACTAATGTTATTTAAAAATTTGGACCAAAGAAATGTTAGATTAACATTGTCAATTCATATGTATGATTTGCATATTGTGTGATATTAGTTGAAACATATTTTTCTTTATGATACACATTATGTAGTATAATTTTACAACACATGGGTGTACTAGCATATTAAACATTATTTATTGATATTTGTTATTGCATGCATGATGTTAAAGTCATTTGATACATGTACCTGATCGGTATGGTTATGTAAGGACTCTCGAATCAAGAACCAAAGCATACTTACTCTATGGATATGTAGCCCATCTATATTTATATATTATACCTGAGAAGATAATATTATGATGTTGATTTACTTAGTTGTATACAAACTATTTGATACCCTTTATGTATGAAAGTTAAATTCATAGTGTGGCAGTATAAGAGAACATGAGAATGATGTTGGAAATCAATAGTCCTGACTTATACCTTTTTGATGTAAGTGTTAGGGTTTTAAACACCATCAAGTCATCTCTCTATAATAAAGGAATGTATTTATACCTTTTCCTTATATGTGTTCGTATGAGGAACTAGTGAGTAATTATGTTTACCTTTAGTAGTTTGGTAGAACTACATCTAGCCCTGATTTTGCATATGTAAGTGACATCATAGATATATATGATAGCTCGAGGAGTGAGTAAAAGCATAGGAAACTAACCTTAATATGTATTCCTTAGTATGACATCTATTATAAATGTTATTAAAATCAAATAGTATTTATGTAGCATAATATTGTTATGCAAACTTGTTGGCAGGATCAAGTCTATCGCATCTTGTAAGGATGAAAACTTGTATGCATTATATTTCATGAGAAAGTTAACTATGCAAGTGGTTATACATTTATAGAATAACATAGTGCATCGTGACGTGTGCCTAGAGATTATGTTCTCTTTAAATTATTATTAAAGGTATACTCAGATAGTATAATCTTGACTTGCTTTATTATTATGGTTGGGTGTAAGATTGTTGTTGGTGTTGAGTCAGATACTCAAACACAAAGACTCATGACTATATGGTATGTCATAGAGTTTTATAGTATGAAAAATACTCAGTTGTACATATTGTATTCTTTATATCTTGACCCATACCTAAATAAATATATAAGTTATAGTTATTAATGTTTGGGTAGAGTGATCATGAACTATGATAGTATGAGATATCATAGGATACTTTAGATTAGATGTATATACTTGGGTAGTACATATTGTAGCTGTATGTTTGGACTCACCTAAATTTATTGTCCTAATGATTTTTTTGGTTATTGCTTGAGAAATATGTTTATATCAATTAGTAAGACAAAATGTATGCATGCATACAATCTTGAGAGTATAAATGAATGATAGGTTTGACTTTTATGTAATATATGACTTACTTTATTTTATATACTTAGCTTATTTCTATGCCTATCATGTGATTCTCTATGGAATTAGGAATATGGATTCCTTCATCATTACTATTATCTATGTTATGTGAGAGTGTTTCGGTAAGCACACAACCCTTGATAGTAAGGTGTTATATTTGAGTATATCACTTAGATATGGGATTTTAGATCTACGATTTAGAATCTGACTTATGTCATGAGTAATTTGTTCCTTGTTTGTCTTAGAGTGCCAACCCCTTCAGTGGTCATGTCTCATGAAGTAGACTATCACATTTAAAAGGAGAACTACATCATACCCTAATTTTGAGGAGTGGATATGTAAGCTACCCAAGATTGTGATGAGGGCATTGGGTCTAATTCCTTAGACTAAGTTAGGGTAATCATGATTACATAGTAATCTGTGTGACTGGTAAAATTAGTACCAATACTTAGTATAGAAATTTGGATTGTGTTAATCTCCTTAGCAAGATAGTAAACTTTATGTATCATATTTTTTATTTTTTTGCGTGTTATATTGGAATGTTAAATTTGTTACTACTTTAAGTTGTTGTTTATCTGAATGACTTAGATATACATGTATTGGATGATCAAGTCCAAACTAAAAACATGGAAATATTGATTGATTTAATCATCCCTACCACACCAAAAGGTGAACTAAATATTGTAGTAAATTGCCTCATTAAATTCCATTAAATTATGTTGGGTATCAATACATGCAATAGTTTTAGAATCTAAATTTGATTTGGATTTTACAATATTAGATACATGTTGCATAGCTTATGTACCTTAAATTTGTCTCATGCTAAAATTGTGTATAATAATGGTACCATTTATATAATTCTACCATAAATGTGTATCAAAAACATATAATTGTGTGCTTTGGCCAATTTGAAAAATTGTGTAAGTGTGGAGAGCATGCTTCTAAAGCATGACCCCACTATATATGGAGAAATCTAAAACTTGTATAAGTACCAATGTGGATTCCATGTTTCTAAAACATAACCCCACTATAAATTGAATATGTTTAATAATGATTATGTGTGGAGAACATATTTTCAAAGCATGTCCCCACTAAATCTATGAATTATAAGTACCATACTAAATGAATGTGGAGAACATGATTCCAATACATGCCCTCACCAAATATAAAAACTATGAGTGTTTGAAATCCATGTCATCATGACATGCCCCACTAAATATACAATCTGGTGTAAGTACCATATATTATTTGAGTGTAGAGAACATTTTTCCAAAACATGTCCACACCATAATATAGAAACTATGAAAAATGTGGAAGCCATGTCACCATGACATGCCCTAACTAATATCTTCCCCTTTGAGGTGAGGTAAAAATAGTACCTAGTAGTTAGGTTACCTCAAAAGGGTAAGACAATTGTAAATTTACAAATGTAACCATGAAGCATATAGAAGGAAATATGTCTAGGTAGATGTAACATTGAAGCGGATTTTTTATTTTTTTTTGGTAATGAGGAAAGACAATCCTATGATGTCATCTAGTGGATGGTCATAGAGTCTCCCAAAATTATGAACCTTAAAACCTAAAGTTGTATCCTTTTTATTGTTTGCATCATGATTGGCTAGGTTGAAAAGAGACAGCATGTTCCTCACATTTTTCATGTGTAGTAGAAGATGTAATGTTATCATTGGAAATACGTATTAATTTTCCTTCATGAGGAAAATAAATACCTTGTTAATTTTATTCAATTTTTACTTCCATTTTGTATATCCAAAAAGTTTTAAGTGTGAATGCATATAGAGATGTGGTAGGCATAACCCAAACCCATGTTTGGATTACTTTAGGACCACAAACAATTAGAATTTTATTGTTCCCCAAGGAGTCTTTCCAACCTCCTTTGTTTTTTAAGTTTGTTAAACTGAATCCAATTTTTTGGCAACATCATACATTAAAATTAGTTTTTTCTTGCATAGGATCAACATGGTTATGCAAAAAATAAGTGTCACCCATGTATAATTTAATTGTTAAATATTGTTGGCATGGGTGATTGTTGTTTTGTTCATTTTGAGATTATTGTATGGGACTTGGACCTTAGATCAGTCCCATGTTAAGTAACATTTTAAAATTGGTCGTATGTAGGTTAGGGACACCACATTTTTTATCATAGTATTCTTTACGCAATTGGTCTCCTTCCTTTATTTGAGGGATAAAACTTTGGTGCTTGGAAGGAGAAATGTTAAGCTTCATTGGATGAGTAAGTATGAATGTAATATATCTATGTACATTTGCATGTAAATGAGTGAAGGATTCATATTTTTTATGCAATGTGTATACACCATAAATTGGTCAAGCAACCACACATATCATGTCTTTTCATAGTTTTTTCACAGGAGACTCTGATTGAAGAATATGAGCCTCATTCACATTTAGCCACATCTCTCATTTTAATCATATTGGTCTTGTTTCATGTCTAAGTCACCTTTTTCCTTATTACCAGTCATCTCTAAACTTCCAAAACCTCATTCCAGCTTAGCCAGGTCAGGTTTCACATGCTTCTTCCATCCCCCCAAGTCTTGAGCTTGTAGGATAAGAGCATTGGAATTGGACTATAGCACTGGACCCTAGGGTGTCCATTTTCAATGCTCTTATCCAAGGTCATTTTAAGTTCCAACAATCATTTTCCCTCACTTAATGAGTCCCAGCCCCTTTCTTAACTTTGTCATTAATTTTTCCAATGTTAGCCTAATGTGAATAAATCTCCCAAATTCAAAACAAAGAGTATCTTATATAAAGAAAT
This sequence comes from Torreya grandis, assembly GCA_037957365.1. Taxonomy (NCBI): domain Eukaryota; kingdom Viridiplantae; phylum Streptophyta; class Pinopsida; order Cupressales; family Taxaceae; genus Torreya; species Torreya grandis. The sequence continues at coordinate 2,829,088 of JARHVA010000092.1, forward strand.
ACATAAGGCATTTTATAGCTAACACTTACTACTTTGGCATATTACATAATAAAAATTAGTCAATAATATAGCTTAGCATTCTGCATCACATATAAACTTGCATGATTGATCAAGGAAGGGCTTAGGAAAATTTTCATTATTGCATCTATCATGCATGTTGATTATGCATCTTCCCTAATGGATAAATATATTTGATTAGAGACCCTAGCATTGAGGGTTAATGTAGGCAGTGATTAGGATAGTGAGTGTTCTAGATCATGCGATCATACTTCCCCTAACCTAGTTTTTTTTCCTTATGATTTTGATGTATTTATTGTGTCATGTGTGTAGATAAAATTAGGGTTTAGAGATTTAAATGGACCTATAGTGAGCTCTGTTGACATTCAACCTCTAAAATTTCATACACAAGCTCACACTAAGACAACAAACAAAACCCGTAAAGCTCAAACCTTTAGGACAATAGCAAAAAAAATACTATAGCACCACACACCAGGGTGTCCTATTCTAGTGTTCCTATCCTTTCACAAAACAAAATCTATATTTGGATTTGTGACACTATCCCAATCTTCTGCAGTAGATTTCAACCCTTGAATCATCCATTTTACCTATTTTTTTAGATAAGTTTATTTCTCTCCATATGCAATTGATGTAATTAATTTTGATAAAAACATATATTTTAATATATTTGATTAATAATTACCTTTATTTTAAACCCTTTATTTATTAGGAACTAGACCCTAGTTTCCCAAAAAATAATAAAATCTTTGGTAAACCTGACTTACTTCGAACAAAATCTAAAACACTAGGTACACTTAGGGTTTTTCCTTTAAATTTTTTGCACAAATTTAATTTCAAATTTTTTATTTTTATATAAATTTTTGTGACTTAATTATATTCAAAATTATTTTTATAATTTAAATTATTGCATAATTTTCAAAAATTCTAAAACCATAGATTTTCAAACTAGGTCCTCAAACCCTAAGCCTCCCTCTCACAATTTTTAGAAAAATATTCTAGAATTTTTGCAAATTGTTTGAAGTGTCAAAAATATTTTCAAAATTCCTATAATAATAGTTATTTTGTGCAAAAATCAAATTTCTAAATTCTAACTTTTATATAATTTTTTGTGCCTTAATTCTATTCAAAATTATTTTTAGAATTTAAATTATTTCATAATTTTCAAAAATTCTAAAACCTTATCTCAAAACCCTAGATTTCCAAACTAGGCCCTAAAACCTCCAGCCTTCCTTTGCAATTTTTAGAAAAATATTTTGGATTTTTTGTAAATTGTTTAGATTGTCAGAAATATTTTCAAAATCTTTATATTAGTAGTTATTTTTGCATTTATTTGCTTAATAGTAATTTTACATATTCTCTTTGCTGAAATAAATAAAATGGCCACTAAGGCACTTCTTTCCTCTCATCCCATATATCAATTTCTAATTTTTTCTCATAATTATGATAATGAATGGACAAAATTGCAAAATTGCACATTAGCTAAAAATGTGGAAAATGCTTTCATTTACAATCAAGATAATTACTATTATTGTAATGAGGAGTATGATGATACATGTAAGAGTGATAGTGAAGAAAAAGTAGAGGCATCTTCTTCTCTCAAACCTATCTCTTTTATTCCTTATTCTAAAGAAAATAATTTTGATAAATGGGAAAGGTACTTTTTACCTCATTCTCCTAGGCACAATGCACAAAATGAACAAATTAGTCATGCACTTCCAAGTGAACCTCTTATTGGTGACAATTTACTTCCATGTGAACCTAATCTTTCTCTCTATTTTTCTACTTCTATGTTCAAAATTTAACAATATAAAAACAATAGAATCAAATTGTCAATGAATAGTCTAAAAGATCAATCTCATGTTTCTAACTCTAATTTATCAAAAAAAATTCTAAATGATAACTCCCTTACTCTTACTTCTCATATTTTAAATGAAAATAATGCATACACTCCATCCATGGATAACATAGATGCACATTCACATGATAATTTATTGCATATTAGAAAAGAATTAAATTCTTCTCTTACGCCTCTCCCTAGTGACAATGGAAGTGATAATGAGTATGATAGTGAAATTCAAATGAATATGAAAATGAGAGTGACTATGAACAATATTTCATTTATGATAATGTATTGAATAATGGTGATTATTATGAACATATTAAAGAAGAAAATGCATCTCATGTTTTTGACTCTTCTCTCACTCCTGTCAAACATAATTCACTACCAAATGTTATTTCTAATTCTATGCATGATTCTAATTCAAATAATTCACATGTTAATGATAACATCACATCTTCTACTCAATTAGAATTTGATTCACTAAAACATAAAGATACTATTGACAATTTTGACCCCACAGGATAGATTATCATCCCTACCATTAAAAACTTTGAATACCATGTCATTTTGTCTTGTGATTAAGTAATTGGTCCTAAAATTTTTTTGAAGAATCCATGGTTAATAGGCCTTAAGGCTGTTTAGGTGATTTAAGGTCTTTTCCTTCACTTGTCTTGTGTTTTCTAGTCATTTTTGGGCCTTTCAAGTCATTTTTCAGTGGTAATAAAATCCTAGAGCATATTTCTAATTTTCATATCATGATTCAACATCATTACATCCTTAAAAAATAAATAATCAGGTTGATCACATTCTAGACTAACTCTATACCTCATTTTTGTGCAAAATCTGACCATTTTATGCCATTCAAAGAAGGTTTTGATAGTATATGATTAGGAGGAAACTTTATTTCATATTATTTCACCTCATTATACATGTTATAGACTTTTGAAAACATTTTATAGCATTTCATTTAGAGATCCTTTAGTGCAAAAATAGGCCTTTTTGAGGCATTCACTTTGGTTTTCAGAGGATTTTTATGATAAAATTATCATTTAAGCTTAAATGGGTCCTTATATGGTTATATAAATTGTTTACAATAATTTATAGGTTAAAATTTTTCAAAATCCAACTTCGCTATGATTTTGACCTTTCTTGCATGCCTAGAAGGGTAGTTTCAAATGCTCAATCTGAGAAGAGGAGAGAGAGTTAAGAGCTAAAACTTTGTAAATTTTTAATGGTTTGAGTAATATTTAAATTATTAGCATTTTATTTGTTTTTTTCCTTCATCTTTATGAACAATTGCTAAGAGTGACAGTATGTCACTATAGCCTGTGCATCCGAGGGAGGTCTATTATTGGGCATGTTTCTCAAGTTCAGTAAAAATGAAGAGAATTAGTTTTGTATAATGTTTTTAAAGTTTATTAGTCTCATTTTAATCTACGTATAATTTTATAACTCCTCTTAATAAGGTATTTATATCATAAAACCTCATTCCTTTCACAATTTTTTTGAATGGTCTCTTGGGTCAGTTTTGAAGAAACATATGAGTTGTTCATCAGATGTTTTCATATTTAGAGTTATATATGGATGTTATAATTAATGAAATACATTTTTAATCCAAGTAATGCTTCATATTTTTCCATTCTAAGTGTATATCCTCTAAGAGAGCTTCAGCTAGTTTTATCTGTTTAACAAGGTACAAATGCAATTATTAAGTTTGATTTCAATGTTCATGAATTAAAATTGATGAAGATATGCCACTGATAGAAATAATAATAACATGATGGTCTAATTCCTCCATGTGAGAGATATTTTGAGCCTCTATGGTTTTAATCACATTCATAAATTTATTGAAATTATCTCGAAGATGTGAAGCATTGACTGCAGGGGTTTTATGATATTTTAAAAGTTTATATTTGGTATAGAAGTGTGAACAATGTCTTAGTCAGTTGAAGATACCTTAACAATACAAAAAATGTCATGGAGAAGCTAGAAAAGTTGAGTCATGTTATATGATTGTAAAAAATAGGTTTAAGGATTAATTACCTTAAACTTTGCAAACAGTGACCTTGTAACCTTTTGGGAATTTTCATAAGATGGTTAAAGCAGGGTCTTGACCAACCTAAATAGTTCCATTTGGTATCCCTCAGGTAAGGTGGAATCTTTATTGAAAGAATTAATATGTGATTATAATCATAGGTTATTCAAGAGTATCTAAGTTTGATGTCTGATCATTACCATTTTTCAATAATTTCTATAGCCTTCAAGAAAACCCCATAGTCTAAGATGGTATGACAAGCAAGGAAACCATGGCAGGTGGCTTATGGAGGTGGCATAGACTAGTGTTTAAAATAAAACATCAATGAGCCTATGTATAATATGGTTATGATATACATAACCACCTACAAGACCTTTTAGGCCTAAAATATGACACTTACAATAGTATCAAATGACCTACATGGTCATATCAGTGGCGAGGAGTCCCATATGGTTTGGTATATGAGGTGACCTTGGGTTCAAGATGTTGATATGAAATAATGTTATAGAAAGACCAATTAAAGTTTGTCATGAGAAAATTTCAAAAGGATATGGAACCTATAGTAAGTAGCTATATCCATGCTTGTAAAAGGTGCACCTATAGTTGGGGATTAAGACCAAATTTTGATTCATAGTATCATTGAGTAAGCAATTAGGAACAAGAGTTAAAAGTTTCTTTTATTATAATAATGATGATAAATGAGGTACAAGGATAAATTAGGTAAAATTAAACCACCATGAACCCCTAAGGACATTACCATACTCCTCTTTTCTCCATACAAGGTGACCTACAGTTAGTCCAAACAAGAGATCTTAATAGGATTCTTAAAAGTTTGAGGATACTTGAAGATGTGTTTTTGGTATTAGTTTTCCATCATTAAAATTGAATTCAAGGTAAGTAAAATAGAATAATTATTATGAAGCATGGTGGGATCTTTAAAATAACCTAAAATCAATAAAGGTACCTACAACCTAAAGTGATACACAATCATGCTTATAACATAAGATGCATAACTTTCAGGCATAACTTGAAGTATGAAATGAAGAGATTCTCAAAGCTAAGGGTAGAGGGAGTTAAATAAATTCTAAACCATCAAGTAAGGAAAGAGTAAACAAAAATCCATATATAGCACCAAAATTAACCTACAGTTGTGTTCAAGATAATTATGAACTTGACTTTCTTTCATGTTTGAGGTGTTAAGGTTAACAATCCAAGGTGGATGATCATGAAGAATCTAGAGTTCATGAGTTTGAACTAGGCATTCACTATCATGAAATGATGAAACCATGTATTGAAACATAGAAATACACTTTTTCATTAAAAATTACTCATAGTTTGTACATATGAAGCAACGGGTATAGTCAAGGTTGGAGTATTTTGCTTATTGATGAATTTTGAGAGCTTAATGGAGTCCTTTTTTGTTTGCATACAATGTGAAGAGGTTTAACATGGTAAGGAAATATATGAGAAAATTTTTGAGGTATCTCTTTCATTTTTTTACTCAATCCAAGCATAGCTATAGCCAAGAGAAAAAAAGATCACTCACAGTCATATATGGATAGAGGTTTAGAGTTTGGATAAAAGTTTATGTGTTTTGTTGAGATTGCAATGAAGATACAAGATTCTTAGTACCAAGGGTTTCAAGAGGTATAGGGTCAAGTGAATTAGTTTAAACTTAAAGTTTAAATTAATATTATCACTCACATTACCCATGTCCCCTTCATCATGAGCATCCATAGTTGAACATTAGAGTGGAACATGTGAAGTTTTTGGCAATCCATGTAACATTGAGACTCAATGCATAGTATAGGAGTGAAAAACTTTGAAGAGATCTTAGAAACCTTTGAATAATCTAATGCATAGTATTCCATTATTAAGAATAATATACATAACTATAGGTGTGTTTTGATTCAAGAGAGATACCTACATTCAACTTTAGGGTGATAATGGTAAGCATGTGGTGTTGATTTCATCTTAGGTTCTCAAGCATAATGACATTCAATAACTTTAGAAGTGAATAATATATAAAGATGATGGTTAATGATGAATAGGGTATTATAAAATAATCTGAAAGTTAGAAAAATTACACATACATCAAGTTAAATCACCCTCCTTCAAGACAATGGCAAGGGTAGCCCATATTAGGTTGTGAGGAGTACGTGTTATAGTCACAAGTTGACTGAATTCTAAGCCTACTAAGAAGAAGGTGAGTGTTGAAATAATGGAAAGTTTGTAGAGTGTTTATATGTAAATAATACCTTGTAAATTATAATATCAATTTTAATATACTCACATATCATGGAAACAAGGCATGAGAAGGTTTCTAGGAGGGAAATTTGCAATCAAATTTGAAGACCATGTGCACAGTCCACTTCCCAAAAGTTTGCCTTGGAATTTTAGAGGTTTGGAGGTGCCAGAGAGATAATTTTGACATGAAATTTTGTAAATATTGTCCTCATGACCAAAGTAACACCCCAATATATTTTTTTTTCATGATAAAATAGTGAACATATCCAATTTTTTGTCTCAAAATTATGCCACTTTCAGGTGTGCATGGAGGTGAAAAATGAATGAAATGTGACAAAAATGAGTGTTGAGCTTAGAAAGGATGTTTGATGAGTTGTGTTATACATTTAAAATAATTAATATATTCCCATATGGGTTACATAGAATACCCAATGTTCATAAAAACTCATAAAACTCCAAATGACAGCCATGATTGCAAAACCCTACACACAGTCATTGTTGAAATGTTTGCTTTTAGAATTTTAGAGTTTGGAGGTGCTAGAGATGTCATTTTAACCTGAATTTTTTTATAGAGGGTCTTAATTACCTAAGAAAAAACCAAATATAATTTTTTTTCAAGGATAAATAGGTAAAATATTCATTTTTTGGTCTAATAATTAGGCCACTTTCAAGCATGCACAGAGACAAAGAATGGAGAAAAAATGACCAAAAGGAGTGTTATTTGTCTTGGGAATACTTTGGGACACTTCAAGATGTTGTTTTAAGATGTATTTAGTGTGAAATATCATTAGTGAATTTTATTAATGATGATAAAACAATCAAAAGTGTTGGTGGCCAGCCATATGTAGTCAAACCCCATAAGCCTAGACCAGGCCTTTTGCCCAACAAGGGGTCATTTCCACTTCCAGGATCTAATGACCATTCCAAAGCATTGAAACATGTTCATGGGGATATTTTATATGTGTGGGATATATTTATGTAAGAATAATCATAAAAAAACCATTTTGAGCCTATGAGTGTAGCTAATCCTATTAGGCAAAGTGCAAGCCTAAGGCCCAAATAAGAAAACATTGTCATTTCTATTTTGAAGTGAGATTTCCAAGCTATTAGAACATGTGTTTGGGATGTATACAGAAGTTTTGGAGTTATTTTAGGGTAGAGGAAACATCAAAAGAGTCATTTTGAGCTTCAAAGTGTAGACAGACCTACCAAACATGACTAGGCCTAAATCCCAAATAAGGTACCAGCTTCCTTTTCAACCTGGGAAGAGTATTCTAATGCATTTGGACATGCTCATGGGATGGATACAAAGAATGGTGAAAAAAAGCTCAAATTGAAAATTTTGATCACTCATATATCAACTAAGGTTTTTCATGGGAGACTAAGGTATTTGGATATGTTAGCAGGGTCCTTGAACACCATTTTTGTGAAAAAATTTTGAAGGTTAGACGTCCAAACTTTATGAACCAACCTTAAGAGAAAAAACTGCCCTTAAAACCCTTGAAAACCCTCATTAAGGACCATTTTGAATAAATTGAGTTGGATACAACACCAAATGGCATATTTTCTTCATGAAACCTACCATAGGTTATAGGGGACTCTCATAGGGTCATTCACATAGTTTTTTTTATGTACCTTCACTTGTATAGATTTGGGTAAAAATAATACTTTTTGAGATTTTTGAGATAAAATGAATGTTACAAGGATCACCAAAACGTGAAAATAACTTTGAATTAAATATTGACACTTTTTTTACCTTCTAAAACTCAAAAATCAAGAAAAATCCATCCAAAATTTCCCAAACTAATTCATTCTTTTGGGCAAGTCAAAAAATGCCTTCAAAGGACAAGCCTTCCAAAGGCCATTTCATGGTTTTGGTACTTCCAAGTGGTTCTAAAATGTAGTTATAGACCAAAAAAATTGACATGGATCATGGTGAGGGCATGAGAAAAGTTAATCAAACATTGTTTTGAGGTTTCATACATGTATGAGTTCCCAGATGCAAAATTTCTCTTCTAGGGCTACAAGGGTAATTAGGCCTAATTTGGTAGGATAAATAGGCTAGAAATCATATAAAATCTTAGAGTTTGGCCTTGAAATTTTTTATGGAGATGTGGGAGGATAATGGGTGCCTATAAGAAGTTTTTTTTTTTGAATTTTCACTTCTAATTTCTCCCAAAAATGAGCTTTTCAGGAAAATAGGGCTACAAGGAATACATGGAAAATGCATGTTTTTGGAGTTGTTCCAGGTCTTGCTAAGTGTTTTATGTCTAAAATTTACTTCAAAATGGTTTTTTATTCTCTTGATAATCCTTCCATAGAGTATAGATATTGGCTTGATGCAAATTTGAATAAAACTCCTCTTTTTCCTTCTATGACTTGGTGAGAAATGAACCTTTTGAAGAGTTTGAAGGCTAAATAGGTGAATATAGCCTATTTTAATGACTTGGAAAGTTTAATTAGGATATTTCATTCCATATTTAAGTTATTAATAATTCAATGAATATTTATAATGAAAGGAGGCTTCGGAAAAGTTCTCCAACAAGTGCAAATAGGACTCTTCCTCTTCCAAATGCACATGTGCAAGACAAGTCAATTCAATTGAGGAGTCTTGTAAAAAACTATTTAAAAGTGATTTATAATCATTAATAATCTTATATAAGATTTAAAATCAAATAATTTCAATTAACTGAAGTCCTACATCCATGGAAGTGACTTTTTCATCAAAGGAGATAAGAAGGGTAAAATCTAGGGGTTGGTGCAAGAATATAGGCACTCTCCAAGTGCTCTAATCTTGACCAAACATAATGATGTAAATCCTGAGAGACATAAACATTTTATAACTTGTTTTCCAATCCACTTTATTAAGGGACAATATTTGAGAATCTAAAAATGTGATGTAGCACTTTTGGAGGAGCCATTTAACCAAGTTTGAGGTCCCCTACTTTGGGGTTGCTTTGTCTCTAAGAATTTATTTTATATATATATTATTTTTTATATAATTTAAGATGAATATTTGATATTTTTATTGTTCCTAAATTCTTCCAAAAAAATTATTCACCTTTTGAGAGTAATAAGAAGCAAAATTCCTCCATTTTCTAGCTTTTTCTAGTGAAGTGTATGTGTTTGTCATTGGTATAACTTAGTGAAATACTTGTTTTCCTTGGTTATATTATGGGCTTTTACTTTCATGAGAGATTTTTAATTTTATACAGGTCATTATAAGTGTCCAAATCAATCTTAATTTCATGTATTAGATGTGAGTTCAGTCCTTTGCATGAGTTGAGTTTGTAAGGTCCTTATTGTGAAATATTGATGTAGAAATCTTACTTGGGTGTAGTAAATGTGTGTGTAAGATTTTTAATTTCATATAAGTGTCATTTAAATCATTTTAATTGGTTCATCACCTTATATTTCAAGTTTGATTCAGTTTAATCCATTTTCATTGTCTTTTTCACCCTTTTCCCTGTCAAAATCAGTGAGTAGTAGGTTTGAAAGTAAGTTTTAGTGAGAGAACCAAGGTAACCAGCCCTCTCTAGATAGTATCTCCCTTCTAAAGTCACCCACACTTTTTAGATATTCCATTTTCTAATAGAAGTGAGGAATTTCACACTTTCTCACAAGGGCACACTCCCCATTGACAACAAATTCCAATGAATCTCCCAAGCTATCCCTCACTATAGTAGAACCTAGTTATCACTCTTAACCTAAAGATAATGGTAGCCCACATCCCTCTAGTAAGTTCCAATTTACCATTACTCCTAAGGTTTAATTGAGCACACCCCCTCTTTATGATCCAATTTCTAAATGTAGTATTCCCATGGCTAAAATTAATGATCAAATTCAATGATTAAGTGAACCACTTCAAGATGTTAATATACCATCCCAAAATATTATTTTTTCAATGCATGTAGTAGGTGAATTACAACACCAAGTGCATATCCTTACCTTGGAAAACAAGGATTAGAAATCTTCAATGGATGCCAATGATTTACATGGTAACCCTCTTCTGAATACATTTGTAAAAGCTTCATTGCCTAAGCATTTCTAGATACCATCATTGCCTCACTTTGATGGAATTGGAGATCCATTCATACACCTTCAAGCCTTTTAGAAGGATTTTCCATCTCATGTGAGTCATTTGATTTTACTCAAATTATTCCAGTAGACATTAGTGTGAGAAGCACATAATTGGTTCTTTCATCTACTCCCCATTGGCTCCTTACACACATATGATGACTTAGAGGAGGTATTTCAAAGATATTACATAGAAAACATGGTCCTCATGTTACATATGAGAAACTTTCCACATTGCATCAAAATACTTTAGAGCCAGTTAGTGAATATATCTTATGATTCAAGATGCACATGTTAAGATTGATCTATAAACCAACAGATTTAGAGATTCAGCATGTCTTTATTAAGCAGCTTAATCAACATCTCCTCAAGCATCTATTATATCAGATAGAGTCCTCTTTTAGGCACTTATGTTATATAATTCTAACCTTGGAAAATAAATTGGGATTGATTGAGGTAGATTCAGTTGATAACATTACTCTAGATTTCATAACAGTGCCTACATCTACAGCTCCTAGCACACAACATCCACCATGTTGTTGAGTTGTGGAGCTAAAAGCTTCACTAATGAGCTAATGTGGAGGTTGTTGGGCTTAAACAGTAACCGGCATTGGTCAGAACCAACTGACATCGATTAAGGGTTGACTGACATCAGTTAGGGGTCGATCGGCATCAGTCATCTTCAGACCAACACTGACTTTTATGTGTTTCTAGAATTGTTATTTTTAGGAGAACAGATATAAGCCTTTGATTTAAGAGGTGGATCAAAGGGCGGTGAATGCATGGCTCATGAACCATAGTGTTGTAGTATTCTATATATTAGGGTTAGATCCTCATAGCATGTATAATTTAGTAATTGAGTTGGTTGTAATTGATTGAGAGAGAGAGAGAGAACTCTTGAGGGAGAATTACTGTACATCTACGAGGTGTGAGAAGAGAGAGATTTTTTCATTGTATTTCCTTTTAGAAGAGTTTAATATAGATTGGTTATTTCTTGTATCTCATATTATTTGTTGTTTCTGATTTTTAGTTACTTATTACTTCTGGTTTCATTTTTGTGTTTAGTTGCTTATACAAAAGTAATCAATTATACTCTAAGATCCTGACAACTGGTATCAGAGTGTGTTAGTGTTTGTTGATTAAAAAATTCACTCACAGGGGTTTCTGATTGAGTGGGAGCAAAAAATGGTAGAAGAAAGTAAACTAAGAATGAAGAAATTCAATGGTAAGAATTATCAATTATGGAGGATGCATATTGAAGATTATTTGTATCAAAAAGATCTATATTTATCGTTGGGTGGGGTTTCAAGGAAGCCCATAGATATGGAAGATGAAGAATAGAATGTTCTTGATAGAAAGGCTCTTGGATCTATAAGGTTGACCCTGGTAACTTCTGTGTTTTAAAACTTATCACAGACAAAGACAACAGTAGAGTTAATGGATATTTTGGCAAATTTATATGAAAAACCCTTAGTTTTGAATAAGGTATATCTTATGAAACAATTATTTAATTTGCAAATGCAGGAAGGTGGATCTATATCTAGTCATCTTAATGATTTCCATACAATAGTAAATCAGTTAAATTTAATCAAAATAGTTTTTGATGATGAAATTAAGGCTCTCTTAATCTTATGTTCTTTACCTAAAAGTTGGCATAGTTTGGTAATGGTAGTTAGTAATACTGCATCTGCTTCAAATATCTTGAGAATTGATGATGTTGTTAGTGTAATTTTGAATGAAGAAATTCACAAGAAAAGCATAGGGGAAACATCAGGTAATGCTTTAAGTGTTGAAAGTAGCAGAAGACAAAGAGAGAAGGGCAAGCAAGGGAAATCAAGGTCAAAGATGGGAAGTAGATCCAAATCCAAAAATGGAAGAATAACCTGCTAGAATTGTGGAAAGAAAGGGCATGCAAAAAAATATTGTTGGTTGAAGGATAACAAAGAAAATCAGCATGAAGGTAATAAAGAAGCAAAAGTTGTAGGTATTGTTGCACAGGATGCTCTTATATTTTCTTTGGATAATAAAGTAGAATCATGGGTTTTAGATTTTGGTGCTTCTTTCTATGCAACCCCAAATAGAGAATTTTTCAATGATTATGTCCATGGAGATTTTAGAAAAGTTTGTTTAGGGGATGATGAGCCTTGTAAAATTGTTGGCAAAGGAAAAGTGCAGCTGAAATTACAGAATGGCAACACATGGGTGTTGAAGGATGTCATGCATGTACCCATCCTGAAGAGGAATCTGATTTCTATAGAAAAGTTGGGTGATGAGGGTTGCACAATAACTCTCACACTTAAATCTTGGAAAGTTTCCAAGGGTGCACTTGTATTAGAAAAATGTAAGAGAGTAGGTACACTTTATCTATCTACTTGTATTACTGATTATTCTCCTTCTATTTTATCTACTTCAGATGTAGATACAAAGTTGGGGCACTGTAGGCTTGGTCACATGAGTGAGAAGGGAATGAATGTTCTTAAGTCAAAAGGTAAGCTTTCAGATTTGAAAAGCATAGATCTAGATTTCTGTGAGCATTGTATTTTTGGGAAATAGAAGAAAGTGAGGTTTCTCAAAATTGGGTCAATAAGGAAGAAGTACAAGTTGGAGCTTGTTCACACAGACGTGTGGGGACTAGCTCAGGTAGCTTCTATTAAAGGATCACAGTATTATGTTTCTTTCATTGATGATGCTATAAGAAAGGTATGGGTTTATTGCATAAAGAGAAAATTTGATGTTTTTGACACATTTAAGAAATGGAAAGCTTTGGTTGAGAATGAAATATGTTTGAAATTGAAGTGACTTAGATCTGACAATGGTGGTGAGTACTGCAGCAATAAATTCAACAATTACTATTCTATGAGTGGAATACATAGGGAAAGGATGGTTCCAATGACACCTTAGCAAAATGGAGTTGCTAAAAGGATGAATAGAACAATAATGGAGCATGCACAGAGTATGAGGTTGCATGCTGGTTTGCCCTTACAGTTTTGGGTAGAAGTTGTAGATACTACAGTTTACCTGATTAACAAAGGACCTTTTACTACACTAGATGGTGGAATTCTAGAAGAGGCTTGGACAGGTAGAAAGGTAGAATTTTCATTTCTTAGAGTTTTTGGTTTTGAAGCTTTTGTGCACATTGATAAAAAAAATAGAAAGAAGCTGGATGTTAAATCTATGTGGTGCACTTTCATTGGTTATGGTTTTGGAGATTTCAAATTTCGGTTGTAGAATTTAGAAACTAACAAAATTATTAGAAGCCATGATGTAGTTTTCAATGAGAAGGTGATGTACAGTGATTAGCTCAAGAGGTTGAATAATTTTGAGCGGGGCAATCTTGATTTGGAAGAGGTTATGATCCAAAATGAGCTCATGGGTAAAAATCATCACTCACAGAAAAACATAGAGACTGACATCGGTCAGGTGGAAATTGATGTCAGTTAGGTGGAGACCGACATCAGTCAGGTGGAAACTAACGTCAATCAAGAAGAATTGATATCAGTCGGGTGCAGATCGGCATCGATCAGAGATGACCATGATCGGTTACTATTAGAAGAAAAATTGGGTGGATAGTAAGCTATAAATGAGTCTCAAATGCCCATAAAGAGGTCTGAAAGGGTAAGTAAACCTCCAATTCATTATTCCCCTTCTTTATACTACTTGTTACTCACTGATGGTGGAGAACTAGAAAGTTTTGATGAGGCAATGCAGGTAGAATCCAAGAAATAGTGGGAGCATGGCATGAATGAGGAAATTGATTCCTTGGAAGAGAACCATACGTGGGATTTGGCTGAGTTGCCAGCTAAAAAGAAAGCACTGAAAAACAAATGGGTATACAGGTTAAAAGAAGGAGAGAATGGACAAATGAGACATAAGGCTAGGTTGGTAGTAAAGAGATTTGCACAAAAACCAAGTATTGATTTTGGTGAAATTTTTTCTCCTATAGTAAAGATGACTTCTGTTCAGACTTTATTGTCTTTAGTTGCTATTGAGGATTTGCATCTTGAGCAGCTTGATGTTAAGACATCATTTCTTTATGGAGATTTGGATGAAGAGATATATATGGATCAGCCAAAAGGTTTTGAGGTCAAAGGTAAAGAGAAACTTGTGTGCAAGTTGAAGAAAAGCTTATATGGTCTTAAGCAAGCTCCAAGACAATGGTATTTGAGGTTTGACAGGTTTATGACAAGACATGGCTTTAGTAAATGTCAATCTGACCATTGTGTTTATTTTAACAGATTGGATAATGGTAGTTATATTATCTTGTTATTGTATGTAGATGATATGTTTATTGTAGGTTCACACATGCAAGAAATTACTAAGCTTAAGGTAAATTTAGCTCACACATTTTCCATAAAGGATTTAGGAGCAGCAAAGAAAATCCTTGGCATGAGTATTAAGAGAGACAAGAAAAATCATAGTTTGATTTTTTCTCAAGAGAATTATGTGAATAAGGTGTTGGAGAGGTTTAATATGTAGGATGCAAAACTGATAAGCACACCTATGGCTAGACACTTCATGTTGAGCAAAGAATAGTGTCCTAAATCACATGATGAGGTTGAGTACATGAGTAGAGTTCCATATGCTTTAGAAGATGGGAGCTTGATGTATGCAATGGTATGTACTAGACCAGATATTGCCCAAGCAGTGGGAGTTGTCAGAAAGTTTATGGCCAATCCAGGAAAGGAACACTAGAAAGTAGTTCAGTGGATTTTCAGATATCTGAGAGGGACTAGTAGTAGGCATTTATGCTATGGAGGGTCAAACACTTCTCTACATGGGTATGTAGATTCAAATATGGTAGGTGACTTGGATGGTAGGAGAAGCACCACAAGATATGTGTTCACTATTGGTGGAATGGTGGTTAGCTGGATTTCAAAGTTGCAGAAGGTTGTTGCCTTGTCTACTACAGAGGCAGAATACATTACAGCCACAGAGGCTAGCAAGGAAATGATTTGGATGACTTGATTCATGGAAGAGTTTGGAAAGGAGCAAGAGAGTTGTAGATTGTACCGTAATAGTCAAAGTGCAATTCATTTGGTAAATAATTCAACCTTTCATTCAAGAACCAAACATATACAGCTTAGGTACCACTTCATTAGATAGGTATTAGAGGATGGACAGTTGAAGCTGGAAAAGATCCATACGGATAAGAACCCTACTGATATGTTAACAAATCTAGTAACAAAGGAGAAGTTGAATCTTCATTCAACTTTTTTTGGTATTCAAGATTGAACTTGAAGAGGGAGAAATAAGCCAGAGATGTTTAGAGGATGTTGTTGTATAGGTACAGGTGTAGTTATTTATCTCCAAGTGGGAGATTTTTGAGTTATGGAGCTAAAATCTTCATTAATGAGCTAATGTGGAGGTTGTTGGGCTTACATAGTAATCGGCATCAGTCAGAACCAACTGACATTGATTAGGGGTCAACTGACATCAGTTAGGGGTTGAGCGGCATCGGTCATCTTTAGACTAACACCGACTTTTGTGTATTTCTAGAATTGTTATTTTTAAGAGAACATATCTGAGCCTTTGGTTTAAGAGGTGGATCTAAGGGTGGCAAATGCATGGCTCATGAACCCTAGTGTTGTAGTATTCTATATATTAGGGTTAGATCCTCATAGCATGTACAATTCAGTAATTAAGTTGGTTGTAATTGATTGAGAGAGAGAGAGAGAGAGAGAGAAATATTGAGGGAGAATTTATTGTACATCTATGAGGTGTGAGGAGAGAGATATTTATTCATTGTATTTCCTTATAAAAGAGTTTAATATAGATTGGTTGTTTCTTGTATCTCCTATTATTTGTTATTTTTGATTTCTAGTTACTTATTACTTCTAGTTTCAATTCTATGTTTAGTTGCTTATACAAAAGTAATCAATTATACTCTAAGATCTTGACACATGTCCTAAACAAGATAGGAGACCACAACCAAAAAGGCAACTAGTTAATAATAGAGAGCAAGTCTCTAAAGCGCAACTTATAGTATACACTACAAATAAAAACAACAAGACACCACTATAGTTTGATTCAGAGTGAGATAACATGTGTTATATTATCAGCACTACTTGATAGGAGGTTAATCACATTACCTTATACTCATTGATGAGATCCACATCTCTTACATAGATAGCCATATTGGCCCTTTTGTAACTATCATTGTATCTATGGACATAAAGATAATGATTGTTATGGACTCAAAGATTACATTAATAGATGTGTTGATTATGGCATCATTAAATTCACATAGGGGGCAATGAGATCTTCTCCATCATGGAACCATAGACCTCATTCATCCACTTTTGAGTCATCCCAGGACATTCTTTTACAAGAATCATCGATCACTCATTGTGAGAGTAATGCAGGTTTTAGGACAGATCCTCATAGGAGATCTCTTATTCCACCTATTCATAAGGTTTGGAAACTAGTATAGTAAGATCAACCTATATATAGAACTATAGTCAAAGGAGTACATAGTGCAGTTCCATATACATATATATCATAGTCATAGGCACCATAATAAGTACCACTCCAGAGAGATATTCACTATGGCCAAATTTTTAGGTCTTATCTCATGTAGCAACCATCTATGGTTAAGATTAAATGAACCCACATCACAAAGTATTGCTCTAGAGATATATTCATTATGTTTGGATTTTTAGCATCCTATCTCACATAGCAATAGGCTATGATTAATATTAGATGAGCCCCCATCATAGGTTTGAGCTCTCTCTTGATCTATTGCTTATTCATATGCATCATAGCAAAGGCCATAGGGTGTTATTTTAGGTAGCAATCCACTACGATTTCAAATAGATGAGCCTTCTTCACAGCACACAAATTTAGTTGCATACCTAGTGAGGTTACATTTTGTAGAGTCTCCACATATAGCTATAATTAGTATACTATAGACAACATCAAATACAAAGCATATTCCTACACAACATGAGTAGTATGGGCACTTGTTTAGTTGGCCATCAGGCTTTAGATAGTGATATAACACACATTCATACCAACATTAGTTCATAGCTTCACTTCATGGGGCAATGATGGATCCAAAGGGATAGCCTTTATATTCTTAAGCCACATACATAGAGGGATTGTACATATAGTCTAGACAATGGTTAGCACATGCATGATTATATAGCTTCACCTATCAAGGAAATGATGGAGCCAAAGGACCAGCCTTTGTATTCTTGATCCACTCTTAGGGAATTGAGCACAAAATTCTCTCTTTCATCCCCTCCTACTAACACCTAACATTCCTAGTTCCAAATAGCCATCCCCAATGAAACTAAATTATCCAAATCTAAACCTTACTAATATCACATTTTACCAATCTTAAACCAACTCCCTTTATCCAAAAAACTTACCAGTTACAAAACCAACCAAAGTTTCACTCACATATGATTACAAATCAAACTTAAACATCACATTTATCAACATATCATGAACAATCAAAATCACATCACAAATGATTTTTTTCCAAAACATACACAGCCTCAAATTTAATACCAAAATAACTACTTCTAAATCAATCATTTACAAATTAATATACCAATATATTCCAAAATCTATGACACAGTACACATGAGTCAAAATCAAAACAATATCCATATATATAATGAATTTCTTAAAACATATAAATCATATCAAATACAATCAATCATGAATGGGTATCATGACCTCACTCTCAGTCTCACTATCCCCATCAATACTAGTCCCATAATCGACTCTCACACTCGATGGCCCCACACCTCCTTGAGCTCCCAAATGCCTCTTAAAATGACAATCTCACTCCAAAAATCAACCATGATCCTCATGCAAGTCTACATATAGGCTTTCAAGCTATGTGTACTCATCCATAATCCTCATACTCATCGATCCATAATTAAGGGGAGGCATCCTATGCTGATCTAGCTTAGCCCTCAGCTCATCTCTCTCCCACTACTCTAACATATGAAGTTATTTCTATAGGATCTATATCAAATAAATGAGCATAAACACCAATTGTAACTATTTTTCACTCTATCAAACCCTTCTCCATAGCATCATCAATTACATGTTGTGTAAGCTCTCAGAGTGTTGACTCAATGATGGTCTCCTAGAACCCATCATCTCCACTTCATGCCCTAGATTGTGGTTCATTTTTCACAACTCCCACTCCGCTTGCATACAAAATACAACACTAAATTATATATATAATTCCAAATCAAACTAAAGCATAAACTTGTACACAATTCAAACATAATTACTACTTACCTCTTATATACACATAATATTTTCACACTTTTATCAATTATTGATGCTTTACATCTTGAAAGAACCTATCTTGACTCAATCTCTCTGAGTGCATGCCTTAAGGGGTGCACCAAGAAAGGGGTGAGTATAACTTTGGTGCTTCTTAAGATTATTGTCCCTTGTTACCATATTATTCCCTATCCATTTAACTCCTAAAGCCTTTCCCTAAGCTATCACTCCTTCCTTGCACATTCCTCTAGTATTTTCCTCTTTCTATCCTTCTTTCCCTTTATTATTACCCTTTTTACCTGTTCAATAAGTGAGGTTTCCTTGGTTGACCTAGCACAGTTTAGGGTCACCTTAGCTCTTTAGGCCTAGTTTCCATATGTCTGACCTAGCACAAACTTTAGGCATTAGCCCGATAATGTATTAAGTTGACCCAATCAACCTAACATATTCAACATGTCTGAGTGATTTTTAGGTCAAATACTCCTATATATACAAGGTCATTTTGGTCATTTTTATATCAATACAATCAGGAGCTATTATTCACTCACGCTTCTTCACATTTTGCTCTTCCACCATTCTACTTGAGGAGTCTTAGCTTAGGTTTCTTATTTAGAGAATCTTAGTATTTTGGATAGGTCTTGGATGCTTTGGCATAACAAAGTGATCTTTACAAACCAAAATAATCTCTTGCAAAGCCCCATTGGCCAAGGGATAGATTGAGTCATGATGGGTTCACATTCAGGTAAGTATATTCTAACTTTATTCTCCTCTCTTTTAGTAAATATAAGTAGCATAAGTGTTGGATCAAATAATATTACTCCTCATATTCCATGTATTATCGTGTTACTCATACTTACTTTATTTGAATTTCCTTATACATGTATCTAATTTCTTTGCATCTAACCCCTTAATTTGTGCCACAAGGTTTGGTGAGCACTAGATTAGTTCACTTTTCTTGTTATTAGATTAGTTTACTTTCTTATTTATTATCATAAGTGAATATAGAAACCATAGGACTCTTTTAGAGTTATTGTTTGATTATGTTATATTGTAGGCTTTGGAACCCTACCTAGTATGATGTGTTGTGATAGATGATACAAGTCATCCCCTAATTGGGTCTAGCATATCCTCATATTGGTCATGATCTTGCTTAACAAGTGTGTGCCCCAATTAGAAGTGTAGGTACGATCTATCTTATCTAATCCAAGATTGATTCATGCACACCATGTGATTCTAGTTACATACACTTCCCACCATTTGGATCGATGTATGATCCTCATACTCGAGAGCATCCCCTCTACTAATAGGATATAATGGAGCCCACCAATGCCTATCCCACCAAGTGGTATATGATTCTATACATCTAATTTCATCTACATCTAGAATATTTATAGCCATGTCCTTTACATCTAAAGGTAATTTTGCTAATCAACTTCCATAGGCCTCACATGGGCTCCTACTATCATTGGTGCTTGTTCACTCCTCACCCATACCCATGTTACAGGGAGCACATCATGTGGTACCCCAAACTATCTAGTCACATACTCATACTGAAAGTGCTTGTACACTCCAACCCAATAGTCATGTAACCAAAAATTGACCCTCATATACCACAATTGCACTCCATCCTTAGCCCACCCAAGAAATCCTCTATAGGGCCTCCATATGATATCATGAGCCACCAATCTATCTAAAACTCATCTATAGTTATCTATTCTAGGAGACCAAATAGTTAATGTACTCATCTACCATTCCCCAAATGGTTGTAGAAGTGCCTACTCTAGCCTCGGTAACCCAATCAATCATACAACAACAATGTACTCATAAGCCCAAAAATGCAACAACATAGCTACACTCATACCAGCACTGAATGCCTCCTGCATAAACCTGTAAAGATCCTTGTATATGTGGGAAAGCATAGTCCTACCCCATGAGAACATAGTACCATACACCTTCACATTATGAATGATCATATGCATATTATATGCAATTGACACCCCACTCTCATCCATAGCAATAAATAAAGCCAACAACAAGGCCAAGAACTTTTTCAAATGCAAAACACTAGACTATACTATAATTGATAGCAACATGTCATTATCATTACCTCTCTAATGTATGTCTAAGGGCACACCAACCAAATAAAAAAATGCATGATCAATAACATCAGCACCCATGTTGTCCTACAATGTCACACATCATCCACTAACTAGTAAATGTAAAATATGGTACACATCCTCAAAAGCCATGGTACTCTCCCCTATAAGAAGCCAAAAAATATGTGTCTACATTCTACCTCTCACATAAGGCAATAATTAGATATCTATCCCATTGCACAGTTTCAAGGTCACACACATGACCCAACCCTACCCTATCCATCATAGATCTCTCATCAACTGACAAAGGTAGTAACCTCAATATCTCCATAACCTAACCTTTACATAACTCCATCATTCATACCTTGCCCTACAAAATACTAAATAATATCATATATGTCAATCAACCATGCCAAACTAAATAGCCAAGCTAAAAAAAAATAGGTAATAAATCAGAATCTCAAGAAACTAGCCCTAATGGATAATAGTGCTACAAAAAGGACACCAGCATTGGATAAGATTGATGGAACCTAGATACTAGTGTTGAACCTAGGTTAGGAGTGCTGACTCCTAGATAGGAGCACTAAAACTAGTGAAAATTTTCCTAGGACCCTTAAAATAGCAAAAATAGGATTATAAATAGGCAAAAATCAAGTGTTTCAATTACTTACTAGGGTAACATCACCACTAGCCTCCACTTGGGCTACCAATTTCTTAAACTAGGTCATGACAGGTGCTCATCTCCTTGGCATATCTCTCACTCCAGAACTCCAAATCTCAAACTAGTCAATGTGTAAATGAATCAAAAATCAATCCAATTTTCCTATATCAAAAAACTTTTTCATCCAAAATAAAATACCATTTTTCCCATAACAAGAACCTAGTAATTCCATTTTGTAAACCACTTTCTTCCATGAAATCATGGCAATGATACCTTTGACATCACGCCACCTTTGATATCTTACTACTTCATTTGTCTACTATAACACACACATCTCTATACCTCTCTTACACTCAAACACACACCTTGATCATCACTAATCAAAATATCATTCAACTTTCAAACAACTCAATCTAATCAATCAAATAAATTCTCAATCAATTCAAACTATACCAACCTTGCTTCTATTATTATGTCATAGTCATCACTTATGGCTCAAACTCCTCTATTATAAGATCTCATCCCTATCCCCAAAAGGGGGGCATCATTCCAAATTGTTCCTATTCCTACACTTACCCAACATACCCATCCACTCTCATAAGTAGATACACCATGGTTCTTACACCTTGAACAGTTAGATTATTAGATTCAGCTCAGATCGATCAAAATATATAGTGATTCAGACCACATGGGTCACTCAGCATGGTTTTTAAACCTCTAGTATTTGATTATCAAATTATGCTTAGACTGATCTATTACATTCTGATTTCAACCTATGTTTTTACCTTTAAATCCATGGATTTGAAAGGGTTAATAACTTATTCTTTAATGTTTTGATTTTATCACTATGACAAATGTTGTAGGGAATAATGATATTTATGATTTATATACATGATGTTGCAGTTGTGTTTGAGTATTTTGTGCATTGTATATGTATAATTGTTAGTCTTGCATCATTGATTATATATATGATGACTCAGACTAACTACATATTTGATTGAGGTGGATTTAGGATTGGTCTTACCCTTAGAGCATGATGATGGAGAGCATCATCAGAAAGGGTAGTGTAGATGGGATGATTATAGTATGATAGAATGTAAATGCTAGTAACTAAAATTCACACACCACCATAGATTGACTTGTTAAATTATTTGCATTAGTTTGGTTTTCTAGTATTATGTTCGTTAATGCTAGAATAGTTTGCATTGATTATATTTTGATTGTGCTTAATAAAGGAATGATTTCTTATTCTAAAATTAGTTATAGTGATTACTATGTTGTGAGATGCTTTGTATTGTACTCTATAAATTGTGTCATTAATACATCTTTCAATAAAAAATTAAAATAGTAGTGATGTTATATTTAATTTATCAAAATAAAGATTTATTATAATCTTAAATTATTTAATTGTATTAGACAATTATTAATTTATGATAATCAACATATAAATTTAGCTAATTAAATATGAGTATAAATCCTAATTAAACACTAGGATGAACACATATTTTAAAAGACTTATTTGGTATTGATCAAGTGGAATCGATTATTAATTATTAATGCATGAAATCTTATGATGGATTTACTTGAAAAGGTGAAGTTGAGTTACCTTAAAATTAACTTGGGAAATCAAGGGAGATTGATTGGAAGTTTATCCGATAATTACTTGTGGGACTCCTAGTTAATTATAAGGAACAAAGCCTATAGCTTTGGTTTCAAATGAAATGAAAATAAAGGGAAATGGTGAGTAAATGGTATTAAAAAAAAGGGAAATATAAGGATTTAGACATGGAAGATACATGGAGAAAGAGAGCTATAAGTTGCAAGAAGGTTTTGGAAGAAAAAAGAAAATTTTCATTTGTAACAAAGGAAAAAGTGTACCAAGTGAGTACTGTAATTATTTTAATAGTGTATTTTGTATTGAAATAATTTTGGATTATAAACTTAAATATATTTACACAGTATATTTACATTAGAGAAACTCTGTAAATTATGTGAGTAAACACTGTAGAAACTTATGGGAAATATTTTGGTAATATCTTTAGAAACTAGAATTATTTCTTTATTAACCCAAATTATTTATTGGAGGCCATAGTGACTTGATAGTGATAGATAAATTAAGGCAAACAAAACTTTCCCTCTCATCACAAAACAACACAGCGTCCATGCGTACCACAGCTATGACTAATTTTAGCAAGTTGTGTGAATAAAATGTCAATAAAAATTATTTTAATTACTTTGCCAATTATTTGTTCCTTTATTTTCTTTAACTTAGCCCAAAATCAATGTCACCACCATTCTTAAATCATCCAATCAATAATGTGACCACTTTTCCTTTAATCTAGCCATTTCAATACTAGTGGAGCCATGTCCCATTTCAACCAAGGTTTTTAGCAGACATAGAATGCCCCTCTACACTTTCACAAGATCGTAATATGATTTTATCTCCATGCTTGGTCAATACATATATATAATGCATATGTACTTAGGTTGTTGAACTTGCCTTCTTCATTGCCTTCACACAACACTTGTTATAATCACATCTAGGGTTCTAATATCTAGAAATAGCCTTTTCATCCAAAAAAATTAATGTTGTTACAATATCAAGTTTTGTTATTTTATTTTATTTATCTTAGTTGTAACAACAAAACTTCATTCCATTTTGGTCAAGGGTTTTAACGAACCCAGAATGCCCATATGCTTTAAACAGACTACTAATATGCTTTTATCTCCATATTGGATAGAATGTGTGTGTGTGTGTGTGCGTGTGTGCGTGCATGTGTGTGTGTGTGTGTGTGTGTGTGTGTGTGTGTGTGTGTGTGTGTGTGTGTGTGTGTGTGTGTGTGTGTGTGTGTGTGTGTGTGTGTGTGTGTGTGTGTGTGTGTGTGTGTGTGTGTGTGTGTGTGTGTGTGTTAATGGTTCCTTATAGGAATTTGAATCACCTCATGGCTACACTCTATTCCTAGCAATGATATCATGAAATTAACTTTCTTCGATCCCATCATAAATCTCAAATTCCATTGGTAGAGGCATATTTATTTCTATGATTTTTGTGAATTGATGGGAAGGATTAAAAAAATATTGTTTTATTAGGAATTTTTTTTTATATAATCAAAAATCATATTTAATTGGTTAAATAATCTTGTTTTATTATTGAAGTACAAATATATAATGAAGGATTATATATTTGGTTAGTAAACTATTTAATCATGATCAACCTATGTCTTATAATAAGATTTTTCATTTAAAATATGTCATAAATGAAATTTCTTGATATAGATATAAATCATTCCATGAAAACATATAATTTGAATGTCGGCATTGGCTTATACACTAATTAAATTATGTAGGGGTAAGGTATTTTATCTCATTTCTTAATATTTGAGGTTTTTATGTGAAATAAAAGATATTAAAAGTCTTATGAGGAAATTAAGAAAATATGTTTGGAAACAATTGATTTTATGGTAATACATATTTTTATTAATTTAAAATTATGAAAAATTAATATTTAGAGCCCTTTTCTTCCTAATTTTGTTGGTTTTAGGGATAACCAAACTTAATCATTCTGGAAAATGTCTAAAAGATCTTTGTTTTTCAAATATACTTCTTTTGAACAAATAATTAGATATGCTTCAAAATATCTATTATAATTAAGTTAATATAGACTTTTGTTATCATATTTGGTTGGCATGGTTTTGTCATTGTATACTTATTTATATCAGATATTGCAAGACGGTGATCATGATCCTTAGATTAGTTTATCTAGATGGTGACCCTATGCTTTAGATTATTTATCTATTATGTATATTATGGGGCCCACATTAATGATACTACCCAAGTAATGAGATGGTTTCTCAAGCCTGGTTAGCATCACCAATGATGGGTATGGATAACCTGATCAAGTGATGTGTTATGAATTTGACTAATCTAGATGATCATATGTTATTTAAAACTTTGATCAAATTAATGTTATATTAACATTGTTGATTCATATATATGATTTTCATGTTGTGTGATATCATAATATAAACATATTGTTCTTTATGATACGCATCATATAGTAGAATCTTATAGAATATAAGGGTACTAGCATGTCTCATTCTATATTTTTACACCGTTCTATATGTCTATCTATGTAGGGAGGGTCATTCCTTGATAGGGGATTGTGTAGAGGATCATTGGTCCATGGTTGGAGTGGTAAAGCACTCAGATGATGCTCTCCCTCCCCTACTGCATTACATTCTTTGAGACCACACTTGAGGTTATCATAGATACATGATTTGGTGCAAATCAAGCTCTAAAGGATTAGTTATCTTTATATTATATATAAGGATAATTGCCAATTGAATTTTTAAATGTAATATTATTTTACATAAACAGTCATTGTTGTATTATGAGACCAACTGTAGCTGTGTTATTATGTATTTACTTTCTTAAAATTGTAATACTTTATGTTGAATTTGAAATTGAAGTTTAAATATTTCATGACTATTTGTTTTGATATATTACTGGGTTTCTATGATTTTAATTTGAATACTAGTTTGTGGAAGTAATTTAAAAATAAAAGAAATACTGCTTTTTATTTTATTACAACTAGGATGGTTGTAACATGTAGTATCAAAACTTAGGCTCAAACTCTAGGACTTAATGAGTCTGCTAAGATTTTTGCATTCTTGTTTTCAATGAGAAGGAATAATGGTGCAAACAAGAGCATCAGCAGAGGGTCCATCAAATAATAATAACCCACCCATTGATCTTAATCAGGTTGCTACTAATCAATCAACAAAGTTGGATCAATTACTCATAGTCATGAGTGATACTAGGTATCGAATTATAGCCCTACAACAAGAGATTCATGGTCATGGTGAGGAAAAACATTGGGAAGTACCTATTGAGCACCCTATTAATGTAGGATATTATTTTCCTTGTATTTAGTATGGATTATTTCTATACATGATTTTAGCTTATTTAGGTGTTGTTTTGAGGTCACTTAGGTGTCATAAATGAGGTAATTAAGGTGCACATGCACATGTGAAAATTTTAGTAAAATTGGTGGGTAAGGATACCCTTACCCACCAATATTGACATATGGAGCACACAACCACTAATATTGATATATGGAGCACCCAAAGCATTTGGCAAATGTCTTGTGTTCACATTGCCAAATGTCTTGACTCTATGCCTCCATTGTACCTAGAAATACACCTCTCATCTAAACTATTTTTTAATTAAATATGAATGCAATATTATTATAATTCTACTCTATTTTGATTTTAGTCTCAATAACAGAGTTTTGCTTCTATTTGCTTTGCATTTGCAATTCATGTATTTCATTCTATCAGTTGGATCTTGGACAATTTTTTCATGGTATTAGAGCTATTTTTTGATGATAAACGCTATTTTTTTTGTTAATTTATTGAAATTTTGAATAGTTTTTTATTTTGTATTCTATATGAGATTGTAAAGGAGAAACTTGTAGATTTATGTGTATCATCTATAGTCCTTTCTTCTTTAATTGATAAACTCCATCAATATTTGCAATTATTTTAATTGTATTAGACATATAAGTAACCTTTTTTATATTTGAAAGGAAAATTCAAGCTGATTGGACAATGGACTAAATCATTTTTTGATAAAGAGGTAAGATTTACAAGTTTTACAAATCCATTTTTGATTAAAAATGATTGTTATTTTACTAAATAAGAAAAAATGGTAAACAATCACTTAGATATTTTTATGGGTTCTATGTACCTTGGTTTCCTCATTCTAGATCATTTTAAAATTAATAATTTCATTAATAATTGAAAAAAATATCATATTTTTACTGACTGTGATACTATTCAAAAAATTGCAAAAAAAATTACATTTTTTAAGATGGAGAAATTTTAAGGATATTTTTTTAATTATTTTTTTAAAAAAATATTATTGTGAGAAATAATATTTTAATTATTTATTTATCATTGTTTCATAACATTTTATTCTATTTCACGAAGATGAATGGTGAGGTCTGATATTGACAGGCGGTCAAACACCCTCACAAGCAAAACAAAATTTATCCTCTCCTTTGCTTGACTCATAATTTCACTCTTTTTTTAATCCTCATGGATGCATTTTCAGCTGAGTCTAACATCTATTTTTTGTGATCTTACACTATCATTTATGTAATCATTGCATAGATTGCTCATTTTTGGATGCATTCTTGACTTAGTTCGACATCCATTTTTTATGAGTGTGCATTGTTATTTGTGCCTTTAATACAAAGACTTCACTCATTTCTATGCCAACCAATTTATTACTATGTGTATTTTTAATGATAAAGCATTTGAAAATGTCTTATGTGTTCCATCACTATCAACTAATCTCTTATCTATTTATCAAATAACCTACATTAGATCAGGCAAAAAAGTTGAGTTTACTCTAGATTTTGTTGTCATTAAGGAGCTACATAGTAATACTATAGTGGCCATTGGGAAACCAAATCACTAATAAAGATTGTAAATTTTCTCAAATTTTACTCTTGATTACCCTTCTACTGTATTACTTAGTCATTCTAATGGAGTGATTAAACTATGGCATAAATGATTTGGCCATCTAAACTATCGCTACTTAGAACAACTTAATCAACAAGATATGGGAATAGGGTTTCCTCATGTTCATTTTTTTCATGGTTTTTATGAAGGTTGCATGCTTGTTAAACATCTTGAAGATAAATATGACAATGGTAAATCATGGAGAGCCAGTCAAATTTTGGATCTAATTCACAGTGATGTTTTTGGACTATCTCCAAAGCCCTCATTAAATAAGGATAGGTACATGCTTACCTTCATAGATGACTTCTCTAGGTATTCTTGGGTGTATTTTATTCAACAAAAGTCTTAATTCTTTGACCATTTTAAGGATTTAAAGGCTCTTGTTGAAAAAAGTTAGGGAAAACCATTAGGATTTTATGCACTAACAATGGTGGTGACTACGTTAGTCATCATTTTGAGCAGTTTTGTACTTCAAAAGGGATTGATCTATAATGAACAGTTCCATATAGTCCTCAATAGAATGGTGTTGTAGAATGTAAGAATAGATCTTTGAAGGAAATGGCAAATTTTATGATACACTCCAAATCACTTACACCACAATATTGGGTAGAAGCCATTAATTATGCTCGTTATATCCAAAATCATGTTCCTCACAAAGCATTGAAAGGAATCACTCTTTTTTAAGCATGGATTAATCAAAAAACTAAAGTTACACACTTTAGGGTATTTGTATCTCTATCTATGTCCCATATTCTTAAGAAGAAATGTAAGGCCATGGATAATCAAAGTAGGCCTTTCATATTTATTGGGTATGTAGAAGGTGTTAAGAGATATAGGTTTCTTCATCCTACCACACATGAGTTGTTCATTGAGAGGAGTGTATACTTTCAAGAGGGTCCATTAGAATCCACACTCGACACTTCTACCTCCTCTTTGTACTCACTGGGATATGATGATAGTTTAGATGATTCAAATCATCCAAATCAGACACATGTTGATGAGGATTCTACTTCTAGTTCAAATGATGAAGATAGTGATAGAGATTCACCTCATTTCATTCACAGTCACATTTCTGAAGTAGAAAAATCTCTTCCTAATTCTCCAAATTCATGTCCTCTTTGTGTTAGATAGACTCTAAAGAGTGCAAGTGTTTAGGCTGGGGATCCATCATATGTTAGACAGACTCATTCAAAATTTTAGGGTGTTTTACATTTTTTCATTGCTTGTGCTTCTAATCCATAGTCATTTTATGAATCATTTAGCATTCCTAAGTGGGATATAGCTATGCATGAAGAGTATGGTTCCTTAATTATGAACCACACTTGGGATTTAGTACCCCTTCCTAAGGGAAGGAAATTTGTTCGATATAGGTGGATCTATCGAACAAAATTTATAGTAGATGGGTCGGTGGATAAGTTCAAAGCATGATTGGTAGCAAAAATATTTTCACAAGTTCCTGACATAGACTATACTAAAACATTTACTTCAGTGGCTAAAATGAATTATATTAACTCACTCTTTCCATTGTCATAGCTTATCATTGGGATGTTCATCAGATGGATGTGAAGAGTGCCTTTCTTCATGGAGACCTTGAGGAGGAGATATTTATGGAGCAACCACAAGGTTTTATGGAAGATTCTTCCCTAGTGTGTAAACTTTGAAAATCTATCTATGGCCTTAAATAGGACCCTCAAGCTTGGTATGCCAAGATGGATTCATTTCTTCTCATAGTTGGTTTCACTAGATGCAATTTTGATCAAAATGTCTACATCTTATGATAGGATAATTTAGTCTTTATTTTGGTTTTATATGTGGATGACCTATTGATCACAGGGAGTTATTAATCCTCCATTGTAGTAGTGAAACTCATTTGCATGATAGATTCTCCATGGCTGACTTAGGTTTATTACATTACTTCCTTGGTATTGAGATTTCACAATCTAACTCAGGTATTACCATTACACAATCTAAGTATGCTCTTGATTTGCTTGCATGGTTCCATATCGATGTGTGTAAGCCAGCTCTAACTCCCTTTCATTCTAGAGTCAAACTTGAGGCTTAGTGTTCTTCTCCAATGGTTGATGCTACCTTATATTAATAACTAGTTGGTAGCCTCATCTATCTAACTCACACTAGACCTGATATTTCATATGCAGTGGGTATGGTCTCTAGGTTTATGTTAACACCATATGAGCTACACTGAAAAGTATCCAAATAGATTTTCCACTACATTTAGGGTACTCACAATTTTGGGATTCATTATGGACTAGGCATTGATATTAACTTGATTGGGTACATAGATTCAGACTAGGCTAGTGATATTTAACATCGTAAGTCTACTTTAGGATATAGTTTCTCACTTGGTTTAAGACCAATTAATTGGTCTAACAAGAAGCAAAATGCTATTTCTTTATCATCTACTAAGGCTAAATATAGAGGGGTTTTCAATGCTACTTCTAAATCTATTTGGATTTAGGGGATTCTTATTGATTTTGTTATACAATTCAAGTGACCCACAATCATCTTTTGTGATAACCAAAGTACCATCCAAATCTATAGGAATCTAATTCAACATCAACAGACCAAGCACATTAAGACTCATATACACTTCATTTAAGAGCTCATTCATGGACAGGTCATTGATCTTAGATTTTGCTAGACTACAAAATAGATAGTCGATATATTCACCAAGACCTTCACTAAGAGCAAATATCTTCACTTGTGTGCTCTTCTTAGGGTATGGGTTGTATCAATATCAACTTTAGGGGGGGCTTATAATCCTCTTCTTCTTTTCTCTCTTTTGGGGGGGATTTTTTTCCTACAAGATTTCTTCTTTTCCTCCACTTTGTGAGAGTTGCATTGTACTTGGGTACCTCATCAGGTCATATTGTCAGGACCCAATTTTTTTTACCCACTTAAGCTACACTTAAGGGGGGTGTTAATGTAAGATATTATTTTTCTTGTATTTGTTATTATGGATTTTTCCTACACATATTTTTAACTTGCTTAGGTGTTATTTTAACATCACTTAGGTGTCATAAATGAGGTAATTAAGGTGCACATGTACATGTGAAAATTTTAGTCAAATTGGTGGGTAAGGATACCTTTACCCACTAATATTGACATATGGAGCACACAACCACCAATATTGACATATGGATCATCCAAACCATTTAGCAAATGTCTTGTGTTCACATTGACAAATGTCTTGACTCTATGCCTCTATTGTACCTATAAATATGCCTTTCATTTAAGCTATTTTTTAATGAGTTATGAATATAATATTATTATAAGTCTACTCTATTTTGATATCAACCTCAACAATGGAGTTCTACTTCTATTTGCTTTATATTTGTAGTTCATGTGTTTGATTCTATCAGTTGGATCTTAGATAATTCCATCATGGTATCAGAGCTATTTTCTGGTAATCAACACCATTTTTTTGTTAATTTATTGAAATCTTGAGTAGTTTTTGATTTTGTATTTTAACTGAGATAGTAAAGGAGAAACCTATAGATTGGTGTATATCATCTACAGTCCTTTCTTCTCTAACTGATAAACTTCATCAGTATTTTCAATTATTTTAATTCTATTAGACATAGAAGTAACCTTTTGTAGATCTAAAAGGAAGATTTAAGCTAGTTGGACAGTAGACTAAATCATTTTTTGATAAGGAGGTAAAACTTACAAGTTTTATAAATCCATTTTTTGAATAAAAATGACTATTATTTTTCTAACTAAGAAAAAATGGTAAACAATCACTCGTATATTTTTTTGGGGTCTATGTACCTTAATTTTCTCTTTCTTGATCATTTTAAAATTCATAATTTCATTAATAATTGTGAAAGTTATCATAGTTTTACTGACTATGGTACTATTCAAAAAATTACCAAAACAAATTACATTTTTTATGATGGATTAACTTTAAGGAGCTTTTTTTAATTTTTTTTTAAAACAATATTATTGTGGGAAATCATATTTTAAAGAGTTATTTATCATTTTTTATAGCATTTTATTTTATTTCATGAAGATGAAGGGTGAGGTCTAGTTTTGGTAGATGGTCAAACCCCCTCACAAGCAAAACAAAATTTACCCTCTCCTTTGCTTGACTCACAATTTCACACTCTTTTTTTTCTCCTCATGGATGCATTTTCAACTAAGACAGACATCCATTTTTGTGATCTTTCATTGTCACTTATGTAATGATTGCATAGATTACTCATTTGTGGATGCATTTTCAACTGAGTTCGACATCCATTTTTTATGAGCGTGCATTATTATTTGTGCTTTTAATACA
Organism: Torreya grandis; assembly: GCA_037957365.1. Taxonomy (NCBI): domain Eukaryota; kingdom Viridiplantae; phylum Streptophyta; class Pinopsida; order Cupressales; family Taxaceae; genus Torreya; species Torreya grandis. Next base: position 2,861,133 of record JARHVA010000092.1, read on the forward strand.
AAGATTTCACTCATTTTTATGCTAACCACTTTTTTGCTATGTGTATTGCATGATATTAAATACTACACTATAATATGCGTTCAAAAACCTCAGATAGTCATCTTGTTGCTGTGTGTATTGTGTGATGGTAGATACTACACCAAATCATGCACTTTAACATCAGTTATATCTATGTGGTTTACTATATAGATTTGTACCTAAAGTTCATCATATCTAAGTGAAAATATACTATGTAGTACCTTATTTTCACTATATGCATCATTTTTCCTTGTTACATGAGTTAAAGTTGAAAGAATCAACTCTATACTCATGATTATGGTTGTCTTTGGACCTGCATGATATTTTAAGATTTGATGGGCTTTATTATGCAAAAAGTTGGTGCCCATTGTATACACACTAAAGCACTAGTTGTATCTACACTAAAATATAAAGTACGAATTGTATACACATTAAAGTGCTAATTTTATACACACTAAAACATAAGGTTCCAATTGTATACACATTAAAGTGTTGATTTTATATGCTCTAAAACATAAAGTGTCAAACTTTTGTAATTTGGGGGGGGGGGGGGGGGGGGGGGGGGGGGGTGCGGGGGGAGGGACGGGTTATTTCTGATAGTTTTAGGGGGGGTTGTTCCTTACCTTCTATGTTAGTCATTCAATTTTTGATTGCACTGAATCATGGATCATCATATGGTTCCACTTCTCACTCCATTCAATTATCATGACTGGAAATCTAAAGCACAAATTTTTCTAAGAAGCAAAGGTTTACATAGGATAACCATGAATATGGAAACTGACCCAAAACTTGGTATAGATAAAATTAAGTGGTATAATAAGAGTGATGAAGCATATGGTATTTTATGTTCATCTATTTCTCCTGACTTACTCTTTCACATTGAATCTGCTTAATCATCACATGAGATTTGGAACACCTTGAAACAACTCTTTGGGAAGTAGGATGTAATAAGGGGTCATAAGCTAGAGAATGAACTCATTAGTTTGAGTCCAGGAAGCTTTGACACTATAGAAGAATTATTCACCAAATTTAATTCTCTTAGGTTGTAATTAAAATTGTGTGGCATAGAGAAAAAGGATGAACAATTGATCCTCTCTATCCTTTCCAAGTTAGATCCTGACTATTTAGTTTGTCTCTACCTTTTATTCTATAGAACATGCCCTAAGAACTACATGGAATATACCATCCTTAGATGATTTTTCCAAAGAATTAACTATGGATCAAGATAAACTCATCTAAATGGGTATATTGAAGTCCTCCAAATCACATGCTTTGTTTATTCATGACAAACTAAAGACTTTAATTAATAAGGAGAAGAAACAAAACAAGAAGGACCAAGAGCAATAAAGGGGTTGAAAATCAAATACTAAGCCAAAAGTATCATATGAGTCCTCCTCTTCAGGTGAGAAACCCAAGAAAGAGAGGATCACATGTGCCTATTTTAAGAGAATTGGGCATGATGAAACAAAATGTATCAATAAATAGATTGATTAACTAACAAAGATGGTTGATAAAAACAAAATCAATGTCCTTGATATAGTCAAATCAAGCTCATTAGCATAGGAGTATTTGAAGTCAAAATAAAGGGCAAGGCCCTTGTTATATTATCATCTCAACCATCTACATGGGTGATTGATTTTGATGCCACACATCACATGGCTTCTTCACGAGACTTGTTCTCATGCTTAGAGCCATGTTCTATGCTATCTACTCTAATAGGTGATGACACTTCTATTAAAGTTTTTGGGAGAGGATATGTTGAAGTTAATGATGAAACATTTGAAAATGTTTTATGTGTTCCATCACTATCAACTAATCTCCTATCTATTTATCAAATCACCCACATTGGATCAGGAAAGAAAGTTGAGTTTACTCCAAATTTTGTTGTCATTAAAGAGTTGCATAGTAATACTACAGTGGCCATTGAGAAAGCAAATCACCAATCAAGGTTGTACACCTTCTCAAATTTTGGTCTTGATTAACTTTTTACTACATTACTCACTCATTCTAATAGAGTGAGTAAACTATGGCATGAGTGATTTGGCCATCTGAATTATCGCTACTTGGAACAACTCAATCAACAAGATATGGTAATAGTGTTATCTCATGTTCATTTTTTTGATGGTGTTTTTGAATGTTTCATGCTTGGTAAACATCCCAAAGATAAATATAACAAAGGAAAATCATAGAGAGCCACTCAAATTTTGGAGCTAATTCATAGTGATGTTTCTAGACCATTTCTAAAGCCTTCATTCAATAAGGCTAGGTACATGCTTACCTTCATAGATGACTTCTCTAGGTATACTTGGGTGTATTTTATTTAACAAAAGTCTGAGGTCTTGACCATTTTAAGGATTTCAAGGCTCTTGTTGGGAAAAAGTTAGAGAAAACAATTAGGATTTTGTGCACTCACTGTGGTGGTGAGTATGTTAGTCATCATTTTAACCAATTCTATACTTCAGAAGGGATTGATCTACAATGAATATTTCCATATATTCCTTAACATAATGGTGTTGTAGAATGTAATAATAAATCTTTGAAGGAAATGGCAAATTGTATGATACACTCTAAATCACTTACACCACAATATTGGGCAGAAGCCATTAATTGTACTTGTTATTCCAAAATTATGTTCCTCATAAAGCATTAAAAGGAATCACTCTTTTTAAAGCATGGAGAAATAAAAAACCTAAAGTTACACACTTTAGGGTATTTGGATCTCTAACTATGGCTCACTTTCCTAAGAAGAAACATAAGGCCATGGAACATTATAGTAGGCCTTCATATTTGTTGGGTATGCAAAAGGTGTTAAGGGATATAGGCTTTTTCATCCTACCAAACATGATTTGTTCATTGAGAGGAGTGTATGCTTTCAATAGGGTGCATCAGAATCTACACTCGACACTTATACCTCCTCTTTAGACTCACTAAAATATTATGATAGTTATGATGATTTAGATCATCTAGATTAGATACATGTTGATGAGAATTCTACTTCTAGTTTAGATGATGAGGATAGTGATAATGATTAACCTCATTCCATTCACAATCACATTTCTAAAGTAGAATAATCTCCTCTTTATTCTTTGACTTTAGGTCCTCTTTGGGCTAGACAAGACTCTACAGAGTGCAAGTGATTTAGTTGGGGATCCATCAGATGTTAGATGGACTTATTCACAATTTTAAGGTGTTTTGCATGCTTTCATTGCTTATGCTTCTGATCCACATTCATTTCATGAAGCATCTAGCATTCTTAAGTGGGATATAGCTATGCATGAAGAGTATAGTTAATTACGAACCACAATTGGGATCTAGTACCCCTTCCTAAGGGAAGGAAACCTGTTTGATGTAGGTGAATCTATTAAACAAAATTTATAACAGATGGGTTGGTGGATAAGTTCAAAGCATTATTGGTAGTGAAAGGATTTTCACAAGTTCCTAGCATAGACTATACTAAAATATTTACTCCAGCGAATAAAATGAATTCTATTCGACTCACTCTTTCCAATGCCGTAGCTTATCATTGGGATGTTCATCATATGGATTTGAAGAGTGTCTTTCTTCATGGAAACCTTGAGGAGGAGATATATATGGATCAACCATGAGGTTTTGTGTAATATTCTTCCTTAGTGTGTAAACTTCAAAAATCTATGGCCTCAAACAGGCCCCTCGGGCTTAGTATGCCAAGAAGGATTTATTTCTTCTCATAGTTGGTTTCACTAGATGTAATTTTGATCCAAATATATACATATTTTGGTAGGATAATTCACTCTTGATTATATTTCTATAAGTGGATGACCTATTTATAATAGGTATTTATTCATCCTCCATTGTAGCAATGAAAACTACTCTGCATGATAGATTCTCTATGACTAACTTAGGTTTATTGGATTACTTCCTTGGTATTGAGATTTCACAATTTGAATCATGGATTACCATTACATAATCCAAGTATGCTCTTGATTTACATTCATGGTTCCATATGGAATCTTGTAAGCCATCTCTGACTCCCTTTCTTTCTGGAGTCAAACTTGAGGTTGAGTATTCTTCTCCAATGGTTGATGTTACCTTGTATTGATAAATAGTTGGTAGCCTCATCTATCTAACTCACACTAGACATGATATTTCATATGCAATGGGTATGGTCTCTAGGTTTATGTAAACACCACATGACCTACACTGGAAATCAACCAAATAGATTCTCCACTACATTTAGGGTACTCACGGTTTTGGGATTCACTATGGAGCAGGCATTGATATTAACTTGATTAGGTACATAAATTTAGACTAGGCTGGCAATATTCAACATCACAATTCTACTTCAAGATATAGTTTTTCTCTTAGTTCAAGACAAATTAGTTGGTCTAGCAAGAAGCATAATGCTATTGCTTTATCATCTACTGAGGCTAAATATAGAGGGGTTGTTAATGATACTACTAAAGCTATTTGGGTTCAAGGGATTCTTACTGAGTTTAATATATAGTTTAAGAGACCCATAATCATCTTTTATAATAACCAAAGTACCATCCAAATATATAGGGATCTAGTCCAACATCAACAAACCAAGCACATCAAGATTTATATGCATTTCATTTAGAAGCTCATTCATGGACAGGTTATTAATCTCAAATTTTTCTAGACTATAGAATAGATAGCTGATATCTCCACCAAGACCTTCACTAAGAGCAAGTATCTTCATTTGTGTGCTCTTTTTGGGGTATGGGCTACATTAGCATCATCTTCATGGGGCCTTATACTCCTCTTATTCCTTTCTCTCTTTTGGGAGGGAGTTTTTTCCTATGGGTTTTCTCCTTTTCCTCCACTTTGTGAGAGTTACATTGTACTTGGGTACCTCATCAAGCCATATTGTCGGGACCCAAATTTGTTTACCCACCTAAGCTACACTTAAGGGGGGTGTTAGTGTAGCATATTATTTTCCTTGTATTTATTATTATGGATTATTCTTACACATGTTTTTAGCTTGCTTAGGTCTTATTTTGAGGTCACTTAGGTGTCATAAATGAGGTAATTAAGGTGCACATGCACATGTGAAAATTGTAGTCAATTTGGTGGGTAAGGATACCCTTGCCCACCAATATTGATAAATAGAGCACACAACCACAAATATTGACATATGGATCACCCAAACCATTTGGCAAATGTCTTGTGATCACATTGCCAAATGTCTTGATTTTATGCCTCCATTATACCTATAAATATGCCTCTCATATAAGTTATTTTTTAATGATTTATGAATGCAATATTATTATAATTCTAATCTATTTTGATTTCGGTCTCAATAATCAAGTTTTTCTTCTATTTTCTTTGAATTTGTAGTTTGTGTGTTTAATTCTATCAGTTGGATCTTAGATAATTCCATCACACTCCACTAAATAGGATAATCAGCAAGATGCAAGAGCTCAAGTAGTTTTAGAGCTGTCTAGGGATATGAAGAAGGTGAGTCCACTAAATTTTGATGGAACTATTTGACATGATAGAGCCAAATCATGGTTAATTGAGATGAAAAATTATTTCAAGATTTGAAACTACTCTAAAGTCACTAAGGTAGTTTGGGGAGCTTAATAGTTGGATAGTGAAGCAGCTACTTGGTGGGCTAAGAAGAAAATAGAGATGAACCTTAACTCAAACACCACAACTTGGGGGTAGTTCATAACATTATTGAAGTCACAGTGGTTTCCATAGCTTTAATTTGACTAAAAGCTTACAATTTTTTAGAATCTAAAGTAAGGAGAGTTGACTGTAAATGAGTATTGGGAGAAGTTTACCAAACTTCTAAAATGTGTGCCTTAGTACCAAGTTGATGAAAGGTTTAGAATCAAGAAAATTATTTTGGGATTGAAACCCCAAATAGGAGGTGAGGTAGATCTTCATGGGCCTTCTACTATGGACCAATTTTTTGGGAAGTTAGTGAAATAGGAGTAGAAGTTGAATTCTCTAGCTCAGGTCAGGGAAAAGTTCAAGAAAAAGTTTGGAAATTCCAAGCCAACTTTCAAGAAGAGAAACTAGAATAAAAGGAGTGTAGACTCCAAGGGATAGTTCAATAATTATAATATAAAATTCAATAGTGTATCTAGTAGCAGGAAACTAGGTAATGGCTCTAAAGGTGGTTTCTAGGGAAATTCTCAAACTGAGAGGAAAGGACTACCAGGCAGTTGTTTCAATTATGGAGTAAATCACTATGCTCATGAATGTCCTCATGACAAGTCAAATAACAAAGGTCCAAACCCTTAGTAGGGAAATTTTTAGTAGCATATTCATGCAATAATTGATAACTAACAAGCTAAATTTTAGGTATCACCCATAAAACTATAAGGTTTTTTTTTTGGACATCCAATTTTGATAGATATATGTTTTATAGCTCTTAGAATGATTATCAAGTTTTATAGAAAAATATGGGAATGACTCTAAAGTCATGGTTGACAAGTGTCTAGTCAAAGCAGTGATTGAGTTGCCTAAATTAACAACTATGATGGATTTGTATGTATCCCTACTAAGATCATATCACGTGATTCTAGGAGTCAACTGGCTTGCTAATCACAAAGCCAAGGTTGATTATTACTTGAAGAATGTTGAGTGTCTTGATGATTTTGAGAATCAGACCCAACTATAGGGTAATAAGAGAGACTTATAGCTTAGACAAATTTCTACAATGTAACTCAAAAGGGCTCAAATAATAGGATGCAAAACATTTATCATCAATATAAATGAAATGGAGGAAACTAAGGAACCATCTCTCACAGACTTCCTTTTATTAGAGATTTCCATGATGTATTCCTTGAAGAATTACTAGTTTTTCCTCCCAAATGAAAGTTTGATTTCTCTTTCAACATTTTACCTGGATCAAAAGAAGATTCTAAGGCACCCTATAAGATGATGACCACTACATTGGTCAAATTGAAGGCACAACTCCAAGAGATATTGATAAAAGGTTAGATTAGGCCTAGTATGTCACCATGGGGTGCAAAAATTGCTTTTGTAAAGAATAAATATGGTACCCTTTGACTTTGCATTGATTATAGAATGTTAAACAAGGCAACTATCAAGAACAAGTATCCACTACCTCATATAGATGATCTTTTTTATCAAATGCATGGTGTAATGATATTTTCTAAGATATATCTTAGATTTGAATATCATTAGTTGAGGACTTGGGATGAGGATATTTCAAAATTAGCTTTCAAGACTCATTATAGGCATTACGAGTTCATGGTGTTACCTTTTGGGTTAACCAACACAACAGCAGCATTCATGAATCTCATGAATAGTATATTCAGAGACTATTTAGATCACTTTATTTTGGTCTTTTTGGATGACATTCTTATTTATTCTAAGAATGAAGAGGAACATCTACATCATATGGAACTAGTTTTGTAATGGTTACGAAAGCACAAGCTGTATGGCAATTTTTTTAAATTTCCATTCCTTCATAAAAAAGTGCAATATCTAGGGTATATTATTTCTATAAATGGTATTTCTATAGATCCATCTAAGATAAGGGCCATTATGGAGTAGCCAACACCTATAAATGTGCATGAGGTAAGGAGTTGCATGGGGTTAGCAGGCTATTATAGGAAGTTTATTCTAAATTTTTCCAAGATAGATAATCCAATTACCTCCTTGCAATGGAAAACATAAAAGTTTGAATGGTCTAAGAAATGTGAATTAGATTTTCAAGAGTTGAAAACAAGACTTACATTAGCACTAGTGTTGAGATTTCCTTATCCTAATAGATAGTTTTCAATGATCACAAATTCTTTAGGAGAAGTTTTAGGTGGAGTTCTCATGCAAGACGAAGTAGTGGTAGCTTTTAAATCAAGGAAATTGAAAACTCATGAGGTGAATTATGCTCCTCATGATCTTGAACTTGCAGTAATTATTCATGATTTACAAGTTTAGCAACATTATTTGTTAGGAAAACCATTTGAGATCAAGACTAATAACTTGGGGATCAAATATATCTTCACCCAACCAAATTTAAATGCTCATTAGAGACGGTTAGATTTTCTTTCTAAATATGACTTTGATATCAATTACATCAAGGGCAAAGAGAATAAAGTAGCTGATGCTTTGAGTCGTAGAAGGTACATAACTACTATACCTATTATTAAGAGTAATTTAAGAGATTAGGTGGTTAAATTCTCTCTAGGAGATGATTACTATGAGCAGGTCAAGGAAGCATTATCTAAAAATTCCCAAGATCCTCAGTATAAAGAATTCAATTTTGAGAGTGATGGACTTCTACATTTCAACAAGAGGATGTATGTACCTAATCAAGAGAATCTTCATAGAAAAGTAATGAAAGAGTTATTGAATGCCTCATATTTAAGACATCCAAGAGTAAAAAAACTCATGGTAGAGCTTAGACCTCTATATTTTTAGAAGGGAATCAAGAAAGATGTGGTAGATTTTGTGTCACGTTGTCTAGAATGTCAATGAGTGAAAGTTGAACATGTGTACCTAGCTAGATTATTATATCCACATGATATACCAGAGTGGAAGTGGCAAGTGCTCATTATGGACTTTATCCAAGGTTTACTAATGTCAAAGAGTAGTCATAATATGATCTTGGTAGTTGTTGATAAACTAATCAAGGTGGCTCATTTCATACCAGGCAACCTGATAGATGATGTGCCTACTCTTACAAAGAGATTCATAAAGAAAGTGTATAGGTTTCATGGGTTTCTAGAGAAGATCATTTGGGATCATGATCCAAAAATGATTTCTAAGTTTTGGGTTACTTTAAACTTAGTTGTAGTCATGCAGCTTAATTTTAGCACTGCATATCATCCAGAGACTGATGGTCAGACTAAGTGAGTAAATCAAGTTCTAGAGGATATTTTACATATGTATTGCATGGATCATAGATATAAATGGGAAGATTATCTTTTGTTGAGTTTATCTATAAAAACTCATACCAGTCGGCTTTGAAGAGGGTAGCTTTTGAAGCACCATATGGTAGGAGGTGCAGGACACCAATCAATTAGGACAGGTTAGAGGATAGGGTAGTCTTCAGGCCTAAGATGCTTTCTAAAATGGAAGAACAAGTCAAGTTAATCAGACAAAGATTAGTCAAGGCCAATGATAGATAGAAGAGTTATGTTAATTTAAAGAGGTTAGATAGGTAGTTTTTTATTGGTGACAAAGTGTTTTTATGAGTTAGGCCATAAAAGAGCTTGATTAAGTTTGAGAAGTCAGTAAAATTATCACCTAGATATGTAGGACCCTTCAAAGTATTATAAGTGATCAATCTTGTTACATATAGACTTGCATTACTACCAACCCTAAATGTTTTACATAATGTTTTCCCTGTATCATATCTCAAGAAATATATAGATGATCCTTCACATGTTTTGGATTGGAATGATTTGCAGGTTTTGGACCCCGGGGTGGTCATGGTAGAACTAGGCAAAGTAATTGACACTCACAAACTTCATTTGCATAATAGAGAAGTGTCATAGTGCAAGGTCTTGTGGGACCAATACTTTGAGGATAGTGCCACTTAGGAAGAATTTATTGAGTTCTTCATACTGTTTCCACATTTGTTTGCATGATTAATGCTTGATACTATGTTGTTATTTTAGTTAAACTCTTTTGATATTCTGAAACTATTATTTTAATGAGTGTCATCGAGAGAATGACTAGTTTTAGGGGATTTCAAATGGTTAATAAATGATTCTTTAATGCTTTTATTTGAGCACTATGACAAATGTTGTAGGGAACAATGATATTTGTGATTTGTATACATGATGTTACAGTTGTGTTTGATTATTTTGTGCATTGTAGATGTATACTTGTTAGTCTTGCATCATTGATTATATATATGATGACTCAAACTAAATACATATTTGATATGAGGTGGATGCAGGATTGGTCTTACCCTCAGAGCATGATGAGGGAGAGCATCATCAGAGATAGTAGTGTAGATGGGATGATTATAGTGTGATAGAATGAAAATGCTAATAACCCAGATTGACACACCATTGTAGATTGAATTGTTAAATTCTTTGCATTAATCTATTTTTCTAGTATAATGCTCGTTAATGTTAGAATAGTTTGCATTGATTATATTTTGGTTATGCTTAATAAAGGAATGATTTATTATTGGGAAATTGGTTATAGTGATTACTATGTTGTGAGATGCTTTATATTTCACTCTATAACTTGTGTCATTATGCATCTTTCAATAGGAAATTAAAATAGTAGTAGTTCTATATTTAATTTGTCAAAATAAATATTTATTATAATCTTTAATTGTTTAATTGTATTAGCCAATTATTAATTCATGATATTCAATATATTAATTTCACTAATTAAATATGATTATAAATCCTAATTAAACACTAAGATGAATAAATACTTTAAAATACTTATCTGGTATTGATCAAGTGGAATCGATTATTAATTAGTAATGCATGAAATCTTATGATGGCTTTACTAAAAAAGGTAAAGTTGAGTTACCTTAATATTAACTTGGGAAATCAAGGGAGATTGATTGGATGTTTATTCCATAATTACTTGTGGGACGCCCAGTTAATTATGGAGAACAAAGCCTACAGCTTTGGTTTCAAATGGCATGCAAATAAATGGAAATAGTGAGTAAACGGTGCTAAAAAAGGGAAAGAGAAAGATTTAGACATGAAATATACATGAAGAAAGAGAGCCAAAAGTTGGAAGAAGAAAGAAGGATTTAGAATCAAAAGGGGAAATTTCATTTACAATTAAGGAAAAAACATACAAGGTAAGTACTATAATTATTTTAATGGTGAATTTTATATTGAAAGAATTTTGGATTATATACTTAAATATATTTACATTAGAGAAACTCTGTAAATTCTATGAGTAAACCCTGTAGAAACTTGTGGAAAATATTTTGGCAATCTCTTTAGAAACTAGAATTATTTCCTTAATAACCCAAATTATTTATTGGAGGTCGTAGTGACTTGATAATGATAGATAAATTAAAGAAAACAAAACTTTCCCTCTCATTACAGAACAACACATCTTCCATTCTTACCACAGATGTGACCAATTTTAGAAAGTTGTGTGAATAGAATGTCAATAAAAATTATTTTAATTACTTTACCAATTATTTGTTCCTTTTCTTTCTTTAACTCAAACCAAGAGTAGCATTGCCACCATTCTTAAATTAGCCAATCAACAATGTCACCACTTTTCCTTTTATCTAGCCATTTCAATACTAGTGGAACCACATCTCATTTTAGCCAAGGTTTTTAGTAGACATAGAATGCCCCTCTACCCTTTCACCAGACTATAATATGATTTTATCTCCATGCTTGGTCAATATATATATATATATATATGTGTGTGTGTGTGTGTGTGTGTGTGTGTGTGTGTGTGTGTGTGTGTGTGTGTGTGTGTGTGTGTGTGTGTGTGTGTGTGTGTGTGTGTGTGTGTGTGTGTGTGTGTGTGTGTGTGTGTGTGTGTGTGTGTGTGTGTGTACTTAGGCCATTTAACTTACCTTCTTCATTTCCTTCATGCAATACTTGTTATCATCACGTGTAGGGTATGAATATCTAAAAATAGCCTTTTCATCCAAAAAAATTAACGATGTTACCATATCAAGCTCTATTCTTTTCTTTTTTTAATCTCAACTATAACAACAGAATTGTGTTCCATTTCATTCAAGGGTTTCAATGAACCCAGAATGCCCTTCCACTTTAAACAAACTACTAATATGATTTTATCTCCATATTGGACAAAATATATATGTTAATGTTTCTTTTTAGGAATGCGAGTCACCTCACGGCTACACTTTGCACCTAGCAATGATATCATGAAAGTAACTTTCTTCAATCCCATCACAAATCTCAAATTTCATTGGCAAATGTGTATTTGATTTCTATGATTTTTGTGAATTGATGGGAAGGATTAAAAAAATCTTGTTTTATTAGGAATTTATTTTTTTATATAATCAAAAATTATATTTCATTGGTTAAATAATCCTATTTTATTATTGAAGTATAAATATATAATGAAGGATTATATAGTTGGTTAGTAAACTATTTAATCATGATCACCCTATGTCTTATAATAAGCTTTTCCATTTAAAACATATCATAAATGAAATTTGTTGATATAGATATAAATCATGCCATAGAAACATATAATTTGAATGTCGGCATTGGTTTATACACTAATTAAATTATGTAGGGGTAAGGATTTTATCTCATTTCTTAATATTTGAGGTTTTTATGTGAAATGAAATATATTATAAGGCTTATGAGGAAATGAAGAAAATTTGTTTAGAAGCGATTGATTTTTTGGTAATACATATTTTTGGTTAATTTAAAATTATGAAAAAATAATATTTAGAGCCCTTTTCTTCCTAATTTTGTTGGTTTTAGGGGTAACCAAACTTTATCATTCTGAAAGATATTTATTTCTTAAATATACTTCTTTTGGAAAAATAATTGGATATGCTTGAAAATATCTATTATATTTAAGTTAATATAGACTTTTGTTACCATATTTGGTTGGCATGGTTTTGTTAATGTATGCTTATTTATATCATAAATTTCAAGAATGTGACCATGATCCTTAGATTAGTTTACCTAGATGGTGAGCCTATACTTTGGATTATTTATCTGTTATATATATTATGGGGCCCACATTGATGATACTACCCAAGTAGTGAGATGGTTTCTTAAGCCTGGTTAGTATCAAAAATGATGGGTATGGATAACCCGATCAAGTGATGTGTTATGAATTTGTATGATCCAGATGATTATATGTTATTTAAAACTTTGGCTAAATTAATGCTAGATTAATATTGTCAATTCATATGTATGATTTGCATGTTGTAAAATATCATAGTAGAAACATATTTTCCTTTATGATACACGTCATGTAATAGAATCTTATAGCACATAGGGGTAATATCATGTCTCATTCTGGATTCTTGCATTGTTCTATCTACCTATCCATGTAGGCATTCTTAGATAGGAGATTGTGTGGGGGATTGTTAGTCTGTGGTTGGAGTGATAAAGTACTTGGATGATGCTCTCCCTCCCCCACTAAATTTCATTCCTTGAGACCACACTTGAGGTTATCATATATACACAAGTTGGTGCAACTTGAGCTCCAAATAATTATCTATCTTTATATTATATATAAGGCTAATTGCCTATTGAACTTATAAATGTAATATTATTTTACATAAACAATCATTCTTGTATTGTGAGACCAGTCGTAACTGTGTCGTTATGTATTTACTTTCTTAAAGTTGTAATACTTTATGTTGCATTGAAAATTGAAGTTGAAATATTTGATGATTATTTATTGTGATATATTATTGGGTTTCTATGATTTTAAATGGAATACTAGTTTGTGGAAGTAATTTTTTAAAAAAAATACTATTTTTTCTTTTAGTACAACTTGAATGGTTTTAACATGATCAAAATATACATTGATTTAGATTGCATAGGTCACTCAGCATTTCCTATGACATTCAGTGGGATACACCTTCAATTTACAAATACATAGACTATTTAGATACAGTGGTACAGATCATATAGATCCACAGTGATTTTAGCTTATAGATACATAGACTATTTAGATATAGTGGTTCAAAATATATGGATTCACAATGACTTAGATACAAATTCAAACTCAGATACCAAATTTGGGGGCATATACATTACTACACATCTCACACTTATAACTTCATATAGCATGACACAGTTACAGGACTAGATAGAATATTAAAGGCATAGTACAAAGCATAGTGTTTGGATCTCTAAATTTTCACATGGGGCATGTCATGATAGGTCATATCATATGCGGTTATATAGATTACTAGATTATACATACACATCACTCACATCCCAGATTTGAGGGCATGGCATAGATGTTCATGTTCTTCATCATCCAGGATTATATAGATTGGAATGGCAAGACATGCCATTATATTCTTACACATTTACCAAAGTTTTAGATTATAACCAACTATACCTAGGTTGTCACCAAGTTAGACCACATAGCCATCTATAATGGTTGGTCCATTATATTACCCAAACCCAGACTACATGAGTTTATGTGGAACAGAGGACAGAGATTGGTTTTGGACCTTTGAACATTTCTTAGTTCTATTTTAGATATTCAAAGTGGGGAAATGACATATTTTACTCTTCACATCATATAAATTCTATACACACATTCTAGATTATGTGAGTTTATGTGGGACAAAGGGAAGACATTGGTTTTGGGCCTTCGATCATTTTTCATTCTAGTCAGATTCAACACAAGGGGCAAGACTTAAATATATTTACATAGTATATTTACATTAGATAAACTCTATAAATTATGTGAGTAAACCCTATACAAACTTGTGGAAAATATTTTGGTAATCTCTTTAGAAACTATAATTCTTTCCTTATTAACCCAAATTATTTATTCGAGGCCATAGTGACTCGATAGTGATAAATAAATTAAGGAAAACAAAACTTTTCCTCTCATCACAGAACAACACAACCTCCATTCTTACCACAGTTGTGACCAATTTTAGCAATTTGTGTGAATAGAATGTCAATAAAAAATATTTTAATTACTTTTCCAATTATTTGTTCCTTTTTTTCTTTAACTTGGCCCAAGAGCAACATTGCCACCATTCGTAAATTATCTAATCAACAACGTCACCACTTTTCCTTTTATCCAGCCATTTCAATACTAGTGGAACCACATCCCATTTTAGCCAAGGCTTTCAGTAGACATAGAATGCCCCTCTATGCTTTCACCAAACTGCAATATGATTTTATCTCCATGCTTGGTCAATACATATATATAATGCATATGTACTTAGGCCATTAAACTTGCCTTCATGCAATACTTGTTATCATCACATCTAGGGTTTGAATCTCCAAATATAGCCTTTTGATCTCATCAAAAATCTCAAATTCTATTGACAAAGGCGTATTTGATTTGTATGATTTTTGTGAATTGACAGGAAGGATTAAAAAAAATCTTATTTTATTAGGAATGTATTTTTTTTATATAGTCAAAAATTATATTTCATTGGTTAAATAATCTTGTTTTATTATTGAAGTATAAACATATAATGAAGGATTATATAGTTGGTTAGTAAATTATTTAATCATGATCACCCTATGTCTTATAATAAGCTTTTCCATTTGAAACATATCATAAATACAATTTGTTGATATAGATATAAATCATGCCATAGAAATATACAATTTGAATGTCGGCATTGGTTTATACAATGATTAAATTATGTAGGGGTAAGGGATTTTATCTCATTTATTAATATTTGAGGTTTTTATGTGAAATGAAAGATATTATAAGTTTTATGAGGAAATTAATAAAATATGTTTGGCAATGATTGATTTTGTGGTAATACATATTTTTTGTTAATTTAAAATTACAAAAAATTGATATTTAGAGCCCTTTTCTTCCTAATTTTGTTGGTTTTAGGGGTAACCAAACTTAATCATTCTAAAAAATGTCTGAAAGATCTTTGTTTCTTAAATATACTTCTTTTGGACAAATAATTGGATATCCTTGAAAATATCTATTATAATTAAGTTAATATAGACTTTTATTGTCATATTTGGTTGGCATGGTTTTGTCAATGTATGCTTATTTATATTAGATATTGCAAGAATGTGATCATGATCCTTAAAATCACTTTACCCAGATGGTGAGCCTATGATTTGGATTAATTATTTGTTATGTATATTATGGGGGCCACATTGATGATACTATCCAAGTAGTGAGATGGTTTCTTAAACCTAGTTAGTATCAACAATGATGGGTATGGATAACCCGATCAAGTGATGTGTTATGAATTTGACTAATCCAAATGATTATATGTTATTTAAAACTTTGGCCAAAGTAATGTTAGAATAACATTATCAATTCATATGTATGATTTGCATGTTGTATCATATCATAGTAGAAACATATTTTTCTTTATGATACGCATCATGTAGTAGAATCGTACAACACATAGGGGTACTAGCATGTCTCATTCTAGATTACCACACTATTTTATCTACCTATCCATGTAGGGAGGGCCATTACCTGATAGGAGATTGTGTGGGGGATCATTGATCCATGGTTGGAGTGATAAATCACTCAAATGATGCTCTCCCTCCCCCACTGCATTACATTTCTGGAGACCACACTTGAGGTTATCAAAGATACATAAGTTAGTGCAGCTCGAGCTCTAAAAAATTAGTTATATTTATATTATATATAAGGATAATTTCATATTGAATTTGTAAATTTAATATTATTTTACATAAACAACCATTGTTGTACTGTGAGACCAGTCGTAACTGTGTCATTATGTATTTACTTTCTTAAAGTTATAATACTTTATGTTGCATTAAAATTTAAAGTTGAAATATTTGATGACTATTTGTTGTGATATATTATTGGGTTTCTATGATTTTAAATGGAATACTAGTTAGTGGAAGTAATTTATAAAAAAAAATATTGCTTTTTATTTTAGTACAACTGGGATGGTTGTAACATGATCAAAATATACATTGATTTAGATTACATAGGTTACTCAAAATTTATTAGGACATTCAATAGGATACACCTTCAATTTACAAATACATAGACTATTCAAATACAGTGGTTCAGATTATATCGATCTACAGTGATTTTAGCTTACAGACACATAGACTATTTAGATATAGTGGTGCAAAATATATGGATTCACAAATACTTAGATATAGATCTAGACTCATATACCAAATTTGGGGTCATGTACATTACTACACATCTCACACTTATAGCTTCATACAGCATTGCATAGTTACAAGACGAGATAGAAGATTAAAGGCATAGTGTAGAGTATAGTGTTTGGATCTATAGCCTTACACATGGGGAATTTCATGATAGGTCATATCATATGTGGTTATATAGATTACCAAATTATACATACACATCACTCACATACCAAATTTGGGGGCATGGCATATATGTTCATGTTCTTCATCATCTATGATTATATAGATTGGAATGGCAAGACATGCCATTCTATTCTTACATAATTACCATAGTTTTTTATTATACCCAGTTGTACCTAGGTTTTCACCAAGTTGGACCACATAGCCATCTACAGTGGTTGGTCTATTATATTACCTAAACCCAGCCTACATGAGTTTATGTGGAATAGAGGATAGACATTGGTTTTGGGCCTCTGAGCATTTCTCAATTTTATTTTAGATATTTAGAGTGGGGGTATGACATATTTTTCTCTTCATAACATATAAATTATATACACACATTCTAGATTACATGAGTTTATGTGGGACAAAGGGTAGACATTGGTTTTGAGCCTTCAATCATTTCTCATTCCAGTTAGATTCAGCATAAGGGGTAAGCATTTCCCTCCTTCTCCATGTTACATGGATTCCATTTCTAGATTCAGTACAAGAGGAATCCATTTCATGGATTCTTCTTTCTCCAGACACTTTTTGGCTTTCCATCCACTTGCCTAGATAGGAAGTGAGTTGGACCCTTTGCAGAATATTCATCTCTATGCAAGTAGGTTCAGGTATGCATTTTCTTTTCTTTCTTTTACTTTAGTACTTCATTTCATTGTATCACTAGAATAAAAGGGGGGAAAATGTATACACCCTAAATTGGTCAAACAACCACACATATCATGTCTTTTCACAATCCTTTCACAACAAACTAAGGTCTTACATACCATAATCCCCTTAAAAGCTAAATCATTTGGTGAACCTGACTTAATTTAAATAGCACCCAAACCCTAGCCTTAGATGCTTTTAGGGTTTGTGTCCTTTTATTTTCTATGCTCGGTAATTAAATTCAAAATCTTAGATTTGATTAATTGTTCTATTTTTGCAATCTTTCATAGATTTAATTTCTTAAAAGGTTCAAAATATATAAATTTCTATTTTCCAGCTTCCTAACCTACAATGGTAGAATTCAATAACTAATTTGATGAGATCAATAAGAGACATTTTCAAGATTTCATTTCTAAACATTCTGAGATGAAAGATGACTTTATCTATATTGTTCAAGGAGAGATCCTAAAATCTATTACAAGTCAATCCTCTATTCTCATAGAGACTGATATTATTACACCTACTACAAGGGCAACTCAAACTCTACAATAATTAGCTACAACTAGGCAACCCTCATTAGTGGTACCACCTCTTGTGGATAGTACACATCCTTCCTCTTCAAATGTACAATCCCTTTGGTAGGAGGTCAATTCTCTATATTATATGATGTTACATCTTTAGCAAGGTACTATTAAACCATCTTATGCCTTGGACTCTCACATGCTTTGACACACACCTTTGGCATAGCATATAGTGGAAACTCCTTTGCCCTCCAAATTTTTGGCACCAAAGATTACATTGTATGATGGTAAGGGTGACCCAGAGCATATCTACATGTTTTTCATGTAGCATGTTTAGAATACATGTTTAATGATTAGTTCCTCACTAAGTTGTTACCTCATAGTTTAAAGGACTATGCATTATAATGGTTTTATGATCTTCCTAATCAGTCCATCACAACATTTAATCCACTGGTAGATAAGTTTTTAGCACACTTTTCAATCAAAATCAGTGACAAGGTTTCCTACACTCAATTTGCATAACTCAAGCAAAAATTCAATGAGCCAATAGCTAAATATATCTTGTGATATAAAAATATATTATCAAAGATGACTAGCCCTATGGCAGATAGAAAACTCCAAGACATGTTCAAGTAGAGTTTATTATCAACATTACATGAAGCCATACTAATTAATAATATTGCATTATTCATAGATTTATGCCATATAATGAAATAATGGGAAGTTAAGCTTCTCTTCATGGGAAAATTAAAGTACACAACTGAATTAGATTCAACTAATAAAAGTTATAATAAGGCCCTATATAAGGTGAGGCCCATTAAAAAAAATAATGATCAAAAGATAATGTTTAATGCAACTTCAAATCTAGCTCTTCACATGGTTTTATCAGCTCTTTTAAGGAAACCCTTCACAAACCTTCTCGAAACATATTCACATGTTCTCCAATAATTCTTAGAATTTAAAATCATATCTATCCCTCCCATCAAATAGGTTGATACAATTAGGCCTCTTCCAAAGAGTTATGATGCCAATGCATTGTGTGACTATCACAGGGCACCAGGTCATACTATAAACATATACTTTAGTTTATGACATAAGATATAATATTTGAGAGATGATAATATCATTGATGTTGGCACTCTTAAAAAGGCACCTAGAACACAACCAATAGAAGTAAAATCATTGAAAATATTTTTAGATCCATTTACAAAGGATATGATTAATGAGATAGTAGAAAATTTAAGTGTTCATTATACTTATCAAGCACATCCATCACTAGCATCCTATCATACTCATATGATAGACACACACCCTATAAATAATATCATTGGTGTGTATCATACTTCATTGTCATCTAGACCTCTCATCACTTTCTCAAAGTGAGAGATAATAAATGATGACTCAAATTTTTATGCACTCTTTGTATGACCTTACATTTATCATCATCCTAATTAGAGTGTAATGGTTGACAATGGGTTCAAGCATTAACATGTGTACTATTATACTTTTATAACACTTTGGTTATTCAAATTAGGATATTTCTCATATAGATATAGTTATTTGTGGTTTCAATAGCCATGTTCAGAGCTCCATCAAGGAGATAGTACTTCTATTATAGGTTAGTCCCACATATGTGGCCACCCAATTCTTAGTGGTACCTAGGGCTGACACATTTAAATGTTGTTGGGTAGGAATTAGATACAAAATTTTATATTCATCCCATCTACCATACATAGATTCCTTAAATATATACATGTTAATTAGGTGGTTATAGTCAAGGGCCTTCCATATTAATACCCTTTACCTATTCCACAATCATTTACATAGCAGACACCAAATACCATTTTACACATAGATTTCATTATCACACCTCTTATATAAGATGAGCCACCAATGTAGGTGAGGTTCACTCCTATGGAATTACCACATACAAATACTCTCTCATAGATACTTATATTAGAGAGACCCTTATTTTAGAGATATGTTGTGGATTCTATAGAGCCTCTCTCTACCCCATTATCATCTAGATCAGTGTTACAACATAGATCACCCATGCCAGTCATGCTTATTCTACTAGATGGGTCCCCAATAACCCCACAGTTTATAGGCCTATTCAGTTAGCTCTACATATTCATATCCCCACTACATAGGTAATTTTAGATATAGATTACTTAGTACATCTTATTTACATTTATCAAATACATCTTCACACAACATAGGTAGTCACTCTTCCCTTTTTAATATAGGACATCTTGATAGTGAGTCTCTTACAAGGCTCATCAAATAGTATGTTACTCTCTACTTGTACATATTTTCTCTTACTTTGTTCATTATATATAGTTTCATTTTCATGTTGCTTGTACAGATCTTATACTCAAAAAACATAAAAATAATATAACAATTTCAAACATAGAAAACATTCAAATATTTTCTCAAAAAATACAAATTTTAAATTGTATGCATTTCCATGTTTACATTTTTTATATTTTCTAGGCAATACATATGTTATCTATGCTAGTATAGTTAGTTTTATCATACATACATGCTTCACTTGTTCCTTTCAATTTCTCACAGATTATTTCAAGACTCAAGTCCTCTACACATCATCAAATTTATTATGATCTACCCATTGGGGGCACACACATATATGCATACATCCAACATTGATACATTTACCCATTGGGGACATCATATTACACATCTTTTGGTTTGCTAGGTTACATATGTCTATACTTCATATCACATATTTAGCATTGATTATATCTTCATGTTGATAATCCCATACTACATAGATTTGTTTTCTGACTACTACTATTGACTCAGCTTATGTACATCTTTAATCTTATATGGATTTATACCACATGTTCATGTGTACTTTCATTTCTAGCTTTACTAGTTTATATTTAATTGTGTCTCATTTCTTCTATATATATTCAAGGGCATTTTAATATACCATTGTTCGAAGGCTCTACACTAATCCCTTTTATTATGTATGTGATTTTTACATGTGCACATGTCCCTATGTGTGCCTTCTTGATTATTTATGTAGATGTATTAACATGTCCTTCTATGTGGCTCTAAGCCAATTTTGCTTTCTCTATGTGTATGTGGACATTTAAACATGTCCTTATATGTTTGATCTTTCTCATACTTAGTGACATGTGCCCATATCCATATATTGTGACCCCTTTGCCTACTTTATGTACCTCATGTGTTTATATGTATTCTTTCATGTATGTGTTATGGCCATGACACTTATATCTTGCTTTTTATATTTACATTCATTTTTTGATGCCATGAGGGACCTCATGCATCTTTCCTTCCTCATTGGGTGATTTGATGGACATCATGCCCAATCCCCCTAGTTAGTGACTTAGATTATACTCACATATGTTGTTCATATGCATGCTTACATTGTTCTATCTGTCTTGACAACATTATGAATGCTAGGCCTAACATAAAACATACATTACCTACTTATGCTTAGTTTAGCTTACATTATGATGTCAGGTATACACATTATATTAGTTTATCACACAGATATCATATGTGTTAGGTGTGAACTCACTATTCACAATCACTATTAATAGCCACTATTCATGGTGATGTGGCATGCTAGTGATGTGTATGGTTAGTGATGTGGCTAATTGTTGATGTGGTAAGGCCCATGGAGGGTCTTTTGGTGTGATCAAGTTGATGTGATAGGAGTGGGGCATATCACTCCACCAAGGCACATGAGTTTATCCTTGGTAGTCATTTTGGGTTGTCACATGGTGCAAAAGACAAAAAGGTTGGTGCGAGGTGCATTTATAGATGTGTCCAACATTCCCATGTGTGCAGATAGTCTAAAGGTGATTGCAATACCTTTAGGACTCATGTGGTCACATGTAGAATGAATACAAGAAAGTTATTATAGTATATTATCTTCACATGAAGAGTGGGGGACAATGGTTTTGGAGCCACATGGAGGTTGTATATATTCTTATCTAAAGTGAGTATGCCTTGAATACTTTTGCACATGAAGACAACACTACCACTATGGATATCACTTGACACCCAAGTGTGGCACATTTTTTGGTATCACTATTACATTCTCTCTCCCCTATCTCTTTTATGTTGTAAATGCATAAATATTCATGAGTTATCTATTGTAATTCATCATGTTATAGGATCCATGCAAGCTTGTGCTTGCATTCTTAGAGGTTGGATCATGTAGGCATTGTTATGCTCAGTTCACAAACTAAATGCTTTAGGTGTAAGCATTGAGTCTTGGTTTAAGCACTTAAGGAGTTACTATAGGAGCTATTGTAGAAAAAGAGAGTTGATGTGATTAATATGAAGTTTGGAAACTACCATTTTTCTTGTGTTTTTATCCTTTGCTTGTTTGTAAGGGTTTTCCACATAATGTCTATGTAATGTGTTCTCTTTCTTGTCTATGATTTTCATAGCTTATGTTATTTTGAATTTAATTACTTATACTATAGGAGTTATTTTTCATAACATCTAGAATCATATATTTGGTTATGAAGCTAATAATTGGTATCAGAGCCATGGTGAAAACACCTATTTTTGAGTGTTTTATATTTTTGGTTGGTTTTGTGCATGTGGAAGCTATTTTGATAGCAAGAGAGACTAAGCTCAAGATTGGAAGGGAAAAAAATTTGTTTTGGTAGGTATATCTATGTGGAGATATGGAGGATCTCTTGGTGAGGATCCCATTCTCTTCAATGTTTATGAGGAGAAGACCATAGGAGAATTATGTGATGAGCTTAACAAGCTTTTCCAGAAAAGTCAGTAGCCTACATAATGTTCTTGTTGAAGATGAAGCAACTATATAGCTTAAGGATCAAGTTGGTCTCCTTTGGAAGAGGTTGAGGACAAGGCATGACCTTGTTGTGGTTCTTGGTAATAAATAAAAGGGGTGTATGATGTGGTATCTTATTGACCATATGTTGTTATTCAAGATGTTGTAGAAGAAGAAAAATCCATGCAAAGGATGGAGGTATAGAAACCTAAAACTAAACCTATTTTGAAGTAGTTGAGGATGAGGAAGATTAAGATGTAGATGAATAAGTGAGACCTAGTGTTCCTAGAAGGAAAATACCATGTGTTTGGACATGAGGTAGAGTAGTGATGTATTTTAGATGCATTCTTAAGGCTCAAAAACTTAGTAGGTACATTGGTACACTAAGTACCATGATCACTTACCTAGAGCTATGATTGGTCCACTTATGTCATTTTTTTCAAGATTCGTAGTTGAAGGATACATGTAGAAGAACAATTGAGACCTAGTGTTCCTAGAGGGAAAAGGCTGGAGTTGACCATATAAATTAGGGTACTAAAGTGTTGTGCATATGGTTATGGTGTTGGCTAGGTAGACTGATGCATGGAGTAACACTGGAGACACATGAGTTAGTGTTTTGGAAATAATCGATATATAAAGATGCATTTTGGATGTAGGCTCAAAAACTAAGTAGGTGTAGTGATGTACCAATTAGTAAAATGACTTCACAAAAGCTATGATTGATCTAGTGAACTTGTGCTATGTTGATAGCTTGGTGATTATGTGGAGAAGTATAGTTTTGACTTATATGAGATCTTCTCTTCTCACTATTATCAAGAGTGCTACATGTACTTGTTATTTTTAGAGTTGGAGCATCATGATTCCTACATGGTGATCTCTCTTAGGGAGAGATAGAAAGGATGAGGTAAGTGTGTTGTTAATTTTCATGTTGAATAAGTCATTTTATAGGTTTGTCTAGGTATCACACATGTAGTACAAGATATTTAACACCTTCATGGAGAGCCAAAGAGTTTAGAAGATGTTGTTTCTATGTGTTAATGAAATGTTGGATGTAGGCCCCAACATGATAACTATTATGATGACTCAGGTGATAATGATGTGATAAAGGTGGTATGAGGAGCAAACCAAGGATAGAGATGCACAAGGATGGGAAAGCAAGGAAGTACCCCAATTCTTACATTATTGAGATGTCTTCCTAATCTTATAATAAAGGAGAAGACATATTGTGTCCTATGTATTAGATTCATCAAGAGTAATAAGCCTTATGATGCCATGGTGAGCACCAAAATGGATATTCCCAAGTAGTGGGACTTGTGAGAAGTTCATGGCATAATATTGGATGGATTATTGGTCTGTGGAGAAGTGACTTGTCACTTCAGTACTACAATCTACTATGGATTAGATGTTGATAAAGTTGGTCAAGATAGAGAAGTTTTAGTAGTGTAAGAAAAATTCTACTAGGTTTGTGTCAAGGTACTAGAGGGTATTGATGGATAACTAGATGCAGAATACTCAAGTGTGGTAAAAGCCTATGTATATTGACTTCAAGTGGGAATATGTTAGGTGTGAAGTGGGTAAGTGCATGGAGTTGGGGGAAAATTCCATGGAAATTTAAGATAACATGATCACATTATTTAAACTATGGCTCAATAATTACCAAGCCATAATTCAATCGATAATGTGATTGCATTATTTAATTAACACAATAATATTATTTAAATTATGGCTTAGTAATTATCAAGCCATAATTTGATCATGTTAATGTATAACATGATTATGTTAATAGATAATGTGATCATGTTATTGTAAAAATTATAATACAATCATTTTATTGGCATTTTGCACATTAAAGCAACAAACATGTAGATGGAGCAAATGTTGGTTAACAGGTAACATGATTGTATTATTGATAACATGATCACATTCCTATTATTTTGCATATAAAAGCATGTGATATTTACACATAAAGGTAACTTTGGCCAGAATCTTATATTTACTACTCTAAATGTTAAGTATAAGTTTGCATTTATATTAGTACATTTATATTGTCCAAGCCATTCCCAAGCAAAAAAGTATAGAAATTGAATTCAAATTAAAATATCATGATTCCATTATTAATTTGATCATGTTATTAACTTGATCATATTATTAAGTAATGTGATCGATAACCTGATCGTGTTAATAACATGATCATGATATATATTCTCAACACCCTAAAACATATGGGAGTTACACATGAAGGCAAATTTGGCTAGAAGCTTATATTTAATACTCTAAGTTTACATTTATATTTTTACATTTATTTTCTTATACTTTAAATTTATTTTAGTAAATATAATAAATTAGGGTCAATCAACATCTGATAGAGTTGGTCTCACAACTGCATGCCTTACAATGTAGAAAATAGTTTTTCAAAATCCAATCTAGTCAGTACTTAGGCATTTTTAGACTCTAAGGATTAAACCTAAATATTTTAGAACATAATTTTTGTAATTGATGTCCATTTTTGGTAAACATATAGTCTTTTTTTAGGTTATTATGCCTTTTGAATGGATTCTTGACATTTTTAGGAGTCTTAGGTTTTTCAAAATTGAAGTTTACAAATTACTCACTTTGAAATTGATGTAAAGTGGTGTGATTGGGGTAGAATAGGTTACATTGATGACCTACACACATAAAATTACTATTTTGTGTTAGTTTCACTTGTTCATAATCCCTCCCTCATCCTTAATCACTTCCTACTCATGCCTCATCACCTTTAATCACTCTCTCATCATTTTTAATTATCCCTAATCACTCCCTCATTGACCCTTATTGTCCCTAGTCATCTCTAATCACTCCCTCATCATCCTTGATTACTCCCTAATTAAGCCTCACTATCCCTTATTATCCCTAATCACTCACTCCTCATCCTTCATCATCCCTCATCACTCCCTTATTTACCCTCAACATACCTCATCATATTTAATCACTCCCTCATCATCCCTAATCACTCCTTCCTCATCCCTCATCATCCCTAATCACTCCTTATTGACCCTCACCATTAATAATCATTAATAATTGATCCCCTATCATCCCTAATCACTCCTTCATTAACTCTCACCATCCCTCATCATCCTTAATCATTGAGCTTCATCATACTTCATCATCTCTAATCACTCATTCCTCATCCCTCATCACCTTTAATCACTCCCTCATTAATCCTCACCATACCTCATCATCCCTAATCACTCCCTCATCCTCCATAAATACTCCCTCATTGACCCTCACCATCCCTCATCATCCCTATTAACTCCCTTATCATCTCTACTCAATTCTTCCTCATCCCTCCTCATCCTTAATCACTCCATCCAATACCTTGATGGTGGTATTTTGTTGGGGTCTAATAATGTTAGGAGCTACAAGTGGAGAGTTGAGTGATAGCATAAAATATAAGACACAGTGATCAAAATGATGTGGAGGAAAATTTGAAACATAAATATTTAACACCTATGAAAAAATATGGGCCTATTAGAAATGATGTAATTCACAATTAAAAATCTGCTAGAAAAAGATAATCAAATAAAACAACCATAGCACCAAAAATGGGTAGTAAATACATGAGTATCACCAAACTATGTGATTTCCTAAAACCAATCAATTTCTTTCCATATGAAGACATTTTATGATCTAAATAATTACATTGAAGGCCTTATATTTTTATGTCTATTGATTGAGTCATTGTACTAGAGAGTGGAAAATAATTTTGAAATGATTAAAACAAGTATTTCAAGATTGAAAAGTAGTGTTTAACTCATAAATTCAATATTTAATCCAATTAAGAGTGTCATACTATGAGCTCTCTACTTCCACATCTCTAGAAGTGGGTAAAAGTTCTCTAAAACTGTAAAAAGGTAATTAGATAATAGATTATGAACCCAATGATAAGGTTGGTACTAAAAATATCTCTACTTCCCCCAACAAGAAATTATATGAATTAATAATATTGTTTCATTAACAAATGTAGATCAATGGTGAGCCAATACAATTCATAATTTCCAATGGAAGTCAGAATAATTTAATTTCTCCTAAAGAATATTTGAAAAAATTAAACTTGAAATTTATAAATCATCCATAACCATATGCTAGTGTATGTTCTAGTGTAGGCCTTGAGAAATGGATCACCTAGTAGTGTCATTTGGTGAAATCAAACTTTTTAAAGATGAAATCCTTTATGACATCTCATCATTAGAGGTGTGTGATGTTATACATATGGTCAACCATATATTTAACATTGACATGTATTCTATGAAGTAAATCCTTGAAATGTTGTGATAGATTGTCATGATCTAAAAAACCATATATTATAGTTAGTTCATAAGCTTTTAGTCATTAGTAAAACTTTTTAAAGATGCAATCCTTTATGACATCTCACCATTAGAGGCGTGTGATGTTTTACATGTGTTCAACCATATATTTGCCATTGACATGTATTCTATGAAGTAAATCCTTGAAATGTTGTGATAGATTGTCATGATCTAAAAAACCATATATTATAGTTAGTTCATAACCTTTTAGTCATTAGTGCCAGGAAGTGCAAAAATATTATCATTTATAGTAAGAAGTACACTATTGATGGTAAGAATTAAATGTACAATAACATCCTTATGTCATCATATCATAGTATGGTTTATCCAATAATAATAAAGACAAAATAATTAAACCATAACTAGATGAATACAAGGATATATTTAAGTCACCTAAATAAGTTCCTACATATTGTACACTAAAGAATACTATTGATTTGATCCCTTAACTACCTCTAGCTTAAACCTCTTTATACAACATATCATTTCTATAGAATGAATAGATCAATTGGTAGATCCATGAAATCATGGATAATGGACACATCATGCCTAAATCATTACCTTGCAAAAGCCTAATTGTGTTTGTGCCAAAGTTATGAATCAATTAAAAAAATCTTAACAAGATTAAAGTGAAGAACTATTATCCTCATTTAAATATTAAGGCATTTTTTTGTCATATCCATGGTGTAGAAGTCTTTTCCAAAATTGATCTTAAGTTTGGGTATCATCATATTCATGTTAAACATCTAGACATTTGGAATATAGTCTTAAAAATAAAGGAAGGATTGATTGACTAGTTGGTTATGCCTTTTATGTTAACTCATGTAACGAATTCATTCATTTTAAGATGTTAAATGACATCCTCGATCCCTTTACCTATGTCATTTTTTTAATCTACCTTGATGACATCTTAATTTTTAGAAAACATGGGATGAACATCTACACCATGCCAAAATAGTGTTTCACATCTTGCATAAACATACTTTTATGATAACATGAATAAATGTTCATTTTTCATGCAAGAGATAAAATATTTGGGACACAGTACACACACAAGGAGTGCATGTGTGAACCTAACCAAGATTAAAGTCATACAAGAATGGGAAACACTAAATAACTTTGTATATGATTAAAATATTCGTAGAATTAGAAAATTATACAAGAGATTTATGTTTAATTTTTATCTTTTGAACCAAACTACCAAAGGTGGAATTGAATAAAGTTTCATCTATTAAGTTGCACAACAAAGATAATTCAATGAACTAAAATTCATACTCTATTTTATGTTAGTACTTATGTTACTTTACTATAAAATTAGAATATCATCCAATTCATTCAATAATAAAATTGACTATCATGAGTATTGACAACACAAGTCCTAGAAAAGATTTAATTTATATTATAATGGATTAAAAAACATATGATTGGAGTCAAAGATATCTTTAGAGTATATACTTATGTCATATAATGAGGGAGTGACTAAGGATGGTGAGGGATGGTGAGGGTCAATGATGGAGTGATGAGAGATGGTGAGGGTCAATGAGGGAGTGATTAGTGATGATGATATATGAATAAATATTGATTAAGGATTATGAGAGATAAGGAGGGAGTGATTAGGGATGATGAGGGATAGTGATAATCAATGAAGGATTGATTAGGAATGAAATTCCTTAGTGATTAGAGATGATGAGAGACAATGAAGGTCAATAAGGGAGTGAATAAGGATGAGGAGGGAGTAAATGGGGATGAGGAAGAGATTAGGGATGATGAGTGATGAGGAAAGAGTGATTAGGGATGATGAAGGATGGGGAGGGAGTGATTAGGGATGATGAGGGATAGTGAGGGTCGATGGAAGAGTGATTATGGATGATAAGGGAGTGATTAGAGATGACTAGGGATAGTGAGGGTCAATGATGGAGTGATTAGGGATAATTAGGAATGATGAGAGAATGAGTAAGGGAAATGAAGGATGAGTAAGAAATGATCAAGGATGAGGGAGGGACAATGAATAAGTGAAATTAACATAAAGTGGTCATTTGATGTGTGCAGGTCACCAATATGACCTACACTACCCCAATCACACCACTTCGGATCAAATCCAAAGTGAGGAGTTTTCAAACTTCAATTTTGACAAATCTAGGACTTCTATAAATTCTAAGAATAAATCTAGAAGCCATAAAAACTTTTAAAATGACTATATGTTTACCAAAAATGGATATCAATTGTAAAATTTATGTATTAAAATCCCTAGGTTTAATACCTAGACCCTAAAAATGCCTAAGTACTAACCATATTGGATTTTAAAAAACTATTTTCTACATCATAAGATGTGTAGCTATGAGACCAAATCTATCAGATGTTGATTGAACCTAATTTCTTATATTTACTAAGATAAATTTGAAGTAAAAGAAAATAAATGTAACAATATAAATGTAAACTTAGATTAGTAAATATAAGCTTTTGGCCAAAGTTGCCTTCATGTGCAACTCCCACATGTTTTAGGGTGTTGAGAATATATAATGAAATTGCATTATTAACATGATCATGTTATTAAGTAATGTGATTATGTTATTAACACAATCATATTATTAAGTAATGTGATCACATTACTAACGTAGTTAATAACACAATCATGTTAATAATGTGATCATGCTATTTGAATTTGAATTCAATTCCTACACCTTTTAACTTGAGAATGGCTTAGATTCCCAAGCCAAAGGCCTGGACTATCAATGTATAATAAATTTTTGAGATTTATAATTAAAAACAACAAAATTTAACTTTGATTTCCCAATACATTAATAATTTCAGCATGAAAATTCAAAAACTTAATACCATCATGATAATCACACTCTCCTCTAATTTTTGGACTAATTTAAAATATTCTTTCCAAAAATATGATTTCTATAATTTTTGGACTAATTTAAAATTTCAAACTATGTTGATTTCTAACTATACCTTTTTTAAGCCACTATGTGTCGCAAACATACATGCATATACATGTTCATGTAGTTTGTCTTTCATTGATCCAAGTAAAAAACAAGTTATATGGTCACAAACTAGGCCTAATTCTACCCACATTCAAAAAAAAGTTTTTTTTTGAGGTAGTTAGATGTCTCGCATGGATGGCTATCCATTTTTTTCATTTTTCAATATTTATTTACTTGAAAAATTCATAAAAACAAATATTCATTGAAAAAATATTAAAAAATATAGGTCACAAACTATAAGATCTTATCTAAATTTTACCCAAAGGGTTTCAAATAGTATTAAACATTGCACAAAAAATGATGCACCACACGGTCATCTATCTACTATGTTTTCTTAAAAAAAATATGATTTTTTCTTCAAATTTTAGATGTTTGACCTAGTTATACTTAACCATTTTTAAAAAACTTTAGTGTTTTGGAAACTAGACTCAAAATTATACATTTCATGTTCTTACACCATCTTCAAATTTGGAGTGTATATATTCAAATTATCTATAGAAGTTTATATTTCTAAAATTTCAAGAAAATCATGTCCATGGGTAGGCCACTTTTTTTCCTCCAACTTTGTGCACTTACCCAAGTCACTATTCATAATCATTATTCATGGTCACTATTCATGGTGATGTGGCATGTTGATGATATGGATGGTTAGTGATGTGGCTGACTGGTGATGTGGTAACATCCCATAGAGAGTCCTTTGGTGTGATAAGGTTGATGTGATGGGAGTGGGGTGTTCACTCTACCAAGGCCCATGGGTTTGTCTTTGGAAGTCACATGTGGGTTGTCACAAGGTGAAAAAGATAAATGAGTTGGTGTGGGGCACATTTTTAAATGTGTCTAAGATTCCCATGTGTGGAGATAGTCCAAAGGTCATTGAAACACCTTTTGGACTCATGTGGTCACATGGAGAATGAAGACAAGAAGGCTATTATAATATATTATCCTCAAATGAGGAGTGGGGACAATGGTTTTGGAACCACATGGAGGTGGCACATGTTCTTATCTAAATTGAAGATGCCTTGAAGACTTTTGCACATAAAGATAATAACATCACTATGGAGATCACATGACACCCAAGTGTGGCACATTTTTTAGTGTCATTATTGCATTCTCTCTCCCCTCTCTCTTCTATGTTGTAGATGCATAAATATGCATGATCTCTCTATTGTAATTCATCATGTTAGAGGATCCATACAAGCTTGTGTTGGCATGCTTGGAGGTTAGATCTTAGAGGTATTATTATGCTTGGTTCATAACTTGAAGCATTGAGTGCTTGATTGTAAGCACTAAAGGAATTGTTGAAGGATTTATTGTAGAACAAGAGAGTTATTATGATTAATATGAAGTCTGGAAACTACCATTTTGCCTATGGTTTTTTACCTTACTTGTTTGCAAGGGTTTTTCAAGTAATCTTTGTGTAATGTGTTCTCTTTCTTGTCTATAATTTTTTTAGCATGTTTTATTCCACATTTAAATACTTGCATTATAGGATTTATTTTTCCTAACAATATGTTTTTATTCTAACACACAAGATGCATAAATTTTCTTTTAAGGATAGTATTGCAGAGGTTCAACAACTTCCCTCAAAAGATGGCACATTTAAAGTGGTTTGTCACAGATATTAGTCCATCATAATGCACTTAGAACATGGTTTTTAGCACACAAACATAGATTATAGAGCTCAAATTCAAGAAAACATAGTGAAAAATAATCACATATAAATCAATTTTAGTTTTACATAGAAATAATATAGTTGGTTGATAGCATCATAAAGGACACTAGCATAGTGCACTACTGTCGAAGGGACTGTGTTACTATCTAGTAGCCCTAGAAATAAAAACTTCAAGAATTTCTAAAGAAGTATAATAGTTATAGTTCAAATTTGCATGGTTTTATTCATAGTTTATCAGATATGCTCAATTATAAGCATAATTACATAGGTTTGCTAATTTTGGGGGCATCATGTGTGGCATGGTCACTCATATTTCAATTTTAGATACTCAATCATAGATTATTATGACTCAGTCCATAATCCATATGCACAAATATCATATTTAAGGGCATACGTATGACACATTGTTCCCATATGTTCACTTTAAAACTAGTACTCTTAGACAGAATGGCAGCCCCGTGTAATTATCCACATTACTAATCTAGACACCATTTGCACCAATTCTACACCAAGTCGATGCCTTATTCTATCTAAAATAGTTGGCATTACCAAGTAGTCCCTAAGCTACATACCCAAATGCCTGAGTGACCCCTAAACTATTTTTCATGTCAAAGTTTCTAAGTGGCCCAAAAGCCATCCTACACAGTTTCAGTTACATCACATAACTTTAGTTACATTTCATAATTTTAGTTACAGATGAATCTACTACACATGGGTATGAAATGATTGATTCATAGCCTACTTGATTTCTTGATCCACCTACTTAAAAGGGTTGGAAAATCCATCAGTCCAATCTAATTTATTCATAGATTATGATCCACCAAGCAAGGGTGGGCAATGATGGAGTCAAGGCTAGCTTGAGTTCTTGCACCACCCACACATGAAGATTGAATAATCCATTGGCCTAGTCCAAGTTATTCATAGATTGATCACCATTTACATTCACACACATAGGATGTCACAAAGTTATAGCATTGGTTTAAATACCCAACAAGGTGTATTTGTAATTTCCCTATTTCTCTAATTTATTTAATCAGTTTTGTTTTTAATTTTGATGTTTCTTAAGTAAGGACTGATTCCTTCATGTTTCATTTATAGGATATGTGACTAATCATGTTTCACAAACTCAGACATAGATTCATGGGCTTTACCTCTTAGGTAAGTTTAGGTTCATTTCTTTTCCTTTATCCTTATCCTAGATTGGCCTTATACCTATCTTAAAGCCTCTCTTGATAATTTTTTAGCTTTTGTATGATTCTAGCCTATTCCCAAACACACCAAAAGTAACATTAAGCCACCTCCTAGGCATCTAGGTCCCTAGTTCACTAGTTTCTATTTTTTAACACTACTTGGGCCCTTTGGATACTATTGTATTTCACTTTTATCCTAGGGACTGCACTAGTGTCCCTTAGATCCTTACTCCTCCAACAGATATCTTTCCATTTCTCAATGCAATTTAGGGTCATCCTAGACCTATTTCACATTTTTAAAAGTAATATAATGATATATATGGAAATCAGATGCAAATACTCATAAAAAAACTCATAAATAGTTATGCAAATCAAGCTCATTGATCCCTATTATTCCCTACTTCTATATACACCCATCTATAACAACTCAAAGCTCAAATTACTCAAATTTCCAATCTCAAGTCACACTCAAAATCACTTAAATCAACACTCATATGAGCATTCACTTACACTTACACCAAGACTTAGTTGAAAGAAAAACATCGAACTTGATCCTTTTTAAAGGTATTGGTATGTAGGCAACATTCAAAATATGGGGTGTTGAGGTCATGTCCAACATACCCTAATAATGCCACTCTTTTCTATTTGTGCTCATCAAATACCCTAAAAAATATGGATCCCTAGGGTTTGGCATAAAATCAATCCAAATGAGGCACAAACACCAAATTTTATTCACTCATGCACATGCATCTTAAGACTAGGTGAGGCTCCACCTAGAGGATCATTGTCTTGGTTAGATAATGGCACTACCACACCTCTAAATAAACTACCATGATACACTACTATCTGTAGGATCACGATTCTACCTAGGAGAGTTTTTGACTCCTAATTCCAACATATGACACTCTATATAGCTCCTGTACCAAGTTTCAACCTGTTATCCATCTATCTTAGCCAATTTCTAGCTAAGTGCAATCTATTCTAGTTCATTATTATTTATAGAACTATCATATAGTTCATTTATTTTACAAATTAATGGTTGAATTTATTATTATATTTATTCCCTAATTTATTTTTCCATCACTTTAGAAAACTAGGGTTTTACATACCATAATCCCCTTAAAAGCTAAATCATATTTATACCAAGCCTATTGGGATATAACTTGCATTAAATCACTTATCCAACCATTTTAATATGTTTCATTTGTAAATTGGATGACTTTTAGGGAACTAGACACTTGTGTCAAGCCATGATAGTAATGTCAATCATATTGTCTATCCTAGACATTAGTGTGTAGGGAGTAGGATAGTAGGTACATGCTTAAACCCTAAAAAGGTATAAGATAAGTATATTTTAAGCATTATAGTCAAGATGAGATGCTTATGTCATCAATATAAGGTTGGTGAGACTAAAATATAGGCCAAAGGGCATAATATAGAGCAAATACAAGGCTTGCAAAAGCAAGGCATATGTGAAACTAAGATGAACAACCATGGTCATGAGTTTTCCAAGTGTACAATATTGAGGTGCTACATAATCACAAAATATCATCTACGTGCATCTACTTATAAAATGAAACAACCACTTTAGTTTGATCACACTAAGGATCGACTACATGACATATTGAATATATTATAGGACAAACAGTTGATTACTCTTCCTCAAAACTATTATCATCCACCACAAATATTGTAAAAGACAAAAGGGAATCTTTTTTTCACTTATCATGGTATTAATGGACATCCTAATAATAATAATTATTATTATTATTATTATTTACAACACAAGTTTTCATATTTGGTATATTTAGGGTTTATTACATTTACAAATAATAAAGCCATATTTTGTTCTTCTACTTCTTCCATAGGTTATTCTTACAAGGTTTAAACATCCTATGACACTTCTCACACAAATAAAATGGTCTATCACCCTATGTAGAAATAACCCATTGGAATATGTCTTTCCCCTAAGACATGCTTTACACTGATTGATCTTTCCCACACTAATCCTATATAGTAATAAATGGTTAATCAATCTCTTAGAGATACACCTATGGGAATCACAATGTTAGCATGTCCCACACTCATGCATCGACATCTATTTTCTCCACATAGTGAAATAAGATATTAGAAATAAATCATAAAGCATATATTCAATTGAAACATAATCATTATCATCATGCATTTTTATTTCCAACTGGATTCCATGGTATATGATGATACCATTCAAATTCAATTCACAAAACATATGAAACAACTATTAAAACCATAAACATCTCACATATAGTATACTCTAAGAAATATAACATACAAATTATGTTATAATGCCAATAACATTTCTCTTATATCTATATCACAGATAATATAGAGTTTTATAATATATCAATCATATTTTGGGGGTATATCCCTAGGTGTGTATGAATATCATTATCATCATTTAGGTACCTAAACCCTCTTGATGTGGAAGCTCCAACATCCCATCTAGGATCTCAATAGTGAGAGCACTCTTGAAACCTTTCCTCCAGGGATCCTACCTCATGCTAGGTCTACTCATTCTCATGTTATAGGTATTCATACCTATTAATCACTATCTACATAATATCTAAGGTGTTCCTCTCAAGAATGACTTTCTTCTCTAACTTTGCATGCAACACATCTCACTCAATGTTCATTATATGGTATGCAGCCACCACCTTGGCAATGGGATCAAAAAGTGGTGCATGTGCACCAAAAATTTATATCACATTCTCTACAAACCCATCACATGTAATGTCCATGGGCACAATGTGTGTCAATGACCGCACAACATGATCAATCATAGTAACCCATTTCTGGTTGTCTATAGTCAAAATAATCATGTTATAAATCAAATACAATTAATATATTCATATGTTGCTCTAATCATTGCCTCATCTAAATGTTTTGGGCCTATTAGAGCACCTACACCTATATCTCCTCCATATCTACCCTATGTTATAGGAGCTACATCAAGGGGTAAAAATAATAGGAAATAAAAAATGCCATTAGGCCCCTTACCACCACTACATGTATGTTGTTGAACACCTGACATAATATCTATCTACCAATGGAATAACATTTTATGTTTCCTTAATAGTAAATGGTGCTAGATATACAATAGTGGTGGTAGGTTTATCATTATACCTATGTCAAACTCTTGTGGTTTGATGTCATGGATATGGATCCAATGGGACATCCTATTAAATGCCAAATTAACATAAAACATGATCAAACTAGAATTACTTATACACACTAGGTTATCTACCAATCACATACTAACATGAATTCTCCATAACTCTCACCCATTCTTGAGCCAAAGAAATTGATGCTAATATCAATTGGTCTAGTATAGTGTGATACTCCATAGTCAACTATACTTGATGATGAGGTAACACCCATCATGCATCAAATGCCTATGAGTAGGCTCATCCAGTAAGGGGACCATCAATAGGCCATATAACTAAAATATGCCCACATACCCACACATGTAGAAGAGTGGCAACACCCAATCTACTACCATGGGTCTCTAAATAGAATCTATATAAATCGTTATACAAATGGGCCACCATGGTGTTCTCCTAAGAATATTGGTACCCTACCACTCAATGCTCTACATAATATGATGCATATGGTATGATATATCAACCCCACTACTCTTTACAATTACAAAAGAAGCTAACAAAAAACATATGAAATTTCATAATCATAGAACATAAGATCAAACTATCTCCAAATAGACCATGCCAAAGATCTCTCTTATGTCTACTTGATGACATATAAAATATTACATGGTATATTTGTATATATTTTGGACTACCATCTACTGACACTTAGGCTCTCTCCCTTATGATAGATAAGCATAAAATATGATACACATCTTTTAATGTTACTTTCATCTCCCTTGTTAGGAGAAAAAATGTGCAAGTATCATCATTCCACCTCTTAGCTAATGTTGTCATCAAGCAAACATCATAATGAATTTTCCCTAATTGGCTTACCTACCCAAGACTAACCTAAATAATAATATCCCTATCAACACCATCTAAAACCAACTCTACCAAGGTGGGTAAATGTTATTAGGTTATTTTAGTTAGTTCTACTTCGGTGCTGAAGCTTTCCCTTAACAAGCTAGCATGTTGGCCCTATCATGTGAGAGGTAAGTCTTGCACACTCACCTAAAGCTTATAGTGAAAGATCAGTTCCTAAAGGATTTGAATCACAATTTTGTATGTTTTTTCATCTTTCATAGTCACAAGTATTAAAATGTCATTCAACACCATAAATATAATATTTTTATCCTTATTATCCTAGATATAACTACCAATATAAATAAGATTACCATTACTAATAGTAGTGATAAAGAAAAATATACCCATGACTTAGAAATAAACCATATCCATCATCCAACACTTATAATACTATATCACTCATAACATAATATGGTGAACACAAATTTCTCATTAATAGCTTACTAAATTACAAGACAAAGTTTATATATCTATTCTCCAAAGGACCATCCATGCAAATGATTACAATAGGGGTTTTATACTTGTTCTTCCCTGACTAAGTGTCATAATTCTAACTATCATTAATAGATGGCACACAAACTCCCAACAAACTAAGTCATGGCCCTTACAATTAGTTATTCATGTAGACTTAGGTCTCTATTCACCTAGATACTCACTCTACGCTATAGTATAATGACTAAGTGTTTCATTCCTCATGATTTGGTACAAAACCTCTGATGAATGGGGTCAAAATGTCCCATTTGAGTTGTTCTATCTACTCCCATGTCCTCATGCTCCACTTCCCACATGATCCCCTAGTCTTCTATTTCTATTCTAAGTCTTCTATTTTCAAGTCCCTCATGACACATTTTCTCTTGATTGGGTCCTCTCACACTGGGTCTCCTATGCCATTGTCCTTTTATGCCCATCACCTTTTTTACCTATTAGATACATGCCATGGTCCTCTATTTCATGGTCCTTCATGTTGTACTATTACTTTTGTCAAAATGGATAATCATCCCTTCACACTATGCACCAAAAATGGAACAATATTTATTCAAATTTAGGGGTCAACATCACCCCACACTAAGCCCTTAGTCTATCCTAGACTAAGCTACACTCGCATCTTCCAAAAAATTTGGCCCCTTCTACTCAAGTTACTTCTTCAACCTATCCTAGTGGGACAATGCATCAAGGACTTTAGTAGTTATTATTTTAATGGATTCCTTTGCTTCTTTCAACTCTTCAGGCTAAGTTAGAATCTCAATCTTTTTCATCTATTTATCTAGGGTTGTGCTAGATTCCTTATAGATGTCTTCTAATTTGGATACCTCATTATCAACCTATCATTAGAGTATGGTAAAAATCATATTTATTTTTTTATGATGGTTATTAATGGCATCTTCCATAATTTCAACATCCTTAAATACCTTTGCATGCTCATCATGGTCTTTTATTAGAAGGGCAACATCAACCACTTGTTGCCTCAGAACCTCTTCATCATGAAGTAGGGCCTTCACTAATTTATTCAAGTATGTTAAGCATGTAAAAATGCCATCCAAAATGGGGATAACCTTCCCAACTCTCTCTAAGGTGCTCTTGTAAATGTCTGCCACTGTGGTGAATTATTCAATTATTTTCTTGGCCTCAAATCTTGGTGTGGGGTGCTCCTTATTTTTATTAAGCAAAATCTCAACCAGGGTTTTCAATTTCTTGATGGAATCCCCATCCAATGGTACACCATCCACTAGTTTCAATTCATCTTTCAAAATTGTTTTTCAAAGGTTAAAACCCCTTACCTTAGCCTTGGTGGCCTCTTTGATTTGTTGCTTCAAGGAGACCACTTCCTTGGTGAGCACTTGATTTTATTTAATCAATTTATTATACATCTATACAACCCTACCATGTTTCCTTTCCATTTTGTGTGCATTAAAATCCAAAAAAATGTTTTATCACATCATTTTCATGGATAGTTTCAAAAATGTGGCACTTGTCATTATTAGAGAGAGTCATTGTGGATCATCGTCATAAGGTCTGGTAGACCTAAAGCATCCAAGCCAAAAAAAATGCAATCTAAAGGAATATCAAATTAGGGTTCCTTGTTGTACATTTCCAAAAGGAAGGACACCTACTTATTTATTTCTAGAGTAGCATCCTTAGGGTGGAAGTTCTTCCAAAGATATAGGTCCTTGTTCTATATGCCAAACTAGTAACATTTGCACATAGTGGATAGCTCTCTCTATTCTTGTTCCTCTTCAGTTGACCCCTTCCCCCTTTCTGCCTTTCATTCAAACTCATCCTCTTGATGGCTTCTTCATGCTATCTCACTTTCTCCCACTCTATCAATATCAAGTTTATCTCTATATGGGGCCTCCTATTCTAGGGATGGAGTCTTTTCAAAGTCCAATCTTGAACTGTGAATCTCTATTTGAGAGGGGTCTCATTAGGGAACTCACCTTGGAGGCTGGTGTGGGGCTAACCCTATGTCAATCCTTAGATAAGTTGGAGGAAAAGGTGGTCATGGAGGTGAAGAAGGTGGGTGAGTTGGTTGAGGAGATGAAGGGTTCATGTTAGGTGAGTGGGAAGGAGTGGAATGAGTAGGGGAAGGTGAGGTAGGAGGTGATGAAGTGTGAGGAGGGGATGGAGATGGATGAGGTGGTAAAGGTGAAGTGTGAGGTGGAGATGTATGTGGATTA
This sequence comes from Torreya grandis, assembly GCA_037957365.1. Taxonomy (NCBI): domain Eukaryota; kingdom Viridiplantae; phylum Streptophyta; class Pinopsida; order Cupressales; family Taxaceae; genus Torreya; species Torreya grandis. The sequence goes on from JARHVA010000092.1 coordinate 2,900,998, forward strand.
TATGGGTGAGAAGTTATTAGTTTTTAGGGATGTGCCTTCATTGTCCTTTACCATTTTTAGTGGGCCTACTACCAACTAGAACTTGTACTTGGTTGTAGATGCTTCTTTCATATTTGTGGTGCCTGGGATAGCATCTCCTTAGGGTATCCATCTTAAGGGTACTGGTGGGGGTATAACATGTAGAATATTTTTTGAAACTTCTCCCTAACTAGGATATCCTTAACCTTGATATCGGTTAAGTTTGTTTCCCTTCTCTCCATAAAGGCCTTCTTGCCTGGCTATACATACATTTTTCTAAGGGTATAGAACTTTACATCTATCTATTCCACTTGGAGAATGATTGGTTGTGCATAATATATGAAATTGATGAAGTAACACATAGATAAGGCATATGTAAATTTAGGCCATGCTGAAATCTCTCTTGAAGGATTCATATAAATACATGCCAGGGAGTAATGCTACTTTCTAACGAATTTTTCTTGGTCTACAGTCAGGGGGTAAAATCTTTTGGAATGTGACATTCATTTCCAAAAGCTACCTTCATCCCATCAATATAATACCTCATCTTCATATTATAATATGGGTTAATATGTTGGTGTAAATTTAAGTCTTTGAAGCACTCAGTGGGAGACCTATGAGTGGGGGGGTACACCCACTTCAATGAACCTGAGTTGTAGTTAGCCACCCCGATCTCATCAAGAACTATTAATAATAGGATTGCTCCCCAAGGAAACCTATAATTGGGAATTTTTTTCACTTTTATTTTCACCCTTTGAAGAGATTAAAAACTCTCATCATCCAAGTGGCACAATGGAATCACCTCTAGGCTTGTGGGCAGCCTAAGGAATGAGGTGAGTCTCTAGATAGGGCTAACTCCCTTGATGTACCACTTAGGATTGCAACTACTAATAAATTTGAGGGGTGAAAAGGGAGAGAGATAATGGAAATAAAAATAATATAATAGAGTTTATATACCAAATATATTGATGACATCCAACCATATGCATATTATACTTGAAATCAAAGGATAAACTAAACATACACTCTCTAATCTATGTCTTCTTGCATCAATGTTCATTGTGGGGATATGGATGAATGTGAAAAGATAGGAGGACTAGAAAATATGGATTTAATGGCACTAATTAATATACTCACTCACTTAAACTTTGACATTTCCTAGAACACATCACATGCCCTACAAGAAGAAGCTGCAAATAGGTGAGAGAATGTGACAACTTTCTAAGGAAACCATAGTCTTCCCTAAGCAAATTCAACATTAAAGTAAATAACACTATGAAACTAATGGAATATGTAACACTTAATCATTTTATTCATAAAAATTTATAAAAATGACTATGGATTCACCATACTCAGGTGGAGCATCCCATATAATGTAAAAATGGCTAGTTCTTATAGAACTTGAGAGAGAGAGAGAGAGAAGAATAAAAGTCCAAGGGTCACAAGTACAAGTATAAATATGATCCAAGGAGTTACTTATGCATTTGGATATGGTATGGGATGAAACATGCAAGGTTAGGAGTTTCAAGTTTCAATCCAAGTCACAAACTTCATGAAAAGTGGCAATAAAACTCCTCAACTAGCTCAAAAAAAATGTGTTCGTGATTAAAGATGTTTGAACATCTTATAACTGATTAGGAGTATTAAAAATGATTTTAATTAATTTTAAGGACATCATACATGCCTCTCCATGCATTATCTTTAGTTTTGGTCATCTAGAATCACCTAGAGAGAAGCAATCATCATCTGTTGTCTATAAAATTGCTCTTCCATGCACCCTACACACATGGCTTCCAAATTGGCATAATTTTCTCATGAAAATTCATGTAAATAATTTAATAACAACTTTAAATACCCTCCATTTCCTTATAATCACCAAGGACACCTTAAAAATCCATTCACTTGAAGTTTTCACACTTCTCCATAGCTTGTCCATTAGGCCAGTTTTGACTGGCTAAAAAGAGAGTTGTTTTTTGAACCCTTAGGAGTTGTTATGGAGTATTAAATTCACATTATGGGTTATCCCAAGTATATATATTCCTTGAAAAGTTGGTTTCATGCTCAGACTCCTTATATAACCTACAAAATACAAAAAATGGTGAAAAAGAGCCTATTTTGCACCCATCCATACAAATCCGTACAACTAGTTGGCATGGGAGGGAGATTGAGAGAGTCCTATGAAAATTTAAAAATATTTTATGGTCAAAATTTTCCATTAGACTATATTTCAAAACTCATTTCCTCCACTAGGTCACTATCAAGGGTTTACAAGGGTTTTAGGGTAGTTTTGACCCTTAAGCTTATTTCATAAAAACTTGATGTTGGTGTTTTAGACTAATTAAAAAAATGGTTGTTTGTGACCTTTTTAAACTCCTCCAATATTATCTATCATCCATGAAAATCCCCATGAGATATGTGAGCTTCTAAAGTTGCCTTATCGAGCTCTTTTCCTTATTTCCACAGGCCTGATGTTGGTTTTAATCTTACAAATGGACTATCTACAACCTCTCTAGTCTCTAAAAGATTTAAAACTTATATATTATCCCCATTAACATGTTTCAACATGTTATTAATATCATTTCATGCATTAAGTGTGAAAGACCCTCAATTTGGACATAGGCCTAATCCTTGCCTAGTAAGATTACCTGCAACCTTTGTTCAAAATGACCTTCCTTGATGGATTACCTACATTAAAATAATTATAAAAATGTAATTTTATCGCATATACATGATCAAATATGTTTTAAGTCATATTAAAGACTAAAAATGAAGGTGACCCCTTCAACTTGCACTAGGCCTCAAATTAGCCTTTAGGTCTAATTGCAACTCTAGTATATCTCTTAGTTGGAATTCCTCCTTATGTGGAAGGATTTTTATGTATTTTAAATTTTTATTCAACCTCAAAAACCTCTATGCAAGTAACACTCATCTCTTTACCTCTTCCCATCACCTTTCTTCCCTAAACTGATAATGTGTGTATGAGGGAAAGTACCCCCTATCTAAGACAAAATAAAGGGTACTTCACCTATTTTATTGGATATTTTAGAGTACCTTATAGTTGAAAATGATATTATACACAAAAAACCAGCCCCTGGTCATATCATCTGACCCTTCAAAGTCATGAAAGTCCAAGGTAGACTGTATGCATGGTTTTTCCATGGACTATATTTTTCGGTTGTTTGAGTTTCTTTTCTACTCAAGATTCATCATGATAGTGCTATTATTTTTCTATATATTTTTATTATTATGCTCTTAATATCTCTTGTCACTTAAAATCTCCAAACACCTCATACAAGCCTTGTTTCCTAACCTTATGGACTATTAGCTGAGATACCCTTATTTAGACCTACAGGTAGGTATTCATGCATACTTGACCTTAGAAATAAAGTATAAGAGTAATTAATATATTATATTACCATTAACACATATATTATAACCATTATTTCACTTTTTGTAACTCTATATTATCATTTAGGACCTCTTTCTCCACTCACTACCTGACTATGTTTCTATTTCCTTCCTCAAGATGACCCTGCTATAGGTGTTTATGCATGTTCAAGTCTTGAATATAATGCTAAAATACTTTCCCAAGGTGATTTGAATCATGATAAACCATGTTCATAAAAAAATAATCATATTCATACTTTTTTATGGTCTTACCTATTTGGTCAAGCTCATTGTTTGCCTTTTGACTATCGTACCCTACCTCTTAGGCTATTATAGGTGATTTTGGAGCCTTTAGACCTTGAGAACATGTTTGTAATTATGTTTGAGGTTTCCCATGATGTAATATTAATTCCCAATGTCCACTTTATTAGTTTTATTATCTATTCTCCATCATCTTGGACCCCCAAACTTGATCACTATTTGCCTAGCTAAGAAATATGCTTTTTAAGCCTTGTTGTAGTTTACATTTGTGCATGTTTTAAACTTTATCTATATGCATAATGTCCTCATTTAATTCATTCACACTATATTATGACTATATTCACTCACCTTATGCTTTTAAAGAGTGTATATACTAAGGTTATCAAACTCATTCTCTTTGACAATCCTACAGGCAACTTATGAGCTTTACATGGTGAATAGGGGACCTGTAGATAGTCATAGGGGTTATGAGAGTGTTTCAATCCATTATTATTTACCTTAAAGTCATTGTTGCAACATTTAATCAATTTTCAACCATAATATTCATGAGAATATGTTTAATATTGATCATTATGAAGTCAAAAGGCCACTTGCATCTTCAGACCTATAGATGTTACTAAAACATTTTAGTGTGTTTTAGAGCATATTTGAGGCCATCAAAACCTATCTCCCCTTACTTTATAACCTCAAATTTTTGTATGGATATATTATATACTAGATTAAATAAATTATTTTCATTAGATTCATCAAACAACTTTGTATCTTTGTTATATACTATTTTCAAAAAGCTCATGGGCCACTGTTTTACCTTTTTAGGGAGAACAGGCTTGATTATAATCATTCACTCTATTTGACAACCTAGCCCTTAGAAATGGGGAATAATGATCTCACTCCATGAATGTACTTAAAATATAGTTTATTCCTACATTTTAATGCTCCAAAATTACCTTTTCAATCTTCTGTCAAGACAACCTATAGGTGGTTGTTCTAGTGTGCAGGTAGCAAAAGTAAAAAAGGATGATATGCATTGTTTAGGCTTCATGAGTAGACCAAGACTCCTTTAAATTTACCAAATGGTTTATCCTAATTATAAATTTCTTTTAATAACAATCAAAACTTTTTTTATAACCTGATCTTTTCCCTTCATAACACCTATATATGCACACTAATGGTTGATTATGTGCAAGTGTGTATAATGAGTACAATTTATGGGATGTTATTTGGAGAAAGAGATAAATGAGTTAAATATAACTATATAAAATTTAAAAATGTAATAAATTACATGTAACAAGCCCTTGGGATTTTTTACAAAGCATGAAACTCTAAAAATGGTGGAAAGTGCCTGTCATTCTCAAAAGAAGCTAGTCTATAAAACTGAGGTTATTAGCTCATCAAACCACCAAAAAGTATGGTATAAATTAGGGTACATATCCAATATCATTTTTAACCAACATCATAAATTGGTTCATACATAATTCTTCAAAATAAGGCAAAACTTGAAGAGTGTACAAATTGATAGGTAGATTTACATAGTCAACTTCAAACGGATGATTCATAAATAAAATTTGATAATTATAAAAAATATTTATATTAAAATTTAGGTATATTAGTGTATAAAAACCTCCCAAAATCATTCTACCTGAAACTCTTTCTACTGGTCGTACTAAGTACAAACCTACAAGTCACTTTTGTATGCCAAGAAAGACAAAAATAGAGTAGAATGGTTTTGGCTTATAAATGGCACTTTAAGATCATGAAAAACATGTATTTTATCTAAATAATATTAAATTACATCCCTTAACCCTATCCCATGTGTCATACTTCCCAAGGAAGCTGTATAAGTGCCATTTTCTCTCTTTTACTCAATAAAACTACCCTTTCTTTTGCATAACCTACCATATTTAAGTTTTTTCAGATAATTAAGACTTAAATGGACACATGGGTTATTACCTCATGTTTTTACACCTTCACATTTCCTAAGAAACCCATATAAATCATCAAATTCCCCTTTTTTACCCTTAAAATGACTCAAAATGATAAATGGACATAAAGACTAATTAACCAAAGCTAATATAAAATTTAATGGCACCAAATTACATATAAAACACCTCATGACATGATATTAGACTCCATAAAACACCTAAATGTTAATTTTTTACCTAGGGGTGCCCCAATTTGACCTAAAAGTGAAATTTGATCAACAAATTGGTGATTCATAGGGGTAGTATACCTGCCATAGTAACTAGACCAATAGCCTTATCAGTCCATTGGGATTATGGATTCATCTAAGGATTCAGACAAACAATAAAAATTTGAACATTAACCAAAAACCTGACCAAGACAAGATAACTAATGGCTACCTCAACCAAAATAAAGACACACACCAATAAAGTAAACACACCAACAAGACACACACATGTACTCTAAGCACTTAGGAGAAGTAGAAATAAACTATTATGTATAAATAACAATGAGCATACTTCCCTCCTAAATCAAATATAAAGTGTGAATCATCACCTTCTTCATGAGATGGAACATGGTACAAAGTATGCTTCTCCTTGGATTGGATGTTTTGTGGATCAGACTTGTTCTTTAACACTTCAATTGCCATACCCTCAAGTAGACCATATTCAAACAATTTTGTAATGTAGAAGTATTCCTCTTGCATCCAAACATCTTCAACCTTTTCATGTAGATCCTCAATTTCAACTTCAAATGATGATTGAACAAGGCATACCTTCTTGTCTTCCATAGTGTTCTTAACAAGATTAAGCGTCTTCTTAGCTGCAAGCTCTTCTAGCTCATCAAGGATCTTTGAAAACTCTATCCATTCTTGATCATTATCTTCCATATAAACCTCTTTTTTCACCTTGTCATACACTTGGACCTAAACTTGTAAAATCTCTTCAAGATCTTGAAAGAGCTCCATTTTTAACTACTAATCATCCTTGTCAACCACTTCTTGAATGATAGCATCATCAATTGACTTCATGACAGTAGTTTATTGACCAATAGAAAGAGTTTTCTCTTTGTGTTTGGTTAAACACTCAAGATCATGTTTATTAAACTCATCAACAAGATTGGGCTTATCATTAGCTATGCAATATTTTGGAGGAGAAGAAACTTTAACCAACTCATCAAATTCCTTACATATGTCATTGAACTTTTTCCATAAATCTTCTTCCTCATGATCATCTTCAAGAGCTACTTCTTCTAACTTGATCTCATGAGACTCTCCTATGACTGCCACTTCTTGAGAGATGACTTGAAAGTGTTCTCCATATTTGATATCACATTACACTCCATGTTTGAGATGATCATCTACAACCTTTTGATCAGATGTAAAGTCTCCTTCAAGGGATAAAAGATCTTCCATCTCCTTCTCCTTCATGGTGATGCCAAGACTAGGCATCTTGAAATCATGTGATCTAGCTCAATGAGGCTACCAAGGAGGTAAGTTTTCTTCAAACAAGAGCTCTCTTTCTTTTTCAACCAACTGATCCTCCTTAGGTTCCCATACCATAGGTCTAGCAAGGAAAAGAGTGATAGGGTGAGGACAATATGAGCTAGTTGGTGGAGGTGGTACATAGAACTCAAAATCAGATTGAGGGTGAAGTGTAGGGAGTTCTTCATGGACACACATCCCTTCAAATATAGAGACATCAGCTATTATATTTTCCTTTTGTTCACCAAGGGGAGTCCCTATGGTGATTTCTTCCTCACAGTCACTCATGAGAGTCTCTTGATCAACCATCAATTGAATTTTTTCTTCTTTACTTGCTTCTCTCAAGATAGATTCCTCCTTGAGAAAGAATGATGTGAAAGATTGATGAATAGGCTCATGGATTTGGGGTGAAGGAGCTGGAGTATGAGATGTAGTGGAAGGTTAAGCTATTGTATATTCAGTGTGGGATGAAGGATAAGGCTTATGAATGGGTTTAGAGAAGAGGAAATCACTAGTGAGTTCTAATGGAAGTGAATTCTTGGCCTGATTTGGAGGAGTAACATCTACATGAGTAGGAGTTGCATTTTGCCAATGATATCTTTGTGTCCAACCCATGGAAACCTCTTCTTTCATATGACAAGGCTGATAGGAATACTCTTGAGGTTGATAGGCATCATAATATGAATGACAAGGCTCATATTGAGGCTGATAAAGAAGTGTTTCTTGGTAACCATTCTCATAGGATTGTCCAACAACATGGTGTCCATATGGAGAGGGAAATGAAGGACTATAGGACTACCATGGATTATAGGTTTATTGAGGGGAAAAGTGTGGTTTATAGGAAGGCTGATTGTAGGATTGAGATACTTCATGACAAATCTGATTATAGTCACACCAAGGCTCGTTAAGAACTTGTTCATATTGATGGGGAATGGCATAAGCTTAGAATGTCTCACCAATTTATACAGAACAAAACTCAAATCCAAGGTCAGCTGTGAAACCTCATTGGGAATAAATAACACAAGAAAATGTTATCAATAATCTTCAAATGGAATACCTGGGCTACTTGACTAGCTCATGTATCTTTGGAGTCACCATTGATGCTTTGATAGATACCTCCAAAGGTTGATTATTGAGAGACAACACCAAAAATCTCCCAATATCTTGGAACAAGAGTCCCACCGGGTGTACCAAAAAATGTTATCACTTGGATTTTCACCCTTTGAGGATATTCAAATCTCTCCTCATACAAGTGGCATAATGGAATCACCTCTAGGCTTGTGGGTAGCCTAAGGAATGAGGTGAGTCTCTAGATAGGGCTAGCTCCCTTGATGTACCACTTAGGATTGTAACTACTACTAACTTTGGGGGGTGAAAATGGAGAGAGATAATTGAAAACAAACTAACCTAAGGGAGGTGATACACCAAATATATTGATGACATCCAACCATATGCATATTACACTTGAAATCAAAAGATAAACTAAACATACACTCTCCAATTTATGTCTTTTTACATCAATGTTACATTGTGGGGTTATGGATGAATGTGAAAATCTAGGAGGACTAGAAAAGAGACCTTGAATGGAACTAATGAAGAGACTAACTCACTTAAACTTTGAAATTTCCTAGAACACATCACATGCCCTGAAAGAAGTTGTAAATAGGTGAGATAATGTGACAACTTGCCAAGGAATCCATAGTCTTCACTAAGAAAATTAAACATTCAAGTAAATCACACTATGAAAATTCATGGATGAGGTAAAACTTAATCATTTTATTGATAAAAAAGTATACAAATGAGTAGGGCTTCACCATACTAAGGTGGAGCATCCTATACAATGCCAAAATGGCTAGTTCTTATAGAACTTGAGAGAGAGAGAGAAGAAGAGAAGTCCAAGGGTCACAAGGAAAATTTTCAAGATGATCTAAGGAGTTATTTGTGCATGTGGATAAGTTATGGGATGAACCATGTAAGGTCAAGAGCTACAAGTGTCAATCCAAGTCACAAACTTCATGAATAGTGGCAAGAAAACTCCTCAATTGGCTTAGAAAAATTATCTTCATGATTAGAGATGTTTGAACGTCATATAACTGATTAGGAGAATTCTAAATGATTTTAATTAAGTTTAAGTACATCATACATTCCTCTCCATACATTACTTGTAGGCTTGGTCATCCATAATCACCTAGAGAGAAGTAATCATCATCTATTGTCTAGAAAAATGCTCTTCCTTGCAACTTACACACTTGGATTCCAAATTGGCCTAATTTTCTCATTAAAATTAATGATAGGAATTTAATAACACCTTTAAATACCCTCCATCACCTTATAATCACTAAGGACACCTTAAAAATCCATTCACTTGAAGTTTTCACACTTCTCCGTAGCTTGTCTATTAGGCCAATTTTGATTAGTTGAAATGAGAGCTATTTTTCAAACCCTTAAGAGTTTTTTTGGAGTATTAAATCAATATTAGTGGTTATCCCAAGTCTATATCTTCCTCAAAAAGTTTTTTTCATGCTTAGACTCCTTATATAACCTACAAAACACAAAAAATGGTGAAAAAGAGCCTATTTTGCACCTCATCCGTACAAGTTCGTACAACTAGTTGGCATGTGAGAGAGTTTGAGAGATTCATATGCAAATTTAAAAATATTTTCTAGTCAAAATGGTCCATTATACTATCTTTCCAAACTCATTTCCTCCATCGGGTCACTATCAAGGGTTTACAAGGATTTTAGGGCAGTTTTGACCCTTAAGCTTGTTTCATAAAAACATGACATTGGAGTTTTAGAATAATTACACAAAATGTTTTATTATGACCTTATTAAACTCCTCAAATATTATATGGCCTCCATTAAAATCCCCATGAGAGATGTGAGCTTCTAAAGTTGCCTTATCGAGCTATTTTCCTTATTTTCATAGGCCTGATGTTGGTTTTGAGCTTACAAATGGACTATCTACAACCTATATAATATTTACAAGATTTAACACTTTTTTATTATCCCCATAAACATTTTTAAACATTTTATCAATCTCATTTCATGCTTTAAGTGTGAAACACCCTCAATTTGGACATAGGCCTAATCCTTGCCTAGTAGGCTTACCTACAACCTTTATTCAAAAATGACCCTCCTTGATGGATTCCCTACATTAAAATAGCTTATAAACCTTTAATTATATCATATATACGTGATTAAATAGGTTTTAAATTGTATTAAAGACCAAAAATGAAGGTGACCCCCTCAACTGCACCAGGCCTCAAATTAGCCTTTAGGCCTGACTACAACTCTAGTATGTTAGACCTCTCAGTTGGAATTCATCCTTATGTGGAAGTTTTTTCATGTTTTTTGAGGTTTTATTCAACCTAAAAAACCTATCTTCAATTCCAACTCATCTTTTTACCTCCCCTCATCACCTTTATTCCCTAAATTGATAGTGTGTGCATGAGGGAAAGTACCCCCTGTCTGAGATAAAATAGGGAGTACTTCCCATATTTTATTACATATTTTGGAGATTTTGGAGGCTCCTATAGGTTAAAATAATATTATACACAAAAAAATATCCCATATTCATATAATATAACCCTTCAAAGTCATGAAAGTCCAAGGTAGACTGTATGCAGGGGTTTTTCCATGGACTATATTTTTTGGTTGTTTGAGGTTCTTTTCTGATCAAGATTCATCATGATAGTTCTATGAGTTTTTTATATATTTTTATGACTATGTTATAAACTCTCTTGTCACTTCAAATCTCCAAACACCTCATACAAACCTTGTTTCCTAACCTTATGGACTATTAGCTGAGATACCCTTATTTAGACCTGCCTGAAGGTATTCATGCATACTTGACCTTAGAAATAATGTATAAGAGTCATTATCTTATAGTAAAATGAACACATATCTTATAACCATGATTTAACTTTGGGTAACCTTATATTATCATTTAGGACCTATTTTTCCACTCACTGCCTGAATGTGCTTCTACTTCCTTCATTAAGATGAGCCTGTTGTAGGTGTTTATGCATGTTCAAGTCTTGAATATAATTCTCAAATACTTTCCCAAGGTGATTTTAATCATGATAAACCATGTTCATGAAAAAATAATTCATATTCATACTTTTTTATGGTTTTACCTATTTGGTCAACCTCACTGTCTGCCTTTTGACTATTGTACCCTACCTCTTAGGCTACTGTTGGTGATTTTGGAGCCTTTGGACCTTGAGAACATGTTTGTAATTATGTTTGAGGTTTATAGTGGTGGAATATTAGTGGCCTATGTCCAATTTCTTACTTTTATTATCTCTTTTCCATTATCTTGGACCCCCAAACTTGATCATTGTCTACCCAACTAAGACATATGGCTTTTAAGGCCTACTATAGGTTACATTGTGCATGTTTTAGACTTTATCTATATGCCTAATGTCCTCCTTTAAGAATTTAACACTATATGATGACTATATTAACTCAACTCATGCTTAGAAATAGGGTATATACTGAGGTTATCAAAATCGGTCTCTTTGACAATCCTACAGCTAGCTTATGAGCTTTACATGGTGAACAGGGGACCTATAGGTAGTCATAGGGGTTATAAGAGTGTTTAAATCCCTTCTTATTTACCTTCAAGTCATTGGTGAAACCTTTCATCAGTTTGAAACCATAATAGTCATGATAAGATGTTTAATATTGTTATTTATGGTGTCAAAAGGCCACTTGCATCTTCAGACCTGTAGATGTTACTAAAACATTTCAGTGTGTTTTAGAGCATCTTTGAGGCCTTCAAAACCTATCTCCCCTTACTTTATAACCTCCAATTTTTGTAGGTGTATATTATATACTAGAATAAATAAATTATGTTCGTTATATTAATCAAACAACTTTTTATCTTTGTTATATACCATTTTCAAAAAGGTCATGGGCCATTGTTTTGCCTTTTTAGGGAAAATGAGCCTGAATATAGTCATTCACTCTATTTGCCAACATGTCCCTTCAAAAGGGGGAATAATGATATCACTATATGAATTTAATTAAAATATAGTTTCTTCCTACATTTAAATGCTCCAGAATGACGTTTTCAATCTTTTTTCAAGACCACCTGTAGATGGTTGTTCTAGCCTGCAGGCAGTAAAAGTAGAAAAGGATGATATGCATTGTTTAAGCTTCATGAGGAGACCAAGACTCCTTTAAATTGACCAAATGTTTGATCATAACTATAATGGTATTGGAATCACATTCAAAAATTTAATTCTAATTTGATATTCTCCCTTCATGACACCTATATATGCACATTAATGGCTGACTGTGTGCAAGTGTGTACAATGTGTGCAATTTATGGGATGTTATTTGGAAAGAGAGATCAAGGAGGTAAAAATAAATATAAAACATTGAAACATGTAAAAAATAATATGTTACAACCCATTGGGACTATTGGCAAATCATGAAACTTTTAAAATGGTGGAAAGTGCATGTCACTCTCAAAAAAAGCCAGTCTGTAAAATTGAGGTTCTTAGCTCATCCAAACACCAAAAAACATGAAAAAAAGCATGGTATACATGAGGGTACATATCCAAGATCATTTGGAACCAAAATTATGAAGTTTTTCATATGTAATTCTTCAAACCAAGGCAAAACTTAAAGAGTGTACAAATTGATAGGCAGATTTGCATAGTCAAATTCAAATGGATGATTTATAGTGAAAATATAATCATTATAAAAAATATCTATATTAAAATGGAGGTATATAATTTTAAAAAAACATACTAAAATAATTCTACTTGAAACTCTTTCTATTGGTTGTACCAAGTACAAACCTGTAAGTCACTTTTGTATGCCAAGAAAGACAAAATTGGAGTAGAATGGTTTTGGCTTAGAAATGGCACTTTAAAATCATTAAAAACGTGTATTTGAGTTGAGGAAGATTAAATTACATCTCCTAAACCTATCCCACATGTCACACTTCCCAAATAAGTCGTACAAGTACCATTTTCTCTCTTTTGCTCAAGAAAATTGCCCTTTCTTATATATAACATGGAATATTTCAGTTTTGTCAGTCAATTAAGAATTAAGTGGACACATGGGGTATGATCTCACGTTTTTAAACCTTCAAATTTCCAAATACACCTATATAAATCATTAAATGCCCCTTTTTGACCCTTAAAATGACTCAAAATGATAAATGGACATAAAAACTAATTGACCAAAGCTAATATAACATTGAATGGCACCAAATGACCTATAAAACACCTCATGACATGATATTAAACTCCATAAAACACCTAAAGGTCAATTTTTTACCTAGGGGTGCCCCAATTTGACCTAAAAGTTAAATTTGGTCAACAAACATTTTATGCACCTTCTCCACATCCTCAGTTATCTTCAGGGAAAAATATAACACCTAGTTATACTTTGTTCCCTAAGAGAATTGGTGAGCAATGTGTAGGTGGGCCATGTACACCTCCTTCCATCAATTAGTCCCTCTGACCTTGGTATAAATGATCCATGTTACAACTCTAAGGGTAGGATCCTATAGGTTCCTTATATGTATTGCATGCCCCTAATTTTGGTACATAAGCATCATGGCGATCTGTTATATCTCCTTTGTATCATGTAAGTCATTCAGGACATTCACCCCTGAGCAGTGAAGCCTTATGACTTTATTGATCCTTTTTGTAGTGATCTTCATGTTGTCCCCTACAAAGTATATGTAGTCCACATGGACATGCGAGAGGAAGAAATGCAATGCCTCTTTAGGCTTGCCATAGTATGGCAACTCAAAAAGTTGAAAGAGGTCAGCCTTGTCCAATTGGTTCTTGATGGACAAGTCAGAAACCAATTAATTCCTTGTGTTGGTGGTCTAGACTTGGTAGTCATTTTATAGCTCTACTTTGTTTCCCAGTTGATGGTGGTTATAGTCAAAAATGGTGGTAGTTAACACCTTTGAGACCTAGTTATCCATATGAAAGACCAACTTTGGGTATTGCATCTTCTCTATCAAAAGAGATGAAAGGGGAGATGATGGGGTGTTATACATTAATGAGGTTTGTGCTTACTTTCGTTTCATCACCATCTTTTCTACCTCTTCCATGCTCTCTCTTGCTTCTCCTTCCACGCATTCTCTCAAAACTCCTTCTACACACTACACTTATTCTAGTCTTTGTTCTTGGTTTCCTGGTGCCTCCTCCCTAATAGGGAACCAATCTCCTTCACTCACCTCTTCTTCTTTTGGTATGGTTAGAAGCTTTTTTAGTCTTTTCTCCTTTTTATTTAGTCATATTACCCTTTGTGGTGCTTGAAGGTTAATCCACAGATGTCCCACGTTTCCAAATGAATATGTGGTGGCAGCCCAACTTCCTCTAGCTCTTGAACTTCACACTTTGATAATTGCAGACTTACAACCTACAACCACAAAAATCTCCACTCCTATACTCTAATCTAGACTTATCAACCTCTCTTCTCCCCTAGAAACAACCTTCATTACCTTACCAACTCTGTAAACACTCTATTTTGCAAGAAATTTGGTTTCATCGGTCTTTGGTTCGATGTTCACACTTAGCAATCAAAGATTAAAACAAGGTAAAGTGTAAAATGACTTTGGAAATTTTATTTATAGGCCATTCAAGGGAGTTTACCTCCATTAATTCATTCCCTCTACTTGTCACCTTAGGTCATTAATGCACATCTTTTAATAGCTTTCGTACTTCAAATCTTGTATTGAGCATTTAGTGCCTTAATGAATTTGTCCCATCATTCCATTCACATGCTTCTCATCATAACTAGCCTTGTTACATTAATGACCCATCCTTTGTTTTCACCTTTCTTAAGAGTAGATGACAATTGTGTCCCACCTTTCTAGTATAGTAGAAGATAGTTGTCACTCAAATGGTGGGAACCTTTCAAGGTGCTTTTGAAGTGCATTGAATGAATCATGTGCCCTTAATTACTTGTGTGCCATAGATGACTCTTGCACCTTTGGTACTTGCATGCCCACATGTCTTCCATTCCTGGTTCTAAATTCAAACTTATTATGTTTCACATGCATGATGCCTTACCCCACACTAAAAGGGGTTCATGGTCCTCCATAAAAACACACTAAGTACAAAAACTCAAAATTACATTAGAGAAGAAAAATGAGCCTCAAGGGTAGTGATCTTTATTTAAATTAGTAAATCCTAATCTAATGGCCTTAATCCTTATTCATTAACAAATCATAGTTAATTGGAATCACAATATAGCTAAAGCTGACTACCATTGTAGTGCCCTGAGAGGAACTAACCATCCATTCATTTTAATCGATAAGCCCCAGTAGGTTGAATGCTATGAACTATAAATAGACCATCCCAATGGATGTGGAGCTTCCCAAGGTGGCACATGAACTTTGAATTATATAATATAACTTTCATTCTTGGAGAAAAAACTTTGTTCTTTAGATGGTGATCATGCCATGCTTTTTGTTTGCATTTTTCCACATCTTGGCTCTAATGGGCTAGAAACTGAGTTTCATCCAGTTTCATCAAATCATCAAGCTAAAATTTCAAAGAGGCTTCATCATCTAAGTTCCCACATGCATTATTCAAAGAGATAGAGCTAATAAATCCACTGGCATGACCACTTATTTTCCATGCACTAGGTTGAATGGTGTACTTTTGTTGAGGTGCTTGTATGTAGTTTGGTATGCCCAAAGTACTACAGATACTTTGGCATCCCAATCATTCTGGCCAACATTGTAATTTTTTGTTAAAGTGGTACCGAAGATCTTATTGAAGGCTTCAGTTGTTCCATTGGCCTATGGGTGGTATGGTGTTATATTATGGTTTGTGATCATCAACTCAGCCAACAAGATGTGAATCATCTCATTCAAGAAGTGGGTTCCACAATCACTGGTGAAGCTTAAGGGACATCTGAACTATGTTATAATGTTCTTCTAAATGAATTAAATTTTAGTTGTTGTAGTATAGTATTTTATTGATGTTGATTCATCCAAGTGTATGAGGTAATCGGTTGTTGCAATGATGTACCAAGAGACCATTCATCATCTTACTAGAATGATGGGCCCCACAAAATAGATAGCCCATTTTTAAATGGTTCTTGAGAAGGAATAGGATGCAATAGCATAGCGTCTCTCCTATTTGGTTTCCCTATGTATTGGTAGACATTTGCCTAACATATGCCTTTGCATCTTTGAATAAAGTTGGACACCAAAGTCTAGCGAGCAGGACCTTACATGTGGTAGCCTCTCCAACATAGTATCCTTCGACAATAGCTTCATGGACTTCTCATAGCACCTTAGGGTGCACATGTTATATTACATAATGGTAAATCACCTTGTCATGATCCATTTTATAAAGAGCTCTTGCTATGAGCTGATAAGGTGTGGCACAGACTACAAGTTATTTTTTCTTCTATGAAGTGAGGGAGTCAGGTGCATAGCCAATGTTGAGAAATTCCACAATATCCTCTAGCTCTTCAAGTATCTAAGTAACTCAAAATATTTGTACATCAGGAATATCATCTTATATAGCATGTGGGATTTTTTTGTTTTCAATTCAGGATAAATGATAAGGTCCATGGTTGGTCGTCCTAGGCTTACTACCATGTAAAACTAGAATTCTTGAAAGAGAACAATCCAGTGGAATATTCTTCCATGTAGTATTGGTTTGTTAAAACGATACTTCAAGGCCTCATGGTCTGTATAGAATATAAATAGAGTGGCTAGAAGGTACTACGTAAATTTTTGTAGAGCATAAACTATAGATAAAGCTTCGTGCTCGATGGTGGTATAGTTCTTTTTAGCTGATGTCAGCTTCCTACTAGTAAATTAAATTTGGTGATTTAAGTTTCCTTCACTTGGTTGTGTAAGTATTGTGCTAACTTCCATCCTATATGCATCAACATGGACATGAAAAGGCTTTGTCCAATCAGGGAATTATAAGATATGAGTGGTAACTAACCTTTCTTTGAGTATTTCAAAAGCTATTTTATAATAATTGGTCCATATAAACAGTTCATTATGATTTAAAATCTCTTCCAAAGGTGCTAAAATCTTGGCATGACCTCAAATAAACTTTCTTAAGTAGTCCATATGTCCTAGGAAGGCACACACCTCACACTAAGTCTTGGGCATTGGCAATCGAAGAATCACAGAGACCTTGGTTGGGTCTACCAAGAGTCCTTCCTTTTAAATGATATGCCCAAAGAAGTACACCAAAAGGTGTTGCAAACAAACACATACTCAACTTCAAGTAAATTTTCAACACTCAATAGCACTCAAGCATGAGTCTTAGATTGGCATAATGGTCCTTAACCAACTCGTATACCATCTAGTTGTCCAAGTAGACTTGGAGGAATTTATGAATAAAATATTTGAAAGCCTCAATTACTATCCATCAAAACATTGCTGGGGCATTTTTCAACCCAAAAGAATGACGGTATAGGCAAAACATCCCCATTAAGTATCAAAATTAGTCTTGGATTGGTCCTCCTTAGCTATTTTTACTTGGTGGTACCCTAAGAACCCATCGATAAAAGAGAATACTCTACAACCAGCAACCCCCTCTAATATTTCCTTCATAAAAGGTGTTGGCAAAGGATATATCACACAGGATGCATTTAAAACATAGTAATCCAAATAGATACAGATACACCCATCTTTTTTGATATTGATTACCATGGGAATGACCCATTTAGATTCAACAAAGGGATTAATTACTCCATCATGGAGAATGTTATTGATCTCCTCTTTTACTCACACCTGGAGGTTGGGATTCATCCTATATGGTCATTTCTTCATAAGTTAGTGTCATAAATTATCTTTATGTGTATCTTTCCTAGTGAAGGGTGGACTCCTTTCATTTTGTTGTTATCCCTCAGAAATACATCTTGATAATCCAACAACTCAAAGATCTTAGAAATTTCTGTGTCAATCTAATAATTTCCAATTGTAGCCATCTTTGGCTCTAGCAACATGCCAATGTTCCATTGAATAGTTTGAATGGGCCCATGATAAGGGTTGTCCATTGGAGTACTTGTGTCCTAAATAATTTATGAACTAATACTTGTAGGGACATCTAAATGGTTAGTCAAGGG
Organism: Torreya grandis; assembly: GCA_037957365.1. Taxonomy (NCBI): domain Eukaryota; kingdom Viridiplantae; phylum Streptophyta; class Pinopsida; order Cupressales; family Taxaceae; genus Torreya; species Torreya grandis. The sequence continues at coordinate 2,919,193 of JARHVA010000092.1, forward strand.
GTCAAGTGAAGTAGACCCTTCACCTTCATCTACTTGGAAGATGAGTTTTTGCTTTCTTAGGTGGATCTCTTCATGATGTTCTCCACTAGGAATTGTTGATGGTATAGGAACTAATTGGGTGGGAGGCTCAATAAATAAATGCAAGGGTTCTTCAAGTTCCTAATGAATATGGCACATACAGTCTTTCAGGGACTTGGGTCTCTAATGACTGCTTCATGTATGGCTTGAAGGGTGAGGTGAAAGTCCATCCTTGGTGAAAATTAAGAGAGATTTGATGTCATGTTCTCCTTTAGTAACTACCAAAACCTTGTACCCATGTGCCTTTCTTCATGAATATATCATGCTCATGCCCAAGTGTGTAAAGTCCCATAGAATTCATGGACCTAGAGTGTTAAGCACAGAATATACTGAGAGGGGGGGTGAATCAGTATAATATATATCTTATAAATCTTTCCTTTAACCAAATTCCACTTAATCAATCATTCAAGATATGCAATAAAACTTAAACAATAAACATCCACACAAGATAGAGAGAGACACCAGATATAACATGGAAACCCAATGTGGGAAAAACCACAGAGAATCAATCTCAAATATATTCATGAGAACAACCCCACAAGAGCACCATACCCCTTTGCCAAGTACAAACCTCAGCTTCAATTCATGAGCACCAACCCAAAGGAGCTTCAAACCCCTTTGTTGAGCACCAACCTAGCACCTATTCGTGAGCACCAACCCACAGGAGCACCAACCCCTTTACCGAGCACCAACCCACAAGAGCACCAACCCCTTTCCCAAGCACCAACTTAGCAACAATTTGTGAGCACCAACCCACAGGAGCACCAACCCCTTTGTGTATACCACACACCTATCTCTCAATGTTGCTATCTCAACAAATGATAGATCAATACAACATCTCCTTCCTCTCTCTCACCTTTGCTCTTCTAAGCTAGATATAACAAATACAAATCATATTCATCTCTCACAATTGCTCTTCTAAGCTAGATATTACAATATAAAAATCAACCTCTCACTTCCACATTACAAATGGCTACTCAAGCCTTTATTTATAGCTTTCCAAATGACCTTTGGCCTTCCCCCTTTGTGACCTTTCATTCCTCATGGAAAATGGCACCAATCTTGGATGACCCTTCATATCCAAGCATTTGAAAAGTCATGTCGTGACCATGACCAAAAACATTTTTCCCACTTTTATCCTTATCTTTGGTGACTTTTCATATTCCTTTAAGTGTTCCTTCATGAGAAATTCGCCCTTTACTCTTTTGTCTTCACTTGGTGACTCTTGGTATTCCCCAAGATGACTCTTCATGGGAAAATGCATTCCATCCTTCTTTTGTCTGTATCCCGTGACTCTTCGACTTCTCCATGGGCCCTTATTTTGTCTCATATGTAACCAAAAATATATTCGTTAATATTAAATAAATATTAACTCATATTAGCCAAGATAAACAACATTAAATGCAATGGGGCCTTTATCACCAATAATACTAAACCTTTGACATCAATGACAATATTCCAATAATCTCCCCCTTTGTCATTGATGGAAACCTCAATCCTGAAATTGCCACATCTTGTCACCTGCACATACCGTCATTTGAAAACATACAGTAACTCCCCCTTACTGTGGCAATGTGTACCTATTCCCTGTACCTATTTTTTGCCCCTATACCTATACCTGTTATCCTCCCCCTTTGGCATCAATGGAAAAGGGCCTACCTGGAGCTAACACTTAGCTCCCCCTCACTTGATGTTGAACATCAATGGTAGGAAGTAATAAAAATTACTCCCAACTCCTCTCGCCTATCTTTGAATGTATCCTTTGATCATGTCTTTGAGAAGATATCTGATAGAACATACACATTTTTCCCTGTCCTTTGAGCATCTGCAATCAACTCGTTTGAATCTTTTCTTCTAATCTCACAACCTTCAGAATGAAACTTTAATGTGTATCCTTGATCACAAATTTGACTAACACTCAACAGATTATGCTTAAGACCTTTTACATACAAAACATTTTTAGTCTTAGTTCTACCATAATCCAAACTCAAAGTACCTTTTTCGGCTATCCTAGCAGTGGTTTTATCTCCAAACCTCACTGTACCACCATTAATCTTCTTTAGAGAAATGAACTTACTTTTATCTCTTGTCATATGCCTCGAACATCTGCTATCAATTAACCATGGCTGATCTTTACCTCCCACATGCAAAGCTGTCTGCACCATCATAGAATTTTCATGTTGTTTCTTCTTCCATGTACATGTCTAAATCTTCTTCCTGATGAATGGATCTTTGATACTCTGATTCTTCTTCTTGATGAATGGATCTTTGAACCTCTGATCCTTCTCGACTGACTCAAACACGCTTCTACAATACCGAGTTATGTGTCCGTAGTTGTTGCACTTGTAGCATACTATGGTCTCTTCATCAAAGCTTTATAGAGGAGCAAAAGAGTTGTGGCTTCTGCTTGACTCTACTTGAATTTCCTTCTCCTTATTTCTGAAATTGTTATCTCTTTTTTTACATTCTACTTTCTTGTGACCATATCCATTACAATAAAAACAATAGCCATAAAAATAAGATCTTTCTATATATCTCTAACCTGATTGCCTTTTGTAGTTTTGTTCCTTCCAGCCTTCTCTATTTGGAATGTCCTCTGTATTCTTCACTTCTCCCCTTTTTGTTTCCTCTTGTGTAAGAGCTTCAACATAACTCTTTTTCTTTTCAAATCCGATCCCTATTTTATCTGAATATACTTTTTGACTTTCCAATATCTTATTTAGCATGTTAGTGTTATCTTCAAATTTTGAATCACTGACTGCTTTATCACTGACTGCTTTTTTAATATCTTATTTTAAAGAGGCAATTTCAATAACATACCTTTCACAATCTTTTCTTACTATTTCCAACTATGTTGTGAGATCTTCATTTTTCTTGGCTTCTTCAAAGTGTGCTTGTAGATCTTCAATCATTTCCTTTAACTCTTGTTCATTTTTCTTGATCTGGCACTTTAACCTTCGATGCTTCTTCTAAATAGCTTCTAACTCTTCTAGGGCACAATTGAGTTCTCCTTCCATATCTACTTTAGCTTCCTCCTCTTCTTCTTCTTGATCATCATCATGTATGGCCATGAATAGAATCTCTTCTTCTTCTGAATCACTGACTCCACTATCTTCACCTAAGCTAGGATCTTTATAATACAAGCTCTTCTTCTCGAATCCCTTCTTATATTTGCCTTTGAAATTCTTATTATATGTAGGCTTTTCTTCTTCATCATCTTTAACCTTATCTAGGCATCTAGCTAAAAAATGTCCAATCTTCCCATAATTAAAACATTTAAAAGGTAATTTTTCTTGATATTTACCTGTTCCTCTTTTTGGCCTGAAAATGAAAAGTGCTTCGTTGTCATCTTCATCATCACTGGAACTATCACTTGATTCTTGAATCTTAGCTTTCTCCTTCTTTGATGTCTTGAAAGCCACTTCTCTCTTTGAGGGTTTATCTTATTCTGTTCGCATCTCATATGCTGTGAGAATACCATGAAGCTCATCCATCTTTAGCTTGGCTAAATTCTTCATTTTCTCGATTGCTGAAACCTTTGCATCATATCTCATTGGTAGATATCTTAAAACCTTTTGCACCACCATTGACTCATCCAATGTTTCTCCAAGACCTGGAATCTGATTTACGACTTGATCAACTCGCAAAAGATAACTTGCTATATCTTCTTCTTCCATCTTCAAACTTTCAAACTGCCTTCTAAAAGTCTGCAACTTAGCTTGCTAAACCTTTCCATCACCTTTGTAAATATTCTCAAGTTTTACCCAAGTTTTATGAGAAGATTTACATTGCATAATCAAAACAAATTTAGATTCACATAAACCACATAAAATAGCATTTAAAGCTTTAGCATTACATTCACTTGCCTTCTTTTCTGCTGGAGTAATTGTAGATGTTTGTGGCTCTTCAAATTCCTTCACCACTGATTTCCATATGTCAAATCCAAGGGCCATCAAATAAACCTTCATTCTCATGCTCCAAAAAGCATAATTCATCCCATCAAACAACGGTGCCTTATTTGTAGAAAATCCTTCATTTGACCCAGCCATCGTGCTTTCCCGATCTACCTTCAAGCTATAAAATTTTTCAAAAAGGAACCTACTCTGATACCAATTGTTAAGCATGAAATATACTGAGAGGGGGGGTGAATCAGTATATTATATATCTTATAAATCTTTCCTTTAACCAAATTCCACTTAATCAATCATTCAAGATATGCAATAAAACTTAAACAATAAACATCCACACAAGATAGAGAGAGACACCAGATATAACATGGAAACCCAATGTGAGAAAAACCACAGAGAATCAATCTCAAATATATTCATTAGAACAACCCCACAGGAGCACCATACCCCTTTGCCAAGTACAAACCTCAACTTCAATTCGTGAGCACCAACCCACAGGAGCTTCAAACCCCTTTACTGAGCACCAATCCAGCACCTATTCGTGAACACCAACCCATAGGAGCACCAACCCCTTTGCTAAGCACCAACCTAGCAAAAATTCATGAGCACCAACCCACAGGAGCACCAACCGCTTTGTGTATACCACACACCTATCTCTCAATGTTGCTATCTCAACAAATGATAGATCAATACAACATCTCCTTCCTCTCTCTCACCTTTGCTCTTCTAAGCTAGATAAAACAAATACAAATCATATTCATCTCTCACAATTGCTCTTCTAAGCTAGATATTACAATATCAAAATCAACCTCTCACTTCCATATTATAAATGGCTACTCAAGCCTTTATTTATAGCTTTCCAAATGACCTTTGGCCTTCCCCCTTTGTGACCTTTCATTCCTCATGGAAAATGGTGCCAATCTTGGTGACCCTTCATATCCAAGCATTTGAAAAGTCGTGTGGTGACCCTTCATGATCAAAAATGTCTTTCCCACTTTTGTCCTTATCTTTGGTGACTTTTCATATTCCTTTAAGTGTCCCTTCATGAGAAATTTACCCTTTACTCTTTTGTCTTCACTTGGTGACTCTTGGTATTCCCCAAGATGACTCTTCATGGGAAAATGCATCCCATCCTTCTTTTGTCTTTATCCCGTGACTCTTCGACTTCTCCATGGGCCCTTATGTTGTCTCATATGCAACCAAAAATATATTCATTAATATTAAATAAATATTAACTCATATTAGCCAAGATAAACAACATTAAATGCAATGGGGCCTTTATCACCAATAATACTAAACCTTTGACATCAATGACAATATTTTCAACATAGAGGTACTTCGATAAGAATGTTTCCTCAACACACCATATTCTCTCACAAGTCTCAATGTGAGGTTCATGTGCTTGCATGCCACTTTAACTAAGTGTGCCTCTGATCTTATTATCATGGTGAAATTTATGATGTAGAGAAGCTTGCACTTGATCCTAGTACAAAAGGTGCACTTTATGAGTATTCCACCATCTGGTGGTAGTACCATCAAAAATGTGATCTAATGACCTCATCCAGTCATTCTTAGTATCATATGACTCTTTGAGGTGTTGGACAAAGTCACACACCTCCATTTATCCTTGGAACCATGGGGATTCATCAAGTCTTTCAAGTAGTAGTCCTACCATTGGTCCTTTCATTGTTAAACCCATGAGGTGCACAAACTTATGATGTTTAGGAAGTTGGCATGGGATGCTTTCTCCTCTATTTATGATGTTGCACAACCTTTTGATGAGATACTAGTCACTATGGGCCCAATAGTTGCAAGCATTACTTGTAGTATTCAAGATAGACTAGTTGTTCATCCATCAGAGAATACCATCTGATGTTGGATCATGTTGTTCATCATTTTGAGTAGTAACATTACACAAGTGATTGGTGTCTTCATTAGCATTTATGAGCTTGATATAGGGAGGTCCTTGTGCCTAGTCTAAAGGTATTACTACATGTTGATCAGTAATCTCAAAGCTAATGTATCAATTTGTAAAACTCAAGTGTACATGATTCTCATAGCACCAAGGCCTTCCTAGTAGGGCTGGATAGTCATCAGCTTCTGCTAACTCCAAGACCTCAAAATATGCTTTGAATGGAACCCCAAGTATGTCAACGGTGGCATTCTTGAGGACTCTAATGGGATGCACTTGAGTCTTATTTGCCATAAAAAAGATGTGAGGAAAGGTTTTTAGGGTTGGAATAGACATTTTTTTCCAAGCATCTTTTGTGAGAACTTTAACTTTTGTGTCAGTATCTACTAGAATATATTAAATTACCCATCCATTGATAGCACATTAACCAATATCTCTCCATCTTCAATGGAAGAGGAACTAGGTGTTTCTTGACATCAGGCATGATTTAAATAGCAATCTTCACTTTATTGACTGAGGTGAGGGTGGACTTCATTTGTTAAGCAAGCCTAACCTTTTAGCCATGTGTTGAGTTATGAAATAATGTCTTCATCCATCATATTTTTGCATAGTTCCTAAAAATTGTCCTGTACCACTGGTTGAGGTTCGGCTTCCCTTTGTACTGCAACGTGTTATGTCATGTCCTTATCTTTGAGGTATTGAATCTCACCTTGGATCTCTCACACAAGTGAAATTATATCTTGAAGGCCATCCTTTTGTTGCTAAGCATCAGGGTACTTCCTAGCTCATAGTTCTTCCCAATGTACCTTCTCGATTGGGTTGTCTGTGGATTGAGTCTGAACCCCACCAAGAGTGGTGATATTTAATTGTTACAATATATGGATGGTTGGTCATGCATGCTATTTTGGTTTGTCTATTCAAATCATGTCAACACCCTTTTCATTGCGGTCCTTTAGTGATGGATGCATATAAATTAGGACACTCTTCCAATCGGTGGTCCTTTTTGCAAAATGCACAGGTCAGGTACCTTGGGCAATCCCTTTGATAGTGGTTTGGTGACCCATATTTGTAGCAAGTCCTTGCTAAAAAATGACCATCACCTCATCCTCATCCTCTCCCTCACCCACGGTAACCACCATTATCTTGGGTATTGGTAACTATGGTTTGGCACGTGTCACGCACTCGAGATTCATGAATATCATTGATCAATTGATAATCATTGGTGTCATGGGTATAGGCATCATAAATACTAAAATACTCAAACACCTTAGTGTGTGTATCCCATTACAAAAGAGGAAAAAAATGGACATCATGTACTTCATGACAAATCTCACAAATTTGTTTTAATACCATGTGGATGTTCTTACAAAGGTAGTTATTCTTTGTATGCCCTTCAATTTCACAGTTAGTACACCAGACACCATGATGTGTCTCATGTGCATTGTTTACCATCAAATTTTCAAATTGTGATGCCATGGATGCTATCTATGCCTCCATAAAGGGACTAATCCTAGTATCCATGCTTCCAACTACTTCAATGTAGAGAGCAGCTTCCAGAGCCTCACACGCACTGGTGAAGGTTCTTTATGAAAAAGTCCATCAAAAAGGTAACAATAATCCTCCCATAAACCATTTTTCATGTTGAGCAATATTTATTTCAAATGATAGCTTATAAAGCAATGTTTTGAATCATGTATCATATTCACGTATGCTCTTTGTAAGTCCTTGCTTTATGTCCTTCAATGTTGTTATACTTTACTGATCAAACTCAAGAATGTTGAATTCCTACAAAAAGGCTGCTTTGAGATGATCATAGTTGACCACTGCTTGTTGAGGGTCAAAATTTTGATACCACTTGTGTGCACACTCTAAAATCATAGTGGAAAACTGAGTAGCCTTACATTCTAAAGATGTGATGCCTCATGCTCTCTAAATCAGTTTGTACTTGTGGACATGCTCAGTTGCATTTTATACCCCTCAATATTTAGTTAAATGCAATGTCATCTCATAGTAGACCATAGTGGGTTGTTGTGGTTGAGTGAATGGTTGTTGGGATAATCTAGCTCTAATTCCATGAGGGGGTCCACTTCCACCTATGCCTCCCCCTAATCCTCCTCCAGTGCCTCTAGTAATAGTGCCCATGGGAAGAGGCATGGTAGAGGGTTGGATTCCCAAGTTTGGTCCTATATTCTGGCCTTGAGGGCCAGATCCACCAAACATCCCAAGCTATGCCATTGAAATTACTTGAAGAAGTAAAGGTAATGTAGATTTTGGATGATCACCTAATGACCTAGTTTTAGTCTCTCGTACCTATTCAGTTTCTAACTCTGTACTGTTTATATCCTAATTTTGTATATGTATTATTTCTGACTCAAAGGCATGAGCATGCACTATGGTGGGGGAGCTTGGTTGATTCATACTTGGTTTCTTGATTCTTGAAGTCTAGCTCAGTTCTCCTTCATAGGATAAAAGTGGTAAAGAACATGGCTCAAAAGTGATGGGTCCCCCATGCATATCCACCTCCCTGTAGCTCTTCACAACATTATTCGAGGTTTCCCTATCTCTTACCACACTGATAACTACCATGGTCCTTTATCGAGCTTCATCATACTTCCATTTCCATAATGCTCATTGGCTTGTTACCATGTTGAACCCACAATCTTCAATCAACCTTTAGTCTCCCCTCCCAAAGATGCAGCTCATACACAAGATATTTTATCCCTCCAGGGGTAGAGTCTCCAATCCAAGGTCAAAAATTAGCTTCTTAATTTTGAAAGCAAATAATGAGAGATAATGCCCCCTCGGATCTCATAGAAATTGGAACTTTGCTTCTTCAAGACATAAATAGGTGGTCATCATGTATTCCAAAATGTAACTATTTTGAATGCCTCTCCACAAAAATTTAACCACATGCATCTAGGGAACTCTAAGTCATGCTAAAATCTTCTACCACTCAAGTGTTCAAGGTTGCCTTCTTCCAAGATTTTTGGATCGCCCTTGAGCATATGCTAGAATCCAAGAATGCAAAAGAATTAGGACCTCAAAAAACAAGGTTTCATACAAAGAACTATAGAGATTATGTTTTACCCACTATCACATAGAAACTCTTGGTTCAAAATATAGGACCACAAATTGTCTTCAACACTGGTAATCCATTCTTCAATATTCTCTAGTGTGATGCACTCAAACATTTTCCCATGACTGTGCTCCAATTGATTCATCTCTCGATAACGGAACCAAAATGTTGGGTTTTTTTAGTTAGTTCCACTTTGGCACTAAAGCTTTCCCCCAACAAACTAGTGTATTGGCCCTATCATTTGAGAGGTAAGTCTCACATGCTCACCCAAAGCGTGCAATGAAAGACTAGTTCTAGAAGACTTTAAAGCACAATGTTGTATGTTTGTTCATCTTTCATAATCACAAGTCTTAAAAGGTCATTCAACACCATAAATATAATACTATTATCCTTATTATCCTAGATATAAATACCAATATAACTAAGATTACCATTAATAACAGTAGTGATAAAATAAAATATGCCCATGACTTAGAAATAAACCATATCCATCATCCAACACTTAAAATATTTCATCACTCGTAACACAATATGGCTAACACTGATTTCTCATTAATAGCTTACTGAATTACAAGACAAAGTTTCTATATCTATTCTTTAAAGGACCATCCATGTAAATGATTATAATAAGGGTTTTTTATACTTATTTTGCCCTGACCAAGTGTCATAATTCTAACTATCATGAACAGATGGCACATAGATTCCCAACAAACTGAGTCATGGCCCTTACAATTAGTTTTTCCTTTAGACTCAAGTCTCTTCACCCCTAGATACTCTCTCTATTCTTTACTCTAACGACCAAGTGTTCCATTCCTCACGAGCTAGTACAAAACCTTCAATGAATGGGGTCAAAGTGTCCCATTTGAGTTGTTCTATCTGCTCCCATATCCCCCATGCTCCACTTCCCACATGCTCCCTTGGTCTTCCATTTATGTTTTGAGTCCTCTATCTTTGGGTCCCTCATGTCACTTTCTATCTTGATTGGGTCCTCTTGCACTGGGTCTCTTGTGCCATTATCCTTTTGTGCCCATCAACTTCCTCGCCTGTCAGCTACATGTCATGGTCCTCCGTGTTGTGTCGATACTTGCATCAAAATGGACAATGGTCTCTCCACGACACAAGCTAAAAATGGAACAATACTTATTCAAATTTAGGGGTCAACAAATGTCTCCCATACCAAAATTCATAGATGTGAACATATTTATACAAACACAAATAAGGCAAACGAGCCACATTAATATCAAATAAATATAATATTAGCATGTAAATATGACAACACATTAATAACTATATGGACATTAGTGTCAGATGTTAACGTATAATTTAGATGGTAGCACATGACACACATGTTGAAAATTAGATACTAGTGTTGAACAGTCGATGCTACTATCCAAAATCACTGATGCTACCATCTGTTGACCCAATTTAAGCCCCAAAAAGAGGGCTTAAAAATAAAAATAAATTCAATTTTCAAATCGAAAATAAGGGGAAAATTTCCTATTTACTAAGTCATCCTGATCATGTCCTCCTAAGGCTACTCACAAGACGTGAATTATATAGGACGTATCGCTCTCCCTCGAGGCATTGTGGAAAATTAAATTCTAGAGCACAAAAATCACAATAACTCAAAATGAAAATGAAATACCAATCAAATTGAAAACTCAATATATATACTTGTTGAATTTTCTTGCCACTACATGTAATTTTAAACTTCAAATTATGATATATTGAGCACTGTGTAACCAAATCACAAACTACAAATTGCATTTGGATCAATACAAAGAGAACTTTCACACCATATAATTTACATGAAAATTATTTTTAAAGTCAAAAACTAAATAAAATTTATCTAGTTCATTACATTGTGATAGTTCATAAATAAAATATAATATTTATTGAAAAACTCCAAACATTATAGTTTATAACTTCCTAAGGCATAACATCATTCAATGATTGGATACTACATGATTGATACACATGATGATTTTTTTTTATTCTTTTTGCAATAAGGTGACCACTTGATACTTTCTCCTTCTCCCAAAAGGAGGGGATGCCATAGAGACATGACTCCACATACATGCAAAATGATAGAATGGGCAAAATTTGATACGATTACATAATTCATATTTATACTTGGGATAAAATTTTATATATGTGGTACATATTTGGAACAATTTTTTTCATATTTGTGATACATATTATACATAGCTTATAGAGCATTGGTTACATTTTAATAGATACTTCAGCTTGAGACATATCAGAGGTGTATATGTTTTGCAAATACACCAAAAATCAAAACACATATTTAAATTATATATTATTCATAATAGACATGATAGGAGGCATCAACAAAGTTTGTTCCTTCTCATTTATCAATATGCACCGAACCTACCAAGGATAATCGTTTGACCTTTATTTGAGTAGTGCAATCAAATTTATATGCCCTTGATAGACTTGGCACTAGTTCTATTATTGTAGGTTGATATGGTTACACCATTTGACTCGAGTGAGATTGGCAGGATTAGCTAGATTGGGTAATTGGTTATATGAAATATTTTTACACTAGAGTGGTGCAGTTGAGATTTAGTGTTCTTGATGGACTTCAAACTACTCCCATTATACCAGGTTGGGGACATGATCACTTCCCAAATCTCCTTGTACATGAAAGCATCCCCAAGATGCAACACACATGACCACTTGTAGACTCATTCATTTTCCTATCCAAAAAATTGATGGCACCCCAGGTTCCCTTGATATTTCTCCATCATCCATGACAAGGGTGTTATCCTAGAATATAACACTATGCAACATATATACAAGTGTACTCTATCTATGATTTTTCTTTCTTGTCATTTTTATTCATTGATCATTTTTAGTTTAAATACGTTAATGATACTATATCATACTTTTGGTTGTAGGATAGGAGCTACAAAAGTCAAGTTGGAAATACCACAAGTCCAATGTGTGTTTACGCACCCAAGTTTGAAGTTCCTTTAAATCTAGTAATTTAATTTAATCTTTGTGTATTACTAGATTAAAAGGGGGGGCGGGGGAGGGGGGGGGAATGTAGATACCCATATTTGGTACAAAATATGTTGTTTTTTTTATTTTTTTCTTAGTTTTGGATGTATAGGCTTTTTGAAGGAAGATATGAGTAGTTAGTGGTGCAGTATCGCATGGGTCCCTTAGGCTTTTAAGGCTTTTTATTGTAATATATATTTTTTGTTGATACTTGTTGATTTCTATGATACGCTTTGGCCACCTTATAGTAGGGATCCTTGTGTTTTGGTTATTTGTTTTGTATTCTGAGTTCCTAGACACTTATGTTCACTGTTGGACACTAGTTGACACAAGTGGCTAGCCTTATCTTATTCTTTATTTTCATTCTTATCACTTTGTGACCGTTTTAAAGGGACCATATGTTTTGTTCCATTATCGGCTTTCACATGCCACTAGGTTTTTAATTCAAATTCAAAAGGAACACTATATATGCAGAGCTAGGACATAATATTTATTACCAAACAAGTTTCTAATTTAGCATACACATTGTTATTCATAAGTTATTGAATTGGACCTTACACTAAATTGCATAACATTGTAATTTGAAGTATTACAAAAGGTCAAAATGGCACTTACATTGCTTGTACCAAGGGTTCTAATAGGAGAAAGAGTGTATAGTTGTAAAATCACCATTACACACATATAACTAGGAGGGAGAACTACATTCAAGTTTGAGGCCCTATTTGGAGTATATGGCTATGTAGGCAACACTTAGCAATAGCATGGCTACTAGGGTTAGTTTGACTCATGTGTTAACCCCTTTTTTGAGCCACAAGTGGTAAAAGGCGAAGATCTAAGGTTTTAAGCCATATTCAGCTATCAAGAGTTTTTGTGTGCAATCTGAACACACAATCAGAGGGTGACATAACACCAGAGGTGAAATTTTTAGAAAATAGTGCATATTCTATACATAATAGATGCATTGAAACACAAACAATAGCATCGATGAAGGTGTCTAGGTCTGAAGAAGCAATAAAAACCCTAAACAAATGAAACACAGAGTTGGATAATGACCCTGAGATGAACCCTAATAGTTGGGACAATTCAAAGCATATCAACAAATAAGATATGCTCTCATATCCCTTAGTTTTATAATTATTTATTATATTTATTGCACATGCTTGAATGTATTTATTGTCAAATATTGTATGATATTGTCTGAATCTAAATATTACATTGATGCACTCAAATGTTTTATTTCCATAGGGTATTTGTTTAGAATCACATTTTAGATAAAACACACGTCAATGTAATAGTAACATAATGATACATGTCAATTATATCAAAGTAAGGTGGTGACATCTTCGATTGGGCATTTTCTATTATCAAGGGTAGATGAGGATATCACGAGAATCAATTTGATTGTCACGAGGCTCCAAATATCATGTCTAACTCGAATCAACAATGCAATGGTGTTGACGTTGGGATAAAATATTGAGGTCTCAGAGTCTATCTTGTAGCTTCCATTCATCTATGTTGCCCATATATTGACGTTTAAAGCAATTACATCATGCTTAAGAACATACAAAAATGCCATACTTAAACCCCTGGAAGAAAGGGCGAGGCCATACATAATATGCAAACAGTGAAATATTTCAAGGTGGGATGAGCGGCAATGGTAAGGGGCAATGACAAGGTATTTCTGATGATATCTTACGCCAAGGGGCCCATATCGAACCCCAGACCCAGATTCAAGGTGGCTTTTGGATTTACATGACCATCGCCCATTACAAAGGGCTCTGTAGTTTGCAAGGTGGTGGCATCTTTAAATTGCATTTTTTTTATTATCAAGGGTGGATGAGGATGTCATGAGCGTTGATTTGATTGCGATAGGGCTCCACGTTTGATGTGTGGCTTGAATCAACAATGCAGTGCCACTGATGTGGGGACATGGTCCATTGAGATCTGAGATCCTATCCTATAGCTTCCGTTTGTTCATGCTACAAATTACATTGATAGATGTGACATGTCACTGAACTTTGAAGCGTATCTTCCCAGGGTTCATCGAGTTCGTCACTTGAAATACCTTGCCATTGTCCCTCGTCGTCATCGCTCAATTCACCTTAAAATATTTTGCCACTTCTATGTTTTGTATGGCTTCCCTACCATTTTGCCATTGCTCAAGTTCACTGTAAAATGAAACGTCTCCTCCTTACACACTACATTGCCATGTCGTATGAAGGAACACACAACCTCATTTTCCACTGTAACACTACTGGAAATATTAAATTATTGTTGCATACTACATCGTGCACAAAAAAATGAGATGAGATCAGTGGTTATAAATTTCAAGTAAAATACAAATACTAATTTACACTCTTACCAAAACACCCTAATATACCAAGAATTAAAATTGCACCATCCCTTTAAACATAACTTACGAAACTGCGTAATATAAAATATTTAAAGAATTTATGAGAAAAGATTAAAGTGGCGCCATCCTTGGGCGCACTATAAATTGTGGTGTTCCATTATTCCCTCCCATACTTCGCTGATGTGAAGGGACATTATGATATCTGATACTTCAAATCAGAGGCCTCTGAATTCATCGACACTGAATTTACTAAGGAATTAATTATGTTATCCTGCTTTCTCAAGTCAAACTGATTCATCCAAAAAGGAAACCAACATTTCGGGCACTCTTCCATGAACCTTTCCAAAAGTCAACAACCAGATATACGTCTCATTTTCTTATTGCGTTCAAACAGGGACCGATTTCCCAAAAGTATTATACACTTGCTCACTACTCGTCTGCCAAATGGTCTAACAGAATAGACAACTCGGATGCCCCTTGTTGACACGTAAATTAAAGTTATGGATGGGGACAATATCTACAAATCTTAAACAATATGTTTTTTTTGTTACAAATATTAGTAGAAATGTACATTATTTTTCCAAGAGAGTTACCAATTCGATTAAGAATGGAGTCTACCCACAAATGTATGGGGAGGTTAAATATCCTTACCTAAATTAGAATAACTTTTTAATTTTCTTGCATGAAATCAAAGACCTAAGTTAATAAAGAGCCACAACCACTATTTGAATACTTGAACTCTGTTCTGCAGAAAAGACAACTGCAATGAAGTCACTTGACCCATAACAAATATCCACTTCTCTTTTTTCAATACTTGATCTCAGATCCTACTCACATGGCCCCTGACCCACAAGCTTACAAATTAGTACCACTTTGGCTAGGGTAGTCCATTTTATTATGGTCAAAGGTAATACTCTATTCTTCCTCAACTGCAATGATGCACCCAAATTTCACTAAAGATCTCCATTCTTTGTATTGTTGACATGAGCTCGTAGATCTGAAACAATTTTAGTCTTTTTTACAACAACTTGAAATAAACTCCTAAAATCCATGCTCCCTATTGTTGCTTAGCATGACTGTACATGCTAACGGCCCTGACTGCATAATCATAGCCCTGATGTTGTCACCACCATGCCCTAGTTGCATCTACCTATAACCCTAATATGTCTCCATCCGTCGTTGCTCCTTTCTCTCCATTGTAGATAGGCACCAAAAAGACAATGTAGATCTTAGAGTAATAGATGCCTTTGTTTCCGTATAAGAGTCTATTGAGTTTACTTCAATAAATGAGCAATACACAAATATGGAAAAGAGGAATTTCACATCATTATATGGTTCTCTGATTTTAGGGATGGAAAATCTTGTTAGAAATAAGTCTACTTCACATTTTTCAAAAACACATTGAGGTTTGTTTATAATTGTTTTTCTTTTCTTTTGGTTGCTATGGGTTATTTTGCTCCGCTGATACTTTTTATTTTTTGCCTTGTTTGTTTTGAGCTAATGTTTTCTTTCTAACAGAAAATCTGAACCGTGAATACCACCCTATTACCTTACTATATAATTTTTTATAAATTGTCATTTTTATTAATAATAATTTTAATAAAACATTACAATAATAAACTGGAAGATTATAATAGTTAACATTAATAGTATTATTCATGTATCAACAAAGATTACAATTTTCAAAGATAAATTCAATCATAATCTTTAAAAATCTAATATTCTAATACTTCAAATATTTATTTAAATATAAATATCAGATTCTTAATTTTTTTTTCATTTTAAAAACATAAAATTAATCAACAGATGTAAAGAGATTAATAAGTGGGTTAGTTATATCCAATTGTACCGAGATTCAAATCTTAATCTTATTAGGCGCCTGTATCTTGATCCTTAATAAAATAGAAAAAAACAAAAACAAACAAACTATTCAACGGAATTGCCTGAAGTGTGAATTGAATTAAGGACTTAAAATGAGTAGGGACCAGACAAGGAGGAGAAGTCAAGTTTTCCCCACAAATTACATCACAGTCCTTTTCATTATTAGCCGACTGTTTAAAGACCGGGAGGAAAGTCTACGTGTAAGGACATTACAGTGGTGGATACAAATTCATCTTTATCATATCATCACTGTAATTACTTCAAGCCTCATCTTCTGCCAAAATGAGGTCTCATAGTTTGTTTACTCCCTGCGCTATTTTCCTCCACTTCACAGTCTGCCTTGCAGCTTCCTATCAACAATGTCGCAACCCCAGCTTTAATTGTGCAGGTGTAAGTATGTCGTACCCTTTTGGAATAATGGACCAAGGCTGCGGTCTCCTGGGGTTTCAAGTGGAATGTGACGGGAATCCTCATCTACATGTTCACCATAATAACTATAGGATACTTAATACTTCCATGATCCGTCAAAGAAGAATTATCATGGCAAACGAAAAGCTTTTCGAACCCTGTGGCCTGGACCCAGACGTCTATGATGATCTTCACAACTCTTATTTTCGTGTTTCACGTCAGAATTTCAATATTACAGAGCTCAGAGATTGTGGGAAAATTAAACCTAAAAGTTTCGTTAACTTACGCTGTAATGGGCCTGGTGATGATTATTCCGGATGGTATTTGGGGTTTGGCGAAGAAGCAGAAAAGGGTTCTTGCGCTGAGGCCTATAAAGTTCCTGTTCTACAAAAGCCTGAAACTGTACCTAAAAATAGCTCGCAGTTTATACAGCTTTTACAGAGGGGATTCCAAGTAGAATGGCTGGACCATAAAATCAAATTTCCAGATTGCGGCGGCTGTGAATCGACAAAGGGGGTGTGTGGTTATCTTCCTTACAGTGAAATTTTCTGCTGCTACTGCCCCAATGGGTTAACACATCCGCATAATTGCTCGGATGGTAAGTTTGGTTTTAGATGTTAGCAAATCTTTGCATATGGCTTTTGTTTCTTTATATTTTTATTTAGTGTAAGATCTCAGGGCATGCTAGGTTGCAATAGAACTTAATTTCTGTTATCCTCATCAATTTGTACTCGAATAGCATGTTTACCTGATACATTTTTTTGAGGTCTGTATATATTCATAATAATATTAGTTTGAGCTAGAAATTTCTGGATACATCATGTCCTTGGATGCCAATGCAATTGATATCTGTTTTTCCTAGGTTTGAACTACATATAACCTTACCCCTAAAAATTACAACTAACTGAATTTTACTTCAGCAAAAAGATGAACCTCACCTCATTACAAACCTCTTATAATTATTTTGGTTTGCTGCTATTTCTAGTTTTAGATTTCAGTACTCCTGTCAAAGTCACTTGTTTACTGGAAAGATTTAGAAGGCTGTATAAACTATTTCAGATCTTGTTGGTTTGATACAATATTTGCATCACATTTGTTTCATCCTAATCTCTTCTTCTCGGCAAAGAAATGGGGTTTTCTATGTTTATATTATGCCATCTGGGTTTTTCAAGGGCAAGATTGATAGAGTGCTTATCAGCAAGATGATAGAGAGCTTAATCTGAATTGATATATTGTAGGCCTGGATTTTTCTGATATAGATGTTGATGATGATTGGATTAATTTCATATAAATAAAATATGACTTTTCTGACCAAGATTCTGCCAGTTTGGCGATTGGTTTGTTAGAATAATCTGCCTATTGATTCATTAGATCTTTGAACATGTTATTCATTAATTTTCCTCCTGTGAACAGGCCACCTCCCTGTAGCGGGCTCACAATATAGCCACCAAACCAAGAAATCCCTCGGTGGCGCCGCAATAGGTAAACAATGTTCAGTAAATTGTTTATTTACTTGCATAGAGACCCAGTAATTGTCATAAGACTCATAACATTTCTGCAAACTGAATGTCATTTGCATCATTTCCATCAACAAGTTAGTTGCCATTTACATGAAACCGATTTCTACATATCATAAAGCATCTATCATATATCTAGTCACTTGCTTGCAGGCTGTGGTCAGGGGTAAACCACTTAGGAGTTTACCAATGCTGACAGAGGTTTGAGTCAGGACCTGAGTCCTGACACCCCAATTGTGGCCTCCCCTTCCAGGTACCCTTTCCACAAAAATAAATAAAAAATCTATATATCTAGTCACTTGTTTAGTGCCCAAATTCTTCTGCATCTTCTTTTGGTGCCATAAGAAGCTTACGGGATGAACACACAAGTTAAAATGATTTTATCTAAAAATTGTCCATATGGGGGTCACTCTCTGTGACCCATCATCAGGATGATTGGTAAAATTATATTGCAAATTTGGGGTTGCTTTATACTTAAAATACTGAGTTGGAGCTCGTATTTGGCCATAACTTGGGCAAAAGTAAAACTCAGCAAATGAAATCTGTGGAATCTCCATCAAATTTTACCTAAAAATTGACCAAAATCATTTGAAGTGATTCCTGCATACCATGAATCCTGTTTTCCTCTTGTGGGTGCAGTTAAACTGAATTTTATATGTTAAAATGAGAGAAGGCCAGTTTACCAGGTTGATGAATATATAATTCTATATACGGTTCAAACCCTGAAAAATTATGCTCACAATTATGTACTGTGGAAGCATTAGGTCTCCCAAATTTAAAGTTTATTTTCTTTATTTTTAGGTGTTTTATTGAGTTTGGAGTTTCCCCAGTCCAGTCAGGAGGACTCCCTAGGGCTCACTCAAAACTATGAGAAATCTAACCAATCAATCATGCTCTTTATAGCTTATTCCAATATTATGGATTCTGAATCTTTTAAAAACTAAGGCTATTATTATTTTCTATTATTCCCTGTGTCTGTCCCAATTTTAACTGCAAATTGATGAGTTTCACATGAATTTAATGTGAACCCATGTAGTTTAGTTCCCCACTGAGACTAACTTGCCTTAACCTGTGGAACAAAACAGTATGTTCCAGTTGACTGCCCATGGGTTAATATAAATAAATATGGAAGTACTACATATGCAAATGATTTAACCATCGACAGCATGTTGGCAAAATAGTATATTCGGTTTTAGTTCTTTTACAGGATTTTCTTAAAGCAGGTTATTGATGTTAAAAAAATAAAACATTCATTAAATTTTAATGTAAGTCATTGAAGTCACAATTTTTTATATTCTGCTTATTTGTTTCCCCTGTTCCTTTCAGGTGCTATCATTGGAGTGCTGGGACTAATTGCAATAACAGTACTGTTACTACTCTTCTATGTTAGAAGAAACCATAGGCGGAGCACAGGGAGCCATGGATTCTGTAAAGAGCGAGGGCACGACATAGAAGCAGGGCGTAAAATAGGGATCCTGCCAATTTTCTCCTACAACGAACTTGAAGAAGCCACAAATTCTTTCGGCGAGGAGAACCAGCTGGGAAATGGAGGGTTTGGATCGGTTTATCTTGGCTACCTGAAAGACGGCCGATCTGTAGCAGTAAAGAGACTGTACCAGGACAACTCCAGAAGAGTCGAACAGTTCCTAAATGAAATAGAGATTCTTTCATCGGTGCATCACCAGAACCTCGTTAGGCTTTTTGGCTGTACATGTCCAAATAGCCGAGAACTACTGCTCGTCTATGAATATGTCCCCAACGGAACCCTAGCGGACCATCTGCACGGAGAAAGAAAGTGCCCGGGGGGGCTAAATTGGGGAACCCGCTTAAACATTGCCATAGAAACCGCTCAGGCCTTGGCGTTTCTCCACTGTTTTGACCCGCCAATATTTCACAGAGACGTTAAATCCGCTAATATTCTTGTGGACGAGAATTTCAAAGCCAAAGTTTCGGATTTTGGGCTCTCCAAGCTGGCGACTGTAAATGTTAGCCACGTCACTACTGCGCCACATGGCACGCCCGGGTATGTTGATCCGGAATACTATCAGTCCTTTCAGCTGACGGAGAAATCCGATGTGTACAGCTTCGGGGTGGTTTTGGTGGAGATCATTTCTGCTAAATTGGCTGTTGATGTGAGTCGGAATAGGAGATACATAAGTCTGGCTAATATGGCGGTAGCGAAAATTCAAGTGGGTACTTGGCATGAACTTGTGGATCCAGATTTGGAAATTGAAAATAATCATGAGGTGAAGGAAATGGTGAGAGCAGTTGCAGAGCTGGTTTATGAGTGCCTTGCAGTTGAGAGGGAAGAGAGACCGGATATGAAACAGGTGGTTTACAGGCTTGAGCAAATTAGAAATTTGGGGTCCAGGGAATACCAAAACAGTATATATCATATAATATAATTTTGAAGTTTTGGGTTGCAGTTTAATTGTGAGGTTGATGGTGTAAAAGTGTTGTCTAGCTATCGATTAAGTGTAAATTTCAATGGACGAAAAAGGGATGAGACCAGGGTCGTGCCTCGGATAAAATTGGTGAAATGGATGTCTCTCAATACTTAACATTCACTGGAAGAAGCATTCTAAACACCTAATTCGTGTAAAAATCAAGGTTTGAATAAAAAAAGAAAAAAGAAAAATAAACATTTTAGTGTTAAGTATCGAGGGATATTCATTCATTCTTTTAAATTTTATCTTTAAATTGTCAATTCAAATCTTTTAGTTTGATAACTTAATATATTTATCATTGTGAATAGTGGTTGGTTCAATTCGTAAAATTGTTTCAACTTCAAAAAAAAACCATCAAAGATCAATTCTTATTCTAGACGACTTTATCAAAATGAATATTTCTTAATCCTTAACTCATACCCAAATATTAAATTTTAACTTAAAATCACCACAACCATTTAATTAATAAAAAACTATTATTATAATCGTGAAACCATCCCACTAGAATAAATTATAAAGGAAATGGTCACCCCACAGTCCACCCTCAAAGTATCTGAAAAAAGGCGGGATGGTTTTCCGGTAAGAATATCGGAATGCCGAAAGACTTTTGGAATTTTATTGGGGCCTTGGCGGGCGGTCCATAACAAATATTCGTGGGGTTCTTGTTTTTCTTCCTCGTGTCATCTTCATACACGTGAAGGAATGATTGATGCATTATCCGATCACAAAACCCTTTCCCCATGTCACATTCTATATGGACGGTGGACCCCGGCATGAATAATCGATATTGAAAACCCCAGGGAAAAGACATGGGTGAGGCCTTACCAGCGGATTATTTATTTATTTTAAATTATTTTGATTATTATTTATTTATTTTTGGTCAAAGATTTAAATTTTATCATGTCTTTACGCTTTTATGAAATTGTGGGTAGATAAAACCATATTCTATTATGAATGGTTGTTGGTTTAATTGATAAAGTTGCATAGTTCACAAAGAACTCACGAGGGATTGTTTCTAGCTGTTAGCAAATCTTGATTAATTCTTCTATAATTACATGGATAAGTATTTATTGGTCTAGATATTTAATTTTTGTATAATGAATTATTAATTGTAAAATTATATTATTTTAAAAATGTTTATGTATTTATTAGTTAGGTTCTTGCTATATATTTTCTAATGTTTGTTTTTTCCTTCTTTCTCTCTTTTTTAATTAGGTTCTTGGTATATGTTTTCTTTTTTTCTTCTCTCTTCTTTTTCTATTTTTTTGATTTCTAATCTATTTTTTTTTAATCATACATTATGTGGTTTTAGAGAAGGCTCTTATGACTCTTTTTTTATATTTCATTTATTTTGTTGTACATTTAGAGAGTTCTAATTTGAATTTGAGAAGTCTATAAATATACAAGTGCATTAATGCATATAGGACAATGAATGGACATGCTTTGAGAAAGGAATAACCACGAGTTTATTGAAAGAATCTATTTTGAATATGTCAAAGTATTTTTTAATAAAGGTTAAATGCTTTTGATTGGAGCTATGAATTGATAAAACAAAAAGATTTTCAATGGAAGCTTAATAAAGGACAACATCTAACAAGGCTAACTAAAGCCCAAACAAAGAGACCATTGTAAACTCGCAGTACAAACAAAAAATAGTATTACACTATGTTTCTTAAACAAAGTGTCAACGTACTTAATTCAAGCATTTAGATCACAGTTTAATAAAAATATGAAGCATTTATTTCTTTACCATCCATTCATTCTAGTACGAAAAATTATATAGGACTAGGCCTTGCATTCATTGGACTGCTTGCTGACATGTATGGAGTGCTACATATATTTTTTTCCCCTAGTCTAGAGGTTTGATAATAATTGAGGGATAATACAAGCCCCCAAATAAATTTTCCATTTTTTTAGTCTGTGATATTTTGTTAGGGTTTTGGAGAAAGAGATTAATTTCCCAAAAATTGACATATAATTTTATAAAAATGAACATGGATTTCGGAGCCCTGAAGCCAAAAAATAATCACGCTTTCTTAGAAACAACCTTACTCTTCCAAAAATGACCCTACTCTTATAGAAGAGCGCACTGACAATTCTGGGGAGTAATCTTAACTCCCTCATATTTTTCAGAGTTTTGCTCTCCTTATTGTCTAAACATGTGATGTGTTATCTATTTATGACAATTGTCTTCAGATTTGTGACAAAATCATATATTCCTAGTCAACCTCTTTTCATTTATTACTACATCTGGAATATTACTTATTAAAATTATGTCCAATTTTACTATTTAGTTTTAATTAGGCCAAGTTTTAATGTTTTATGGGTAATTGTGTTGATTGTGATGCAATTTGACCCAGATCCATTTATTCATAAAATACTTGGTAACTGTAGAAAATCCCATGGAATTTATTAGTTGTTAAATTACATAATTTTAGCATGATTGTGTAGTTCTCAATTATTGGTCCAAATTTAGTGTTATTAATGTGTTTAACTTTTGATGGTCCTTGACCTTTCTCTCAACCCCCGTCAGTTTCCCTTTTCTCTCTCATTTGAGTCCCCACCTGATTGGACCCCTTTGTTTGGAGTATGTGTACGCTTCTAGATCCTATTTAGAGTGTCCATACACTCTATTGAGTAGCCCCTTTTGGCTTAAGTGCCTTCATCCCTTATTCCTTTCATTTTAAAAATTTTATCATTGAAGGTCAGGTTGGACACCAACAAGGTTCTAATTTGAATTCAATTAGTCTATTAATACACAACCATTCTAGTTTATTTAGACATTTATAGATGATATTTATGATTATGTAGCACCTTAGTCTTGTACACTTGGCAAACTCATGACCCTGGTTGTTCCTCTTAGTCTTAGACATGCTTTGTTTTCGCAAGCCTCACATCTGCTCTATCTTGTGCCCCTTGGCCTATCTCTTAGTTCAACCAACCTTATATTGATGACACAAACATCCCATCTTAACTAGAATGCTTAAAATGTACTTATCTTATACCTCTATAAGTTCTGAGCATGTGCCTACTTTCCTCTTTGAACACTAGAATCAAGACAAACATTAGCGTAACGGTACTATCCTACCTTGATGCAAGTGTTCAATGCTCTCAAGTCATCTAATTTATAAATTAAATATATTACAATGGTTGGCCTAAGTGTTTTAATGTGAGTTATCTTCTAATAAGATTGGTATAAATACAATGTCAACCCTCATTCATTCCTCACCTGGGGAACACCTAGTAATCATACCAAAAGAGCACTTATAAAGCACTCAAGTTACTAAAATATTTCATATTTTGCCTTATTCTGATATCAATCAAAGGAACAACCCAGTTATAGGACTGAAGTATTAAATGAGTAGTCATAAGGTGTTATTTGATAAGTTATAAGCTAGGTCATTATTGTACTTACTTTATATACATTTCATGACTCACACATAAGCCAAAACACATGGGAGAACTACAGGAGTTTGAGGCCCTTTTATAGAGTATTGGATATGTAGGCAACACCCTTTAATAACAAGGTCATTACAAGTCAGTTAGACACCATGTGCCCATTTACCCATCTCCCCCAAGGCCACATTGAAGATGCAAAGCTAAGGTTTTACTAGTTAACTAGGAGTGACAGTCCATGACCTAGATCTGAATGCACCAGAGTTAAGATGAAGCCAAACCCAAACGCATCTAGGTGGTTGCATCTTATTTGAGTAGATATTCTATATAGAATGCTAACATTGAACTTAAACATTAACGTCAATGAAAATGTTCCACGCTGATGCAAGTGTCCAGAGAGCCAGAGGTACTAGATCCAAAATTTGACAACTGATCCATAACTATTTTTTTGCTTGATTCTTGCCTATACTTGATCTAACACTATATTAGCATCGAAAATAAATAAGTACTTTCTTTTATGTCATTTATATATCTAGCATATTCATACTCTCCATTAATATCCTATCTTAGTTTAATAAATACATCATATGGTGCATCTGAGTTTAACATATTAATTGGCCTATTATAGATATGATATTCATCCTTGTGCCCTACCATTTCTATATCCTTTTTTACACCCAAGTAGGATAACCTTTTATCCAAATCAAGGTTAAACAACATCTGAGTGAAATCAAGATAATTCATTATTCACTAACATTCCTTAAGAAATTACAATCATTCTCTAGAAGAATGAGCATTCATTAGAGCATTCTAGAGAAGAGCAAGCACTCATTATAGTATTTATTGAAACACTCAAATTCATGTTAGATATATTGCATGTCAACACTGATTTGCATTCTTAAATCATTGCAATTATTGACGCGTGTTATTTTTTTTATTGTTACCATATAAGGGTCTGACAAATATCAAGATAATATGACTATTCTTTGGTGTATCCCAAGCTCCAAAACATATTTTATTTTCTTACACTTTTATAGGTATTATTACCCATTTAGGGTAAAATGAATAATTTGTGTTTTATTGGAGATCAGAATGAAGGCCCAAGATTTTAAGGATTGATATTGAAGATGAGAAACATGCAAACACAATTTTAAAAAAAATTCAGACCTATTTATAATTTTATCTAGAGGGTTCGAACAATCTAGATAACATCATGTGTTTAACACTTTTTTGTGTCAAATTTGTCTTACTTCTACATGCACATTTTCACTATCAAATTATGATGACTATCACCATATTTCATGATATTCAACATACATCTCTAAACCTCACATGTCATCTCTTTTTATAAGGTTTTGGAATTAATTAATAAATTAGGTTATTTATTATTTTATAGGTGTTTTTAGCCTAGCTAAATGTGTACAAGTATTTATATTATAATATTAGTGTAAATCCATCTATTAATTATAAATTTTTGTGAACCCACACTCTCTTACACTACTTTCTAGGATTAAACCTTACTTATTAAATTAAATATGACTTTATCTGATTTTATATTGTTTATTCCAACTCATGATTTTAGATCCAATAGCTTTATTTTTCTTGTGTTTCATTTCATATTCTAGGTTACTGTTTTTTTCAATATTTTCAAACCCTAAGACACTTGCATGGTATGTATGTTAAATGTATGATCTCATCTTATGCCACCAAAATAGATTATGTAATTGAGAACCAATTTATTTTATTAAAATTCATTTAGTTAATTCTAGACCTTGCTTGAAACATAAAATGGAATATGGAATTGTAGCTATTATTGCTTCAAAACTTAGTTTTTTTTTCAAATGATAATGATGTTTCTTTGAACAAAAATGTTGTGAATGGATCTTAAATTTATAATGTATGTAAATTAGATCATGTTCAACACGCTTTCTTATATGCATATTATAGGACTAAATATATTACAAATTTTAGGAAACATGTCATAGAAAACCCTAATGAGATAGTTGGATTGGTGAATGCATAGAAAGAAGTTACAATCCAAACTTTAAATCAAGAGGTCCAAGATAGGGTTAGGATTCAATAGGTACCCTGTAAGATAGATAATGGATATACAAACATTCATAATGGTGATCAAGTACTTGCCTTACATTAAGGGTTGTAATCTATGCCTTGTCATATGGCCATTTCTCAAGTTTTTTTGAACCTCTCAATCGTCAAGTTCCTATTAATTATAATATTGCTTTTATTTATTCTCATATTGTGCCTAATTCCCAACATTTTTCTAATGATTCTTGAATTCCTCTAATTTCTCAACAATATTTCATTTTGTCTTATATCTCTCAAAATCCTCCAATTATAACATCTTCTCCTATGTTTAAAAAACCTATTTCTCATAATGTTCCTCTACTCGCTTCACATATTTATAATGCCTCTTTGCTTCAAAGTTATTATATTCTAGTTTATTCTACATATCCACCTTCTACATATATATTGAATCCTAAAATGACCACTATGATGTATATATTGTATGACTTACAAATATTAAATTAAGGTTGTTTCTTGATGGTCTTAAAATCCAAAACTAAATGTCACTTAAAATGATATTATTCTAAAGTCATTGGATTATGACATGATTTCTTATATACTTTTAAGAGGATTTACTTCCAAAGTTTGAATTGTTTAATGATAAAGGAGATCCTTCTCATCATATTAGTGTTTTCTACTCCTTTTCCTTATACTTTGCTCATTAGAATAAATTACTAATGAAGTTATTCTTAAGGAGCCTAAAGAATTATGCACTTTATTGGTTCTATGCTTTACCATGTGATTTTTTACATTGTTTTACAACCTTAGTTGATGATTTTTTAGTCCATTTTCAAATCAATATTGGTATGAAAGTAACATTTAAAAAATTAGCTCAAATCAAACAAGACCCCAATGTAACCATTAATGAGTATGTGCTTCACTTTAAGAAAATGGTTACCAAAATTATTTATCAACCACCATAAATTTAGATTCAAAGTATATTTTACAAAAAAATAGTTTTAATTATCAAGGACAAAGTGGTCTTCAACACTAATTAGTCTTTTGATGAACTTATTCACGTTTTTAGAGAATTTTAGGTCGAGATTTTAGATGCAGATGTGATTAATTATGGGTTAAATGATCTAAATCATAATGGTTATAATTACCTAAACAAGACAAAATTTAAAGCTAGAGGCAATAGAAATGGCCTTCAACCCAAGAACGAGGCCAACAATATGGTCAATGCTATAGATCAACCATCTAGAAAATTTATATTGCCTCAAAAAATAGAGCATGGGAAATTATGTTGTAAATGCATATTTATAGAATTTGATAACAATTTTCTAATATGAGATACCTAAAAATGGTCCTATGTTATTATTTTATATTTAATTGGATTCATTTAACATGTTTGGGATTATGTTGTATATTTGGGTTTAATTGGGCATTATAGACCTTCTTGCTAACTTCTACTACGTGAAATCCTCATTTTATTACAACATCCTCTAGTTCACACCAAATTAATTTAAAATTTCCCTCTTATTCTCACCTTATCAAATGCTTTGACTCCTCTCTGAGTCTTGTGCACATACATTCCCCCTTTCCCTCATTTTTAGTTCCCTACTTTGTGCAAGTCAGCTTGCATGTTCATATTACATATTTTAATTTCAAATATTTCTTATAAATAAATTTGTCTAGTGTGTTCAATTGTATAATAGATATACACCACAAAAACAATGAAAGAGCATATATAATTTTCTAATTTCTTACATATCATACATAGGGATAAGGGTTGGAACATTCATACATATTGAATTGCTTGTTGAAATACATGAGTGTTAATTTCCAAACCACGTAAAAACAAGGGTTTGATTGAGGTATCCCCCCCAATAAATTCTCTCATTTTTATGTTCTTTCAAGGTCTTTTGGAGTTGAATAACACTTAGAGAAAGGACAAGAAATCTTAGAAGTTCTACACATCAATTCAAGAATATGAGAGAAGCTTTTAATCAGAAGACACAAAATAAGGTGTTCACAAAATTTCAAGAGCTAACACTGTTGAGATAAATAAGAAGCAATTCCATGAGATGCACAATGAATTTTAAGAAATTGTGAGAGGTTTTTTATCACCTTAAGTAGACAAACAAAACAAAAAAATCATTTCACATTTTAAAAACATTTTGAGTTTTGTACTAGAATCATTACTAGTTTTGCACTAGTTAACCAATATCAAACTAGTTTAAAGTGGTAAGCTGATATCACTAGTCATTTTATACACATCATTATATCACTACATGTTTTCTGGGTTCACTTCAAAATTGTCCCAGGACCTAGTGTTCATCATTTCAATAGCTGTTAGTACATAGGTAAATAATAATTCATGTATTTCTCCATGAACCTACTTTGTCAAGTTTCAAGCATCTTAATCTCTATTTTTGTACACATTTCATAGTTATATTTATTGTTCAATTGTTATACTTAGATGAAATTTATATTATGCCTTGTTTTATTAGTTTAATGTAATGTTTCTTGACCTATGATTATTTTCCTATAAAACATTTTTCTAGGTTTAGATTATTGTTTATATTACATGTTAGATTTAACTCTACCCAAGGTTTCCACAAATCGCTTTTCTACATATTTCTTTCCCTTCTAGGGTTATCCCTTGCCTTATTGTGTCATCTTATAAAGGTTACCCTTTTTATGTGCCTAGAATTTCTTGCATTGCCCTAAATGCTCATCTTCCTTATAGGGTTGGATTTTGTTATGATTATCATAGATCTATTTTTTCTACAATTGCACTTATTTTTTACAATTTTAGGGTATCGTAATACATTTCCATTATGTTGTGCCTTCCTATTAGGGTTATATATTTCATATTCATAATATTTATTTTTCTTAGGGTTGTGTTGTTAAATATATTTAGCCATAATTACTTTACATTAATTTTAAAACTAGTGTACTGGCAATTGCTCATCCTTTGGATGTATTACTTTATGGTTTTGTAAATGCTTCCAAAAATTCCATGCATTTTCATTATGATTTAGAAAACAATAATTGTGATTATTATGATAATGTATCTAATGATTATTATAGTGAGGATTATATGGATAAAAAACCATGGAAACTAAATTTTAACCCCACAAGACCAAATGAAAATGCAAATGATATGAATGTATTGGATGCTAGTTATCTTTCTATGAACCATCATGCTTATGGAATTTCAAATTTTGATACACAAAAATCAATTACTAAGGAAAGATGTGTTAGTTTCAAGCAAAGTGACCTATATCAATATGTATTTAAACCTAAATGTGTGCACAAACATGTTGATTATTGCACAAAACATAATGTGATTTAAATTTCGTGTCTTTAAATTTAGTGAAAATAGAGAAACTAAAAGAAAAAAGGTTTTTAGTCCAATCAATATTAATAATAAAAAAATTCAAGTGTTTCAAAAATAGAGTAATTTGTAATCAAATATCATCTAAAAAATGTATGAAGACAAGTCATAACCCTAAGAGGAGAAACCCTTATAGGAAAAATAAGCATGAAACCATAAAGAAAAGTTTTTTTAAAA
This sequence comes from Torreya grandis, assembly GCA_037957365.1. NCBI lineage: Eukaryota > Viridiplantae > Streptophyta > Pinopsida > Cupressales > Taxaceae > Torreya > Torreya grandis. Next base: position 2,948,795 of record JARHVA010000092.1, read on the forward strand.
TTTATGTGTATGAGAAGGAAAAATCAGAAATAAGATTTTAAATTCAAGCCTTAATAGGATATCAATCTGAAACCCTAAGAAGGCAAGATAAAACCCTTGGGTAGAAAAGTCATAGGATTTTTTGTGCTCAAAATGAAGATCGGGTTCACTAAAAAAATTATTTCTTCTAAGATTTAAGTGATCTAAAAAATATTAAGCTATTAAAATTCACTACGTAAAATAGGGAACTAATCATACAAATGTGAATGCTAAAGGGGTATTTATTACATTTACTAAATATAGAAATGATTAAACATAGAAGAAAAATATTGCACTTAGTTAATTTTATGATGTATATTGTTCATTTCCTATGTCACATTTCTCAAAATGAATCTGTTAGATCTTTTAAACTATTTAGATTAGGAAACAAGCTATCAAAATCTATGTGAATGCTACCAAAAATACTAAGACACTTGTAGCAAATAATATTTTCCTTTGTATGCTATTTTTGTCTAGTATGATTGTGTTGGTATGTTCTCCCATATATTTTTGTGTCTACCCTTGTAGATAATTTACATGTTTGATTATTCTTGATATTGTATGCAAATATTGAGTTTTCTTCTCCTTTCCTTAAAACCCTAGCCTCAATTTTGACACAAAATAGACTTGGAAATATGAGTTATAAATATGGGTTAGATAGAGCTTCAACCACTCCCCAATAAGTGCTTGAGTATTGTATATATTTGAATACTCCAAAGAGGGATCAAACTTTATGTGGTTTTCCTCTAGGTGTGTGTATGCTCAATCAAGATTCATCATAATACAATGCAATGCTTTAGCTTTTGACACTTGGAAACATGTAAATTTGGCCTTGCATTAGTATTCAAAATTGGCTCTAGGGCTTCTCCTTTAATGGGCTTTTGTATATTCTTTTTTGATAATGAATCAATGGATTTCTCAAGTTTGCAATTGGTTCTCAATGTAATTTCCAAGTGATTAATATCACAAGATTTATTTGTATTTATAAATGATTATTTGGTATTTCCCCCTAAAACCAACATATGAAATGTTCTTAGGCCATCCCAAGAGAGACATTTTAATTTTAAATTAGTTATTAAGATTTTCTTGGATGTTGCTAGTAGAGGGAAAAACCTGGGATAAACACAACTATCTAACTATTTTTAGAATTGCATAGAGAGGGAAAAATAGTGATTTGGAATATGATGATAGTATATTTAGGATTATGGAACATTATTGCACATACTAGGGAGATCATGAATATGTGTGATAATAAATTAGGTTGGCCAAACCAATAAATGAGTAAAAAGATAGGGGAAAGTGTGTATAGGATTCAAATGTGTATGCACAAGTCATGTATGTCAAAGATATGCCAAAATTGGTGTTTTCAAGTGTATAATACCATATTTTAGTGTTTATAGGTGGTCCAAAGGATAGATTTCACCAAAAAAAATTTACCATGGAGACACACAAGTGTTAAAATAATACACCAACCACAATAATATTTGGCACTAGGAAAATTTAACTAAATACAATAATATACAATAAAATATACACACCTAGTACAAAAGGAAGATGAATGAAAGTAACTTACGTAAGAATAGATAAAGAGAAAGGAAAGAGAAAGGAAATGGATAGATAAATACTTATTTATAACCTACCTATATTCTAATAGAGGTTGATTATAAATTATCTATTGGGTGCATCATACCCACATATTCTTTGTGATTTACATTGATCATGTCTTACAATGTACTATTACATCATTCCTATACACTCCATGTCTTAAACACCTCACTGTACATCATGGGGGAATGTTCTTCTCTTAGACTGACATCATTTACTACCTTTGGGTGTATCATTAACACATGAATCTATACTCCATTATCTACATGCTTTTATTGGAGGCATCATACCCACGTATTCTTCCCAAACATTATTGATTCTATCTTATACAAAGATTATTACACCCATGCATATATTTATACTACATTGATTATATTTTGACAGGCTCACATGCCCCAAGTCCTTTTCACACATAGTCATATTACAAGTATTAAACTTGATACATTTATTACCATATCTTGTCCATATTTAGGCATATTGATAAATTAGGGCATATCCTTAGCCTGTTTCACCAAGTACTATCAAGGTATAATATTTTTCCTTCCTTTCTATTAAATCCATTATTAAATGGGTTACATATCACTATCTCATCTTCACATGAATTACATATTCATATCGATATTTACATGGAGATGTATTTTTAAATTTACATACATATGTTATAAATGTGCTTTTAAATGATTATAATAGCTAATATTTATTTCTATGATAACACATGATGTAATGGAATATTTATTTGTAGATGAGTGATATGGAGTAGGTACACACCTCACCTCAAAAGGGGGAATCTGATGCATTTTAGGTCAGGGGATAAATAAATGGACCTACACCTAGAGGATATGAAAGTAACACATATTGTGACTATCATCAATGTGTTGGACATTTTATAAATAGATGATTCAATCTAAGTCACAAGATACATGATCTCATTCATGATAAAATTATTAAGCTTAATGAACCTATGAATGATTTAGGACCACAACCAAATGGGAATGTAAAGTTGAATGTTTATTCCAACCCTCTTCCAAATTATGCAACAACATAAAATATGGATACTATTAAGGTACATATGACATAAAATAAATATCTTCATCCTTAAACATATGATCACCCATTGGATGGTATGATTGGTACACTTACATACACATATGTACAATGAAATACAATAAAATTTGATGACAATGCAATTTTGGATGACGATCCTACTTAAATGTAATTTTTTATTCAAACATACATTAATTCATAACCTATATATAGTTTCATGGTAGATAATGGTTCAAAAAAAAGTATTTGTACAATGAAACTTATTCATACTGTTAGATATACCCATGAGGATTTAAGTGATACAACTAAGATAATCAAAGGAGTTGATGGTAAGGAACAACACCCTATATGCAATGGGCTAGGATTAGCCTACAACTATCCTACTCTAAAGATTTGAACTTGGAGAAGGTTAATCAAATAGATATTAATGATACCTAATATTAGAGATGTGACAAATAGATATATAAACCTAGAAATAGGGGTACCTATAGCACCAATATCAAATGGAAATGGTTCCAAAGCCTTTAGGCTACAATGAGATAGCTCTACCTAGACCTCTAATGTGAGTAATCTATGTTACAAACAAATAATGTAAGTAGTTGTTCAATTAAAAAAACTAAAATAAAGGAGAAGGGTTATAAAAAGTCCTCTAAAGATCCATGGTATACAAATGGGACTCTAGGTAACCTAATAATGGATAAATGACAAGTTTAATAAATCCTAAGCCACACTAAATATAAGTGTAAAGAAATATTAAACAAGGATGCACAAATATTAATTCACTTAAAAAAGTAACTTATATCTACTAAATGAAATAAAAGAAAGATCTAAGGCTATAAATACTTACCTCGATGGGGACCCATCAAGCCTCAATCTCTCCCTTTGGATAATGGTGATTTTTAAGGTATTTTTGTGGTTGTGAAGACCTCAAAGGATGGAAAAATATGATTTAAGCCAATAAAGGATCTCCTAGAAATTCTCCAAGACTTCCACAAGACAAGATTCCTTCAAGATAAGATTCTAGGCTTAGCTCCTCCAAATGTGAACTATGGGAGAAGTGCGATTGAAAATAAAGTGAATAGAGTGTGTATGATATGTTGAATGAAAAATTGACTTGTATATATAGTGATAAATTACCTAAACCCACCCTAAAATATAGGCTGATGATATTGACCTGATTTTTTGTAGACGAAAGGAGTAAGTTAACATAGAACTACATCGGCCAGGCTGAAATAATGCAAATGCCAAAAGACATACTTCAAACTACATTAGCTAGGTTGATGTAATATGCAGAAGGAAAATGTATGAAATAGATAACATCAGACTAGGATGATGAAGTAGGAAATGAGGGAATTGACATGGTTGAGTGAGATAGGATGGAAGGAGATAGGTAGGAAGGAAAATACAAGGAAGCTGAAATGGAAGTAGGAATGAGATGATCATGACATAGATAGAAACATCTCTCGCAAAGCACCAAAGGCTTTACCAACCCCTTCTCAGTGCATCCTTTAAGGCATCCACTTAGGGATATTTAAGTTTGATAGGTTACTACAAGAAAAAGTCTCAAAAAATGATAAAGTGAAAAATATTGTGTATACATATACCCCACCTAGAGCTCATCACGTGTCATAATAGGGTAACATTGGATTGTGCTTTGGGAAAGAATATAAAAACACAATAATTGAGCTAACTAAAATGAATATTGAAATTAAATTACACTACATGAATAACTAAAAGTACCATATACATATATTGACTTACCTTTATTATTTAATGGATATTGATTTAACCTTATTAGGGTTTTACATGTGTAATTCCTAAGTTAGATTAAAGGGTTGAGTTATCTATATTAGTTAAATAATATGAAATAATTAACCATTGATTTGTTATGGACTTTGAATTCTTTTTAATTTATAAAAATAGTAATAAATATGCATAAATAGAGACTTATTTGGAAAGTGACTAACACAAAAGATATGGGTTATGAAAATTAGGTTCTGAATGGGTTTGATTGTCATTAAGAGGGTCCCTGGTTCTGATTCATCACTAGATAGTATCAACTCACCTGGATAGTAACACCATGCTAATCTAGTGTCCTTAAAATCATGATAGTGTCCTCTTGGCATGACTATTCCTATTTTTTGGGAGATCTTGCACCTATGTTTTTTTATTTATGTTCCTGTACGCATGAAATTTAGAATTCTATATAGTGCTTGGAAAATCTAATTTAGTGTGCAAACCCTAATCCTCCTTGTAAGTATGACATGAGTTGAAAATGTGTGTTCATTAGTAGTATAGGATGGAAATTCTTAATATTTCATTATGAAGAGAGTTTCCTACATACCAATACTTCGAAGAGGGATCAAACCTGATGTAGTTATTCCACCTAGTGCTTGGTGTAAGTGCAAGTGAATGTTAGAATGAGAGTGGTCTTGAATTCCTTCAGTGTGCTTGAGCTTGAAAATCTTTGAAATATGGGCTTGGGGAAGTTTTAGATGTTATTATGTAGAAGTAAAGAAGAATGGGGATCAAATTCCTTAATTTTTCTGAACTTATTTCTTATTTGGATAGGCTTTTCCATATATTTTTCATTTAGTGAATAGAGGTCAAATAGTCTTGTATTTATAATGATCTATAGTTTGTATAGATAATAAAATGCACTTAGGACAAATTTAGGAGGGACATAAATTTGAAAATATATCCATTCAAGAGAGTTAGGTAAAATGACTCTAGCACTAACTTGGGGACACTAGTACCATGTGGCTCTAATATCCTTAATGTGGCACTAGTGTCTAGCTAGAAAACTACTAGGCACACTAGGTTGGGATCTATAAAATCTATTATAGGATTGTGTTTGAGTTGACAGAAGATATATGTGGTCTGTGTAATGTTTAGATAAGTGTGATAAAGGCTCTAGGATAGGTCTAGGACTAATATAGGAATAGGCTATCTCACATAACACTATTAACATCCAAATACTGCTTTTAGGTGATTACATTTTCCCCCATTTATGCTATAAATATAGACAAGTGAAATGACTATTATAAAGGAAAAATAAACATACCTAGACTTACCTAGGAAGTGAAGCCTGTGTAGCTGAGTCTAAGTATGTGAATCTAGGTCTACGTATGTGGAACATGATCCAAAACAATGACTTGCAATGAAACATGCAAAAATCAGTCCTTACTTAAGATATTATCAAAAGCAAAAGTCTATGCTAAATAAAGTAACTAAGTAAAGCTGAGTAAAGATATACGAAAGAGGAAAGGAATAAATATACCTTATTGGGTATGTGAACCAATGCATGAACTTGATGACAAACTGTATGTGTGAGCGTACATAGTAATCAAATCATTGAATAACTTGGACTAAGATAATAACTTTATCAATCCTCATATGTGGGTGGCTCAAGAACTCAATCTAGTTTTGACTTCATAATTTCCCACCCCTACTCAATAGATCATGATATGTGAATATCTTGGATAAGAATATAACTGTGTTTAACCCTCTCATGTGGGTGACTCACAAAATCAAGTAGGCTATGACTCCATCATTTACCACCCATGTGAATTAAATGCATCTAAAATTGAACTACATAAAGTGCTGAAAGTATCTAACTAGGTATATTTAACTATGTATGTTGGATTCATGGCCACTCAGGAACATTAGGTAGCTCTGTGCCACTCAAGAATGCCAACCACTATAGATGGAGTAAGGCATGAAACTGGTGACAACTTGGAATATGATAACAAGTGTATACAATGTAGAGAATGACATCGAGTTTATCATTCCATTTAATCAACCTATGTGTAATTGAGCATATGGAAACTATGTGTCATCTACATGCCCCTAATATGATATATTAAATTGAATATGTTATAATAGAATCTATGTATCTGAATTGAATGTGGGAATGATAATATCATGCATGATGCCACTAATTTGAGCAACTGGTATGAATCTGAGCTGAAGTGAGTATATCTAAGTAAAATTTGAACATAACTGTCAAACCTGTGACTATACCTATGAAAATATATAATGTACTTGATGTATTATTTTGGCTAATCTAGATTATCCTAAAGATAGGGATACTAGACAGTAGCACCATGTGGTGGTATTAATGCCTTATGGTGCTAGTGTCCCAATATGGATGCTAATGTCTATCTAGTCTAAAATATGGGTAAATTGAACTTTTTGAGTCCTCACTTTTCTTATGTCTAATTTTTGAATCTGAGCCTGTGTGCTAAAAATACTCTATGAATAATAATTCAGGATCCTGATCTCTATGACAAACTCTTATGAATACCCCCGTAAAGGGTAATTATAGAACATGTGTAAGAATTGTCCTCAAAATAAGTAGCATTGCAAAATGTGTTAGTACATATATATGATAATTGTGTGATATTCAAATATAATGTACAAACATAACATCAAAATGTAAAATTATCTAAGCATAAGTATGTCATGTAAGATATATGTTGTAATCTAACATTGCACAAGGGTGTCAAGATAGATGTAATCAATTTGTATAACAATAAATATGAGTAAATAACTAGGGGGATGGGGCATGATGTCCATCACGGAACCCAAGTAGAAAGGGTAGATGAATGAGGTCATTCATGGCATCAAAAAATGGTGTGTGTGTAACAAGCAAAGACAAATGTCATGGTAAATATGCATACAAGGAAACATACATAAAAAATACAAATGTAATCCAAGGGGTCATAATACAAGGGATGTGGGCACATGTCATTCAATCTGAGAGTAGAAAACATACAAGGACATGTTCAAATGTCCACAAGTGTAGGCAATAATCAATTTAGATTCAAACCACTTAGAAGGACATGTTCAAATTTTCACATATAAAATCAAGAAAACACACTCAAGGGACATGGGTACATGTTGAAGGCATACAAACATATAAGTGGCATAGAGACAAAGAGCAATGGCATATTCAAATTCCCTCAAATAGAATAAGCATAGGAAACACAATCAAGTCTAAATTAGGAAAGCTATAAATGAAAGCATGTATAACTATGTAGTAGAAATCTATGTAAATGATAAGATGTACTTATGATGAGTCTAACTAGTGATAGTTAGAAGAAAATATAATCAATGAGTAACAATGATTAATATTAATATATATCAATGCATAAACTAGAATGTATAGAATGTAAGGATAGAACATGGTCATAAAAACTATGTAGGAGATTCCCTTGAGTGGGTGGATGTATCAAATAACTAAACTTAGATTAGTGTAAATGCCCCTAGTGGGTAGATTACAACAAGTCTATATCAGTGTAGTGGACTAGAGTCCTATATGTAGTCTACAAGCACTCTACAAGAATAAGTGAAGCATATATGTATGATAAAATTGATTATATCAAGATAGCTAACAATATGTAATATCTAGAAAGTAGTAGAAATGTAAACATAGGAATGCATACAATCTATAAATTCTATGTTTTTTGAGTAATATTTGAAAGTTTTTTTAAGTTCTGACATGTTATATTATTTTTTATTTTATAGAAATAAGTTATGTATAAGCAAATGAAAATAAACTATGTACAAGGAGTGAGAGAGATAATGAAGTATGTACAAGAGTAGGAACCATTCTAACCAATGAGTCTTATGGGAGACTCACTATCACCATGGCCTATGTCAAATAAAGGAATTGTTATCATGTGTACTATGTGAAAGGTCAACTATGATCCCATAATCTATTGTGTAGAGTAATCTATGTCTAAATTAGCATGTGTAGTGATGCTATGAAGTTGTGGCACTGATTGTGATGACCTATGAACTATAGGGGTCTTAGGAACCCATTTGGTAGAAGAATAAGCTATAGGTGATGTAGGTGTCTTGTGATATAACCTAATAAAATTAATTATAGCATAAACTAAGTAGAGGAAGGTCCCCTAGAATGTGTGACATATATTTGATGTAGGGTTCTCTCTAGTAATGGTCTCCATGGGAGAGTATACATATGTGTCTATACTATAGGAGTAGACCTATATTGCATTGATATATCTACTAAACTTTGTGATGCATGTATAAGATTTATATTCTCAGCTATACCTGATAGATGTCAATATATGGTAATGGTCCTAGAACTATAACTAGTGTTTAGGCTGGAAGTGTGATTAGAAACTATGCTAGAACTCCCTATGGAATAGGTAGAGGATACTCATATGGTACACCCTCAAATTCAACCACCTAATTATCATGTATGTATTTTAGTCATCAATGTACTATAAATGGGATGGCTTAGAGCTATTGTAACTAGGGCTTGCATAATAATATATCGAATACACCTATACTAGGTACTACTAAGAAATGAGTGGTGATGTGTGTTAGTCCAACCTATAATGGAAGCACAATTTCCTCAATGTAGCTCTGAACATGGCCACTAAACCCACTAATTACTATATATGTGGGGGATGGACCCACTTTGTATAACCCAAGTGTTGTAAGAGTGTCATAGTAAACATGCTTATGCTTGACCCATTATCAACCATAACACTCTAAATAATATGGTGATCTATATATGCTCATATGAAGAGTGCATGTACATATGTGTCATCATCCACAATTTCTTGTTCTAAAAATGTGCTAAGTGGTCTAGGTGTCACTTTAGTGTGATACATGCCAATAATTTTATGTAATGGATGTGCCTCTTCTATAAATGTGTGATAAGAATTTGGTGGTGGGTGTGTCTGGTATGTATAGTGAATACCTGATGTGCTCCCTACTTCATTTATTGTATGCTTTAGGAAAGGATATGAAAATATATTTATTGCCTTAGCCTCTATTTTTTATGGTTTCAGTGCCTTTGCGGGTGTGCCCACATCAATAATATTAGCCTCAATTAGATCTTGTATCTTGTGCTTTAGGCTAATGCATCTATTTGTATTGTGGTCTAGTGTCCTATGATACTCATAGAATTCATTTGAATCATATTTATTTGGAAGAGGTCATGTCATATCAACCTCTTTAATGGGAGGGAGAAATATGACATTGTATTCTAAGAGCTATTATAGAACCCATGCTGGTGACTATGGAGGATTAGTGAAGACTCTACATTGAGGAATGGATAAAACCAATCTAGGAGATGGCTTAGAAGCCATGTTGACTTTAGCCTTTTAATCACTTTTGTTCTCTATGGCCCTTACCTTATATGTAGGTTTTTTTTAACACTTAATAGCTGATTTTGATCTATATGTGTACTTGAGTTTTCCCATTGATAAGAGCTTAACCTGTCTTTCCTTGACTATGTGGCATAAATTGGTAAACATAAGAAACTCCCTAAATAAGATAGCTTCGTTCAATTCTAGTAAGATACTTTATTTAAATATGTCTTGAAACTCTCTATCTACCATGGTGCTAGTCAATTTGGTTAATATTGTCTTGTATCATAAGACATAATCTGTGATAGGCTCATTTGACTTTTGATTTAACTGTGACACTTATGCATATGATATATTATCACTGATGTTGATAGATAATTATTCTAGAAACATGTTATCTAAAGGATTTAATTTCATGATAGATTGATTTGGTAAATCATAAAACCATAGTAGGGCATAATCCTTGAGACTGCATAGAAGTAACTTCTTAAGAAGCCAATAGTTGGATACATAGTCCAAACATGTTACATGAAAAACTATGAGATGATGCTCTAGGTCACCCTTTCCATCATATAATTTAATTTTTGGGTGCCATAAAACCATATGGCAAAGGATATTATACTATGTAATGTGCTAAAAGTGTATGTAAGAAATACTAGAATTCAAAGAAGGTGATGGCCTAGTGTCTCCCTTATCAAGATGTAACACCTTAGAATATAGATTATGAATCTCATACATAAGGGATTATACATCAAGATTGGAATAACTATCCAAAATGGTGTAACTATCATTGATGGTTGTTGAATTACAATCTTAGGTTGTGGTAGTTAAGTTGGTCAAGGTAGTGCCACTGGAGGTGTAACAACATTATTAACTGGGGGAGTTGAAGATTAACCATTATTTGTTTTTTTTCTTTATTTCTAATATGGCTTGTATGATCTATGCATGATCAAGGTATTGTTCATAAATTCTATCTCTGAAGCCATGTAACACCTTATTTTTGTTCATAATTATGTCATTATTTATAAGTGGAGGGAGAGTGTCCTGATTCTCAATGTGTACCTCATCTTGGTCTTGGTTGTATTGTTCATCTTTGGATGCATTATAATTAAAATCCACATAATCAAGGTGTGAAGGATGCATATATGAGTTATGATAGGTTCCTTGTCCATGTTATAGGCTTGGATAAAAGGAATCTGAATATGCTCTGTAGGATTACCACCTAGTCTACTACTTCTTCTTAATGAAAGAGAGAGCTTTTTTAGATGGCATATATTAAAAAAATTGGAACATAGTTACTAAAATAGAATCTATAAATTATAAAAAACTGATAGTAGTTAATGAAAATATGAGAAAAATGGATACAAACCCTAAGAATATTTAGGGTTAGGGTTATTTGAATCTAGAGTTTCTTTGTAATAATTTAAATTCTATTTAAATAAATTGAAACCCTAATAAGTAATTGATTTAATTAGATAGGTTATCTAAAAAAATAAAAAAATTAGAAGTATGTAGCTCTAAATTATTGCACAAAAATTTGGATTAATGCAAACTAGGGTTTTGAGTAATATTTGAAGTAAGTCAAGTTCACCAAATGATTGAACTTTTTAGGGTTTTAAATTCCTAAGTTAGATTAAAGGGAAGAGTTATCTAAATTAGTTAAATAATATGCAATAATTAACCATTGATTCGTTATGGATTTTGATTTATTTTTAATTTCTAAAAATAGTAATAAATATGCATAAATAGAGACTTATCTAAAAAGTGATTGTTGCAGAAGATTTGTGTTCTAAAAACTAGGTTATGGATAGGTTTGAGTGTCATCAATAGGGTTCCTAGGTTTGATTCATCACTGGATAGTAGTGCACCACCTAGATAATAACAACATACTACTCTAGTTTCCTCAAAGTGGCTTTAGTGTCCTCTTGGTAAGACTATTCCTATTTTTTGGGAGCACATGCACCTGTGTTTTTGGGTTCTATTATTTTATGCATGAAATCTAGAACTCTGTATTATGATTGGAAATTTTGATTTAGTGTGAAAACCCCAATCCACCTTACAAGTATGGCATGATTTGAAAATGTGTGTTCATTAGTAGGATAGAATGGGCATCTTAAACACCCCACTATGAAGACAGTTGACTACATACTAATACTCTGAGAAGGGATCAATCCCAATGTGGTTCTCCCACCTAGTACTTAGTGTAAGTGCAAGTGAATGCTAGAATGAGAGTGGTCTTGAATGTTTTAAGTGTGCTTGAGCTTGAAAATATTGTAAATTTAGGCTTAGAGAAGCTATAAATGGTATCATGTAGAAGTAGGACATAATAGGGATCAAATACCTTAAATTTTCTCAACTTGTTTCTTATTTGGATAGGCTTTTGCATCTATTTTCTAACTATTGAATAAAGGTCAAATAATCTTTTATTTATAGTGATTCATAGCATGTGTAGATAATAAAATATACTTAAGTTTACTTTATGAGGGGCATATATTTAAAAATATGTCTATTTGGGAGAGTTATGGCAAGGGACATTAGTGTAAAGTTGGGAACACTAGTGTCATGTGGCTCTAGTGTCCTTAATGTGGTACTAGTGTCCAACTGGTAGACTATTGGGCACACTAGGTTGGGATCTAAGAAATATTTTAGGATTATGTTTGAGCTAACAAAAGATGTTTTTGGTCTACATAATGGCTAGATAGGAATGATAAAGGATCTAGGATAGGTCTATGGCTAAGCTAGGAATAGACTATCTCAAGCAACTCTTAGCATCTAAATACCACTTTTATGTGATTACAAATGCATAAAAAAATCATAGTATCGATCATGGAGGGATAAATAACTGCATTGTAAAAACCCTAATGATACAAGGCTAGAAAGCAAAGAAGGAAAACATAAGAAGGCCAAGGTAAATGGAAAAATCTCAAAATTGAATAGGTCATTTAAAAAATGATCAAAATGGGATGACAACATGGTTAGATTTAAACCAAAACACCAAAGAAAATAAATAATGATTAAGGGAAAAATTGATGAGTTAAATAATCCAAGGCTACTTATGATTGAAGAACCTAAAAATGCATTTAAATTAAGATAAGTAACACTCCAAAGAAAACAAGGGACACATGGAGTTGAATAATGATGAAAACATTTATATAATAAAAGTAAAAATCCATAATAAAATATAGATGTAATTATATGAACAATATAAAATGGAGAAATGGGACCACATGGTCTGCAAAAATGTGAACATAAGACTCAAGGTCCAAAAGCTAGATAAGAGAAGTCCTATAAAAATAAGGAAAACACCAAGATAACATCTTGCAACAACTTAAAGATGAAAATTTTATTGTAAAATGGATAAAATAAAATTCCCATGTTTTTAATATGTCGAAAAGAGATGGATAATAAGAAAAACATAGTATTGGAATAGATTGATACAAACCTGATTGTCAAGGGGGACATGAAATGGGTGACGGGGAAAAGGGGAAACACCAAGGTGAAAACATGATATTTGCAATAAGTGAGACTCAAATAAAGTTGGAAAAGCTAAGATCTTTCAACATCAATGGTATTTAATAACCTTACCTATAAAAGTAAGCTTGGGATAACTAGTGAAGTACACACACACACACACATCATCATCATCATCATCATCATCATTATCCCATGAAGGCTAGTATTCATGAAAATTAAAAGGATCCTACCTTCTCATAACATGTTCTTTGATACTGAGAACCCCTTACAGATCTGTCAGTCTATTGAGAAGAGTGGGTACTTGTGTGAACAAGTATGTGACACTAAAATCTACAAAGATATTATGATATAATGAGACCTCATACCCCCATCTACTAGCCTATCACACCCCAATGTACCTCAACTCTATCATGAGGCCAACTATGGAGTTTGAGATTAGACTAAGATAGGAGATGTGCCAAATAAATATCATACCTTTTGGTGTGATTTGAATTTTAATACATAACTGTCTTTTAACATTGCCTTTTCTTATGATATAGATTTTAACTCTTTTGGATTTTTTTATGTTTCCTCCTTTGTATGGATTTATAAATACCAATCATGGGTGCTAAATATAACTATTATAATATATCTTATGTTCATCCACTAAAGAGAATAACCTAAACACCTTGGCATCTAAAGACTCATAAACTTTCCCACAAGTAAGTGCACAATCTCAAAATTGACCTAAGTGTGCCTCAAGTGAAAGGAAAGATGGGGATCATGGAATATCTAACCATGTAATAAAAATGATTCAATTAGGAATATGATTATATATAATCATAAGGAGGAGAAATAATGCTTCAAAAGGGACATATCTATGCTATGTAGTCATGTCACTAGGGAAGCCATATTAACCTACAAGGGATCTAATACAAACAATGTGAGAGTAGTAATCATCCCAAAAGATGGAAAAAATGAATGATCATCCCAAAAGAATGGGAAATTAAATAGGGGCCCGATAATCAAGAATGAGACTAAGGAAACATGATAAAAATGTGATAAATGAAAACCCAAAGGTGATACCTAATCTTTACAAAAGAAATAAAGGCTGGAAGCAAAATGAAACAAAACCAAAAGGAAATAATGGTGTAAGGAAAAATGTTAAAAAATATAAAAGCGATACCTAAGAACCACAAGGGAATCTAAGGTCAAAAATAAAAATACCAAATAACTAAAAAGGAAGCAATGGGGTAAGTAAAATCATCTCAAAAGAGGGGGAAAGTAAGTGAAATGTAATTAAGCTAAGAAAAATGAGATAAAATAACAAAAAAAAACATATGTTAATGATTATATATAATAAAAACATGTGAAATGTGAGCTTATGTGTCTCAAAACATTTCTTGATGTTCATTGTGGTGATGATATGAAAAAGGTAACAGTTTTTTGATGAACAATACATGGAAAGGATGAAGTATCAAGAGACCAAAATATAAAGTGATGGCATCACAATATTTCCCAAAGGCATGAATAATTTCAAGGATTAGCATCTCAATATTCCATAAAGGTTGAAGTATAGGCAATCCAAGGTACCCATAATTATGTCATATCAAAAGGTTGGGCATCACAAGATGTTTCAAGATATGTGATAATAGGAATATGGGAATTAAGAGATGTACCAACTTGTGGGATATAGTTGAATCCTCAAAATCGATAGGCTTAGGAGTGATGTCAAAATATGTGTAAGTCTATGTTATAGTAAGATCTATGGCATCTAAGGTAAATAAGAAATTATGATATATGTTATTAGCTAGGCGTATTCAATCTAAAATAACATAATTGCATTTAACTATATTAGACAAATCGATACACTTTGATAAAACATGACTAAAATGGACTTTATTGACAAGGTCAATATAGTCTTATGAGATTAAATAAATTGTATCGACTCAATCAATACAGTCTGCTGAAATAAGACTAGAATAGACATATCAGTTAGGTCGATGGAGTCTAGTGGAATAAGATTGATTATATTGGATATATCGATACAACTAGATAAAGTATAATAGTCTAGTGAGATATGACTTGAATATACTATATAAACCTAGTTGATAAAATATGGTGAAATAGATTAAATGGTATCAACATGTTTTAGGTCATGGTTGACATATTTGACTCTAGATGAAATAATTATATCGACACATTTTGTGTCATGGCTAATTTAGTTGGCTATATGTGATTCAATTTTATTGACACATTTTGTGTTATCATTGATAGAGTGGTCTAAATGTAAAAAAACTATATCAACACATTTTAGGTCATGAGTGATGTAGTGAATTGGTATTCGCTGAAGCTAAATGATATTAGGATGGCCTATACAGTATGACTAAATTGATTTTAGTAGATATGAATAAGTATGATAGTTATGACAACTCATGCAAGCTTTGGGATCATAATCACCTATAGTTCACCATGTGGTAGGCATTTTAATTAGATGTTATTTGGGTTTATATGACCTAAGACGTTGAGAATTGACCCATAAAACTGCCTGCTTAAAGTTGTTCATGTTATATATCTTTTCCTCATTTCTTTAGGAATGAGGATTAATTATGGTTTGGATAACATTAGAGGATGAGTTTGGATTAAGAGTTAATTAATGTTGATCATTAGGTAGTTGGGTTTTATGTGATTTTAATTTAGTAGATTGGCCTTAAGAGGCTTTAATAGAGTCTTGATAAAGTTTTTGTGTAAGAGTGTCAAGATTTAAATGTGGAATAAGTAATAAGGTAAGAAGGAATAATTGAATAAATGATAATTATCATCAAAATGACCCATCATAGCATGCCACCAACAAAAAATATGAGGATTATACAATTTTAGAGGAGGTTTGGAAGAGTCAAAGTTCATGGGTTTAGAAGGTGGCAACTTCTGCTTGAGTTCATGGAGACTCAAGGGAGGGTGGGATGGGGTTATATTTCTTGGTATGGAATCTCTCTCATTAGGTTGTTGAGGATTATTTTTTTTAGATGAAGTGGTATCAGTGACATTGGTTGATGATTCTTTGTGAGATGATTCAAATTGGCTCATAAGGAAGTCTTGCCTAATTCCTTGATCTAAGGCCTATTCTAAAGTCTTAAGGGAAAACATCCTAACTTTTTATTTAAGAGGAGATTTAAGATTAGTAATAAAGTATTTGAAAAAATTATCATCACTCGTGTTATGGTCTACTTTATGATCTAGAGACTGCCATCATTTTATGAAAGTGTGAGAAGATTCATTAAGAATATACTTAGCATTGATGAAATGGCTAAGGTTATTTTTAGGAAGATCATTATGTTGGAATTACTTCAATAGAGAATTTAGTAAATCCTCTAGTTGTGTAATGTAATGTCTAGGAAGTTGATTGTAACATTCAAGTTAATAAACAATAAATTTTTTGGCTAGGATCTTGGTGGCAATAAAGGTGTTAGTTTGAACCCATTCCTTATAGAGATTTCCAAAATATTTAAGGAAAAATGCAAGATATTTAGTCCCATCATATGTGATAGTTTGTGATCCTTAAACACTAGTAGGAACTTCACTACTTTTATAAAAACTGTTTAAATGGATCTTTTAAAATTCTCAATTCCAAAATTTACACTGAATTGGAAGTGGAAATTTCTCAAATTTTAAGATGTTGGAATGATTAAATCTGATCCAAATCAAGTTTCAAAAATTGAAATAAAGTGATTTGATAGATCACATCAAATATCCATTGAAACTGTCAGATTTTTCAAATTCTTGATTCACTCAATTTTTCGTAAATGATCGATTCATTAAATTTTGCATTTTGATTAAAAAATATGAATTTATAATCTGAATAATAACTGAAATTGAAATGAAAAAATGAATCCAAAGATCAAAACACATAAATTGTTTACGAGGATCGGAATTCCTACGTCCCCGGGTTCTTATCAAACCGATCCATTAATGTTTCTCAAATTTACAAGTTAAAATATACTTACAATCAACAATAGATCATTTCTCTCTACAAAAAAAATGTTTCAAACCTTCGAAAGACCTTGGCCTACTTAACACGTTCTTCACCTTCTTGAATCACACGTAGAGGCTTCTCCAAATCGTAATTGGAAAATTATATAGCTCAAAATGGCATCACCAATTCTCCAAAATGGGAAAATTAATATATTTTACAGAGCGTATTAGAATTATAAACAATTTTTTAGTTTACTTTGAACTCTGATTTGTCCTCTAAGGGCTCCAAAATGAAGAAATATAGCAAACTAGTCTATTTTGTTCCTTACCCAGTCGGTTGAATGCTTAACTTTAAATACAAATTCATGGGTTTATTTCTATTTTATCTCCCATGGGCGAGTTGATCAGGATCTTATCTTTTTACATGGCAGGTCAGGGGTTCCAATCCCATCGGCCTCCTTTATGGGCACCTGGCTTATCATTATTATCCCACATTTAGCAAATTTGAATGGCTTTAAGTCTTGAAAAAGAGTGGCGGTTCCTTGAATGATGCCGACACCCATTTTGGTTGGCTTAAGTGCCAAACTTAGCATAATTTCCAACTTAACATAGGACTTGGTAAGATGGAAGATAATTCATGAGCTGTATGGACTCAGACGTGGCATGCATTTCAATCTCCAACTTGGGATGTAATCTCGAGCTTTGACTCGACATTTCTCACGAATTATGTGGCAAGCTAGCTTGTTTCTCCCATGTGGTCGGGGCATGATATTTGCAGCATTACAAAGAATTTATATGGACTTGGCATTACAAATAATTTTAAAATTTCTACAGACTGGGTAATGCATAATTTCTACGCACTGTGCAAATAGGCAATTTCTACAGACTTTGCAAATAGGCAATTTCTACGGACTTTGCAAATAGGCAATTTCTATGGACTTTACAATGTGTAAATACAAAGAAAAAATCACCCAAAATTTTTAGAGACCCATTGATTTCCACGTGTCACCATCTGATTGATCCACTTGACGTGTCCACATTGCACCACGTCATCTTGCGACACCACATTTCCTTGTTGCAAGAAAACTTCAATAGACCATATCTTTTGCATATGGTGTCTATTTTGCAAACTGTGAAAAGCATCGAAAAGCTATCAACGAGCTCTACGCTTTGAAATTGGTTTAGTCACAAATTGAAAACTTTTTTTTGAATTGAACTCCAGATCACACCTCCCTATAAAAGATGCTTTTGGTCTCCAAAAGTCAACTATCACCTGAAATATTATAACTGGTCTACTCATCACATCACACAGAACCCAATCATAGAAAGAGATAAACATTGGAAAAATAAATGATTCACATCTCAACTTAAAATGCCTACACATTGCATGAGTAAAGGAATCTGCAACTGTCAATAACTTGATCACAACATACCAAAACTGTCTGCCCATGTCACATCTTGGTGAACTCTCAATAAACTAAAACAATTCCCAATGTAACTGCAAAACAAGTTTGTTAATGTCAACAACATACATGAAATTTTTTAGACATGTTATAATACAATGCCCTGGTATGGGACTTATATGCTAAGCAAATGCAAACAATATAAAGTGTATATTGCCTAACATCCCAAACATGCCCATAGGGTCTTATAATGCATCTATACATCCATGTGCCAAAAATAGATACATTCTAAAAATAGCAGTCAAATATGAGACAAGTGTTGTAAGGAATTAACTCAACCTACAATATGCATTTTGCTATTATCTCCAACTGATCAAATGAGTTCAAGTCCTCTAGACAACTCACACAGCATAAATAGGAGATTCTAAAACATAGAGCTTTTAAACATAAGGTTAGAATTGAAATACTTCGAATGATGAACCTATCTCAAAGTGTTCTCACAAAATATACTAATGCATCATCAAAGCTTGTTCTTTCCCTTAACATAATTCTTAACAATGCTTTGACAAACAAGTGCATTATTAATCCACTTAATCAAATTTTCTGCCTAGTTAACTTGATTTCCTTAGTGAATTACTTAACATCATTATGGATTGATTTAACTTCATTGACCTTATTAATAGGTTTATAAATCATCTTAGTTTTACCATTTCTAGACTGAGAAGATGATTGATGTTTAAAACAATTATCAATCTGATGTCCACTCTTATGGCAATGAGTGCAAACAACCTTCTTAGGTGAGGTCTCCCTTTTACCTCTTATCGCTTTGCCATGAAAAGAATGGTTATTAACACCTGAAATCTACTTAAACAAAGCATGCCTCTTCCAACAAAATGCAACACTGTGGTTATGCATCCCATAAAAACTGGATGGAAATGATTGCATTATCTTCTGAATGTTAAATCCAAATTTCTTAAACATAAAAAGTGGATCAAAATATTTAGTACTAACTCTAGTGTAGGAACTAAGAGGTGGAATCTCAATACCTCTTCTACCTTCCTTCTTATACTGTACATGCTCTACTAGTGGCCTCAGTCCTTTGCTATTATAATCTTGTCTTCCTTTAGCCATGGAGGAAGTTTCTCCAATTTCCACCTACTCACTAGTGTAACCCAAACCTGCATGAGGAGATCTATACTCCACCTATATTGGGTTAGTAATTCCTTGGCCATCTCGACCAAGACCTCTTCCATTAAATCCCATTTTCATCAACAATTTGGATCCTATACCCTTAGTGTGTTGTTCAAAACTACCAAAAGCATCATTACTTGAATCTGAATTTGAATGGAAAGAAGAAGTAGATGAATTACTTGGTGAATAACTTATAGTGCATTCAGTCATAGTCTCTGCATCTGAAGTGGAAGGTATTGCCTTCTTTTGTTCACCACACTACAATTTGATCAAGAGCTCATCCTTAGATTCATGCTTTGATTTCAAACTTGCAATCTCCTCTTCCAAGGAGTACAATTGAGCTCTTAAAAAAGCATTCTCATCTTGAATCTGAGTGTTGATGGCTTCAAGCTCTTCCATCTTAGCTTTATGTGACAACTTGCCCATGGTTTCCTACAGACACACTAATTCCACAACTGCACACTGCAATCTAATCAAGTTATATGGATAGCCAATAAATTAAAAGCAACTGTCAAAACACAATCAAAAGCTAACCCAGCTTTCTAACTGCTCTGATACCAAAATTTTGATCCATAAACACCAGTAGGAACTTCACTACTTTTATAAAAACTGTTTAAATGGATATTTTAAAATTCTCAATTCTAAACTTTACACTGAATTGGAAATGGAAATTTCTCAACTTTTAAGATGTTGGAATGATTAAATCTGATCCAAATCAAGTTTCAAAAAATTAAATAAAGTGATTTGATAGATCACATCAAATATCCATTAAAACTGTCAGATTTTTCAAATTCTTGATTTACTCAATTTCCCATAAATGATCAATTCATTAAATTTTGCATTCTGATTAAAAAATCTGAATTTATAATCTGAATAATAACTAAATCCAAAGATCAAAACACATAAATTGTTTACGGGGTTTAAAAAATCTACATCTCCAAGTTCTTATCGAATCGATCCATTAATGTTGCTCAAATTTGCAAGTTAAAATATACTTACAATCAACAACAGATCATTTCTCTCTACAAAAATAGTGTTTCATACCTTCGAAAGACCTTGGCTGACTCAACACGTCCTTCACCTTCCTTTATCACACGTAGAGGCTTCTCCAAATCAAAATTGGCAAATTTTATATCTCAAAATGGAATCACTAATTCTCCAAAATGGGAAAATGAATATAATTCATAAAATGTATCAGAATTATAAACAAGTTTGTAGTTTACTCTGAGCTCTGATTCAACCTTTAAGGGCTCCAAAATGAGGAAATATAACAAACTAGTCTATTCTGTTCCTTACACAGTCAGCTGAATGCTTAACTTTAAATATAAATTCGTGGGTTTATTTCTATCTTATCTCCCATGGGTGAGTTGGTCAGGCTCCTATCCTTTTACATGGTAGGTTAGGGGTTCCAATTCCATCGGCCTCCTTTGTGGGCACTTGGCTTATCATTATTATCCCACATTTAGCAAATTTGAATGGCTTTAAGTCTTGAAAAAGAGTGGTGTTTCCTTGAATGATGCCGACGCCCCTTTTGGTGGGCTTAAGCACCAAACTTAGCATTATTTCCAACTTAACATAGGACTTGGTAAGATGGAAGATAAGTCACGAGCTGTACAGACTCAGACATGGCATGCATTTCAATCTCCAAACTGGGATGTAATCTCGAGCTTTGACTCGACATTTCTCACGGATTATGTGGCAAGCTGGCTTGTTTCTCCCATGTGGCTAGGGCATGATATTCATAGCATTACAAAGCATTTCTATGAACTTGGCATTACAAATAATTTTAAAATTTCTTTGGACTGGGTAATGCATAATTTCTATGGACTGTGCAAATAAGCAATTTCTACGGACTTTGCAAATAGGAAATTTCTACGGACTTTACAATGTGAAAATACAAAGACAAAATACCACAAAATTTTTAGACACCCATTTATTTCCATGTGTCACCTTCTGATTGATCCACTTGGCATGTCCACATTGCACCATGTCATCTTGCGACACCATATTTTCCCTGTTGTAAGAAAACTTTAATAGACCATATCTTTTGCATACGATGTCCGTTTTGTAAACTATGAAAAGCGTCAAAAATATCTCGATGAGATCTACACTGTGAAATTGGTTTAGTCACAAATTGAAAACTTTTTCCAAACTAAACTCTGGATCAGTTCGAGAGATGTTTTCAATGTCTATGGACATAATGAATGGGGATAAAGGTTCATTTGAATATGTTGAAATTTTTTGCTATACATGGGAGGTTGAGGGATAATATTCCCATTGGCATATCTAAAATGAGGAGGAATTTTTTTTAATATTTGGTTGAGTCATGATAGCTTGAGGTTGACTAGCCATTTACAAAATTTGGTTTTGTATTTGAATATTTTGGGAGTTATTAGATTATTTTATAAGGTTAAGTTATTAGATCATTTATGCAAAGATTTATGTTGTATCTATAGATGGATTTTGATTATAAGGAGGGCGATTGACAACATTGGTATTGGGAGTTAGATTCGCAACATTGGTGTTGGTTTCCCCAATTGTCATAGAAGATGAAGGAAGATTGATTTCAACCATGTTACATTGTGTTATTCTAATACTTGGTTAACTTGTTATAGGTGTATCAAGGTAAGTGTTAACATTTATTGTTATAGGTGGAACATAATGTGAGGTTCCAACCATTGATGTATATTTGTTGACAAGTTTGAGACTTCTAAGTTTAGAAGGTGTAAAAGTGGTATAAGTTTTATAGTTATCATGATTTTAGATTTGAATTTAAGGCGTATCTTTATCTACTATATTATGTGGGGTAGATTGAGAAGATCTATAATTATTTTTGGAAAAAAATCACCATGAAGAGTTGTCTTAAATGGTGGATAAGGTGGGAAGAAAGAAACAACCCATATAGGACTTGGGTGGGTTGAGTTGCCAATAATTTTTTAAAGTGGTGACATTATGATGATAAGTATGTTGTATAATTGATGATTAAAATTTAATTAAAAAAATTGTATCAAATAGGCTAATGAGGTTAGATGAAACACATATATTGTATAAGGTTGGATGATATGGTTTGGAAAGGAGACACTAGTGGAGGATAAGAAACAAAGATTTGTATTGATCATGCTGATGCATTTTAAAATCAATAGAATGGTATTGAGCTGGTTGATACCATTGGTAGAAAAAAATAAAACTATATCAGGTTGGTGAATGTAGTTATTTGAAAAGGAAAACTGAGACAAAAATATATTGGGTTGGCTAGTGTAGTTGGCTGAAAAATTGAGGGCAATGGTGAGTTTCACATCGAGTTCACCATAATGTATGCTATGGGATAGGATTATCTACAAATTTTCTATCTCTATAGATCTAGACTTAGATAAGGTTAACTAAATAGATCCCAATAATACCTAATGTTAAAGATGTGACTAGTCAATCCAAAGACCTAGAAAGAAGGGTACTTATATCACTAATATCAAAGGAAAGGGTTCTAAATATTTTAGGCCTAAGACACAATGGAATAGCTCTAAATAAACCTCTAATGTGATTAATCTATATTTCAAATAAGTAATGTAAGTAGTTGTGCAAGTAAAGTAAAGTAAACTAAAATGGAAGGGTTAGAATAATCAAAATGGGTAAGGAGCCATTGTAGATAAATGAAGTTCTAGGAAACCTAATAATGGATAAATGACAAGTTCAACCAATCCTATAGCCACACTAAGTATAAGTGTATACAAATCTAAACAAGGATACACACACATTAATTCACTAAGTAACAAACAACTTACATTTACTAAATGAAATAAAGTAAATATCTAAGGTTAGAAATACTTACCTTGATGGGGACCCATCAAGCCTCAATCTCCCCCTTTGGCCAAAGGTGTTTTGAAAGAGATTTTTGTGGTTGTGAAGACCTAAATATATGTAAAAATACACTCTAGTCCAATGAAATACATTCTAGAAATTTTTTATTATTTCCATAATACTAGTTTCCTTTAAGACAAGAATCTATACTTAACTCCACATGTGAATTAGGGAAAATTAGAGAAAATAAAGAGTGTATGATGTGTTATAATGAAAATGTGACTTTTATATATATTTATCAATTATGCAAACTAACCCTAAAATTTATGTTGATGATATTGACCTAGATCAATCTAGTTAAAAGTTATTAGTTGACATTAAACTACGTCAGCTAAGTTGAAATAATGTAAATGCCAAAAGACACTCAAAACTACAGTAGCCAGTTAGATTCAATATGGAAAGGGAAAATGTGTGAAATAGATGGAATCAACCTAGGCCTAGTTAGTAGGAAATGAGGGAATTGACATGGTTGAGTGAGTTAGGATGAAAGGAGATAGGTAGGAAGGCAAATCTGAGGAAGCTGAACTAGAAGTAAGAATGATATGATCATGACATAGAAAAATATTTCTCAAATCACCAAATTCCTATCCACCACTTTTCTAATACACCCTTTAAGGTATACACTTATGTATATTAAAGCTCTATAGGTTGTCTAAGAGAGAGCATTGATAAATGATAAAGAGAAAAATATTATGTGTATATACACCCATTGGGATGCATTATACTGCCTCATAAGGTAAAACTTTTAATAATTTATACATTATTCCTAGTCTTATTGAGCATAATTTTATTTGACATATTGTTTTTGATTAAGTAAGGTGGGAAAATAGGGGCCAAACCCTATACAGTCAAAAAAGACAAGAAGGCAAACAAACAAAAAATGCCTTCAGAGAGACGATGACATAGCTGAGAACAACAGACAGAAACAAAACACAAGCCACGGGAAGACCAGAGTCAGAGAGGTCTCCCCTTACATAACTATTGATTTGATAAGATCATTGAGTTTCTCATTCTTTGTGTTGTTAGCATACCCAGTATTACCCACCACTTCCAGCATAGACATGTTCAATAGAATTGTATTACGAAGCCCTTTGGTGAAGACCTTATCTAGCTTCTAAATGAGGTCCTTCAAGGCCCCAATTTCAATTTTCCAATCAGTCTCATTCTCAGTGCCCTCACCAGCTTCCTCGACATACATTTTCCCCTTATTGTCAGCAGTTACCATAGTGTCAGCACCTTGCTCCTCAGTAACCTCAAAATCTCTAGTAGCCTGCTTCCCTCCATGTCCTCCAAAATTTCCTGGATTTCTAGCTCCTCAGACTCTTCCTCCTGGGTTGCTTCTTTCGAAGCACTTTCTGAATAATCAATCAGTCTGGCATTCGGGGCTAGTTTACCAACAATCCACCCTGACCTTCACACTATAGAGAGGAATCTTTACTTTTTAATTTGGAAGGCTTGTGAGATTTTCCACCTTGCCCCCTCGTGGCCCTACCTAGATTCCTGTGGGTCCCTTCTGTAGTCTCTTTAATATTTTCTTCCTCTTCATCAACCTTTCTTTTCTTGCCCTTCTTGCTCGCAAAGGAGCTGGGGGTATCAACAGGGGTCTTTTCAGGGTCATCAATATGCCTCATTCTTGACAAGTCATCTCCTTTTGAATGATCTCCCTAATGTTTAAGGGAATATGAACACCTTGTCGCCACACCCTCGAACCTAAAAATTGCTGCCCAAGGTTGGCACAAGCATCAGTGACCCTGTTGCCTTCTCTGTAGGTATGGGAAATCTCAACTTCAAAAAACTTTTGTAAAATAAATTAGATATTAGTAATGATGTCTTTTAGCTTGATTCCCACATTTGAAGCTTTATTAACAACATCTATGACCATCTTAGAGTCTCTTTGTATATTCAAGTTCTTTATTCCTAGGGATATAGCTAACTTTAATCCCCATAGTAAAGCCATTACTTCAGCATAATTGTTGCTCTGGCATCCAATTCCACTAGCATAGACAGTAGACATCCATCTTTTATCATTCCTTATAATTCCTCCTCCACTAGCTTTGCCATCCAACTTGGATGCCCCATTAAAGTTGAGTTTCATCCAGTTAGGTTTAGGGGGGATCCATTTAGTATTAAGTCTCTGTAGTATTTTGGAGTTATTATACCTAGAAATTTGGTTTAAAACCTTCCATTTGGCTATAATTTGGATTTCATTTTGAGATAGGGGTTTCTCTGAAACACGAATATGAGCTGTTGTAACACTTTCGATAATGTTCTTAACAAAGGAGTTAAACACCTGAGAAGCATTTCTAGCAGTGTCCCTAAAAATTTTGTGATTGCGCTCTTTTCATAAAGTCCAACTCAAACATGGCAGAGCTTGCTTCCATAATTCCATAAGCCAAGGATGTGTGAAGGTTGGGTTCCAGCCAAGAATTACTTCTTTAAGGTTAGAATTGCAGACCCATTCAATACCAAAGTTGTTAAGTATTGTGCCCCATAATTCCCGAGCAAACTCACAGTGGATAAAGAGGTGTGAAACTGATTCCTCTTTTGAACCACATAGGAAACATCTATTAACCAAAGTAAACCCTCTCTTTTGAAGGTTATCCTGAGTAAGGATTTTGTTATGAGTAGCTCCCACTAAAACATGTTAATTTTTGGAATAAGTTTATGATTCCAAACCTTTTTCCATACATCTTTATTCTAAGCTTCAAGAATGAGCAGATGGTAAGCAGATTTGACAGAGAACGATCCATTCTTATTTGGCCACCAGTATTGTTCATCCTCCTAGGGAAAGAGAGGGATTCTAATCTCCTAAACGCACTAATGGATCTCTTGAACTCTTGAGAAAAGCTCAGGCCGGTACACACAACAATCCAAAATATTTTTCTAGCTCCTCATCCCATTGTTATTTTCCATATAATCACTGACCCTATCTCCAAAAAATTGGGTAGTCAAGTCAACAATCTCTCCATAATTTCCCTATGTGATGAGAGCCTTGTCCTTTAACCAGATATCATCCCAAAATTTAATATGCCAGCCATTTCCAAGTTTCCATCTAATTCCCTGTTTGAGAAGGCTTTTACTTTTTAGCATTTTATTCCATATCACAGATCCCTGGGGTAATCCCGTCTATTGAAGAAAGTTGGAATCATCAATGCTATGCATGTATTTGGCATACATTATTTCCCCCCAATCATTGTTTTTATGGATCAGGTTCCAACTAACTTTTGAGAGAAGGGCTTTGTTCATGTTCCTGATGGACCTAATATTAAGTCCACCATGAGATTTTGGAAGACACACTTTTTCCCATCTGACTAAAGACATTCTCTATTTGTCTTCCACTCCCATCCATAAAAATTTCCTTTGGATCTATTCCAATTTCTCATTAAAATACGTAGGAATTTTAAAAAGAGACAAGAAGTATGTAGGAATACCTTACAGAGAAGCCTGAAGAAGTTGTAGTTTACCAGCACTGCTGAGTAGTTTCCCCTTCCAACCAAGAAGTTTCCTCTACGTTCTTTCCAAAATTCCATTCCAAAATCTAGGAGATACCTCTTTGACCAAGAGTGGGAGATGTAGGTAGGTAGCTAGTAGGCCAGCTTCAACACATTCTAATATATCAATGATTTTATGTCTAAGTTCATTAGGAGTGTTGAAGAAATACACATTGCTTTTCTGGAAATTTATCCTTTGCCTCGACTCTCTAGCATAATTATTTAAGATATTATTCCATCTTCTAGCTTTAATCATCGATGAGATGCCAAAGAAGATGGTATCATCCACAAACCATTGTACCACCATAGGATGAAGGGAGGAGGCAGGTTTGATGCCCACTAGCTTTTTTGAGGCTATTTCTGCTTGTATGTATCTTCCCAGTGCCTCAGCCATAATGATGAATAAGTACGGGGAGAGAGGGTCTCCCTAATGAATTTATCTCAAAGATGAGAAAAACCCTCTAGGAACACCATTAACCAGCACTGAGAATTTTGCAAAAGAGACCGTGTTTCATAGTAAGCGAGACATTTTATCATTAAACCCAAATTTTTTGATCACTTAGAATACAAAAGTCCATGAGACTCTATCATAAGCTTTAGAAATATCAAGCTTGAGAGCCATCCTAGGGATTCTGCTCTTATCCATGGAGTGAATAGTCTCATGTGTGGTGATCACATCATCAAGAATTTGCCTGCTCGGGATGAAACCTTTTTGAGCAGGAGAAATAATTTTGTCTAGCAAAGGTTGAATCCTCATGACAAACATTCTAGTACATAACTTATACACAGTGTTGCATAGACTAATGGGCCTAAAATCAGTGAGGTGTGAAGGTTGTGATTTTTTAGGAACAAGTACTATGAAGGTATTATTAGCTTGTTTCAAAAGTTTACCTGATCTAAAAAAATCATGCACAACAGTCGTGAGGTCCGCTCCTACTATCTCCCAATATTCCTGAAAGAATATAAGAGGAAAGCCATCAAGACCTGGGGCTTTAAAAGCACCCATGGAGAATAAAACAACATGGACTTCTTCCTCAGATATAGGCTTTAACATCTCCAGATTATCTTCTTCCATTATCAAACAGGGGATTTTATCAATAAATTAATTCATAGGTCTATCGATTCTATCATTATTAATTTCTTCCGTAAGCAGATTCTGAAAGAAAGCCCTGGCTTGTTCCCCTATTTCATTATCCTTGGTAATAATGTTTCCATTATCTAAGACAAGCTTAGTTATTGAGTTGGCTTTCCTATGTTTCATATCTGAGAGATGAAAAAAGGCAGTGTTCCTATCCCCCTCTTTAAGCCACTGAACACGGGATTTCTATTTCCAAAAGACCTCTTATCTTTCCATAAGATTCTTCCATTCTGAAGATAGGATATTATCTTCTTCTAAAGTGTCCTCAGAGTCATCCCCTTGATCTATCAGTTGCTATATATCCTTGAGTATTTCCACTATATTTTTCTTCTGCTGTAAGACCTACCCAAAGCTGTATCTATTCCATTCATGAACTTCTTGTTTAATGTGTTGGAGTTTCTTGACTATTCTGAACATAGGAGTACCTTGAATAGGAATTTTCCACCATTGGGCCACCATTTGTCTAAAGTATTTGTGTTTGATCCACATAGCTTCAAAATGAAATGGGGAAATTCCGAAATGTCCCTGTTCTCTCCAACTGAGGAAGATCGGGCAGTGGTCAGACATGGTTCTAGGGAAAGCCTACGCCTGCATATTATGATAATCCTTCCAATTGCTTGATATATGAAATCTATCTAATTTAACTTGAATCATTTGATCTCCTCTTCTTCTATTGGTCCAGGTAAAATTTTGGTTTTATAGCTCTATGTCCAATAATCCCCAATCATTGATGAATTCAACAAAGTCGAACATGCTGTCCGAGTAATCCATAATTCTGACCTATTTTTTAGAAGGGTATAGAGGAGTGTTAAAATCTTTGGCTAACATCCATCTAATGTTTTGGGGATTATTCCTGAAACTGCTCAAGTCTATCCATAATTTCTGTCTCAAAGCTCTGTTATTCGGTCCATAGACATTGATCAACGACCAATTCAAAGATTTCATAGAAAAATTGGTAATCAAGAAGTGCTTATTATAAGCCATAAGAGAACCCTAGATTTTAGCACTATTCCACATAGTGACAATCCCCCCTAAAGCCCCTTCAGTAGGACTAATGCAAAAAGCTGCCTTAGGCCATATATAGGCAGCAATTTTTGTAAAATTCTCCTCATTCATCTTGACTTCTTGGAGTAATAAAATATCTAATTTATTATCTACAATGCAGTTTTTAACCTAAAACTACTTTGAGGGACTATTAAAGCCCCTCAGGTTCCAAGATAATATTCTCATTTAGAGGGTTTAGGGGGTTGGGTCTCTAGTGTATTCTGTTTACCACTGGCAATCTC
This sequence comes from Torreya grandis, assembly GCA_037957365.1. Classification (NCBI taxonomy): domain Eukaryota; kingdom Viridiplantae; phylum Streptophyta; class Pinopsida; order Cupressales; family Taxaceae; genus Torreya; species Torreya grandis. Next base: position 2,978,378 of record JARHVA010000092.1, read on the forward strand.
CCTAGCAATCTCTCTTTGTCTTGTTTCTCTTAGGATTAGCCTCCCTTGTTTGGGCTCAGTGACAACATCTACAAATTTTTTACCTTTTCAGTTCTTTTTCTTTGGGGTAACCCATTCCTCCTGTTCATTACTGCCACTTTTTCCTGTTACACCTATTGCTAAGTAGTTTCCTACTTGGTCTCCGACTTCCAGAGCATGGAAAATGTCTGTATTTAGTTGTGGGTCTGATTCTCCTTTAGTGGGACTTCCTAGAGTTACTTCTTCCTGTCCAACTCTTGGAACTTTGTCTTCTTCATTGACTTCTTCTATCAAAAGGTTACCTCTTTCTCCTTCCTTAGACATATTAGTCTATATTTCTAGAGGGTTGGCTATGTTAAATATAGCTTTTGAGTATCAGCTGATACTATATTTTCCTTTGGGACAACTTTTCCCTCACTACTAGTGATATCCTCCTTACCCATCTCCTCCTCTCCTTTTTCTGTGTTGTCAGGATTTTCCACATTACTCGTCATTTCCTTCTTGCTATTCTTTTTGTAATTGAGACCCTGATCCTCCCCTTCAATCTGGGAATCATCTTTCCTCCCCTTTTGCTTTGTTGTGCATTGTGTCATTAAATGTCCCTTTCTCTTACATATTTGACAGAAAGTGGTAGCATTTTCATAAGTGATCGGCTGAGTCCAGGTCCCATATTTAGAGTTTAGCTCTATGGTCATAGGGAGAGTCCTATTTATTTCAACATTGACACAAAGTCTAGTGTACACACATCTGGACTTTGTTCTGGTTGTATGATCTATAGTGACATATTAGCCAATAGAATTGTTGATAGTTGTGAAAAAAATTTCATCCCAAAATTCCAAAGGGAACCGTGGCAATCTTACCCAAGCAGGAGTAGACTTATTAAGGTCCAAGTTATGATCAAATCCTAGTTTCCATGAGCATAGGGCAAGAGAATGTGGGCCATACAACCATGGTCCTCCAGTAAGAGTAGCGATCATGTCCTCCCTATTTGTAAAACTAAAAAGGAATAGGCCTCTTGCCATGGTAGTGATCAAAACACTACCCTTAACTTTCCACCTAGATAGAACCCATTTCCTAATCATTTCGATACTAGGACGGAAATAAAAAAACTCACCTACCAATGTAAGGTCCATGGATGCCACGATTTCCTCCACCAGATCATCTGGGATATGCAGGGCCGTGCCCTCTGAGATAATAGGGAGGCTCATCATGCTTTTTGAGGGGAACATCTTTTCACCTGTAAGTGACTTCTTCCATCTATTGGATGGAATATCCACTACCAAATTTTTGAACAGATCCCCAGAGGCACTGCCACCAGCAGTGTCCTCTATTGGATCCGTGATCCCACCGATCACACTCAGGGGGCCCAAGTTGGCAGGAAAAAACTAGTTTCAATGTTTTCCACATGCAGAACCCTAAATTTTCAATGAGAACATTTTTTCCTTATTTGACATATTGTTAGGATGCCATTGGATATATAATATTTGTGTAGTTGCATGTTTAGTACACAAGTGTGTCAAATATATACATGGAAGTTAAGTGGTCATAGTTTTAGGTGTTTCATATGAACATCTTATTCAACAAAAGTAATTCAATCCTCTACCACCACCACCATAGTTGGTTATTACACCTATTTATGATTATTTTACACATGGAATTAATCTACCTATTTAGGCTTATAGTACATATTTATTTAGACAACCTACAAAGGTTCATTCCCTATATAAAATTTAGTTAAATTTCCTCGACAACAAATACTTCAACACCTATTACATCAAAGAGATATTTAGGATTTACAATGACCATTATATATAATATCACATCATAAGTTCATGTTCTATACAACTTAGCATGTTCTAATAGCAAAATGAGCAAATGAATCTCCTACTATACAACATATTTTGGAAGATATCATGATACCTAGAGTCACTCATCATACACATGATCCTATGGGCCATGATTTGGATTAAAATATATCTACATATGACACTTCTCACTCATGAAAGATGATAATTTTGATGTTAGATATAAAATATATACATAACAATCCCATTGATGGAGTCATTGGTTAGACTTTTTATAATTTTACAAAATATTTAAAAAATACAAAAAAAAAAAAATCCAAAAAAAAAAAATTAGAAACTAAGCATAATGTAATCACCTAAAATGGGTATTTGAGTGCTAAGAGTTTTAATTGAGACTACCCATCCATAGCTTAGTCATAAAACCATCCTAGAGCCTATTATTACACTTATCTAGTCTTTATGCATGCCACAAGCATTCCAAGTCATCCCTAAAGCAATCTTAAACCCCCATTTTTTGATCCTGACCCTTCATGCATAGTGTTATGGCAGTTAAACACTAGGACCATAATAAGGACACTATCACCACATGGTGCTAGTGTCCTAAAAATGGTGCTAATGTCCGTTACCTCTATTTTTCCTATATGGATATATTTTTAAAACTAGAACCTCCTAGGCTTAGCCTAGACCTCTTATATCACCTACACATGCATCAAAACAATATAAATACATGAATTTTATCCCTCTAACCACCAAATGGAAATTAGATGCAAATACACATTCAAACTTATAAAATTTGTGCATAATTAAGGTTATCAATTCTTATTCTTCCCTAATTCTACATGCTACCATCTACAACAATCCTAAGCTTAGATTACCTAGATTTCTAGTCTCAAACATATTCAAGTCACTTAAGGCTATTGATTAGCATTATATATAGCTCATTAAATCTCATATAAACTATCCATAAGTTTTGCCTCTTGGTTATTTATTAAATTACATTTAATAGTTAAGGTCTCATATAAGTAAGAAATGAGTGTAATTATCTTTTGTTTATATGTAATACATTGTTGATTTTCTATCTTGTTATTTGTGTCTAACTTAGATGAGATGAGTATAGTTTTGTATACATAAATACATCTCTAGGGTGGGATTGTTTTGAGAAGTCATCAACAATTTTGGCAATAATTTTGAAGACTCAACATAAAACACAATGAGATATGAGATCCTTAGTCAAGCTCTAAAGATTTGCTAGGCAGCTTTGAAGATGTTTGTCATTACTCCAAAGATCCACCCAAGTAGCTTTGAAGATATTATGATGAAGCTACGAAGACCTGTCTAGCTGTTCTTTGAAGACACCTAACCACACTAAAAATGCCCAACTGTACTCTATAAATTAATATACAAACTCCAAAAATATCTATTATACATATATAGATTTTCCCTCTTTATATATCTTCTTTTAGCCATTACTATTCATAGTAATAGTCTAAAAGGATTTAAAAATAAATGTATTTATATTTTTTAAATCCAAACATAATCTTTCTAGATATGTGTTAGTTATACTCAGTCTATTATTAGATGAATCAGTTTCAATGCCTCTTATAAGAGTGGGATCTAAATCTTAGATATTTTATTTTGAATAAGTAGATTTTGCTGTTTAGATCACTAGATTTTGTATTCTAAGAATGGCCATTGAGATGTGATTTAAGTACATGTCTCCTTCTCATTCTATAATAATATTAAAATAAATAATAGAGAGAAAATAAACATCCAAGTGTAATTTTATAGCATCTATATATGTTCTTTTTGATAATGAATTATTAATAAATTACAACATTTTATTTCACTACTGAGTTAAAGTTGATCCTATTATTGGGAAGGATCAAGGGCCCATTTCTCTATGAAGATAAGAATAATTGGTATTTCTAGTTTATATTTTAAAAGTGTATTTCTTTTGATATAGGTATATTTCATTTTAATGAAAGTGTGATTTCATTTTTAACACAAAGTGTGTTTCTTTTAATGTAAGTGCGATTTCATTAAATACAAAGTTTGTTTTAGTTCAATGCAAGTGAGTTTCCTTTATGCAAAGTGTGCCTCTCAATTCTCATAAGAGTATAGTAATAGGAAAGTTTTTTGACTTATCTCCATATTTAGAATCTACCAGGAAATAGTCTAGATAATAATAGGAAACCAACATTCTCACATTCTAAAATACAACATTGTCATACCCAACATACAAGTCAAGTGAGGACATTGTAGTGTCTTATGTTAGGTGTTTAAGTTTTGGATGTTGATGGTGTGAACCGAAGAAGCATTTTAACAAGGAATGCCATAGGGGATATTTAGTTAGCAAAACTTTATAGATTTACATTTTTAAAACATATAATTAGAATCTCGTTTATTACCCTTAGGATTTAGACATCAAAAATAAAGTAAACACCTTCCAAAAAATAAAATCTTAACTCAAATATCCAACATCTCATTGTATATAGCCTTGGACACTGGCCCTAGTAGAAAATGACACCAATCTATTAATTGGTTAAATAAAAGGTATAAAAATAATCTATCATTTTTGGTGTCATTAATAGGGACTCTTAATCAATAATTAATAAGTGTTAGTGAGACCCTATATTAAAGTTATACATGGGAAATTCAAAAACATTCATATACCCAAAAAATACAAAAATAATCAAGGATTCCTTATATTTATGAACTACCTAAGATATTTTCAAGGACAATTTATTTATAAAGACTCCTTAATAAAACAAGAAGAGAGGATTCTATCATTGATGGAAAGATCACAAAGTGAAATAAAGATAATTAAAAGTTGTATACAAACTTTTTTTGATTCCTCCCCTGAAAAAGGTTCATCCTCACAAACAGATCCTACAAGAAGAATTCTATTCAAGTCATCTTCTCCCATAAGAAGAATTGATCATGATAATCCCCTTTTTGGAAAAGTCAGATTTGATCCACAAGATCTACAATAATAAGATCTAATAACCAAAAAAGATTTTGATCCAGTAGAACATAGGTTGAGAACCCAAGAAGAGAACTTGAATTGGATTGATAAAAATAGTTGGTAGAAACTATGAGAGACAATTAGGCACATGTAAAAAACCCTGATAGGTAGCCTCAATAGGAAAAAACTTTTTCCTATCCAATCAAATTGGGTCCTAATGATATAACATCCATGGAAAATATATCACGAGGTAAATCCTCAGAAGATCTAGATCAATTCCTCTTTGAGTTTCAGGTTCTCTATCAAACATATGACTATGTCATTAACAATCAGAGGTTGAAGTTATTCCCATATACACTTAATAATGCAGTCATGAGATGGTTCATGGACCTTAAGGGTAATTATATAAGTACTTGGGAAGAAATGGAAACTACATTTCTTGATAAATATCAGGATTATTGTAGAGTTAGAGAATGAAAATAATATTTTTTCAAGATAAAATAAAATGAAGATGAAACCTTAGAAGATTACCTTGATAGGTTTATATTTGCCCATAAACAGAGTGGTTACCAACTCATAGATGAGCTCATTAAAATAGTCTTTCTTAAAGGCCTAGATGATGATGCATGTAATGATTTGAACCTAATAGAAAGGGTGACATTGACAAGTTAACCTTTCATCAGATTTCAACATTATGTACTAACTATTCTAGGACAAGACCGAGCATAATGAAATTATGGTTAGGAAAATCACTTGAATTTGGCTAATTAATGAAAGAATTTTATAATTTCAAAATAGATATTCTAGTATAATTAACAACCAAATTAGATGGTCTCAAAGCAAAGGCCAATGCCACCAATGCCGAACAGTTGTCAATATATTATTCTAGATGTAGGCTTAAACACACGATAAAATATTGTCCTTTAGATAAAATAGAGGTATGTGGTATTTATGACCTAGACCATGACACCATGAACTGTAATCATCTTCCTACCATGAGAAACTAGGAAAAATAAGTAATACATGCATTTTAGGAAGTAAACTTTATCCAAAGATAAGGACACTAGTACTACCAACCTCAAAATCAATTTGGTCCAAGATTTTCCCCCAATCCATGGACGATACAATGGGATGGACAAGTCACAACATAAATGTGGGGACCACCACCACAACCATAACCATGGGGTACTCAAGAATGGATGCCATAGATGTGGGGGATGCCTGAAAATATTTCAAAACCTTAGGCACAATAGCAAAACCAATAAACACATTAGATACATTAGTCACCACCTCAATGGCCAAATCAATAATGATCTCATAATCAAATGCAGAGAAGGTTTTCTCCATATCAAGCTTTGATGCCTTCATAACCTAAGCCACCACTAATTGAGAATTAGATTAAACAACCATAATTAACTACCCAACCAATGGCAAATACTAAGAATAGGAAACATACTCTTGTTTATGGAGCTAACTATGAAAGTAGTGTTGTAAGTAGTTTAACTAAGTTTAATAATATGTAGCTCAGGTTAGGAAAGGTATTAGGAGATTAACCCATTACCATAATTAAAATTTAAAATGATGAAAACATCCTTAAGTCACCTATAGTCTAAGAACCAAATGAAGACAAGGTAGAAACTAGCACAACTCCAATCACACTAATCATAATTCAAGTTCTCCCTATTGTTCTATTTCTTGAGAGACTTAAAGAAGAAAAACCTAGGGAGGATTTTGAATTGATGCAAGGATTAAGAGAGATGAAGATATAAATTAAAATGTTAAGATATATTAATGATATTCCTAAATTAAATCAAATAATTAAAGGATTTTGATCAGCAGGTAGAAGGAAATAATATCCTAAAATAATTTAGGTAACTAGCAAAATTATTGATTTACTAATAGGAAACATATTTATTCTCAAATATGGAGACCTTGATAGTCCCATAATGACTGTGACAATTAGAAACGAGTCCATACCAAATGTTCTTGCATATTTAGGTGCTTCCATCAATATAATGAATATCAAAATAGTAGAATCTTTATCCCTCATAGGGCTTCAGTCTACTACTACAATTTTGTAAATGGAAGATCAATCCATTGCCATGCTTGAAGGAACCATAAAAACTGTTCTAGTCACCATAGAATATTGAGAATACCTTGTAGAATTCATAATCCTTTAACCTAAACCTAATAAGGTAGGGTATCCAATTATTCTTATAAGACCCTTGTTAACTATAGTCACAACATGAATTGACTGTATATTTGGTAATATGAATTGAATATATAAGGGTGGATAGAACTAAACAAAATTATAATAGTGTGTCTTATTTATCGATGGTTACTATAAAATAACATGTCCAAGAATTTAAGGAATAGATAATATAAGATTTGGATAAATACAACCTAACTCCAAATTTTTATAGCCTAGCTCTGAAGTTTGATAGCCTAGCTTTAAAGTTTGAAAGCCTATCTTTGAAGACTAATAGCTTAGCTCCAAATAATGATAGCTTAACTTTGAATACTAATAACTTAGCTCAAAATATGAACAATCATGAATGGAAATAATTTATATTCACTACTAATAATGAAGACAACATCATAAGTCCACCAAACATGTTATTTACTCTACAAAATATCCAACAAATCATAGTTGATTAGGCTTAAGAGGGACATAAATCATTTTAAAATACTTTTCATTGTCCACTTACTAATATTCTCTCCAAAAGTGAAACCTTTTCCAAGGATATGGTTATATTTCACACATTACTACTACATCCATATCCATTGAATATTTTGATGAGTGAATACAAGCAAGTAAATTCCATCATTCTAGGTACTAAACAAACTACAATCCAACATTGTAAATTAATGAATATCAATAGCTGGTTAAATAAATAACAAGATAGTCTAGTGTTTTATGTATTGATATGACACACAAAATCCTTCATTTGGGATTATAGTGATATGAAAAGAATCCATCCTAGTGTTTGTACCCATCACATTTACACCAAATTTGTTAGACCAATTAGATAACCACAACAGATAATTAACCTAGCCTTGAAAGTAATCATAAAGATAGAGATAGAAAAACTATTGGTAGTTAGTTTCATTTACCCCATATTTGATAGTCAATGGGTTTCACCTCTAGTCATTATACCTAAGAATAATGGAAAATGGAGAGTCTGTATAGATTATAGAGAATTGAATAAAGCCACTATAAGAGATTACTTTCCTTTGCCCTTTATTGATCAAGTTTTGGATAACTTGGTAGGAAAACAATACTTTTCTTTCTTATATGGGTTCAACGGATACAATCAAATCAGAATATCCCTTGAAGATCAAGATAAAACTACATTTACCTACCTGTGGGGAACATTTACTTATACAATCCTTCCTTTTGGATTGTTCAATGCACCTGCTACCTTTCAGAGAGAAGTATTAGCTATAGTTTCTAATCTTACAAATGATTATGTAGAAGTATACATGGATGACTTCACTATCCATGAAAATGCATTTGATGAATCCTTGAGTAAATTAAATAAAGTGATCACCAGATGTGAATAACACTAATTATCCTTGAGTCATGAGAAATGTGTAATAATGATTGATGAAGGGATAGTTTTTTGACATCATATCTCTTTTAAAATAATAAAAATGGATCCCAAGAATATTGAGGTAATTTATAGTCTCTCCATTCCTTAAATACAAATATATGTCAAAAAATTTCTCAACCATGTTGAAAACATTAGCAAAATAGTTGCACCTATGTTTTCCTTACTAACAAAAGACAATGAATTTGTATGGAATGATAAGTGTCAAGAAGATTTTGAAAAATTTGTTAGAAATATTGTCATTGATGTTAAAGGTCTAGCATTATTGGTGATAAAGGGCCCATAACATTTATTGGTATTTTTAATATTCATATCTTGGCTAATGTGTGTTGATATATATTTAATATTAACAAATATATTTTTGGTTGCATAAAAGTCAAAAGAGGGCCCATGGAGAAGTCAAAGATTCATGGGGTAAAGACAAAAGAGGAATGGGATACATTTTCCCATGAAGAGTCATCTTGAATAATTTCAAGAGTCACCAAGTGAAGACAAAAGAGGGTATGACACATTTTTCCATAAAGAGTCATCTTAAGGAATTTGAAAGGTCATGAAGACAAAGACAAAAGGGGAAAGGATGAATTTTCTCATGAAGGGTCACCATGTGACTTTTAAAATGAAAGGATATAAAGGATAATGCAAGTTTGACACCATTTTCCATGAGGGTTGAAGGGACACAAAGGGTGAATGCCAAAGGTCATTTAGAAAGCTATAAATAAAGGCTTGAGAAGCCATTTGTAATATGCAAAATAGGACATGGTTTGTATTTTTTTTTATATAAGAAAAGAGAAGAGAATAGAAAGAGATATTATAGAGTTCTATCATTTGTTGAGTAAGAAATATTAAGAGATAGTTGTGTTTTATACATAAGAGGGGTTGGTGCTCACAAATAATTATTGTGTTGGTGCTCAAAAAAGGGGTTGGTGCTCCTGCAAGTTGGTGCTTACAAAATTTATAATCTGAGTTGGTGCTCTTTCATATACTTGAGATTGCTCTCTCTCTCTCTCTCTCTCTCTCTCTCTCTCTCTCTCTCTCTCTCTCTCTCTCTCTCTCTCTCTCTCTCTCTCTCTCTCTCTCTCTCTCTCTCTCTCTCTCTCTCGTGTGGTGCATATTGATTTTAGTTTTATTGCATATCTTGAATGAATGGTTAAGTGGAATTTGATTAAGTAAAAGATTTATAAGATATATGATATACTGATTCACCCCCCCTTTAGTATATCTCATGCTTAACAACATTAAAAAACAAACTTATGACTGCTCTAATTTTGAAAGGATCTAATTGGGGATAGTCTTTTCATATTTATACTAATGCTTCCAATAATGCACTAGGAGCAGTTCTAGGACAAAGAGATGAGGAAGGAAAAATGTATTCCATTTATTATATCAACAAGAATCTTACTCCCATAGAGAAAAACTACACTACCATAAAATAATAATTTCTTATTGTTGTTGTTATTGTTTATGCCATAAAAAAGTTTAGTCATTACATTACTAGTTATCAGGTATTTATTTATTCTGATTAATCAACTATTAAATACTCAATGAATAAACTAGTAGTAGGTGGGAGAATTATTAGATGGCTACTGTTGTTTCAATAGTTTGACATTACCATTGTAGACAAACCTAGAAAGTATAATATTATTGTTGACTTTTTATCTAGATTGATCACTACAAGGGAAGATGAACCTAAGGAGGATTCTTTTCAAGATGAAAAACTATTTTCTATATCTACATACTCCCCATGATATGCACACATGGTAAATATCTTGGCAACAGGGAAGTTTCCCCATTCTTTTAATTTTAAAGAAATCAAAAGTTTAATCATAACTAGTTTTCATTTTAAATAGTTTAAGGGCATGTTATTTAAAACTAGACCTAATCATGTACTTTGTAGGTGTGTCAGAGAAGATGAAGTATTTGATATCTTAAGAGGATGCCATAGTGAACCAGGGGGAGGAAATTATTTAGCAAAAAAGATCACTTATAAGATTCTTAGTGCAATTTATTATTGGCCATCTCTTTATAAGATTGTAAAAAGGTTTGTATAGAAATGTGATCTTTGCCAAAGGATGGGTAAGCCCACTCTATCCTCAAAAATGCCTCTCCATCCTCAAATAGTTTTAGAATCATTTGAGAAATGGGTTTAGATTTTATTGGACCAATCAACCCACCATCTCAAAGAAAATATTATTTGTTAGTATGTATGGATTATGTTATTGAGTGGACTGAAGTGCAAGTACTCACCTTTGCTTGAGAGAAATGGTTTTTGATTTGCTATATCATAGGATCATGTTGAGATTTGGAGCTTCTAGATATATTATTTCTAATCAAGGGCCTCAATTCATGTCTAACATGATTAAATTTTTTATAAAATTTTACCAAATCAATCACCATAATTCAACACCATATCACCCCCAAGCTAATGGGCAAGTGGAATTCAAGAATCAAGAGCTTGAAAATATTCTGACCAAAATAGTGAATAGAAGTAGGAAAGATTGGAAAAATAGAGTACATAACGCAGTTTGTGCATATAATACAAAATGGGAGACTACCACAAGATTATCTCCATATGAACTTGTGTTTAGAAAGAAACCTTTATTGTTAATAGAATTTGAACTACAAACACTAAATATAATAACTAATATAGGAGTTAATCTTGATGAAGGACAAAATAAAATAATCATGCAACTGAATGGGCTGGATGAACTAAGAATGGATGCACTCACTCAAACAAACATGATCCATAAGTAGAAAAAATAGTGGCATGATGTTCATATCAGATAAAAATAGTTTTAATAAAGTGATTGGGTGCTTCTATTTGATTTCAAATACCAACATTACAAAGATAAACTCAGGACAAGATGGTTGGGGCCATACTTGATCAAAACTATCCATAAAAATGGCTTTATCCAACTTCAACCAATTGATGGTGACCAAAGGACACTTTTATTCAATGGTCATAGAATTAAAGTGTATAGAAGACCTCTCAATAAGGAATAATTCATTAAATATAATCAATACCAATTTGACCTTATGGAAGAACTTGGTTGTTCCACTAAGGCTAAATGATCTTTGTAGAAGACATCTAATAAGGGATATTTTTGAAAACTATCAAATTGTGGTTCTCCTCCCTTAAAAATTTTAAAATATTAAAAAAATATATAAAAATGAAGAATAAAAATGTATAAAATAAATAAAATAAAACCACTAAAAAGTGAAAATTAGAAATGACACTTTTCTGATGAAACTTTTACAATAAATATGAACTATTGTCTTGCCAGCTAACTTATCTTATCAAAATTGTTTATCCTTGCAGGATATGTGGAAAATTTAAGAGATAATCATGGATCCTTAAAGTATAAGTATAGTTAAAATTTCTTCCCAATAGGTTAGACATTTTTTGTTTTATGTTCTTCATGTATGACCATTAGGCAGACAACACTTCTAAATATGGATAATTTTATTTGATGCCACTTGGATTTGATTGAGGATAGTACTATTTCCTAGTTTCAAGACTTGATTTGGGGTTATTCCTAAGACCTTTTCAAAAGATAATTCTTAATGTGAAAATAAATGCAAGTTTCATTTCAAGTGCCACCAAGTATGATCTCTCATGTCATGTAATTGATGTTGACCTCAAAAAGCACTCCCTCATTAAATTTTTTCTTATTGTAAAGTACTTGGCCATCATATACACTATAATTACACACATACCACTGTTTTATCCCTTTATTTATATTTATTACTGCATCATGTCCCAACTTCCTTTCCATACTCAGTACTCTATGTGATTTTGAACTTAGTTTTGTATTATGCAAGCAATTTTTTGAGAATACTATAGACAACTATGACGATGGAGGGTAAAAATAAGAGAAGTGAACCAGAGTAAGAAAAACTTCTTTTACAAGATGAATCTACCAGGGTTATTTTTTAAACAACAAGATGGCTCAATTTATTAAAGACATTCCAAGGTTTTCATGAGAAAATTGTTCAAGAATTTTTACAAAAATTTGATGAAGATCATTCTATAGTCTAGGGTGAACATATTCCTATTGATTCCTCTGTTATAAATGAACTTTAAAGGATTCCTAAAAAAGGCATGGTTTTTACTAATAAATTGAGTTTTGTTGATCTGATTTAAATGTTCATTGATGGCAATGAACCTTATCCAAAGTTAGCTAAGAATCCACAAGGCATTGCTAGAGGGATCACTTGGGACAGTCTTCCACCTCCATGACATAATGTAGCATATTGGATCATGAAATACCTCACTTGTGATGGATAGTTATATATGGTTAGAGGTGAAACTATGTGAATTCTCATTCATATGAAGAAAGGAGCTACCAAACTTGAGTGCCATATAAACCTACCTTCTTATCTTCATCATGTTATCCATCAGGTAGCTCAAAAATTGAAAAGGGGTTTTGGGATAATTAAACATCATGGTTTAATTCATCTCATATATTGACACCATTTTTTGAATAAACCAAAGGGTGAGGAATCTTGGTATTTATTTATTTATTTGAAATTAGTCAAAACTCTTGGAAAGAAATTACGTCATGTTTCTCTTCCTATGATAGCAAGAATAGAGGAAGGCCCATCTTCGGTGCCTATAACTCTAAAGATGGTACAAAAGAGGTCAAAAAGGAAAATGAGGGTTTCATCAAAAAACCCTACCCCATCTGTCAAAGCCTACTGAATTTGTTGGTTAATTCTACAAGAGGAAGAAGAAGGTGAGGTACAAGCAACTAAAATTTTGGGTAGTTTAAGCTTTACTTCTCCCACACAAGTTATAGATGTTGAGTAGATAGTTGAAGAAACACAAACCTATATACACGATATTAAAACTAAAGAAGAAATACCCTTACCTTCCATAGTTGACAAGGTTAAATCTTCACTCATTGAATAAGCTTCAACTTCTCCTTAGCATGTTCATAAAGACAAAGATTTATAGCATGATATGACCTTGTCATGATATGAAGAAACTATTTAGTACAACAAGTAGAGTTGGATTTTATTAGATTGACCTTGCAAGGCAAGGACCAAACTATTTCTGGTTTAGAAAGGTGATATGAATATTATATTACCCATGTCTGAGCACAAGACATGATTACAATAGTAGTTAATGCTAAACAAACTAAAATTCATAATCAATTATTTTCATAATCACATGAACTTGGCACTTTAAAAAATTCTATTTCTAGTAAGGATGCTCAGATTGATAATTTAAAACATTCTATTGATAGTAAGGATGCTCATATTGATAATATAAAACACTTTGTTGCTAGTAAATATGCACTACTTGGTCAATGAAACACTCACATATAAGAGCTGACAACTCAAAATGCTAAGTTATAAGCTGCCATACAAGCTATGTAGAGGGAAATAAGGGAGATAGATGTATCGTCTAAAGGAACCATAAGAGATATTCCTCCTTTTCCTCTACCCTTTCATGAGATTATTTCAATTTGGAAGAAATTTTAGAACAAGATTTAGAAGTTAGAAGTAGAGAATGCCAAAATCAAAACATAGTCTTAGCAACATTTGTCATAGGTGCATACTTCTATTCAAACTATTTGTGAAGTTGATAAAAAAATATTATCTTGCATAAAACATTCTTCTATGTATGTTTTAATTATTCATAAACAATTTTATAAGTGACAAATTCAATTGATTTCTGTTAGTTTTATCTTTGTAACACGTTATTAGGACACTAGTCTAGATTTTTGGTTAAATTATTTGTGGAAGAAACACAATTATGTGCTTTCCTTTCCACTAAGAGAAATAAAATTGCTTGAGAACAAGCACATAATTGATTCCTACAACTACAAAATACTACAAGCTTATGTATAAGACCCTAATTTTTAGAAGCTTGTAATCTTCTTGCTACCTTCCAGCCTTTATATCACATGTATATGAAAGATAAGTATCATGAGTTGTTAAGAGAAAATGTAGCATCCTTTTGAGCTTTTGTCAAACCAATATTCCTCTAGTTTTATCACAACTAGTATGGCTAGATGGGAGACTTTGATTGTTGACTTGAAATGCAAGGAAGTCATGACTCCCACTACCATCATTTGGAGTATCCAAAGAGCTAGGGAACTTGCTCATATTATCACTTAGCTATTAGAAGAAAGGTCAGATGTTTGGATTGGCATGATAGTTAGGCCACCCTTTCTTCTTTATCCCATGTCTCCTTGGTAGAATTGGCATAATAAGTTAGAAGTAGATTTTTAAGCATGGTTACGCACTATGGTAAGAGATTTGGGGTTTTTGCTTGGAAATAATTATCATTAGGGACATCATTTTCAAATTTATGATCTCAACCAGTGGTTAGAATTAATATTCTTGGATTAAAGAATACTTCTCCCCTAGTTTACAAGAGGATTTGTAAAAGGTAAAGTGTGGGGGAAAATGATGAACATTCTATATAGCTCATTATATCTCATATAAATTATCCATAAGTGTTACCTCTTGGTTATATATTGGATTTAATTTAATAGTTAAGGTCTCATCTAAGTAGGAAATGAGTGCAATTGTCTTTTGTTTGTATGTGATACATTATTGATTCTTTATGTTGTTATTTGTGTCTAACTTGGATGAAATGAGTATAATTTTGCATACATAGATACATCTCTATGGAAGGACTTTTTTGAGAAGTCATCAATAGTTTTGACAACACCTTTTTGGCAATAGTTTTGAACACTCAGCATAGAACATAATGAGTTATGAATATCCTTAGTTGAGCTCCAAAGATTTACTAGGTAGCTCAGAATACATTCTATTAAAGCTCCAAATATCCACCCAAGTAGCTTTGAAGACATTCTAATGAAGCTCCAAAGACCTATCTAGATGTGCTCCAAAGATGCCTAGACACTCTTTGAAGATGCCCAAATATACTCTATAAATTAATGTAGCAACTCCAAATATATCTACTAAACATATATAGGTTTCCCCTCTTTAGATATATTATTTTAGGAAATACTATTCATAGTAATAGTCTAAAACAATCCAGATATAAATGTATTTATATTTTGTAAATATGAACATAATATTTTCAAATATATGTTAGTTATACTTGGTCTATTATTAGTTGAATTAGTTTCAATGCCTCTTATAAGTGTGGGATCTGATTCTTAGATATTCTATTTTGAATAAGTGGATTTTTCTATTTAGATCACCAAATTTTGTATTTTTTGAATGGTCATTGAGATGTGCTTTAAGTACATGTCTCCTTCTCATTCTAGAATAATAACAAAATAAAGAATAAAGAGAAAAGAAACATCCTAGTGTAATTTTTTATCAACATTCATAGAATCTATATATGTTCCTTTTGATAATGAATTATTAATAAAGTGCATCATTTTATTCCACTACTAAGTTAACATTGATCCTATTTTAAAGAAGGAGCAAGGGCCCACTTTTATTTGAAGATCAAGATAATTGATATTTATAGTTTATAGTTTAAAATTGTATTTCTTTTGATACATGTATATTTCATTTTACTGCAAGTGTGATTTCACTTATAATGCAAAATATGTTTCTTTTAATAGAAGTGTGCTTTCATTAAATACAAAATTTGTTTCAATTCAATGCAAGTGAGTTTCATGTTCTCACTTAGATTTTCACCCTTTGAGGAGATGTCTCAACTCTCCTCATCCAAGTGGCATAATAGAAACACCTCTAGGCTATGGGTAACCTAAGAATGAGGTGAATCTATAGATAGGAGCTCCCTTGATGTACCTCTTTTGGATCACTAATACACATATGATTGTAAGGGAAAAGGGAGAGAAAACTAAAACTAAACTATCCTAAGGGATGTGATATACCAAATTGATTGATGACTACCAAGCAACTTCAAGTCACTCATGAGACCAAGAGACTAACTAAACATACACTTCTCTAATCTGAATCTTCTCACATTAGTATTTCATTATGAGTTTGTGATGAATGTTTAGGCTGTGAGGACTAGACAAGAGGCCTAGAATGGAACTAGTGAATAGAATAACTCACTCAACCTTGACACTTCATATAAAACTTCACATGACCTACAAGAATAATCTTTCAAGATGCAAATAGGTGAGATAATGAGACAATAATGTTAAGGAAATAATAGTCATCACTAGGCAAGATCAATCATTCAAGTGAACACACTATGAATAGTCATATAAGAGGTAAAATTATTAGTAGTTATTCATTCATGGTATGTAAATGATTAGGGATTTTCCATACTTAGGTGGAGCATAATTTGTAAAGGCCAAGATGGCTAGTTCTTATAGAACTTGAGAGAGAGAAGAAAAGAGAGAAGTACAAAGGTCATAAGGACACTTTTTATGCTAAAAAGAGTTACATATGAATGGGAAGAGAGTTTAAAATTTATCATGCAAAGATAGGAATCAAAAGTGTCAATCCAAGGCATAAAAATCTTGAAATGTGGCATGAAATTCCCTTTGCTAGCTCATAAAACTAGCTTCATGATTTAACCCTATTTGAATATCCCAAAACTAATTAGGGATAGGTTTAGTTATTAGATTGAGAAGGAATGGTTTTAGACATGATTCTCCATGCATTAGTTGCATTCCTAGTCATATGGAATCTTTTGTAAGTGAACCATCACTACCTGCAATCAAAGACACTCGTCTTTCACACACCTTACACACTTAGATTCCAAAAATTCATCAGTTTTCCATGAAAATTAATACAAGGGATTAGATGAATCTTGGAAAGACCCAACATAGCCTTAGAAGCATTAGGTACACCTTAAAATCAGTTTACTTGAAGCTTTTCACCCTTCTCACTACCATATTCATTATGCCAATTTTGAATGGCTAAGATGAAGCTATTTGTTGAGGCACCTATGAGTTTTTATGAAGTAATAAACTGTTATGTGGAGTTATCTTAAGTCCCGGTCTTCCCCTCCATGTGATTGACATATTTAGACTCCTTATAGAACTTGTAAAACTCATAAAACTATAAAAAATACTATATTTTGTACTTCATATGTACAATTCCATATAGTACAATAGGATGGGGAGGAAGAGTCTCCTACAACATCTAATCATCATTATAGGAAAAATATGCCATTTGGGTGCACTAATTTATTCATAAAAATTTGACATTAAAATATTAATTAAATGCCAAAAAATGATTTTGTATGACACTATATAACTCCTCCTATCCCCTTGAGTCTCCATGCAAAGCATCCAAGTAGATATGGGCATCTAAAGTTACCCTATCAAGTTTGATTCTTCATGTTGCACAAGCCTAATATAGCTTTAAGCCCAAAAATGTATTTCTTGTGATTTATATACAAGTTATAAGTTTATAAAAATCTATGATACAATAATAATCATGATATAATAGGTTATAATTCCTACCCAAGGCTATAAGTAGCATTGACCTTACATATGGTCTCTAGGCCTAAACATGCCTAATAGGCTTAATTGTAACCCTTGTAGGTTTGGACTACTCTATTTAGTTTCATCCATTTTTGTAAGGTGTGTCATGTTTGATTAAATTTTTACCCAATTTCCAAACCTATTTTCAAATTCTAAATAGCTCCTGGTTCACTTGGTCATTCCCTCTCTTAAAACTGTAGAGTTTGTGCATAAGGGGAGTGCCCTCTATTTGAGACAAAACAGAGGGAATTTTCCCTATTTTATCATACCTAAATAATGTTGGAGGGTCTTATTAAAGTGGTGAGGACATAATACACCATAATTAAGCCTTTTATCAGGTCTTTTATCCCCAAAACACCTACAAAATCTAAAACAAACCCTTGGGAAGGTAGACTGTGCAGTTTTTTTTTTAATGTAGACTGTGTATGATTGAATGGGGATCCTTTTTCCCTATTTATATGATATTGGTATATCATGGAGTAGTTATTATCCCTTTATAAGTTTTTTTAATTCTTACCAACCTTATTAATCATCTACATCTACATTCTCAACCATGCTTTGCTCTATTAGGTCTAACTGATAGGTTGATACAGTTTGTATATCTCTCCTACCTGTAGGTGCATGTCACACTTTTAGAGTTGTTTACCTTGATGTAAGGTGTTATGAAACCCATAATACTATATAATATTCATTTTATTCACCTATACCATGTATTTTTTATGTCAGGGACCTAGAATAATCATCAACTAAGTCACTATTAGCTACAATCAAACATAGTCAATTGTGTTTGGACTAAAAAGATCTTGTAGGTATTTATGTCTGAATTAGGCCGTATTTACATGTTTGATGTCCCTCTTGAAGTTATAAAAACCATGATATAGCCATAAATAATCATATTAAACTTGGAGTGAGGTCTGTTATCAAGGCTATATAGCTCATTCTTCATGGTAACCCTACAACCAACCTATAGGTACACATTTTGTGATGAACAGAGACATGTAGGTAGCATTGTGGGGTCATATCCTATGAATGAATTATATGGATGATCCTTGAAAATAATTAGTTTAATTTTAAAAATTTAAGACAATCTACCATAAATATATTATTATACACTATCACCTTGGGAAGTAATGACACTCAATCATTCAAATCCTATAGATAACAATAAGGAGATTTAATGTTCAAAAGGCAACTTTGGGGTACTCAGCTACTGTCTTCCATTAGGTATATGTCCTTAATATTTTACAAAGTTCATATCATATATATAGGATTCAAGGTGTGGTCATTTATATGTATCAAATCCTTTGGAAACCCTCTCATATGGTATTCATAAAACCATCAGGTGCTTTATTTTCACATTTTGGGGATTAAATCCCAAAACTTAGTCACTTCACCTTGATCAAGGTTTTCACTCCCATTTGTCAACCTAACACTTCAAGCATGAATTAAATAATATAAAAAAAATATTAGGAATCTAAATAAATTTTTATCATGCTTCAACTTCCCCATACAAGTACCTTCCTAACTCTATGGTGTCACCTGTAGGTGGCCATTTTCATGTATAGGCAACAAGTGTAGAATTACAGATAATGTGCATTATTTTTTTATGCCCATGAGTTTTATACTTATATAAATATCACCAATTATAATATTCACACTTAAAAATGTTTGAAATGACCACTAAGGCTCTCATTATAGCATGACATCATCATGAGATACCTATGTGTACACCTTGAATGGTATGCAGGCAATATATGTGAAATGGTCTATGTGTGTAAGGGATATAATTTAATAGTCACTTAATATATTATAATGATGTTGTAATAAAACATTATGATGTTTCAAATCTTAATTAAAGCTTTAAAACCCCATTTTCAATGTGATATCCTTCTATAAAGATGCCTGCAAATGTACCTTCATGGCTGCCTAACTATATATGTTGCATATGACTGCAAAATCATGGAATGTTTCTTAAAAAAAGAGATTAAATGATAAATGGGAACAATAGTACATCATAAAATTTAATATTAACCTATAAAAACTCAATTAAGTCACCATCAAATCATGAAGATTCTAAAAATGATGTAAATCTACATGTAACATAGAATGATGTCTTCTCTTACAAATTTGAGGTATTTAGCTTATACAAACACCTTGAAACATGAAACCAAGCATGAGAAACATAATGGGGTATATTAAAAATTATTTTAAAACCATATCAATAACTATATTGTACAAAAATTTCCACACAAGAGCAAAACCTATAGGGTATAGGAAACATTGAGTAGAAAAACACAATCAACTTGTTAGAGATGGTTAATAAAGCAAAATTGACAAATATTTGAAATATTATTATGTAAGTTAATATATATTAGTTTAATTTCACATCTTGAAGGAATTTTGTCTAAAACGTCTCCAACTATCTGTACGAAGCACAAACTTACTGACTGGTTCTGTGTGTCTAAAAGAGAGAAGGAGTAGAATGGGTTTAGCTCAAAAATGTCAGTTTTAGAGTATTTCAAGCATGTAAATGAATCTAAGTAATCTTAATAGTCATCTCAAAACTTTATCCCACATATCAAACTCCCTTATGGGCTATACAAGTGCCAAACTCTTCTTTTTTCAATTGATTTCTTGATTTTCATTTAGATAACTTGCAAGTTTCAGATGAATTGACATTTTTAATAGGGAATATGAATTATTGGAAATTTTAAATGAAAATAGGACACTTGAACACCTTGAAAACCATGCCACTTGCATTTAATACCCCTAATGCCTACTAAAGGACTCAAAATGACATATTGACTAATTAGATCATGACCAAGACTAAAAAGGAATTAAATTACATAAAATGAGATATAATATACCCCATGAAAAAATATTAAACCCTTAAAACATATAAAAATCAAGTTTTTACCTACAGAGGTCCCAATTTGACCTACAATGTCAAATTTGGTCAACATTTACTTTATGCAAAGTGTGCCTCTCAATTCTCATAAGAGTGAAGTAATAGGAAAGTTTGTTGACTCATCTTCATATTTAGAATATATGAAGAAGTAGTCTAGATAAAAATAGGTGACCAACATTCTCACGTTCTAAAATACAACATTTTCCTACCCAACTAGACAAGTCGAGCGAGGATGCTATAGTGTCTTATACTAGATGTTTAAGTTTTAGATGTTGACGGTGTGAATCGAAGAATATTTTTAACAAGGAATTCCATAGGGGATATTCAATTAGAAAAACTTTCTATATTTACTTTTATGTAACATAGAATTATAATCTTATTTGCTACCCTTAGGATTTAGACAACAGAGAAAACATCATACAAATAATAAATTGTTAACTCAAATATCCAACATCTCATTAGATATAGCCTTGGACACTAGCCCTAGTATAAAATGACACTAATCCATTGATTAGTTAAATGAAAGGTATAAAAACAAGCTATCATCCACTATCATACTAGTTTTACTTGTACTTGCACCACCACTTAGGTGGGGAGAACTACATCAGACTTGATCTCTCCTTTGAGTATTGGTATGTAGGAAAATATCATCAAATAGATGCCATAACAACATGGAGGATTATATTTAGCTAACAAAATAAATCATAGTAGACAAAATATAAGGTTTCATAACTCATGCATGTAGGAATAGATCTCAAAGATCCAAATATAGGTGCACATGAAAGCTCAGGATAGTCTTGCATGGAGGACACTATTTCCACATTTCTAACAATGACACTACTATCCAATTATGGCACTAATATCTAAGAGGGGTTATGACACTAGGATCTAGTTTATGACACTCATATTGAATTCCAACTCTTTTTCTAACACCTAGATCATCTATCTCAGTTTTTTTAGCTAAGTTCTTATTTGCACTATTTATTACTATTTTTATAAAAGTCAAAGCTTGTCTATTCTTTTACAAATTAGTGGATGTATTTATTACATATCATTTCCCTAATTTAGTCTAATAAGCTCTTTAGAAAACATAGGATTTACATTCATTAAGTCCTAAAAGGTTAAAACATTTAGTGAACTCAACTTACTTCAAATATTGCACAAACCTTAACCCTAATTAACCCTACTATTTATATTTCCAACCTTATAAGACACACACTCAAATTTTAGATCCATATATCTACTAATTTTTTTTCATATAATCATGATCACAATTATAGAATAATTTTATCACTTTTTGATGCAAAGTCTAATACTTTCATTTGCATGCTTGTTCCGTTTAATTAATAATGAAATCAAAAAAGACATAAACACATGTATAGATGATGATTTATATCAATTAAAATGTACGTCATATTTCATTCGATCTCTAGCATGTTATTTTTCTCTTATGCATAATTTAATTAAGAATTAAATACTTACATACATAAAATATCTATTACATAAGCTAACATCCAGGTTTCAATTTTCAATGTCATATCTTATACACAGGAAAGAATATCATTCTCCTCCTCATCTCCATGAGTGTGATAGTTAGTTCCCCTCCAACTAGGTACATGTTATCACTCCTTCATGAGATGAAACAACCTATACCATTATCACTAATCCCCATCCTTAACATATTAACAACTCTTCCCTACAAGGTGTTTGCCTACATGTTCAATCAAAAGAAACTAGGATTTGCACTTGTGAGACTCTAAAAGATTAGATTATCAATATGAGTAATCTAATATAATATTTATAGAATCAAAATCAATTATTATGTGAATAGGTCACATTATTATAAAATCACATTACATGTACACAGTCTTCAGAATATGCTAGCATAAACCATGTATATGCATCTATATCTAGCAAAGTTGTGCTTAACACTCTTTCATATCTAAATCATAAATCATAACAAAGTACATCTACAATTAGTGACTCAAAAATCATTCAAAGATAAAAAAAGAGTTCAAATGAGGTACTAATGGAAAGGATTAAATATATGTTGATCAACCTACCCCCTCTACACTTAGTAAGGAGATCCTAATATTATTGTGCATATCATAGAATGCATGGGCACCACACTGATTCATGTTTAGCATTGAAAAGGAAAATACAAAAAATAATGGATATAAATGATTCAAATATTGATACATAATACAAAAAACAAATAATGGCACATATAAAAATTAAAAGGGTCAAATTTAGAAATAATACAAAAATGGTTACCATAACAAAAGGTTCACACAACATAATCATAACAAGAAATAATACAATAAACATAGGTAAAACAAGAAAAAAAATGCAATTCTACCTCTCCAAAATGAAGCTCAAATTTAAAAGCAATATGTGTTTGGCCAATAATATCTTCAATAGTTTGATTATCATAGTTAAGGTTTGGACAAGTAGGCCGAAAGCATCACTACGCCTATTCTAGCAGCTGATAATGTTGGTTAACAAGGTTCAAGATTTATTGAATATCCTAAGGCAAATCATTCACATATATAATTTATCAAGGCAAAAAGTCCAGATACACAAAAAAATTTATAAAAAGAGCAAGAACTTAATTTTCAAAGTCAAAATCATGCTAAGCCAAAAAACATTATCAAAATAGGATTTTTAGCACAAGAGCCTCTAAAGTCTTATGCCTATAATAAGCATCATTTCATAGGGAAAAATCAAAATAAATATTCCAAAACACAATTCATAAAGGTAAACTCTATAGTATGAGGTAATTACCTCTAACATTCTAGGATATTATGATTTCAATGATGAATAATACTCAAATTGATACTACAACACTACTCAACTCCAACATAGCAATCACACTGCATGAGAGATTACCATTCCTATTTTTAACACAAGCCACATTGACAATGAGTCTTCCATTAAGACTCATCAATTATTATTATTCATCCCTCATTGTACATACTTTCCTTATATCTTACTCCTTGTACATATTTCATTTTCATGTTGCTTGTACATAGCTTATATATAGAAAATACAAAAATAATATAATATGTCAAAAACACAAAAAATGTCAAATAATTACTCATAAAACACAAAATTATAGATTGTATGCATTGCTATGTTTACATATCTTATATTTTCCAGACACTACATATGTTAGCTATCTTAGTATAATTGGTTTTATCGTACATACATGCTTTAGTTGTTCTTATTGAGTGTTGGTAGATTGTTACATGACTTAGGTCCACTATAGTGATTTAGATTTACTATTATCTACTCACTAGGGGAATATACACTGATAAATGGGGTCTTCACTTGACACATTCACTCACTCAGGGGCACCCTATACATAATTTTGATTATCAAGTTCTATCTTTCCATTCTCTACATCTTAGCTTTAGCATTGTTATATCTTACTATTGATCATGTTACACTTACCTAGATTTTTTGCTAACTATTACTAAATTAGACTCAAAATGTATGCATCCTAGATTTTACGTAGATTCTTATTCCATATTTGTGCATAATCACATTTATAACATGCTTAATTTAGACTTTATTGTATATCTATGCTTCTTCTATTTGAGGGCATTTGAATATGCCATTGCTCTTTGTATCTATGCTATTTCTATTCACAGTATGTATCATTTGGACATGTGCCCATGTCTTTTTTTGTGACTTCTTGATTATGTATGCATATATTTGAACATGTCCTAATATTTATATCTAATCTAACTTGCTTGTTGCTTGCATATGTGGGCATTTGAACATGTCCTTGTATGTCTTGTTTTATTAGATTTAGTGACATGTGCCTGTGTCCCTTGTATTGTGGCCCCTTGGCCTAATTTACATACCTCATCTATTTTGCATGTCTAAATTTGTGTATGATTCATAGCCATGACTCTTGTATTTGTTTTTTAACACTAAAATTTTAGATGTCATGAGGGACCTCATGCATTTCCCCTCCCTACTTGGGTACTGTGATGGACATCATTCCCCATCTCCCTAGGTAGCCACCCAGTTTTTACTCAAATTTATTTTTTCATACATTTTTATATCTATATTAACACCCTTGTGAATGCTATACATGACATAAATCTTAAATTAAAAAATTATGCTTATATTATATTACATTATAATGTTATGTATGTACATTATATTGGATTATTATGCAATTATCATATATGCTCTAGGTAACACACATTTTGTAGAGGTTTTTCTTTTGAGCATAGTTATTTCATAGGTTCAAAAAATCCCCTAAAAATAGGGGGAATTCATGGGTCTTTTCATAGAGATCAAAGTCCTATATTTCGCTCACAATACATTTTCAGCACACAAGCTCAAAATATTAAAAAATAGACTCGAGTAAACACAGTGGGAAAAGAGTGACACAAAAAGTAATTTAGTTGCATAAAAATTAGACTAAAAGGACACTAACACCCAAATTAAGACTCTAGCACCATATTTATAATAATGGCACTACTATCCAAGATATGACACTACTTTCTAGTAGCCTTAATTTTAGAAAAACCCATATTGGCTAGAAAAGTATAGTAGGTACAATATAGGTTTATATAGGTTCAATTATAAATTTATCAATTTTACTCAGATTAATATTAGTTTTATAAAATTGGGGGCATCATGTATGGCATGACCATTCCCATATTTACTTAAAACACCTAGATACATATTATTATAACTCAATCTAGAATCTATATGCTTAGATATCATATTTGGGGGCATGTGCACAACATATTGTTTCCATATGCTCACTTACACACTGATTGATCATATGAAATGACAAATTCCATGTCATTCTATATGTTTTTTACACCTAAAATCATATTCTAGGTTATAAACTAGTTTTGTGCCTTATTCCATCTACTATGGTTGGCATTCTTGAGTGGCTCAGAACTACGTAATGTACCCAAGTCCCCATATAACTAAAATACACAATTAGACATACCTAGTTAGACATACCCAGTTAGATATTTACATTTACATAATGTAATTTCAATTTCAAATGCATCTATTACACATGGGTGGGCAATGATGGAGTCATAACCTACTTAAGTTCTTGAGCCACCTACATGAGAGGGTTAGACATACCATCAATCCAATCTAAGTTATTCATAGGTCATAATCCACCAAGAAAGGGTGGGTAATGATGGAGTCAAAATCGGATTGAGTTATTGAGCCACCCACACATGAGGATTGAGCAAGCCATAAACATAATCCAAGATATTCACTGATTGATCATTATATACATGTACACACATGTTACTAGGTTCATGTATTAGTTCACGTACCTAGTGAGGTGTATTAATTCCTTTCCTCTCACCTATGTCTTTACCCAACTTTACTTAGTTTTACTTCTTTACTTAGTATATTTTTTTGCTTTTGATATATCTTAAGTAAGGACTGATTTATGCACATTTTATTTATAGGACATACATTATATCATTGTTCACATATTTAGACCTAAATTCACATACTAATACCCAATTTCATGGGATTCACCTCCTAGGTAAGTCTAAGTACGCTTCAAATTCCTTTATCCTAGTTATTTGAATTTATTATATTTTTATAATAAAGGGGGTGGGGCAATTTAATCACCTAAAAGTGGTATTTAAGTGTTAAGAGTGCTACTTGACATTATCCATCCTTCACTTATCCCTAGACCTATTCTGGAGCCTATTATCACATTTATCTAGCCTTCATGTGGGCCATAAGCATCCCTAGTCATCTCTAAAGTAGTCTTAGACTCTCATTTATTGATAATGGCCCTTTGTGCCTAGTGTGTTACTAGTTTCACACTAGCACCATAATAAGGACACTATCACCACATGACGCTAGTGTCCCCAAAATAATGTTAATGTATTTTACCTTTCTTTTTCTCAAACATATATATTTTCAAAAATAGAAGCTCCTAAGGTTGGCTTAGAACTCTTTTATCACCCACACAAGCATCAAAATAGTATAAATACATGGATTTCAACCCTCTAACCACTATATGGAAATCAAATATAAAATACACATTCAAACTTAGAACAAGTTGTGCACAATTAAAGTTATCAATCTCTATTCTGCCCTACTTCTAAATACTACCATCTTCAATAGTCCTAAGCTCAGATTACCCAGATTTTCAATCTCAATCACATTAAATGCACTTAAGGCACTATCATATTATCTTTAATTTCACTTTCTCCAACACTTAGGTGGGGAGAACTACATTGGGCTTGATCCATCCTTTTACTATTGGTATATAGGCAACTCTCATCATAGCAGGGTGTTGAGGATATCCAACATACCTTATTAACAAACACATTTTGGAGCTCATGTCAATTAAATTCCTTATCTACATGGAGGATTATGTTTTTCTCACAAAATAAATCATAATAAGAATAATATATGGTTTTAAAACTTGTACACGTAGGAACAAACCTTAGATATCTTGACACAAGTGCACCCAAACGCTCAGAACAATCATGTACAAAGGACAATATTGATAATATTAGGACACTACCATCACATTTCCAATAATTATGCTACGATACAATTGTGGCACTAATGTCCAGGAGGGGTTATGCCATTGGGATCTAGTTTGTGGTACTCAGACCAACTTCTAGCTTAGTTTCAAGCACTCAGATCATCCATCTCAGTTTTTTTCATCTAAGTTCTTAATTGTACGATTTATTTCTATTTTTAGAAAATTCAAAGCTAGTTAATTTTGTTAAAAATCAATGGTTATATTTATTCCATATTATTTCCTTAATTTAGTCTACTTAGCTCTTTAAAAAATATAGGATTTACATTTTTTAAGTCTTAAAAGGTTAGAACACATAACATGTTTATTAGTTTTCCTTATTCATTTACGCTATTTATGAAATGTTTGATATATTAAATATCATTTTTCTTATGCAAAAAAATTTCATGATATATATGAGTGAGATCCAAGACATGTATACATGATACATGGATACACATATGAAAAACATTCCTATACACAAAGACCATACTAATATGGGGGGCATCTCATTCCTTTAGTTACATTGTTACAGGTAATATATTTATAAAACCTTTACATTTATTATGTTGAATTACATTAATTTTTTACACATGTATTTCTCTAATATTTTATACAATGCTACATTTCATGGATATGTTACTTCACTATGACATGACATTGACATATATTGATAATGTAGACTCATTTCATTTTTTCTATGATTCATTGATATTATTTCATTTTTAATAGGCTAATAATTGATTGTGATTTTTTAATTTTTTCTTAGTGCATGATATTGTATGGATTAAGTGTATTACTGTATGCCTCTTTCTTTGGCCCTTGCCTTCTTCCATGCTTGTAGTTTGATTGAGTTTTCATTACATGACATTTTATTGGGGCATTGATTTATTTTACAACTCTTACTCATTAAGAGTTTAATTTTATGATTTTTATTTACGTGTGGCCCTTGGACTTCTATGAAATTTTATTTTATTATGTGTGCTTCTATTGTATGCATCATGGTCATGATATTGTATGCTTATGAGTGGATAAATATAGGATTGACTAGTGAGATTGTTGAGTTTATTGATGTTGTGGTATTGTGATACAAATCTTGCACCTCCTCATTTATGTGTGGTGACATGATTCACATCATGCACCTTGTTATGTAGTTCATTACTCAGTACTTATATTAGTGATGGTTACTCATACATGTCTAACGGTTATATATATCTTGACATGGCACTTGTATGTTTATGTTTAACCCTAAATTTTTGATATGTGAGGATAGGGTTAAGAATATAGATGTAGTTCAAGAAAAAAGGTGATAAAATAATTTATAGCAATTTAATTACTTACAAACTCAGATAATGAATATTTTAAATGATAATACTAAGATATGCTAAATATAGAAAGGACTAAATCTGAAAGACATTTAATTTTTTATAATAGCAAAGAGATACAATACTTAGTTGGGTTTATTGTGTGTAGGTATATCAAGACTAGAAATATGTGTAAAGTATGTAGAATTAGTATTTTATACTAGTAATTAGATTCTATAAATTATGCTTTTGTATTCATGGACACTACCATCAGATTTAGACACTACCATTGATGCTAGTGTCTGACTGTGATGTTAGTGTTCAATATAAAATAATGTTTGGATATGGATGGAAACAACTTCATTATTATAGTTTTTATGTTTCATTTCTACTAATGTGTTCATATCTTGGATATAGGTTGTCACTCTTCATTAATTAATCAAACCTTTGATCTTCACCCTTATTCACCCCTAGAATGAATATTCTAAAAATGTGTTAGTGGGATCATGGTGTTAAGATGATCCTAAAGAATCCTATGCTAAATAGCATTACCTATATAGCTAATATGTTGGGAGGTGGAAGATAAAATCCAAGAACAAACACACCTGTTCTAATTCCACCTATTAGGATCTTGCTCCTCAGAAAGAGCACAGTATGATTACCAAATATAAGCAATTAAAAATGCGGAAATAACCAGAAACACAAGTAACTAGAATTCACCAATAGCACAGAATATGAGAGAATACACTATCTTGTATTAACACTATACAGAAAAGAATACATCAAAGAGCCGCCACACTCTTTCACCTTACAGATATTTGCCACACCTCAAGTGTACAGTAATTCTTCTCACACACACTCTCCTACACAAAAACGGTCCCAACAACCAACTCACACACAGAATTGGTGTTCACCTCACCAACCAGTCAGTAATAACCCTGCCGGTACACCAAGCACTCTATAGCACTTCAAGCTGATCTCTCATGAACCTGCAACCTGCAATTCAAAGACCAAACTTACATGTAGATCCCCAATGAGCTTGCAACAACCTGCAACTCACAGATCTTACAACTAGAAGGAACTCTTCCTTTCTATCTCATGCCTTTAAACAATACATGCCAATGGGTCTATAAATAGATCCCTAACTCAAACAATAACTTAGACTCTTAATTTAGACAATTATCCTCGCAGCCCAAGACTCTAACTAGTCTCAACATGCAAACTCTTCGTTCACTTAACTAACTGTCTGTGAAACGAGCAGTTCTGGAACACACAGGCGACCGACGTCGGTCCCTGCTTGTCTGGTTCTGCCGACATCAGCCAACTTCCTATCGTCGCTGGTGGCCTTCTGCACTGGTCTCTGTTGACGTCGGTCCTGCTGCTGACGTCGGTGCTCCTAGATCTCAGCAACCATTGTTCCTTCAATTTGCAAAAGGTTGAAGCTTTTAGCTCCACAACCTAACAATCTCCCACTTTTAGATAAATAGCTGCAACCTGTACCTGTACATCGTCTAGTTTGTTCCCTTGGCTTTGTATCCCTCCTCAAGATCACTCTTGAAAACCAACCACCACAAAATCCGTGGTGCAAAAAATCTGTCATCCAAATTCCCTGCCACATCTGCATCTACAACCATGTAGAAAAAGAACTTGACCCTGCATAGCATGTGCACCTGCTGCTGGTCCCACTGAACTGCCCTTCAGTATTACTTTCCCAGATTGACTCCAAACTTGTGATAACTCCCACTGCTTGGGAAAACTCAGGTTTAGTACATACCATGCACTCAACCTCATTATGTGAATCAAGACACCTATTTTGTGAACTGTCTAACCATCGGTGTGCTAACCGGTTTCACACAATCATCCTGAAACAAAGTCAACAAGACCTCCATGTCTCTAGAACACACTCATGCCAAAGAATCTTGCTGCTCCCAGATTCTTCATGACATACCTGAACTAGCTTTACCTTTAGTTCAGCAATACCTGTATATGTAACCCTGCAACAAGCACATCATACAGAAATAGAATAGTGTAGCTAATACTATCCAACTTGGTAAAGAGAAACACAATGATCAAACCTCCATTGCCCTGCATCTCACACAAGATCAAATACCCTGATCTTCCATCTCACGTATCCATTTCCGCTCTTCTCTATCCTAAACATCCATTTGTCTCTCAGTGCTTACTTCCAGCTGGCCACTCTACCCAAAACACCTGTTTGGTTCTCCTCCAAGGAATCACATCCTCATCCATGCCTAGCTCCCACTGTTTCCTGGATCTACCTGTTCTGCTTCTTTAATAACTTCCTGGTTCTATGCCATAAGTGAGCAACAAGTAGTGTAAAGAAGGGAAATGATGAATTTAAGAACTTACTTACACCTTCAGTCCTCCATATGGGCGCTTGAGACTGCATGACAGCTAGCTGTCCACCCAAAATTTGTCTCAGTGATCGATGCCGATCACATCTCAGTCTACAGCTGACCGATGTCAGTTCCCTGTGACTACCTTCCTGCCGACGTCAATTTCCCCTGGCTGACGCCGGTCTCTGTCTACCCTGAGTCACCGACGTCGGGATTCACATAGCCGACGTCGATCCCTGTCTGGACACCGACGCCAGTTTTCCTGCCGACGTCGGTCTCTATGTTTTTCTTGTGAGACCTAACTTTTTCTCGCGAGCTCCTTTTGGATCAAACCCTTGTCCAAATCACCCTTGCTCTGCTCAGAATTCCTCTGCACCTTGTGCTGAACTCTGTCCGTCACTTTCTCCTTGAAAACCAAGGCTTTTCTGTTCTTGTCACTAGCATCGGATTCCTCAAGAAACCTCACCTTCTTCTTCTGCATACAGAAACCATGATCCATGCCTTCCAAATCTGAAAGCATACTCTTTGACTCAAGAACCAGCATCTCCTTCTTATCTATGTGACCAAGCCTATTAAGCCACATCTCCAAATCTACAGCTGAAGTAGATAACCTAGAAAGAGAATCAGTAAAACAAGTAGATAGATAAAGCGTACCTACTTTCTTACCTCTAGCTACAACAAGTGTACCCTTGGTAACCTTCCAAGAGTCTACTGTGAGAGTTACTGTGCAACCCTCTTCACCCAAACTTCTAACAGAAATTAGATTCTGCTTTAGAACTGGGACATGCATGACCTCCTTTAACACCCATGTGTCACCTGTCTGCAATTTCAGCTTCACTTTGCCTTTGCCAACAATCTGACAAGGCTTTCCATCCCCTACACAAATTTCTCCAAAGTCTCCCTGGACATACTCATGAAAAAATTCCCTATGTGGGGATGCATGAAAAGAGGCACCTGAATCTAATACCCAAGATTCTACTTTATCCAAAGAACATACCAGAGCATCTTGTGCAATGTAGCCCACAACATCTGCTTCTTCTTCATGTTCTTCATGCTGATCTGTACCCGATCTGCAATCTCTCTTTAAGTGCCCTTGCTTTCCACACTTCCAACAGGTTATTCTGCCATACCTAGACTTGGATCTCTTGCCCATCTTCGACCTTGATCTCCCACGCTCTGTCTTCTCTCTTGGCCTTCTTCTTCCTTCAACACTCAAAGCATCTCTAGATGATTCACCTGTGCTTTTCCTGTGTATCTCTTCATTCAAGATCACACTCACAACATCATCCACTTTTAAGACTTTTGAAGGAGACACAGTATTAGAAACTGCCATTACCAAACCTTCCCAACTTTCAGGTAATGAACACAAGATTAAGAGAGCTCTAATTTCATCATCAAATACAATATTGACGGAGCTTAACTGGTTTACCAAACCATGGAAATCACTAAGATGGCTATGAATAGATCCACCTTCCAACATTTGCAAATTAAATAAATGCTTCATAAGAAATACCTTATTAGAAGCTGAGGGTTTTTCATATAAATTTGCCAAAGATTCCATCAACTCCACCGTTGTCTTACACTGTGATAAGCTGGAAATCACAGATGATGCAAGACTCAATCTAATAGATCCCAGAGCCTTCCGATCAAGAACCTCCCATTCTTCATCTTTCATATCCAAGGGTTTGCTAGTAACCCCACCCAACGGTAAGTACAAATCTTTCTGATACAGATAGTCCTCAATCTGCATCCTCCATAATTGGTAGTTCTTGCCATTAAACTTTTCCATTCGTAGTTGACTATTTTCTGCCATTGCTCAACTCCCACTCAAACAGAAACCCTGTGAGTAACCTGTAATCAAAACACACTACCCAGATCTACACCAATCTGTTAGTATCCCAACCAAAAGCTCTGATACCACTTGTTGGGAGGTGGAAGATAAAATCCAAGAACAAACACACCTGTTCTAATTCTACCTGTTAGGATCTTGCTCCTCAGAAAGAGCACAATATGATTACCAAATATAAGCAATTAAAAATGCAGAAATAACCAGAAACACAAGTAACTAGAATTCACCAATAGCACAGAATATGAGAGACAATACACTATCTTGTATTAACACTATACAGAAAAGAATACATCAAAGAGCCGCCACACTCTTTCACCTTACAGAGATTCGCCACACCTCAAGTGTACAGTAATTCTTCTCACACACACTCTCCTACACAAAAATGGTCCCAACAACCAACTCACACACAGAATTGGTGTTCACCTCACCAACCAGTCAGTAATAACCCTGCCGGTACACCAAGCACTCTATAGCACTTCAAGCTGATCTCTCATGAACCTGCAACCTGCAATTCAAAGACCAAACTTACATGTAGATCCCCAATGAGCTTGCAACAACCTGCAACTCACAAATCTTAAAACTAGAAGGAACTCTTCCTTTCTATCTCATGCATTTAAACAATACATGCCAATGGGTCTATAAATAGATCCCTGACTCAAACAATAACTTAGACTCTTAATTTAGACAATTATCCTCGCAGCCCAAGACTCTAACTAGTCTCAACATGCAAACTCTTCATTCACTTAACTAACTGTCCGTGAAATGAGCAGTTCTAGAACACACAGGCGACCGACGTCGGTCCCTGCTTGTCTGGTTCTGCCGACGTCGGCCGACTTCCTGCCGTCGCTGGTGGCCTTCTGCACTGGTCTCTGTCGACGTCAGTCCTGCTGCCGACGCCGGTGCTCCTGGATCTCAGCAACCATTGTTCCTTCAATTTGCAAAAGGTTGAAGCTTTTAGCTCCACAACCTAACATAATACTCTAATAAGTGCCTTAGAGTTATGTAGTTCTCACCTATGTGTGGGAAAGTGTGTGCATAAGGGTACAATATATTACATGATAATGCATGCAGTGATCTAACTTGTAATTTGACAAACATTTCTTATGATATGCTCTTTGAATGATTCGTGCCTATAATATGATTGTTATTATAATTGATATGAAAATAGGGATGAATAGGGCATAATAGCTTGGCTATTTAGTTGATTGGTTTAGCTTTAGTATGTGTTTGTTTGGTATTTGATACATGAGAAATGAGAAGGCTTAGAATTGTATTTATACCACACCTTTTGAAACCATTTCATATTAGGGTTTAAAAAAACAATTAGGCCAACCCATAAGTTTCTAAACATTTGAAATTTGGATGACTTTTGAAAACTAGTTACTAGATAAGAATCTAGACACTACCATTGGTAGTAGTGTCCTTTTGTGGCTAATAGTGTCCAAAAAGATAAAAAATAGGTATGGGTCTAAAACTGATAGTGAAGAATGTTTATAAGGTTTTAAGCTTTCTATGAATTACAATAAACTTGGGTTATTAGAATGATATGGATCAGACTAAAAGATAAGCATTTATGCACATTGAGATGGTGAATGTAAGACTTTTAACAATAGGAAGGTCTAAATTTGAAAGGTAGATCCCTGATTGATATTTTTCAAATGTAAAATAATGAAATGCTATAAATATTTATTTTTTGTATCTACATTTACCTCTTAATCTAGTAGTGCATAAGGATGGAATTACTAGTCTAAAGAAAGGAAATGTGTACTTGGCTATGTATAACACACCTTACCTTTACTTGATCCCACTTTGAGTGATTTATTGGTGTATGACCTATAACTAAGATCATATTACAATATAAGTCAGTGCATATAGTTTGAATTTTTAAATAATTAAAATGTTTAAAAATAAATAGAGCAAGGAAGGAGTACACTTGTGTGTCGATGCAACCATGTTTCCTCTTGATGTTTTGACTTGGTAAATATGCTTCCTTATGAAGCAATGGAGCTATAAAAGGTTAAAAACCTAAACCTTATATATTAAAAGAGGGATATTGGATGGTATTATGCCCCCAATCTAGTGCAAAGGGGAGTTATGACATGGCCATTGTGATCATCATATCTCAATTGCACAACTCAAAGTGTGAATATATATAATCTGGTGAGGGTGAGTGATTTAATCAATTCATCCTATAAACATGGTGAGATTAGATTATTTAATCATTTTAACCTATAAATATGATGAGGTTGAATGATTTAATCACTTTGACCTATAAAATGAACCAGCTACTATAACATAAAAGGCTCAATGATAGTACATCCTAATGTAATTGGTGCACAATGGTGAGTAGTACAAATGGTAAGAATTAATTTTTTTGGTGTAATAACATAACATATAGACCTCTAATATGTCTAAGTTAGAGTATATGTGTTGAAAATCTGAAACAAATTATTTCAAATATATGTAAAATTTGTGCAATATATAAGATTTTGATCCAATTGTATATTTAAATCATGGAATTGAACTCGAGTTTGTGCAAATGTGAAATTCATGTATTTTGTGACATACCCCCACTAAATTTTGGAGATATTGGGTAAGTGTATAAGTTTGGAGGTCATGACTTTGTGGCATGCCCCCATTAAAATCTGGAGATATTAAGTGTATAAATGTGGAGGTCATGCTTACATGACATGCTAATAATAATATGCCCCCCATTTAGAGGTGAGGTAAAATAGAATTTGGAAGGTACCTTACCACAAAAAGGATAAAGCAGTTGTATAATCTATGTATAAATCATGTAGCATTTATGGATAACATATTAAAGTAGATATATCAATTAGGCTCGCAATATGTGATCACATCAAGTCATGAAGATGCATGATGTAAATCATGGTAATGTATAGAGAGTAATAGTACAAGCTCAATAAATAATCAAACATACACATAATACTACTAAATACAATGCAAAATGAATGATTTAAAGAGTCTGCATATAAGGGACATGTTAAAATACTACACAATCAAAAGTGATGGCATATTTAAATATCTAATCCACATAGGATGACATATTCAAATGTCCAATCAACATATAATGACATATTCAAATTCTCAATCAGCATATAATAGAACATGGGCTAAAAATAAAGAAATGTATTTAAATGTTCCATAAGTAATACAATAGTAATCAATGAAATAGACTCAAGAAAGTGAAAATATAAATGAAGCATAAACAACCAACACAACCATATTACACTATACCTACATATATGCATTAGAAAAAAATGTTATGTAATATAACATATTAAGTACATTGTGAAAGATATGAGCATGGATATAGACATCTGTAATAATTATCATATAAGATCAAACATGATAATGTAAAAATTATCATAAAAGATATATAAGTGATATCAATCATGATCAAAGAAGTAACAACCCATGTATACACATAATATTTTAAAACTTTTATCATTTAATGATACTTTGTATCTTGTAGAAACCCGTTGAGTCTCAATCTCTCTAAGTACACACACCTTAAAGGGTACACTGGGAAAGGGGTGGGTAGAGCATTATTGCTTCATAGGATTATTATCCCTTTTGACACTTGTTATCTACATACTTGTCTCCTAAAAACCTTATCCCTAAGCTTGTTCTTATCTATTTCACACTCCTCAATCATTTCCTACCTTTTGCCCCCCTTTTCCTAACCTTAACCCCCTTTCAACTATTTACTTTACTAGGTCGATTGGATTGACCCTGTACAATTTTGGGTAAAATTCACTTAGGGTTTAGGTCAGCTCTTGGCTGACCTAGCCCATGACCTAGTGAATTCTTGTCCAAAAATTATGCTAGGTCGACTAGGTCAACCCTATTGACCAAAATTTTTGGAAGAGATTAGGTTTAAATCTACCTATATATAGAAGTTCATTTTAACATTATTTAAAGAAGAGAAGAAGTAAGAGATATTATGCATCTACTTATCTACCATTATACTTGAGGAGTAAGCTTAGGGTTTTATACTTTCTTTGTAGATATGGATCTTGTCTTGTGGAGAAGTCTTTTAGATGAATTGATAGGTTGTGTATCCTAGAGTTGATTTATTCTTGTCATCCTTACATACCATAATAACCTCTTGCAAAGCACTTTGGCCAAGGGAGAGATTGAGGCATGGTGGGTTCGTCTTCAAAGGTA
Organism: Torreya grandis; assembly: GCA_037957365.1. Lineage (NCBI taxonomy): Eukaryota > Viridiplantae > Streptophyta > Pinopsida > Cupressales > Taxaceae > Torreya > Torreya grandis. Next base: position 3,015,325 of record JARHVA010000092.1, read on the forward strand.
AGTATTCATAACTTTGTTTTTCCTTTGTAAGAGTAGATAGATATGAATTTGTACTTATCTTCCATGCATTAGGATTATATGTACATTAACATGAGTATATGTCTCTTATGCATGTTTATTTTTGTTATTTCTAACCCCCACTTTCTACCACAATCTTTAGTGACGACTAGATTAGATTTCAATTTACTTGTTATTAGTTTAGTGAGATAAATAAAAACATAGGACTCCCTTAGGGTTATTTCATGATTATGCTTAACTGAAGGATTTGGAACCCTCCATAGCATTGTGTATTTTGATAAGAGATCCATTAATCAGGTCTAGTGGATCCCCATATTAGTCATGTTCTTAATTATCTAATGTGTCCACAATAAAAAGTGTATGGTATGATCTATCTTCTATGAGTTAAGTTTGATTTATAGACATGATGCATTTTTTGATTGTATACATTCTAGTGAACCTGATGTGAATCTAACCCTTGCATTTTTTATTTCATATTTTTCATTATTTTATCATTTTATTTCTCTATATTTGTGATATTGGGTTGACAGAGTTGATATACCTCTGAATTTTGTGCATAGGTTTAACACACAGTCGCATCAATATAACTATGTTTTGTTTATGTAGGTTTTCCATTAGGTATAGGATACTAGGTCAACCTTGTTGACACAATACACTTTTTAGACTTCTAGATAGACTACTAGGTCAACCCTATCGACTCTATACATTTCTAAGCTTCTAAAAAATATACTAGTTCAACCCTATTGACATAGTACATTTTATAGGTTTCAAAAAATAGGGAACTACAAAACTAGGACGACCCAATAGGCAAAATTTGCAAGTATAAATTAGGGTACTTCAACAATCTCATTTTCTTTTGCATCCTCCAACCCACCAAGGTTCGTTTGTATCCTTCTTTATCATTTCTATTATTCATTACATTTCTATTTTTCACAATTTGTAGTCTTTAAAACTACCTCTATACAGTCAACTAGGTCAACCCTATTGATGTAGTTTTGTGTTCTATCTTTTGTCTAAAAAATTAAGTTGACACTATCATCATAGTTATTTTTCATACCCTTACTTGAGTAGTACATTAGTGACACTATCGAATCTATTATATAATCTTTGCATACACTTTCATCTAAAATGATACTATATTATGTTTCAAATTTGGAATTAACACTTATATGCTAATAATTAGCTCACACTTTCATTTCTTATTACTTGCATGCTTAGAGTAGATCACATAGTCTAATTAGGTGGTTTTTCAATATACCATTTAGTTGCACCATTTTTATCTTTTATGCACACAGTACCAAATCACAAAATATTAAAATGCATTTTAAACAATTGTCTATCCAAGGCCTACCTAATTGGATTTCATCACCAAGGGGAAAGCCAACTTGGTTTTTTGGCCAAGTATAAACATGTGGATAATGGTATATGTTGGATAAGAACCTGACACCCTTATCACTGTGGTGTGTGAAGTGAGGGGGTAGGCCCCAATACAAAGTTAGTACCATTGCCAATATATATCCCTTTCAACCTAAATGTCCTAAAACCATCCATAGATTATTTTATAGTTCATTGCTTATATCCAACTTCATATCACATCTAAAATTATATTCTAATAATCTAAAAACATTCAAGATGAACACTTAGTTAGCTTTTACTTTCCAAAGTTGACTACTTTCTCTTTACTTATTTGTATATTTTATTGTAAAAACTTAAATTAGCTAGCATTGGTGCAAGGTTTTGTGTCTCAATTGGATCAACCTCATTAACCCAATTGATTGTGTGTTTCCTTTCATTTCTTGCTTTCAAACATACTTACAAAAATTTTCCTATTTTAATACATAGTCATTCTACTCAACACAGTCTCTTATAGGCTATCTATTTTCCCTACCTACAATACTAGGTCAACCCTATTGACTCTATCTAATTTTTAGACCCTATTTTCTATACTAGGTCGACCTAGTCGACTCTGTACAATTTTTTGTCACTTCCTATTTCCTTGTTTTTGCATCACTTTTTCCTTATTTAGTACTCCTTCAGTATGAACTTCCTATTTTAAGACAACACTGAGTTGAATTAAATTGATATGATTAGTCTTACCAACCCTCATAGGGTCTCCCATAAGCATTTTAGGGCTCCTCTCCTAGATGAGATAAATGTTTATATATCCACTTACATAATGAACTATGGGACCCCTCCTCATTCCTCTTCATTTCATAATCCTCTCTTCTCACTTTAAGATCAACCTGAATTTGAGGATACCCCTAAAATGCTCTTCTTTATCTCTGAATTTCCTCAACATCAAGGAAAGGATCCTTCTACCATTTATCTTCTCATGATTAGTGGTCAATCTAAAGAGCCTCGTTCACCTTCTCCCACATTCTCACATGGATTTGGGGATACTATTTTATTTGATTCTCAACCTCTTCCATTTGTTTTGACCCCTTCTCATACCATGATTTATTATTATTTAGCTTCTTCTACTTCCATGCCTAATATCTCCACTAACATGGTAGGTTCTACATCTAATGGGCCTCTCCTAAGACCCACTCTCCTTAATTCTTCCACTAATGCATAATTTTCTATCCATGGTAATTATGCTTCTAGTGATTCCTCTTATCATATCTTCACTATTCCATATTTTACCACACAAGCAAATTTTACCACTAGTGCCTCTCATTTTAACAACTCTTCTCAAACTCCTACCAACACCAATAGTGGTACCCAAACCACTACTTTCAATTCTAATGCTTTAAATAATGCCAACAATGTAAATCAAATCCATCAACTCTTATTACAAATGCTTAATCAAATGAATAATTTTAAATCTCATAATACAAATCAAATGTTGAGAATACAAAACCATATTATCCATCTTCAAACCCACCCTCAATAGATTCCATGGGGCATGCATAATCAAAATGTTCCCCCACCTCCTCTTCAATATGCCCATGGTAATCTCATCCCTCAACCTCCTCTTATTAACAAGACAATTAAGCATATTCAAAATGAGCCTCTTACATCTCAAATTGATAATATTGATATAGGAGGTATAACCCCTACCATTTCTTATAATGGGTCAACTGATCATACTCTTCATCTAAAAACATTTGGAAATTTATATAAATGCTAAGTCAAATTAAATACCTTTGCCGCTACCAAACTACTAGCCAAAACTCTTACGGGTGATGATTTAGATTGGTACAACCAGCTTAAAAATCATTTTATTACTAGTTTGGAAGATTTAGTAAATGCTCTAATCCAAGAGTTACAAACTAGTGATCTTCTTGAGAATACCTTGGTCCATTTTATCAATTATAAGCAACTTAAAAATGAAACTACCCAATCTTTTGTTAAAAGGTGGAAAATAATTTCCAACAAATGTGAACATAACATGGCCAATGATAAATTTTTCTATTTCTTTACCAATGCTCTTTTTCCTAAGTTGCAATATTGGGTATACACTCTCTCTCCACGTACTTTGGAGGAGGCTATTGACCAAGCAAAACATTAAGATTTCCTTATACATCACTTCAATCCACCCCAAACTTTTGTGGGTACTTGTATTTTACTTAAAAACAAGAATCATCATGCTACCACTAATGGTGTTCACAGACTCTTATGATACCATTCACATTATTCAAGCTATCATTCCTAACCAATCTATGAAACTAGCTCCCCCTTCTCAACAATTTACCAATCCTCACTTATCTTCAATAAATAACATCAATGTTCACAAACCTTTATCCTTAGCTAAATTACTCAAATGTCTACCTAGGCCTCTACCATGAGAACTTGATCCCACTCATCCTATGAAATCTTGGTATGATCCCAACAAATTTTGTTGGTTTCATGCTAGTTGGGGTCGTTCTCATGAGATATGTAGGTAGCTTCATAATTTGGCTATGGATTTTATTCTTGGTCCTAATTTTAACCATGATTTTATCATTCAATAATGCCAAAAATCCTATGACATTGCTTTCAAAGCCCATGAAACTAATCCTAAATCTCAAGCTTTGAATCAAGCAAATGCTCATTTGGCCATCTATAAAGACCTTCTTCCAAATCACCAAGATAATCAAGATAAGTCCACCCCTTCCACCTTAAATATAGAAAGTCTTATTGACCCAACTCTTGAAGAGAATGTGGGTAATATGACTAATATATGAAGGGTGGTTGCTTTCTTTGATCCTCAACCTATCTACACCCTTCCATTGTCTCACATATTTCATGTTATCCAATATTCTACTCCAGCTCACTTAAATGAGTTAGGGCAAGATGAACTTATAACTTTTGACAAACCAATCCCAACTCCTCCCTTGGATAACACTTCCCATTCTATTTTTTCCATTCCTCCATCTTCTTTACCTCACACCAATGATAATCAAGCTTCTCTTAACACTTCTTATAATTATTCTCAAAAATAATTTACACCAACTACTTCAGCTTATCTACATAATTTACAACCTTGTTATAAACCTTCTGCCTCTTATCAACATAAATTCCACTTACTTCAGCTCCTCCTTCTATGGACCTCCTTCAACACTACACACCTATTTCTAACAATCTTCTGATGGGGTATGATGAGTGGGATCCTATCATGGAACTCACTAATCTACCATCCCAAATTCCATTTCTTGAGATTGTGAGAAACTCTCCACATCATTGAAACTATCTCATGCAACTTTTATTTTAAATAGACATCCCTCATCCTCCCCTAGTAGGATGTGAATCACCCTTATTTGGATCTAAAGATAGCATATTGTAATAATATGAAGAGATTCCCATACATGTTGATGAAATAAATGACACTTCTCTTTCCCTAAAGTTTCTGATTGATTTTATGATTCTCGATTAGATTATGCTTCATGTGGATGATCCTCCTCTATTCATTAGTTTCAAAAATGGTGATATCTAAGTCAAGAGTGCCTTGATTGATAAGGGTTTTGGCACCTATGCCACCTCTCTCAATTTTATCAAAACCCTTAGATATTTTGAATGCAATCTCAAATCCACATGCAACACATGTCAAGGATATAATTGAAGGAAGATTCCTCCTTTAGGTTGTGTGTGACTTCCCATTATCATCCCACCTATCACTATTCATGTGAAGGTGATGATATTTAACTTTCCTCTATCTTATAACAATCTACTTAGTAGGCCATGGAACCATCATATGAGAGCAATTGATTTTTCTACCTGTGAATGCATTAAATTCTATCATAATGGAGCCATCTATAGGATTTAGGGTGACACTAATCCTTAGTATTTCAAATAATTCCAAGACCATGGTGTCTTCAAGATTCCTACTGTTGAACCTTTTCCCAGTGTTCTATTTCATGAGTCTCAATGCTTCAAATTTTTCATCTATTCCACTTGTAGTTACAACAATCATTCCAAAATCATCAGGACTATTCTTCCTAACCTCTTAATGATGATGATCCTAACAATATCAATCTAATAGATTAAAAATTTTGATCTCTCACTTCATCTCATCTCTCAACTTCTTGCTTCTCTGTAGCCTCGTTATTACAAACCACCTTATGATGACATCCCCATTATCTTGACTAAAAATTATCATTCCATTCATCACACATCATTAGATGACAATGTCATACCTATATGCATCATTGAGATTTATACACCTAATTAAAATTATGGTTATTAATTAGATGACCCATTCATAGGTGAACTTGTTCAACCCTGTGATGCTAAGATTATCCATTATCATTCCTCTTTGCTTCAGTATTTTAGTGCTTATTCCCATATTCCATCATATATAGTTCCTAATTTTATCATTTTTCCTCTTTATCATAGGGTAGAGATGGTACAACACCTCCAATTTTTGAATAACCTTGTAGGAGTATGTTTATGGATCATTCTATGGCTGGACCCAATAATTTTATAGGTACCATGACCCCTATATCCTATTTATCCTTGAAATGCATGCAACTCTCCTTCAACCTTTTATATACCTCACCCCTCACTCAATAAATCCCACTTTGGAACCCATTCCTACTCCCACTTTGGATGAGTCTATCCCTACTTTTGATCCCATCACTCCTATTGAGCCTAGTCCAGTCCCTTCCCCACCACCACCTTCTCTTAGTGATGGTCTTCTTCCTTTACCATAGATGGCTCCATTGCCCACTAAATGGGCTGATGAGACTTCTCAAGCTCCTTCCACTTTTGTTACACCTCCTCCTATAAGTACCTCTACCAAGACTAGTCACATGCATATATGTTGCTTCCATGACACAGATAATCATTCATCCATGCATTGTCACAAGCTATGATAATATATTGACACTTTACATCCTTCTACACCTCAGTCCTTAGATAAGGCCATACTTCCATTGAAGGTACTACCTGAGTATATTCTTAAGTATGGAGAGGTGTATTATATTTGGCACCAATGTGGCACTCATCACATTTATCATTTTCACATCCTTCAATATCACCTTAAATATCATATCTTAACTATACCTGCACCTTCTACCATTCCTCCTATAGGTCATTCTCATAAGAAGGTTCCCCCTTACTCTCCCTTGGTTACACCTCCTATGGTTACATCCCCTCATATGGTCCCTTTTTAACCTCCTATTCCTCCACCTATGAATCCTTCACCCATGAACCTTCCCTCACCTATGGATCCTTTTCCACATATGAGTCCCTCACCTATGGATCCTTTCCCACCTATGATTTCCTCACCTACGGATCCTTCTCTATCGATGATCCCTTAATCTCCCATAGAGTCTACTCACATGCATTCTCCTAAGCATTCCTTACTTGATATCCCTCCTCAACATGATCCATCAAGCATTCTTAATTTTTATATTGAGGAGATTAGATGTGAAGTATTTTTCCAATTTTTGTTGAAGATAGATGAGACATTAGTTGTAGTTCACATTTAACTTCATAGAAACTTATCATATATTCTAGCAAATGTGTGTGGGAAAATATATTAGTACTTATGAACATATGCATCATGTTCTTACATTTAATTAGGATTGGACATGTGCTCCAATCTTATATTTATCTATTTAATTATATCATTTGACACTGTGTCAAATTCTTATCTATCTTACATGGTGACTTTGATTTCACACTTTATATTGCTTATAATGTAATTTATGTTTTCTCATGGATGTCTTATTTATTATTTATTTATTTCTTCTTCTTGAGTTTCTTTCTTAAAAAATACCTTATTCTCTTTTCATGACTGTTTGCTTTCTTATCGTTATATACACTTATAATTGTTATTATGACTTAGTTATACAAACTGTGTTCCCTTTAGTCATTCCTTCTCTACCAAGAGATAAATTAGAAAATAATCTATCTCATTATAATCTCTTTTCACTGGTCCACTTTGGATCCCCTTTATTCTCTTTATTCCCTTTTTTTAGACTAAGCATATGCATGGTTAAGACTAGAGATAACATGTCGGTTCATTATTAAGCCTAAGTGTTCTAGTCAATCTTGTGTTTGGTCATTTAGCTTCCTTTAGCCTAAGATTACAAATCATTCATGTGTATCACTCTATCTCTCATGATTGGTCATTCCAAGGCCATATGGAGGAGGAATCTTAAAATAGCCATAAAAACATTCAAAATCTAAATCATTTAACAAAAGGCAATGATACAAAAGGTAAAAACATTTCAAAATTATTAAAATTCAAATCACACTAAAAGACATGATTCAAATCACATATCATTAATTTAGTCAAATCTCAAACTCTAAATTTGGCCTCATAATATAATCAAGGTCTATTGGGGTGTAGTAGGCTAGTAGATTAGAAAATGAAAATTAAAAAATCTTTTAGTGCTACCTACTTTCTCATGTAAGTACCCAATCTTCAAGTAAATTGATAACTCTGTAAGGGGTCCTAAGCAATGGGGAAAACCTTGTGGGAAGGTAGGTCATTTTAATTTTCTTGTACCAATATACCTTCATGAGTTGATCTTAGTAGCATGCTTATTTGCCTATACATCTTTATGTCTAAAGCAAATAGGTTTCCTTTGTACATTGATAGCCACTAGTCACTTAGTATCTTATCATGTCCTTAGTATACATCCTATCTCCTAAGGTCTTCTCATAAGATGCCTGGGTTATGAATTTTATGTTCCTTTTTTCATTCCCTACATTTCTTATATTTCCCCTTGAGAAATATTGCTTTGTTCACTAATCACTCCCTTAGGGATTTCATTTGTTAGTTACATTGTATGACCATGGATAGGACCTAGCCTTCCTAAAAAATTAACATAATTTCACCCTCATATCACCAACATTCCTTGTTACCATATTTTCACATTCATTCCACCTCATTGGTGTTCCCTTTTTGAGTTGCAGTATAAGACCATGGATAGGACTTGGCCTTCCTCATAATTTTTTCCAATAATCCAAGTCACAATCAAAATTACATGTGTCAAATATGAGATAAGATGCCATTGATTATGAAGCTACACATCATTGACATGCTTCTCAGCTTGATTTAGTATGTTTTATGCTTATTTCATTACTCTTTCACTTTTATCTATATATTTTTTGATTTCCTGTAAGAATCTAACCATCTCTTGAATTTTTCATACTTTCCAGATTGAATTAGTGTGATAAATTTATGACCAATTTTGTCAAATTTTTTTTTTATACTTCCCAACATGATTTAGTATGATTGATTAGCTTAATTGATTTTCTTTATACCATTTGTTTTTTCACATGATTTCCACTTTATTACATTATTTTTATACTTCCCAACATGATTTAGTGTGATCTTACTTGTTTTAATTTGGTGCCAATTTTTATCCTAGTTTTAAAAAACTTTTTACCACCTTGTTTACCACCCTTTGGTTTCTTATACTTAGTCATGTTTCTTTTTTTATGCATTTCTCAACATGAAGTGGTGTGTAGTACATTTTTGGTTGATTGTATTTTACCAAGTATTTTAGACTATTTCTTTTTAACCATGCACATATCCTACATAATGCTAGAAAAGAAACCACAACTCATATATTTCCTATAACATATACAATAATAACTAAAATATATGTGTGAGAAATAAATATATCCAAGCATCCACAAAATCAACCATAATATAAACACATAAAGATCAACATCCATCTACCAAAATGAGAAATCTATATATGTATCATGTGTTTCAATACAAAGTACAATAATACACATCATTTCAAATTTACAACTAGGCTCTATCCTTTCTATCTCATGGCCTATCCATGCTAGACATAAATGCCTTAGACTATCCCCTTTGAATAGTACACTATAAAAAGGCTATTCAATATCTTAGACCTATCACCTATCCTTGTAGGTTATCCACCTAGTCTTGTACTTATGCTAGCTGAGCATGTACCTATGCCAGCTAGTCATGGTAAACACATGTGTGGCTCTCTCCTGAGCCAAGGCCTATCGTGCCTATACCTCTCCCATTCCCACCCCTGTTGGTGGCTATGGCTCCTCCCTATGTGCCTACACTCACCTCACCACCTCTCCTACCAGTCTAAATCATCTCCTTGGGGTAGAATCTATCATAGGATCCTCCAGTATCACTAGGTTATAAAGCACCAACATCTCATCAAATATCTCATGGAGTGCTCCCATTAATCAGGATCCCCATTTAGTCTCCTCCTCTATCGAATATACAAAAATCAAACTAGATAGATATTATATCACTAATATATCAAAAATCTATCTCGTCTATCTCAAATAAGCTTAAGAAAATTTCAAAACCATAGTATTAAGATCTCAAGCTTGCTACTTATCCTTGTAGGTTAGCCACCTGGTCCTATACCTATTATTACCAATTTGTGTGTTTCCTACTATTGTCTCTCTATTTGTATGACTATCGAGCACGATCTCCCCATCAGTACATCCTTTGAGAACCTCATTGATAGGTCACCACCTAAAATTAAATCCCAAGGTCGCCATTTGTGCCTATCTCAAATTATGCCTAAGTGGTATCTTTATCACCCAAATTTTTCCTAGCCCACCTAATGGGTCATCTGGGATGACCACTATCTCTACTCTCTCCTACTACCAATGTCTCCATCACTGGTATGACCAAGGTGTTTGTTTATCTTCCTATTGTGGTGGTGGTAGTGGTAGCTCTACTACTCTTGTGTTTACATCCATCTCATCTCTATCTAATACTTTCTATGCTTGACCAATCTATGGTCTCTCATGCTACTGTTTGATCACTAGCCTAATAATTGGTGGTCATGTTACATCTACCAAGTGCCAAAATATTGGATTCCTATGCAACCATAAAAAAACAAAAGATGTATTAGATCCTCCATGTAATTTATAATAAAACTACATTATTTTCAAATTTTAAACAAAAACAAACCTAATTTGATTTAATATATCCATTTTTAATCCATTTAACCTATTTCTAGCCTATTCGGCCATTCTAGTACTCAGTCAACCATTTTGGACCTTTCTAGTAATCTTTCAACCTATTTCATGCATTTCTATACTCTTATAGTCACTTAGTCAAACACTAAGTTGACTAAAATTTATTTATTTTGACTAGGTTGACTTAAAAAACTATTCAACCCTTTACTTTCCCCCCTTAGTACTATGTCATCATAGTGGGTTTTTCAACTAGGTCGACAGTCATGCACTAAGTCAGTAATCTAGAAAACAAACTAAGTTGGCACATACCTACTAGATCAACAATGTGGATTTAGTAAAGTTTCATCCTATTAGGTCAATTGGGTTGACCTAGTTGGTTCTGCCTACTGACCCCTTTCATTATTAGTAATAAATGACTTTTAATAGTTATTACTCTAATCCATTCAAACCCATTTACCTATTTGGTTTTTCCAACCCTTAGTAACTTTTTTGGGTTGATTTTGGTTCGTAAAATTGATCTAAATCAAAAATTTCTAAAAAACACCTAAATTCAATAAAATATTCAAAAACAAGTTTGAGATTCTTAGTTGCCTACCTATGTTACACTCGTTACTATTGTTGGGAGTCCCTCTTTCCTTAGTTGTCATCTCTTTTCCATCCTAGCTTGTTTGGTCTCTCAGAGATATCTTTCTCTCACCCACAAGTCAAAAATAATTAATGACTTCCCTTTCACGCTATTTAAAGTTACTTTTCACAATTCATTACCTCTCAATATTTTTCATCAGATTTCTTGTTTTGCTCATATCTTTATTTTTACTAATTCATTTTTCAAACCATAAAATGATATGAAATTGTGATGACATAGAGAATATTTTCCACTAATATATTCCTATCTTCCATTTTTTTTTAATTTTTGGTTATTTTTTGCACTAATCTCTATAGGTTTACCTAATGTTCTTCATATTTAGATGCCTTAACTTCTTTTGCAGTATGCTTCTTATCTACAACACTAAGGTAAGTAAAGGTATGTATTTTTCAATTATATAATTTCATTTATCTTATTTGCTTATTATTGCATTTTAATTAGCATCAACATTATGTGCTATTATGTTCTATTCTCAAAGCACCATCTCGTGTTGTACTCATACGATATGTGATGAGCTTTAAGTGGGGTATATATACATAATATTTTCAAATTTTATCACTTACTGATACTTTGTATCTTGAAAGAACCCATTGGGTCTTAATCTCTCTGAGTGTATGCCTTAAAGGGTGCACTGAGAAAGGGGTGGATAGACCATTGGTGCTTTGTAAGATTGTTGTCTCTTTTTCCACTTGTTATCTACACACTTGTATCCCAAAAACTTTATCCCTAAGTTTGTTCTTCTCTATTTCACACTCCTCAGTCATTTTCTATCTTTTGTCCCCTTTTCCTAACCTTAACCCCCTTTCAATTATTTACTATACTAGGTTAACTGGGTCGACCCTATACAGTTTTGGGTGAGATTCACTTAGGATCTAAGTTGGCTCTTGGTCGACTTAGCCTGTGACCTAGTGAATTTTTGACCAAAATTATGCGAGGTCAACTAGGTCAACCCTATCAGTCAAATTTTTTAGAAGAGCTTAGGGTTAAATTTACCTTATATACAAGTTTATTTTACCATTATTTAAAGTAGAGAATAATAAGTAAGAGCTATTATGCTTATGATTATTCACCATTCTACTTGAGGAGCAAGCTTAGGGTTTCATATTTTCTTTAGAGATACAAATCTTGTCTTATGGAGCACTATTTTAGATTCATTGATAGGTTGTCTAGCCTAGAGCAGATTTATCCTTATCATACTTACATACCACAATAACCTTTTGCAAAGAACCTTGTCTAAGAGAGAGATTAAGGCTCGATAGGTTAATATTTAAAGGTAAGTATTCCTAACTTTGTTCCTCCTTTATAATAGTTGATAGATATGCATTTGTACTTCTCTTCTATATATTAGGGTTTCGTACACATTGATGTGGGTATATGTCTCTTATACATATTTACTTTTATTATTTCTAACCCCCACTTTGTGCCACAAGATTTGGTGAGTACTAGATTAGATTATACTTTACTTATTATTAGTTTAGTGAGATATATGAAAGCATAGGACTCCCTTAGGGTTATTTCATGATTGTGTTTGATTAGAGGCTTTAGACCCTCTCTAGCATTGTGTATTGTGATAAGAGATCCCCTAATTAGGTTTAGTGGATCTCCATATTGGTCATGTTCTTTATCATCTAATGTGTCTCCAATCAAAAGTGTATGGTATGATCTATATTCTCTAAGTTAGGATTAATTTATAGACATGATGCATTTCTGATTACATACAACCCCTAGCATACTATATGATGTAGGTAGAGGAGAGGTCCAACATCCATAAATACATAGATCATGTGTCTGGGTATGCTTGTATCACACTTAAAGATACATGAAACATATATGTATATATAAATGAAATGATATGATTTCTACTAACATAAATAAAATAACATATATGATGAGGAGCTAATAAAATCTAGGAATACTAAATATTTTTATATATTTGAATTATTTAGATGTTTTTATATTTTAATGAATATTTTAATTTTTTATATTTTAAGATTATTTGAAAGGAAAAGTCTAGCCTATGATCCCATCAAAGGGATCCTTACAGGTATCTCTAAACTCAAAATATGATATATAAAACTAGTGTTACTACCAATGAGCATGCATATGTGTCATATTTGGGTTGGATAAACTATGGTATCCTACTTATGTGTAATATAAATTTATGGTCATGAAGAAACAATAGGAGTATGGGTTTATGTAACCTATTGTTTAGTGCTTCATGGTCTATTTGGAGTAGATGTATTCAAAAAAAATTAATTAATCTAGGTAAATGCCTATGTTGTGTAGGATTAGATGAAAAGTTTATGTAATCCACTATGTATCTTTGGTGTAAAGGCCTCTTAAGTATAGGTTGGATAGGAAAGGGGATTAACTATTACTTAGCCTTTTATGGATGATTAACCTTAGTAGGTTTTATAATTAGTTATCTTGGGATAAACTTCTCTTGTTCAAGTACATGTTCATATGAAATTTTAGGAACTATGATTACCCTATTGGTATAAATATATTTAATATGCCCATGCATAGTGGAAAGTATTACATAGAGTTTATGTATCCAAGGTTGTCCCAATAACATATCAAATACTCTCGTATATGGTATAATCAAGAAGGTTGTAACCATGTGTAAGGCCAACCTATAAAGGTAAATCAATCTCACCAATAATGTGTTGTTATGTCCCTTTGAATTCTTTAATAATTTTGGTTAAAGGAAATAAATTATCATGTTTATATCCAAAATGTGTATGTAATGTCATAGTATATACATTCTCACTAGCACTGTTATCAATATTAACACTATGTATAGTTTGATGGTCAAGCTATGATTGATTAAATAATAAATAAATCTCTAAATTATCATCCAGTATTTCACTATCATCAAATTTAATAGAAGGTATTTGAACCATATGAGATATTGTGCATGTATAAGTGCCAATAATCCCATATAATTTGTGCCCATAATGTGATGGAAGAGGATGCACATTTTATGTCATTCGCACTTCTGGATCTTTTTTAGAATGATTTTTTAAAGGATTGTTAAATATTTTATAATTATGGTGACCCCTAAGTTGTGAACCTGAATCCTTTAGAGGATCATCGAAGGTAATATTTTGGTCATTAATAAGATATTGGATCTTATGCTTTAAGATATAACATCTATTTTTGGAATGCCTTAGGCCTTGGTGATAGTCATCATATGCATTAGCATCATGTCTTTTAGGTTGAGGTTGAATTATATCAACCTTTAAGGGGATAGGGAGAGATATGAGATGACACTCCTTAAGTTTTAAAATTAAAAAAATTGGAGACTTAGGTAATCATGTAAATTGTCTCTTAGGTACATTGGATAATATGAGTCAATTAGGTTGTTGTGACACTGTATTAGCTATTGTGGTTTTTTTTATTTAAAGTTTTGTAGTTTTTACCTTGTAGCTTATTTTGATATGAATCTTGGTATTTGATGTAGTTGATGTGTTTGCTACATACTTAAGATTCTTTAAGGAAATAAGTTTCATTTCATGATATAAAACACTATGACAAAAGTCATCAAAATATTTGAAATTTCTAAAAATAATGGACTCATGTAATGGGGCAAGTAATATTTACTTGAAGATGTCTCATATTTCTTTACCTACCATTGGATTTGTCATTTTGACTAACATTGTTTTATATCTCAAAATATATTCATTGGTAGGTTCATTATTTCCTCATTTAATCTTTGAAATTTGAGCATACAACATCTTTTCAGTGATGTTGATAGATAAATGTGCTAGAAACTGATCAATAAGAGGTTTGAATGTTTTCATTGATTAGAGTGGTAAATCATAAAACCATTATAAAGCATATTCTTTTAGGCTCATTGGAAATAAATTGGTCAAAATTTATTATTAAAGGCATAGTCAAGACATGATGCATAGAAAAATCATAGTTGTTGTTTAGGATCACTCTTGCCATCATAAAATGTGAACTTTGTAAAACAAAGTTATTTAGCAAAGGGTGTAAAGATATTTAAAGTGCAAGAGGATTATGTAACACATATTGTGAATCAAAAACATAAGGTGATTTCAATGAATTTTGCTCAAAATTAGTAATCTTAGCCTTTAAAAGTTTTATAGTTTGTAAAAATATCTTTTAAAATTGTATTTCTAAGGTTGGAGGTTTAAAGTCACCAAAAGGGGTTTACTTATGGTCTGAGTTAATATAGGCATTGAAACCAGTAATTGGGTTGAAGTGTTAGTGGTTAACTTGGAAGATGTAATAATAATAAGATTTATTTCATAGAACAATGGTGTAAACACATAATGTATAACATTTAATGTCTAAGTGGGTTTAATTGAACCTTAGCTTACCTTGGTAGTTAATTAAATAATATTAATATATTATTTATTAATACAAGGTGAAAACCTCATGTAAATAAATAATAAAATTATATTTATTTAATACTTATCAATGTTATTTAATGACTTTTAAGATGTTTGGATCCATTGGCTGCAACGGTCACCTTCATTCACATTTCATTATTAATAGGGTTTTACCCATATTTTGAAATATCGAGAATTGAAAATTTGATATTTGCACGTGGAAAATATTTGTAAAGGCTTTGTGAAGACTGGTTGAGAAGAAGTGAGAAGAGGAAGGTTGTATATTGGGGTTCATAAGTTTATCAATTATAATAATATCAACATTTGTGGGTTTTTTTACTTTTCAAGGTTTTCCCACCAAAATTTTGTGTTATGTGTACACTTGATTTGGTTATTATTCATATTCTTTGTTATTCAAGTTTGTCTCTAGATCTTCTATGACATTTAATATACTTTGCATACTAGTTTATTATCATGGTATCAGAGCTTGTGGGGTGGATTTGATTGGTAAGTGATTTTTAATTAATTTATATTAAATTCAATATTTTTAAAAATTTCTTCATAGCATGGGATGACTCTCTATGGCATATGGAAGTCTAATTTTTTTTGACTCCTTAAAAGCCTAGTTCAACCTTATTTGCATTGAATCTTCATTCAATGTCACTATAGATCCCTACGGAAGCAAATAAAAGTGAATTCAAGAAAGGAAATAACCCTTTAAAACTCTTCAAATTCCATTACTACTTTTGTACAACTTAGTTACTTGAAGAGATTTCAAAATAATCGTCTTCAATCATTTTAGAGTTTGGTTATTGTTGAAAGAGGCCAGATCTTATATATAAGCCTATTGAAAGCATATATAGAGTCTCTAAAGGTTTTCTCAAGTGCCAATAAATTTTTTCTCTATGTAGGGTGTCATAGTTTAGCCTGACAAGCTTTAAAAATTTATTTCTCATTCAAAATTTGATTTTGAAGCTTCAATAGACAAAGTTAAGGTGATTGACAAAATTTCATGTTATTTGGTGGACTATACAAGTTTATATGCTATCCATAGTTTATACAGGTGCACCATATATCCACTTGGAAGTGTTCATGGAGGTATGGCAATAGGTTTTTGAATTATTAATAAATAATATTTTTATTTATGCTATATTTTCCACATAGTATGTGGCTCCCTCCTTCCCTGTCCAAGACTTTCCTTTTAACCCAAAAGTTAAATTTTATTTTGTTTTTCACTATTTGAAAATTCATGCACCGAATATATGAATTTATATTTTTTTTAATAAAAAAAATTCAATTTAAAAATATTTATTTATAATTTTGTGCTTGTAATTTATTAATTAGCATTCAAGATGGGTTGGTATCTCTTGTTTTGTTAAAAGCTTGTAATTAAGATAGTGTCGAGTTCAACCCCACCCCACCAAAAAAAAAAAATGATTTAAATTTAAATTTTGTCATATTTAATTTAATTTAAATTTATTTTTTGGTTTGCATTCAAACATCTTAGTGCAAACCCCTCTCTATTGTCAACCTTATTTGTGACATTTGACCTAGTCAAAACCTTGTCGACCATAATAATGTAACTAATTGATTTATAAGTTTTGGCACCTTGTAGGCATATTTATGTGATATATTTTATTTTTTGAAGCCTCTTATTATTATTTTTTGTAACTTTTTAAATAAACATAATCAAATAGTTATTTTTTGTGTGACATTTTTGACAACTATTATAGTGCAATTTGTTATAATTTATTTCATTATTTCGTATACATTTGAAGAATTAAATCTTGTTTACACTACAAATTCACTTTATTTTTTTTATAAATAGAGTATAAAATCTCATTAAAAAATTTCAATTTTAAGTTTTTATCTAGTTTTATATTGTCAATCTTAAAGGGAAAGTATGACTTTGCCTAACTTTGTATTAGATAAATCTCATATGCTTAATGGTTTAAACTATAACATATAGAAAATCCATATTAAACTAAAATTTATGACCTAAAAGTTATGGAATATTATCATTAGGACTAAAAAAACCCTATCAGGATGACATGTTACCCGTAAACTTTTAAATATGTTTCAATAGAAATTGTAAAAAGCCATGTCAATTATATTTTAGAGTGTTAAAGGAGTCTCCTTGTGGCGTGTTGTTCCCAAAATTTGGCACTTGTTTTTTTGGACAACATGTCGACCATTTTGGTCCTGTAGGCCAAAATGGTCTCTTTCTTTCTCAAAATGTTCTGAGTAGTCAAGTTATTCAATCGCACAAGCCTTTTTAGCTAAGGAAATCATAGGTTCAATAGGTGGCTTTTGCAAAGAAAAAAATTTAAGGTATTTCCTAAAAAATTGTAAGGATGGTTCAACGCCAAGGTTCAATCAAAAAGGTTCAATGGCAAAGTTCAATGATATAGAATGAACCATTGAACCGTTGAACCATTAAACTCTACCTTTGAAAGGTTCAAAGAGTTCAAAGGTTCAAAGGTTCAACGAGTTTAAAGCTTCAATGCATTCAAAGAGTTCAAGGTTCAAGCGAATGGTTCAAGCAAAAGATTCTAGAAAAAGGTTCAACCAAATGGTGCAAAAAATTGGTTCAATGACACCTTGAACTCATAAAGAAGACTAAGTGAATGCAGCTCTTTACAAAACATTGAACTGCAAAACTGTTAAACCAATTAAACTTTGAACCGTTGAACCTTGAACCATTGAACTCTAAAAGGTTCAAAGGTTTAAGGTTCAAAGTGTTTCAAGTGACCAATGATGTCACCATGGACATCAAATTTAGGGTAATGGAATAAATGTTGATTTTTAAATAATGCAGACTTGAAGACAAACTTAGCTATCCAAATAGAAAGGTGCCAAAGAAGCAAAAAGAAGGCAAAAAGATAGCCCTGAGAGCTCAGATTAGCAGAAAGAGACAAGATATAGCAAGGAAAGAGAGAATCAAATAGAGAATCTAGAAGTGTTAGTGAAAGAGTTATTCTAGTAGGTAGAATAGTCCACTAGGTAGATATCAGAGAGTGCAAGCATTCAATGGTGCAGCCTATTTTTTTTTCATTTGAGTAAAGATGAGTGGATAGTCGTGTAAGTATCATAAAAAGGAGGGATCTTACCTTTCATAAGATCAGGTGACCCATGATTTGGAGAAGACATTTGAGATGATTTAGAATGATAAAAGTTAAGGTTGATCACCTATTCCAACATGGCCCCTACATAGAACTTCCTCTTCCTAATGCATTCAATGCAGCATGGGCCTTTTTCATGAAAACAAGCACCAAAGTCTTTTTTTGGAGGCTATATATTGTACTCTCTTAGTTTGTATAAAGGGGATCTCTCTATTATTAGAAGCAAAACTCTACCCAAATTCAAAGGCATTTCTGAGACTTTGAGCTCAGATTGTTAATCATATTTTATCAAGTGAATGAGAAAGCAAGTGACCTTTCAAACTTTGTGTTGAAATAGCTTGTGTTATCTAGGAAATCATTCTTATGTATTTTTCCTAAATATAGTCTTGTCCATTTAACCAAATAAGTAGAATAAGTGGAAATAATCTGAAAGATGTCCTAAAGTTGACTGTGGGAGACTTTGTGCTGCCATAATTGTCTTTAGTCTATGTGTTTTATGTTCTAGGATATTGGAGAGATTTTGAGCTCCCCTTATCCTTCGTAATATTTTACTCTATTGTAGTTTTCAGTGGAGACTTTGTGCTGCACTTCATACTACTATGTTACTTTGTCCTAAATCAGTAGGAGAAACAATGAAAGACTTTATGCTTTTGTGGGTTTCTTGTGGATCTAGTTACTACCCACAGAAGAATGACTATTGTTTACTGAACATCATTTTTAAAAGAAGAGAAATGCCTTCTGTAATTACACCAAAATTTTCCTTTATTTTGTGAACATCATCTCTAAAAAAAGAGAGATGGATGGTATGATTTCACCCCTGAATCTATTTTTAGTTTATATTAGTATATTATAGTTTATAGGGAACCTCCCCTTGCTGAGAGGAGAGATTTATCTTATTATGTTGTGGTAACCACACTCATTTTGTCGTATAAATCTCATTGTGATATGGTTGATATACCCATTTTTACATCAATTGGTTGAGATAAAAATATTCACTCAATAGTTTTTGGTGACTCCACTAGGAAAAAATGCATAATTTGAAGGCTCAAGCTTCAAATTGAAGCATTTCTAGTTCTTTTCCATTCTACACTCTAGTAGATCCACGGTATACATGAAGTAAGAGAGATCAAGGTATTGTTGATCCTATGTTTGAGTTTGTACAGCAAAAAATTTTTGCCCTTTCTCTTCCACAATCTCACCTTCAGTGAACCAGGAGTTTTCCTCTTATAAACGTCAGGTCCCCAATACCTAGCGAAGCTTCTTTTTCCTCTACTAGCAGAACTTTGTCTATACATACCCTATATAGATTTGTTATCCCTCCTTTCAATCATCATATCATGGTAGCCTAAGGCCCTTGGGGTAACACCTTTGGCCCCCTAAATCTAACCCCACCTTTACATGAATTACCCTATAATTCAAGAAAGAATTTTCCCAAGTTCTATGGTGATGGGAGAGTCCATCCTAATGAGCATATTGTAGCTTTTTGCATATCTTGTGGTGTGATATGCATTAAATTTAAAGATATAGAAGTCAAGCTATTTGTGGAAATGTTGTAAAGAATTGCTATAGACTATTTTTATTATCTGCAAGCATAAACAATAACTGACTGGAATACTCTCAAGGCCAAGTTTGAGGCTAGGTTCAAACTCGAAGAAGATGCACATGCTCTATTAGCCCAGCTTATGCAAATGAATAAGGAGCCTCATGAACCCATGCGAGACTTCATTGCTAAATTTGACAAGCTGAGGAGTAGGATTCCTACAATTACTCAGCCAATGCTAGAAAATCTTAAGTGCTTCTTCATCAATTCTCAACTTCTTGAAGTGAGTTCCCTATTGAGGTGGGCTGGCCACATATATCTTGCTACAGCTTAGATTTTGGCCACTGAGGTTGAAGATGATCTTATCTTGGCAAGAAAGATAAGAAGAGATCCTAATAGAAATAAATCTTCTTCATCTTCTAAAAATTTCTCTACATGCACCACTGATCCTATGGTGCAAAAGCTAGCAAATGAATTCATAGCTCTGAAAAAAAATGGCACAAGGGATGTCTACCCATCCTTCTTATCAAGATATACCAAGGAGGACATTTCCCAACTAGTCATATCAAGGCAATGCTGCCAGGAATCAAGGGTAACTAAATCATCTCCCTCCCCCATAGGGAAAGCTTTCCATTGAAGCAGCACCGGCTAACTCAACGGTTGGTTATCATGAAGCTGAACATGATTTCTCTTTCCAACTTGAGTTGGACCAAGAAGATTATGATGATCTCTTTGTAAAAGGCAAAGAAGAATTAGCTAGTGACTCCAACATTGGTTTCTTGAATTACCAAGATGAAGCTAGAAGTAAGAGAGAAATGTTTAAAGGATCATGCACTATTTTTACTAGGTCCCAGAACCAGTCAACTCAACAAGTTGATAAGGGAAAAATAGGGGAAGAATCTTGACCAATAATTTCAATTGTGAAACGAGGGACTTCACTACCTTTCCAATCAAAGGACCAGGTGATCAATAAAAAAATAAGTACCTCAAACAACCCTCCACCTTCTACTTCAATTTTTTAGACCAGTACCACACCTAATAAAATCTAGAATGATGGACTTCCTTCCTCTATTTTTTGTTCATTTTAGTTATTTGACATAATTGATCATACTAGGAAGACCAATATCTAAATATATGAGTTTGAATACTTACAAGCCAACCCCGAGCAGTTGGATAGCCTAGTTGAATGCATCAAGAACAAAATTGTCCCTGCAGGACAAGATATTTCAAAGGTAACTCATGATCCCCCAAAGAACACATTCAGCCAAAAAAACCTTGTCATTACTCTTCATGTTTCCCCTAGGAAGACAAAACCTTTCTATGTTTCCTTCTTGATAAATGGTCATAAGCTGAACAACTGCATAATAGACTCTGGCACCTCTAACAATGTGATGCCTGCCAAGGTGGCAGACTCTCTCAGTCTCACTTTGACTAAAAATTTTAGGAGATGTTTCTCCATAGAAAACAAGAAAGTACCACTTTTGGGTTAGATCAAAGATGCCCAATTTGTATTTGTGGCCTTCCCAGAAAAAAAGATTAAAATGACAGTCTTGGTGGCTGACGTTCCAGCTTCCTATGGCATTCTGCTTGGACAAAATTTTTGCAAAGATGTTGGTGGAGAATTGAACATGGACCTATCTAAGGTGAGGATACCTATCAAGGGAATCATGCGAAGGCTACTTCCTAAGAAGGAGTCAAAATACATTGTCACCCAAACATTAGCCCCTGAAGCTCAAATTCTATTTGAATCCTCAGGAATAGGTAACTATTTTTTATCTATAGAAGATGTTTCTATTTCATCAAATGAAAGTTTTATAAGTGACGATCCAAGAAATTTAGATAAGATGTCAGAAGAATTGGTGGAGCATAGTTCAAATAAAAAAGACCTTCCCTCTCTAATGAAGAGAAGTCTGAAAGGAGATCAAATTCTAATGATGTTTAGATTCTAGAATTTGATGGCAGCAATTCTTCTACCAGTTCTAGAGTTAAAATTATTTTGATATCTCTGTAAGGAGACATTTTACCCTATTTGTATAAGTTGTAGTTTATAAATACCAACAACACCACCAAGTATGAATCTTTGTTTCTCAAATTAAAATCTACTCAAGCTAAAGATGTTAAGCTTCTTCACGCCTGAGGAGATGTTGAACTGGTGGTTTGTTAGGTGAGAAACCTGTATCAAACCAAGAATGAAAGATTGTGACATTATCATAATCTAGTTTGGGACTACCTTGAAAGTTTTGAGGCTTTCAATATTTCTACTGTGTCGAGAGAATTCAATGATTGAACAAATTCCTTGGATGTCTTTGCAACTCTCATGGTTCCTCACCAAGATTTTAAAGGGAACAAGTACACTATTGATTTGGTCTTTTAGCCAAGTGTACCTAATAATATTGACCATTGGTAGGTTTTTAATGGTGACAACCAAATCATTGCTTTTCTAGAATATATAGATAGCTTTGAGGAGCTTTATTTTGAAGGTAGTGAATCTCTGCCATGGGAATCAGCTCCCAAAACAAATTTAAAAACTGGTGAAGAGTTCCTTCAGCTCAAAGGAAATAAAATTTCTAAAGGGTTAGTTTCTCTTGAGAATTTATTTGATAAGCATGATAGGTTTATCAAGAAGTAAAAAATGGATTCAAGTTCCTCTAAAGATTTTGATCAAATAAATTTGAGTACAGAAGATAATCCCAAAATGGTCAACATCAAGAATTGTTGCACTCTTGATGAAAAACTCAAATTCATTACTCTACTTCACCATTACATTAATGTTTTGGTGTACACTTATGATGATCTAAAATCTCTCAGGCCTGAAGAAATTTGGCACAAAATTCCTTTCAAGGTTAGGTCATTACCTCACAAGCAAAAATGAAGGTAGTACAACCCTAGGATATTAGGTACTATTCTTTTTGAGATCTAGAAAATGTTAAATGCGAGGATAATTTTTTCAATCCATCATTCCACTTAGATTGTGAATATAGTCCCTATGAGAAAAAATAATGGAGAAATTTTCCTCTGTGTTGATTTCAAAAATCTAAATCAATCCTCTTTAAAAGACAACTACCCCCTGCCCATCATGGATCAGCTACTGCAAACAATGACTGGCTCAGAGATGTTATCAACGTTAGATGGTTTTTCAAGATATAATCAAGTGGAAGTTGGTGAAGTAGATCAACATAAGACCACTTTCACTACACCTTGGGGCACCTTTGGATATCATGGAATGCCTTTTAGTTTGATCAATGCTGGCTCCACCTTCTAGAGAGTGATGGATCTTGCCTTCAGAAATGAAATGGGAAAGTTCATTATGGTATATCTTGATGACTTGATTGTCTTTTCCAAACATCATCCTGATCATATGCATTATTTACAATAAGTGCTAGAATGATGTCAACAAAATAACATTTCTCTCAATTTTAAGAAATCAATTTTTGGGGTTACAAAAGGAAAACTTCTGGGTCACATTGTTTCCTGAGAAGACATAAAGATTAACCCAAAAAGATTCAAATCCATCCAAGATCTTGCTCTTTCTGTTAGTAAGACTACAGTCCATTCTTTCTTTAGAAAGGTGAATTTTTTATGAAGGTTCATTCTTGAATTTGCAGAGAAGACTTGCTACATTATTAACATGATGAAGGGTAAAGCTACTTTTTGCTAGACTGAAGAAGGCAAGTCAACATTTCAAGATATCAAGGAAGCTATCACCCATGCCCCAATCCCATTTTGTCTGAATTATACCAAAGACTTCTTGATATATATCTATGCTTCTGAATACATGCTTTCAACCATTTTGGTTTAGTAGAACAAAGAAGGTGTGGAGTCCTCCATATATTTCATGAGTTGTCCTCTCAAAGCTCATGAGCTAAAATATTAAAACATGGATAAGCATGCTTATGATGTGGTTAAGGTGGTAAAACACTTCTATTTTTACATCCTAAACTCACACACTATTGCACTGGTTCCTGATACAATAGTAAAGTCCATTCTAACTCAATAGGAGTTTAGAACTAAAAGGGGCAATTGGATTGCTAAAATCTAGGAGTTTGATCTTGTTATCAAACCTATGAAGCTTATGCAGGGAAGAGGTCTTTCCCAATTAATTGTTGATAATATACTAGAGGAAGTAGGGCATGAATAAACAGAGGTTGAATACATGCCTACAGTTCTCTTTGTCATCACTATGAATGAGTGGTATTCTTATATTGCTCATTTCCTTACCTATGGTGACTGTCTTGGCCACCTGTCTTGTAAAGAAAAGAGGATTGTTAAGTTGAAAGCTACTAAATTTGTCCTATGGGACAATGGTTTGTACAAGAGGAGCCTTGATGAGATATTTCTTCATTGCGTAGATAAAGTGCAATAGAGCAAACCTTTGGAGTCTTTCTACAGTTTGGCTTGTGGAGGACATTTTTTTGCACTTGTGACTACCCATAAGATTCTATGAGCTAGGTACTATTGGCCTACTCTATTTCAAGATTCATACACCTGGGTGCGTAGATGCGAGCTGTGTCAATAGTTCATTGGGAAACCCAAGTTAGCCATGTTACCTCTCAAGCCTCTGGTGATCGAAGAGCCATTTAAACAATGGGGTATTGATTTCATTAGCATTGTAAACATGTCCTTGAGTGTTAGACATGACTATGTTTTCACAGCCACAGACTATTTTACCAAGTGGGTGGAAGCCATTCCAGTCAATTATGCTACTTCAGAAGTGGTATGTAATTTCCTCAAAGAAAATATTATTTCCTAGTTTAGAGTCCCAACCAAAATTGTAATAGATAATGCAGCTTGTTTCTCTTCTCATGAGGTTACACAGTTCTACTACTATTATGGGATTATCCTCTCCCACTCTTCTGACTATTATCTGCAAGGAAATGGTCAAGCAAAATCAAGCAACAAGAACTTGGTGACCATTATCAGGAGGCTGGTAGATAATAATCAAAGGACTTGGCATAAAGCATTATTTGATGCTTTATGGGCAGATAGGATTACACCTAAGAGGGTAATAGGTATGTCCCCATTCCAACTTTTGTATGGTCTAAATATAGAAATACTCATTACCTTAAAATTATTAGCATTGAAGTTGGTAAAGGCAGTAGAAGATTCAAAATTTGAAATTTATATTGACAAAAGAATCATGTGTTTGACTGAGTTAGAAGAGTAACAAACTATAGTAGTGGACCTCATTGCTGAACATCAAAATTAGGTGAAGAAACTTTTTGACTAGAAAGCAAGGATTCACAAGTTTTAGATTGGAGATCAAGTCTTGTTATGGGACAAGAGGAGAGAACTAAAGGGAATGCATAAAAATTTGTATTCCTTGTGGAGAGGTCCATTTTCCATCCATCAATTTAGTGGCAATAATAGTTTTTTATTGAGATATCAAGATGGGATGACATTCTCATTGCCTTGCAGTTGATAGCATCTGAAGCACTTCAATCCTTAAAGTATCAGATAAGTCTAGTTGTATATTTGTATAGTATTTATTTGTTTCATGTTATTCATTTGGTTTTTGGCATCTTTATCTTTTTGGATGGCATGACTCTGTATCCCAATGGCATAGATGAAGGCATTTAAAGTCTAAATTCTACTCCCTTCAATTGTTTAAAAATACAATCGATGGAAGTTCCCTAACTGGAGCTAGCTGTTATTCCCAAAATCCATCACTTGTTTTTGTGGACAACATGTCAACCATTTCGGTCTTATAGGCCAAAATGTCTCTTTCTTTCTCAAAATGTTTTGATCAGTCAAGTTATTCAATCACACAAGCCTTTTCAGCTAAGGAAATTGCAGGTTCAAAAGGTGGGCTTTCACAAAAAAAACACTTAAGGCATTTTCTAAAAAATTGTAAGGATGGTTCAACACCAAGGTTCAATGGTGGAGTTTAATGATATAGAATGCACCATTGAACCATTGAAGCATTGAACTCCACCTCTAAAAGGTTCAAAAAGTTCAAAGGTTCAACGAGTTCAAAGATTCAATGCATTCAAAGAGTTTAAGGTTCGAGTGGAAGGTTCAAGTGAATGGTTCAAGCAGAAGATTCTAGAAAAAGGTTCAACTGAATGGTGTAAATAATTGGTTCAATGACACCATGAAATCATAAATAATACTAAGTGAATGCGGCTCTTTATAAAACATTGAACCATCAAACTGTCGAACCAATTAAACTTTGAACCGTTGAACCTTGAACCATTGAACTCTGAAAGGTTTAAAGGTTTAAGGTTCCAATTGCTTTAAGCAACCAGTGACATCCCCATTAACGTCAAATTTAGGGTAATAGAATAACTATTGATTTTAAAATAATGCAGACTTGAAGACAAACTCAGTTATCCAAATAGAAAGGAGTCGAAGAAGCCAACAGAACACAAAAAGATAGCCCTGAGAGCTCAGATCAGCAGAAAGAGACAAGATATAGCAAGGAAAGAGAGAATCAAATAGAGAATCTAGAAGTATTAGTGAAAGAGTTATTACAGTAGGTAGAACAGTCCACCAGGTAGATATTAGAGAGTGTAAGCATTCAATGGTGCGGCCTATTTTTATTCATTTGAGTAAAGATGAGTGGACAGTCGTGTAAGTATCATAAAGTGGAGCGGCCTTACCTTTCAGAAGATCAGGTGACCCATGCTTTTTATAAGACATTTGAGATGATTTAGAATGCCAAAATTTAAGGTCGATGCCCTGTTCTAGCATGGCCCCTGTACATAACTTCCTCTTCCCAATGCATTGAATGCAACATGGGCCATTTCATGAAAACAAGCACCAAAGTCTTTTTTGGAGGCTATATATTTTAATATCTCAATTTTTAGAAAGGAGATCTCTCTATTATTAGAAGCAAAACTCTACCCAAATTGAAAGGCATTCTTGAGACTTTGAGCTTAGACTGTTAATCATATTTTATCAAGTGAATGAGAAATCAAGTGACCTTTCAGACTTTGTGTTGAAATAGCTTGTGTTATCTAGGAAATCATTCTTATGTCTTTTTCCTAAATACATTCTTGTCCATTTAATCAAATAATCAAAACAAGTGGAAATAATCTGAAAGATGTCCTAAAGTCAATTGTGGGAGACTTTATGCTGTCATAATTGTCTTTAGTCTGTGTATTTTATGTTCCAAGATATTGGAGAGATTTTGAGCTCCCCTTATCCTTCATAATCTTTTACTCTGTTGTAGTTTTTAGTGGATACTTTGTGCTACACTTCATACTACTGTGTTACTTTGTCCTAAATTAGTAGGATAAACAATGAAAGACTTTTTGCTTTTGTGGGTTTCTTGTGGATCTAGTTACTACCCACGAAAGAATTCCTACTAT
This sequence comes from Torreya grandis, assembly GCA_037957365.1. NCBI lineage: Eukaryota > Viridiplantae > Streptophyta > Pinopsida > Cupressales > Taxaceae > Torreya > Torreya grandis. The sequence goes on from JARHVA010000092.1 coordinate 3,042,681, forward strand.
TTACTGAACATCATTTTTGAAAGAAGAGAAATGACTTTAGTAATTACACCAGAATTCTCCTTTATTTTGTGAACATCATCTCTAAAAAAAGAGAGATAGATGGTATGATTTCACCCCTGAATATATTTTTATTTTATATTAGTATATTATAGTTTATAGGGAACCTCCCCTTGCTGAGAGGAGAGATTTATCTCATTGTGTTGTGGTAACCACACCTATTTTGCCGTATAAATCTCATTGTGTTGTGGTTGATATACCCATTTTTTTGTTATTTAGTTGAGGACAAAATATTCACCTAACACGATGCTTAGAAACTCATTGAGTCCATGCATGAGGTCACTCATCTCTCTAGGATAATTAAATTAATTTTTGAATTGTTGATTACACTTATGAAAGGTGATGAAAAATTTGTTAATTTTCTTGTTAAAATTAGTAATATTAAAGATCAGTTAAATAGATGTCATTATAATTTAATTTAAGATCCATTTCTTTATTTCATTATTTAGTTGAATATTCATGAAAAAATTCACAATTTTATTTTGATTTTGAATTCAAAGTACCAAACAGAGCAAGATATCCCTGACCTTACTACCCTGCCATCTCTTTTGATTCAAGAAGAGCAAGTTATAAATAATTTTGACTATAAATAGAAGGCCACTTAGGCACTTCTCACTCTCAATCCTATTTTTTATAATAATCAAAATTATAAATCTAACCTTAATTATACTAATGACTCAAATAGGAATATAAAATTTGGTAATAAGAATCATAAACCTAAGTTTAATGAAAATTTTAATTTGTGTGGTAAATTTAGTCATAGAAGCGAAACTTGTTATAATAATAAAGATAGAGTTAACAATAAATTTTATAAAAATAATAAAAGAAAGGAGTCTAATCAAAATAATCATAAGAATCAAGACCTTAATCAAAATAACAATCAGGATCATAATTCAAATGTTATTATTTTATATGTTATTTTATTTACTTCAAATAAGAATGAATGGATTCTAAATAGTGGTACATCACACCATATGATTTTTTTATCTAATATTTTATATGATTATAGAGATATCTCTAAAAATATTTACTTAAGAGATAATTCATTTTTAAAAGCAACTAAACAAGGAAAAACAAAATTTGTAAATGTTTCTATTATTGATGTTTTCTTTGTACCTAAACTTAAGAAAAAATTACTATCCTTTTTTCAACTTATGAATGATATTTCATTGTATCATTTTTTAAAAATAGCTCATCCATTAGAAATCAATATGGGTCTTTGATTGTTGAAGGTGTTCAAAATAATAGTTTATACATTTTTTTGCTTCTTATGCATATTTTCCTTCATCACATAGTAAGAATGAATATCAATTATGGCATTAAAGATTATGACATGTTAATTTTATAAGTTTACATGATATGTCTACTCATAATCTTTTTTTTTGACTTTTTTTAATATATTATCATCATGAAACTTGTGAGGATTACTTATGTGACAAATAACATACTAACCCCTTTCATAAGAATCATGATGCAAATTCCTCACATCTTTTACAATTATATTATAGTGATGTTGCAGGACTTATTGAGGTTGTATCTCTTAATAGTTATTTATATGATGTTACATTTATATATCATTATACTATAATGATCTAGTCATATTTCATTAAAAATAAATATGAAGTGTTGTCTAATTTCAAATAATTTAAAACTTTTGTTGAAAATGTTTCTAGTTTTTCTATTAAAATATTAAGATTTGATAATGATGGTGAATATAGTATTAAATATTTTTATTATTTTTAATTATTTTTAGTATTTAAATTGAATTAACAACTCATTATTCTACTTAGCGAAATGGTATTGTTGAAAGCAAAAACTACACCATTATAGAAATGGCTAGAACAATGTTACATTCTGCAAATATTCTTAAGTTTTTATGGGTTGAATCTATAAATATTGCTATGCATATTCTGAATAGATTCCCTAAAAAATATATGCATCTTTATAATCCTTTAGAAATGTAGTCTAAAAAAACTAGTGTGTCTCATCTTAGGATCTTTGGTAGTCATGCTTTTATCTTTGTTCCTAAAGTTAATAGAAAGAAACTTGATTCCACTTCTTATTATTGATTTTTTATAGGTTATGGAGGTAAGACAAAAGGTTTAAGAGTATATGATCTATATAAATGTCAAATCATTGAGAATATGAATGTTATTATTCTTAAAAAATATTTTTGTAAGCCCTTTGTGGATCTTCCTTAGTATTCTTCTATTTTTGAACATGACTCTCATGTTTCTCCTTATGAAAAAATAGATGCCAATAGGACGTTAATCTAGATTTGGATATCTTAGTGTCTAAGGAACCCAATGAGTTTCATGTTCAATCTAAAAAACCTAAATGGGTAGAATCCCTAATTCAATCTTCTAATGTTGATAATTTTAATAAATTAACTAGGAGTCAACATTCTTATCATTCATTAATGACTGTATGAATGTGAACCTCAATATTTTGAGGAAGCCATTCAAGATGATAGATAAAAATTTAATATGTGTAGATAATATTTATGGATTATATAACACCTAAATCTTGTACACTTGGAAAACTTAGACCTTGGCCATTCTTCTTAGTTCTAGACCTGTCCTACTTCTACAAGTCTCACATTTACTTTATTTTGTGCCCCTTGGCTCTGTTAGAGTAAAGATTTTATATTTTTCTCATATTGATTTATTATGGGATTTTCCCCCTTATTTGAAGTTTTTCTACTTTCATGGATAAGCTTGATTAGGTGTACTTAGAGTTACATTTTGACCAGATGAATGGGAAGTAACTCCCCTAATTGACTATTTTAGGTATGGGGGTTACTCATGCACACCTATATATGCATATCTCTTGGTGAGATATTTTTTAATAAAATATCGGTTTTGCTCTTATCTTATTTATGTAGTATTCTCATATTTGTGATTTCATTTTCTTGTACTTATTTTGTTATGTACATGCTTCACTTGTTCTTATAAAAAACCTATGCATTTGTTTGATTCAAAGATCTTGGTGTCCACTCTAATATAGTAGCAGAGCCACTCTGGTATTCTATTGTATGGTTTTTTTTATTATTGTTAGTTTATTTTAAATCTTGATTTTTTTTATTTTTAGATAGAAGTTGGTTTTCGATATCCATTTTTGAGAGTTTTTCCATCTTTGGTGGAGTCATATTTTTTATAGAACTAGTTCATTAGCATCCATTACCATCATTTTTATGGTTTTGTTGTGACTGTGTGTTTAGTGTGCCTTGGTGCATTTTTATATAAAACATATATGTGCCTCCATATAACCTCAAGTCTGGTATCAACCTGTGTTTGACCTTAGATGGTTTTTCATGTTCAACCTTGGTTTTGTATTTCTTTCAAATGGCTCATGGATACAACATTTTTCCCTGTTGAGACTGCTCTCATTGTTGATGATGCATGATTTAGTCAAGAAGAATAATAAATGACTCTTATTATTTTAAAGTCTTGAAAGTTTTTTTCAAAATAAGCTAAGTCTATTCAAGTATGCCCTAATGTTTTTAGCATGTTAATTTTTTCTAATAGCTTGATTTAAAACAAGGGCAAATAGGCTACTTATCTTTTAATGCACAAGTAATGCATAAGAAGATTGGTCAAGTTTAACATTGTTAGTGGATATTTTTTATAAAATAATATTTTGTGGTCAATATTTAAAAATAAAGTGTTATTCATTTTTTCACTTGCTCATATTGCACTTGCTTCCTTGGATTAATTATCAGCTAAGTTCGACATCTTTTTTTATTTTCAAAATCTCATCTTTTAACTCTTTACACTGACTACTCAAGATGCACTATCAGCTGAGTCTGATGTATTTATAACATTTGGGGGGTTCACCATTTCATAGTTTATGGGGGTGTACTATGATTTTTGGATCACTCTTTGCATTCTACTTGCACTTTCATTTCTGCAACCATTTTAACTTGCACTACTTCTACATATCATTTATACATTAATGGATCCAAGTTTAATCAATTCACTAACTTCATTTAACTATTATGGATAGAAAATTAGGATGACAATAATTATAAGGAGTAAGGGTTTGTATAGGATAATCATAGGTAATAAAACTAAACCTACCATATATGCATAGATATTTAAGTGGTATAATCTTAGTGATGAAGCCTATTGGCTATTGTGTATTTCTATAACACTTGATCTCTTATTTCACTTAGATCCTGCCAAATCACTTCATGATGTATAGACCATTATGGGTAAACTATTTGGGGAACAAGATGTGATGAGAGGTCATGCGCTTAAGAATGAACTCATTAGCCTAAGTCCTTGCAATTTTGACACCCTTCAAGATTTATTCACTAAATTCATGCCTTTAAGATTGCAGTTGAAAGAATATGGGATAAATAAAGAAGATGATAAAATTGCTATTTATATACTCTCTAAACTAGGTTCTGACTATTCAGTCTTTGTCTCTACTTTTCATGCCACAAAAATTACTTTGGACACTGCATGAAAAATACCCTCTTTAGATACTTTCATTACTGACTTAACTAGGAAGCAAGATAATTTAATCTAGATGGGAATATTGAAGTCCACAAAACTTCAAGCCCCAATTGAAGGGAATGGGAAAGCAAAGACTTCAAATTAAGAAAAGAATAAGAATAAGGATCAATAAAAGAAGAAAGAATCAACCTCTGCTAAAACCAACACTAAATCCTTCTCTTCCAGTGGAAAAACTAAGAAAGAGAAGGTTAATTGTGCCTACTAGAATAAAAATGAGCATGATGAAAGTAAATGTATGGAGATGCAAATAGATCACCTAACTCATCTCTTAGAGAAGACCAACATAGGTGTTCTTAAAATAAATAATAATTCATCTACCCAAAATTCTATTAAGGCAAAGGACAAGGGGAAAGAGAGATAAAAGGGCAAGGATCTTGCAGCAATTACAACTTCAACATCTTCATGGGTCATTGACTCGGGTACTTCTCACCATATGGGATCTTCAGTAGTTGAGTTTTTTTATTTAGAGTCTTGTAGCATGCCTTCTATTAATGTGTGAGATGATACTTCTATACTTAGTACAGGGAAAGGGTCTATTGAAATGGAAGGAGGAACATTCAATAATGTTCTAAGTGCCCCTTCCCTTTCAACTAATCCCCCTATCAGTGTATCAACTCACTCATATAATCAAAGGCATGAGGGTTGAATTTTTACCACTTCAGTTATTGTCAATGAGTTGTATAGTGATACTATAGTGGTAATGGGTAGGGAAGATCACCAAGATAGGTTATACACCTTCTCACATTTTACACCTGGTTCTTCTCCAAAATCATTATAGACTCATTTAGATGGAGTTATAAAATTATGGCGTAAGTGGTTTGGCAATCTTAACTACTACTACCTTGAATAACTTAGCAAAAATGACATGGTCATAGGCTTACCTCGAGTATAATTATCTATGGGAATTTGTGATGGGTGCTCTATTGGAAATCATCTTGAAGTAAAATTTGACAAAAACAAAGCTTGGAGGGCTTTACAAGAATTGGAGTTAGTACATAGTGATGTATCTAGGCATTTTCCCAATCTATCTTTAATAAGAGCTAAGTATATCCTCACTTTTATTGATAATTTATCGTGATATACATGGGTCTACTTCATTAATAAAAAGTCTAAAGTGTTTGAAACTTTTCAAGACTTCAAGGCACTTATTGAGAAATAATCTGAGAATTCCATCATGGTTCTTCAAACTGACAATGGAGGGAAATATGGAAAAAATATATTTGAGTAGTTTTACACCCCAGAGGGGATTGATTTAAAGTGGATAATTACTTGTAATCCTTTATATAATGGATTTATATAACACAAGAACAAGTACTAAAAAGATATGTCTAGATGTATGATTCACTCTAAGTCCTTAGCACCTTAGTATTGGGCCAAAGCCATTAATTATGCTTGCTATATTCAAAATAGGCTTCATCACAAAGCTTTGAAAGGTATAATACCCTTTGAATCTTGGCATAGAAGGAAACTTAATGTTGATCACCTTAGGGTTTTTATATCTCTAGCTATGACACATATACCAAAGAAGATACACAAAGTTATAGAACCTCAGTCCAAGCCTTACATCTTTGTAGGTTATCCTGATGGTGTTAAGGGGTACTAACTTCTACATCCAAACACACATGAGTTTTTGATAGAGAGAAGTGTTAAATTTTAGGAGAGTCCCATAGAATCAACACTTGACACTTCTTCTCTTTCATTGAATGCACTTATACTTGATGATTTTTCTTCTGACTCAAATCATCCAGAGTAGGTTCCTAAGCCAGGGTATTATTTTTATTCTAGTTTTGATAATGAGGGAAGTGATGAAGAGTATTTTATATCTATCTCTAGTCATGTTTCATAGGATGAGGAGTCAACACCTGACACAACCACATCTAGGACCCTTTGGTCTAGGCAAACACTTTACAGTCAAGGCACTTGGGTAGGGGATCTAGCAGATGAAAGATGTACTTGGGAAGATTATCAAAGTTGTCCACATGATTTATTTGCTTCAGTTTCAAATCCAAATAAATTATAAGAGGATTCAATCATAACTGAGTGGGATAGTGATATGCAAGAAAAATATTCTTCCTTGATCAAAAATCACACTTGGGATTTGAATTCACTTCCTACGGGAAGGAAGATGGTTTGATGTAGATGGATATATTAGACCAAGTTTATAGTAGATGGGTTGCTCGATAAATATAAGGCATAATTAGTCACCAAGGGTTTTTCATAATTAACTATCATTTACTACTCAAATACTTTTATACCTATTGTAAAGATGACTTCATTCCAAATCACACTAGCTATAACTGCAACACATGGTTGGGATGTATACCAGATGGATGTGAAAAGTGATTTTGTTCATAGAGACCTTGACGAGGAGATCTACATAGAATAACCTCCTGGGTTTGTTCAAGATTCATCCTTAGTTTTTAGACTTATAAAATCCATCTATGGACTCAAACAGGCCCTTTGGGCTTGGTATGTCAAGATGGATTCGTTCCTCCTTATTTCAAGTTTCACTAGGTGTCATTTGAACCCCAATGTATGTTTTTTATGGCCATGTTGATTATTTAATAATACTGGTCCTTTATTTTGATGATATTTTTATCACTAGGAGTTCCTCATCAACTAATGTAGTGGTGATGATAGCTCTATAGGACAAATTTGACATGACTAACTTGGGTCTTCTGCATTACTTCCTTAGCTTCAAGATTTTGCAGTCTGATTCAAGTATTTCAATTACGTTATCCAAGTATGCTTTTGATATTTTTGGTTGATTTCACATGGTTGATTGTAATCCATCTTTGATGCCCTTTCTATTAGGATTCATCCTTGAGGCTGACTATTTTACACCTTTTTTTGATACCACTCAGTATCGACTGCTTATTTGTAAGCTTATTTATCCATCTTAACCAGCCCTAGTATTTCATATGTAGTGGGAATTTTCTCCATATTCATGCAAAATCCCCATAATTTACACTAAAAAAAAGTTAAGAGGATCTTGTACTACATTCAGGGCTCTTACATATTTGAGATTCAATATAGATTTAGCACAAAGATTAATTTAGTTGGTTTTATAGATTCATATTGGGTTGGTGATACTCAAAGTCACAAGAACACTTTAGGTTATAAATTTTCTTTGGGTTCTGGTCCCATTAGTTAGTATAGAAAGAAACAAAATGCTATTGTTATATTATCCATAGAGGTAGAGTACATGGGATTTATTAATGCAGCTATTGAGGCTGTTTAGATTCAAGGAATTCTATTTGAGTTTGGCATTCTTTTCAGGTAGCCCACCATCATCTATTGTGATAATTAGAGCACCATACAATTATTCATAAATTTGGTTCAACACCAATAGACCAAACACATTGATATTAACATGCATTTTATCTGGGAGCTTATTCATGGTCAGGTCATCAACTTCAGATTTTACCAGTCTTTAGACAAGGTTACATATATATTTACAAAACACTTCACTAAGATTAAGTTTAATCATCTACAAGCTCTTCTTGGGGTGCATTCTACATCAACATCATCATCATGTTCAAGTGGGGCCTTCTAGTCTCTTCACTTATTCTATGTCTCTTTTTTGGGGTGGAATTTTTCCTCTGGTTTTTCTCCTTTTCTTTACTTTATGAGAGATTGATTTGTATTAGGTCCCTGATCAGGTCTAGTTTTTAGGACCCTTTCTCTTTTTTTACACTACCCACCTAATCTATGTTAATGGAGGAGTGTTATATTAGAGGTTTTTTTTTTTCATGTATTTATTTGTTATAGATTTTTTTCCTTATTTGGAGTTTTCGTACTTTCATGGATAAGCTTGCTTAGGTGTACTTGGGGTTACATTTTGACTGAATGAATAGGAAGTAACTCCCCTGAATGACTATTTTGAGTATGAGAATTACTCTTCTATTATTGTATCTTTGATCACATTTCTTGGGAGAAGTTACTCATGCACTCCTATATGTACATCTCTCTTGGTGAGCTATTATTAAATGAAAGATTGGTTTTGCTCTTATATTGTTTATGCAATATTATCATATTTATGATTTAATTTTCTTTCAACTATTATGTTGTGTACATGCTTGAATTTTTATTATCAAAAACATGTGCAATCACTTGATCTAGATATATTAGTGTCCACTCTAATAGGCTTATCTCTTAATTTGACCAGTTTTATGTTAATGACCTAGGTCTTGTATCTTTCCTAGGATGCTTAAATGTACTTATATTTCACCTCCACAAGTGTAGATGATATTTATGGATTATATATCACCTTAGTATTATACATTTGGAAAACTCTTACCTTGGCTTTTCCTCTCATTTCTAGACCTTTCCCACTTTTTCAAGTCTCACCTTTGTTCTATCTTGTTCCCCTTGGCCTATATCTCTTAATTTGACCAATCTTATGTTGATGACCCAGGCCTTCTATCTTTCCTAAAATTCTTAAGATGTACTTATCTTCTATATTTACAATTTCTAAGCCTGTACCATTTCCTTACTCCCTGGATACTAAAATTTGTGATAAACACTAGTGTTAATGTTAGTGTCTTGACTTGCTGTAAGTGTTTAGTGGCCTAAAGTCATCTAATTTTCAAATGAAATGTATCCTAATGGTTAGCATAAGTGATTTAACATGATTTATTACTCCAAATGGATTGATATAAATATAACATCAACCCTCATTAATTAATCACTGATAAAACCTACAATAACTAGCAAAAAGACCAAAGACACTAAGTAACTTATCAAATGAATTATATAAATCATTCAATTTAACAATGATTCTCTTTTTCCATATCATTCATAAGTACAACACATCTATAGATCTGAAGTATTAAAGAACCCACCCAAGATCTTGATTTTTTAAGTTACAAGTTAGGTCACTATTGTACTTGAGTTTCACATATTGCATGATTAAAACACAAGACAACATGAAGGGGAGAACTACATAAGTCTAAGTCGCTCTTATAGAGTAATTTTTATGCAGGAAACACCTAGTGGTAGTGGAGTTTTTAGGGTCAGCTTGACACTGTGTGCCTACTAACCCTTTTTTCTCTAAGGTTACTATGAAGATGGAGAAATAGGGTTTTACCATTTCATAAGGACCAACATTCCATGACCTAGATATGAATACATGAGAGTGAAGGTGAAATAAAACCTATAAGCATCCATGTGGTCAAGTTTTTAGGGTCAGCTTGACACTGTGTGCCCACTAATCCATTTTTGTTTAAGGTTACTATGAAGATGGAAAACTAGGGCTTTACCATTTTACAAGGACTAACATTTCATGACCTAGATATGAATACTTGAGAATGAAGGTGAAGTGAAACATAGAAGCATCCATGTGGTCACATCCTTTTCTAGTAGGTATTTTGCATAGGACACTTGCATCAAACCTAGACAATAACATCAACAAAACCATCTAAGGCTAATTTTAGTGTCCAGAGCTCTAGAAGCATTAGATATATAATTTGATAACATTTCTAGAACTATATTTCAACCTCATTCCTACATGTTCTACATCCAACACTGTGCCAACATCAGAATCAAAAAATTATATTACTTCTTGTCATTTTCATACATAACTTAGTGGTAATTTCCATATTTAGACTATCTTGCTTTTATGAATTTAGTATATGCCTATATATAAGTTTAATATATAATTATCCTACTATAGATCTAATTATCACTCTTGTGTTATTTCATTTCTATATACCCCTTTAATCAAATCTATGGTTAACAATAAGATCACCTAGATTCATTTTAGGGTTAAATATTTGGTGAAACCAATATTTAAACATTTTTTTTGCCTAAGCATACCCTATATGATGATTATTACCTATTTTTTATTAATTTGTATTTACTTTATATCTCTTATCATGGATGATATTTATTACTTTGATGATTATGATTATGAAACTATCCAACTCTCCTTCAAGGAAGGAATTAAAATTGACTACTCTTGCATTATTCCAAGTGTTAAAGCATGTAATATAAAAACCTTTAATGGTGGTAGTTGTTATCCATATAATCAGGTCCGTGCTCCCAAAATTTCAAGAGATGAGTTGATTCACCTTAATGAAGATAAAAATCCTATAGGCATACTTCTTACACCACCATTATTATGACTTTGGCATTTGATACTTGAAAAAGTATGGATACCAAGGCCAAGGATTGGGAAAACATGAGCAAGGTATAACCCACCCTATATCCATTAAACATAAAAATAAAAATAGGCAAGGGTTAGGGTGTTTAAAAACATCCTTGATTTACCAACCATTCAAGTCAACTAAACATGTACATTTTACCAAAAGAGTGGGTACATATGACCAAGAGGTTCCTTCATTTGATCATCAATGTTTTTGACAAATCCATAAAGAGGCTATGGTTGATTTAAAAAAAAATAATAAGGGGGAAATGTATTCAAACAAATTTATTTAAACCCCAAAAATTCCTACATTACCAAATAATATCCCTTTATTCAAGGGTGATGGATTTTTCCTACATTTAAAACAAATTCTATATAAAAAAATGTGTCCTTACCAAAGTTTTTCCAAGATGATATTGGTATACCCTTACCAAAGGAAAATGAACAAATTATTCAAATGTTATAATATATTCAAATGATATACCAAATGTACCATAGTTTAAAGATCCCACACCATTACCAAAATGTCCTAAATTTAGTGATCGGGAACTTACACATGTTATACATGATGATGATACTAATATGCTTGTTAAGCACATGATATATTGAGAGGGGACATGAATCAGTCTATCATAAATCTTATAAACTCTCACTTAATCAAATTCCACTTAACCATACATTCAAGATATGCAATAAAACTAAAATAATAAACACCACACAAGATAAAGAGAGACATCAAATTTAAAGTGGAAACCCAATGTGGGAAAAACCATGGAGAATAATCTCAAGTATATGAATGAGCAACAACTTAGAATATAATATTCACAAGTACCAACTTGTAGGAGCACCAACCCCTTATAAAGATTCATGCACACCAACCCCTAGGAGTACCAACCCCTCTTGTGTATAAAAAACAACTATTTATCAATGTTGCTTTCTCAATAAATGATAGCACATTACAATATCTCTTTTTTTCTCTCTTTAGCTCTTCTAATCTAGATATAACAATTAAAAATCATACTCTATCTTCCATTTTACAAATGGCTTCTCAAGCCTTTATTTATAGCTTTCCAAATGACCTTTGGAATTCACCCTTTGTGAGCCTTTAATTCTCATGGAAAATGGTGCCAAATTTGCATGACCCTTCATAAGCAAAAGCATTCTTTCCTATTTTGTCTTTATCTTGGTGGATTTTCATATTCCTTAAAGTGTCCCTTCATGGAAAAATTAACCATACCTCTTTTGTCTTCACATGGTGACTCTTGGAATTCCTCAAGATGACTATTCATAGGAAAATGTGTCCCATTCTTCTTTTGTCTTTACCCCATGACTCTTTGACTTCTCCATGGGCCCTTATTTTAACTTTATGCAACCAAAAATATGTTCATTAATATTAAACAAATATTAACACACATTAGCCAAGATATGACTATTAAAATCATTAAATGCAATGGGACCTTTATCATAAATAATGCTAGACCTTTGACATCGATGACAATATTTCCAACAATCTCCCCCTTTGTCATTGATGGAAACCTCAAATTAAAACTACTACATCTTGAAACCTACACATACTATCATCTAAAAACCATACAGTCACTCCCCCTTACTATAACAACCTATACCTATTCCTTGTACCTGTTTCTACACCTATACATGTACCTGTTATTTTCCCCCTTTGACATCAATGGTAAAAGGCCTACCTAGAGATAACACTTAGCTCCCCCTCAACTAATGTTGAACCTCAATGATAGGAATTAAAAGAAATTACTCCCAACTCCTCTTACAGATCCTTGAATGTGTCCTTTGATCGTGCCTTTATGAAGATATCTGATAATACATATAAATTGTTGCCTATCCTCTGAGCATCTACAATGAACTGATTTGAATCTTTTCTTCTAATCTCATAACCTTATGCATAAAAATTTAATGTGTATCCCTGATCAAATATTTGACTTACACTTAATATATTATGCTTAAGACCTTTTACATACAATACATTCTTAGTCTTGGTCCTACCATTATCCAAACTCAAAGTACCTTTTCCAGCTATCTAGCAGTGGTTTTATCTCTGAATTTCAATATGCCACTATTTATCTTCTTTATATTTATGAACTTACTCTTGTCTCTTGTCATGTGCCTTAAACATCTGTTATCAATGAACCATGGCTATTCTTCATTTCTTACATTCAAAACTGTCTGAACTAACATAAAATCTTCAAGTTGTTTCTTCTGCCATGAACATGTTTGAACCTTATTCTTGATGAATGGAACCTTGAAATTTGGTCCTTCTTGATTGACTCAAACAAGCTTATACAATATCAGGCTATGTGTCCAAGATTATTTCACTTGTAACATATTATGGCCTCTTCATCAAATCTTGATAGAGGAGCAAAAGAGTTGTAGCTTATGTTATATTCTGCATGAGTTTCCTTGTCCTTGTTTCTAAAATTATTAGCTCTTTTATGACATTCTATTTTCTTGTGACCATATCCATTACAATAAAAACAATAACCATGAAAATAGAACCTGTTTGTGTATCTTTATCCTAATTGTATTTTGTAACTTTGTTCTTTTCAGCGTTCTTTGTTTGAGATGTCCTTTGTATTCTTTACTTCTTCCCTTTTTGTTTCCTGTTTTGTAAGAGCTTTAACATAGCTCTTTTTATTTTCAAATCGGATACCTATCTTATCTAATATTGTTTTTTGGCTTTCTAATATCTTATTCAACATGTTAGTGATATCCTTGAATTTTGAATCACTAACTACTTTATCATTGACTGCTTTCTTAATATCTTCTTTTAAAGAGGCAATTTCAATAACATGCCTTTCACATTATTTTCTTAATTTTTGTAATTGTGTTGTTAGATATTTTTCATTCCTTTTAACTTCTTCAAAGTGTGCTATTAGATCATTAATTGTTTCCTTTGACTCCTTTTCATTTTTCTTAATCTGGTGCTTCAATCTTTGATTCTTCTTCTCAATAGCTTCTAACTCTTCTAAGACAAAAATGAGTTCTCCTTCTAGATTCACTTTGGCTTCATCTTGTTCTTCTTCTTGATCATCTGTACTTTTGCTTATAGAGGCATCTTCATGTATGGCCATGAATAGAATCTCTTCTTCTTCTAAATCACTAACTCCACTATCTTTGACTGAGCTAGGATCTTTAGAATACAAACTCTTCTTCTCGAATCCCTTCTTGAATTTACCTTTGAAATTATTCTTGTATGTAGAATTTCCTTATTCATTACCCTTGTTTAGGAATTTAGCTAAAAAATGTCCAATATTTCCATAATTAAAATATTTAAAAGGTAATTTTTCTTGATATTTACCTGTGCCCTTTTTCGGCTTATGAATGAAAAGAGCTTCACTATCATCTTCATCATCACTGAAACTATCACTTGATTCTTGAATCTTAGCCTTCTCTTTCTTTGATGTCTTGAAAGTCACTTCTCTCTTTGAGGGTTTACCTTGTTCAATCCACATCCCATATGCCATGAGAATACCATGAAGTTTACCCATCTTTAGCTTGGTTAAATTCTTCATCTCTTCAATTGCCAAAACTTTTACATCATATCTCAATGGTAGATATCTCAAAACTTTTTGAACCATAGTTGATTCTTCTAAATTTTCTCTAAGACCTTGAATCTGATTAACTAATTGATCAACCCACAAAAGATAGCTTGCTATATTTTCTTATTCTTCCATTTTCAAACTCTCAAACTATCTTCTAAAATTTTGAAGCTTAGCTTACTGAACCTTTCCATCACCTTTGTAAATATTCTCAAGTTTCACCCAAGTTTCATGAGTAGATTTACATTGCATAACTTTAAAAAATTATAATTCACATAAACTACATAAAATAACATTTAAAGATTTAGCTTTATTTTCACTTGCCTTCTTTTCGATCAGAGTAGTTACAAGTGTTTGTGGCTCTTCATATTCCTCCACCACTACTTGCCATATGTCGAATCTAAGGGCCATCAAATAAGTCTTCATTATTATGCTCTAAAAGACATAATTCATCCCATCAAACAAATATTCCCTATTTGTAGAAAATCCTTCATGTGATCCAACCATCATGTTTTCCTGATCTACCTTCAAGCTGTAAAATGTTTTCAAAAGGAACCTAATCTGATACCAATTTTTAAGCATAGGATATACTAAGAGGGGGGGTGAATAAGTATATCATAAATCTTATAAACTCTCACTTAATCAAATTCCACTTAACCATACATTTAAGATATGCAATAAAAATAAAATAATAAACACCACATAAGATTGAGAGAGACACCAGATTTAATGAGGAAACCCAATGTGGAAAAAACTATGGAGAACAATCTCAAGTATATGAATGAGTAGCAACTCAAACTACAATATTCACAAGCACCAACTTGCAAGAGCACTAACCCCTTTGTTGAGCACCAACATAACAACTATTTGTGAGCACTAACCCACAAGAGCACCAACCCATAGGAGCACCAACCCCTCTTGTGTATAAAACACAACTATCTCTCAATGTTTCTTTCTCAACAAATGATAGCACATTACAATATCTCTTTTTTTCTCTCCTTTGCTCTTCTAAGCTAGATATAACAATTAAAAATCATACTCTATCTTCCATATTACAAATGGCTTCTCAAGCAATTATTTATAGCTTTCCAAATGACCTTTGGAATTCACCCTTTGTGACCCTTCAATAAAATGACACTAAACTTACATGACCCTTCGTATCCTTACATTTGAAAAGTCATATGGTGACCCTTCATAAGAAAAATCATCCTTTCCTCTTTTGTCCTTATCTTGGTGACTTTTCATATTTCTTAAAGTGTCCCTTCATATAAAAATGTGCCATACCTCTTTTATCTTCACATGGTGACTCTTTGAATTCTTCAAGATGACTCTTTATAGGAAAATGCATCTCATTCTTCTTTTGTCTTTACCCCATGACTCTTTGACTTCTCCATGGTCCCTTCTTTTGAATTTATGCAACCAAAAATATATTCGTTAATATTAAATAAATATTAACGCACATTAACCAAGATATGACTATTAAAAACATCATTAAATTCAATGAGACCTTTATAATCAATAATGCTAGACCTTTGACATCAATGAAAATATTTCCAACAATGCTTAGATTTAAAAAAGGTGGTAGGTTGGAACCAATGATAACACCCATGACAAACACTAATACTACCATGGCGTATCTTTTGTCTATGATAACCACTATTGGGTATATTTAAAAATAGGTTTCTATACTTCAAATGCAAATGGTTTTTCATAATAATAATGCACATGTAACCTCATTCAATAATCAACCTCTCAAAAAATGTATACTAGAATATCCTTATTCATAAGATTTTGAATTACTAGATTTACCTCTCTTTTTGAGACACAAACACCGATTCGAACACATGATTAGCTATGTACATTATTTTGGTCAATGGGCACAAGATGACAAACTATTTCTAAAAGTATTCCATATGAGCATTTATGATGAAACTCAAAATTGGTTCTATAGTTTACCAAAGGTTTATTTAACCACTTTTTTACAATTGAAATATGTATTATTCATGAATTTCAATATCCACAAGGTTCCAAAAATTCCTTTAGAAAATTTTCAAAATTTCAAACAACATGATGATGAATCCATTTAAGATTATACTATTTGATTCAAAAGTGCATCATATGAGCTAGAGTTTAAACCCTCAGATTTGGAATTACAATTTACCTTTAGTAGAGGCATTATTTACCCATTAAAGGAAAGAGAATTGAAAAAAAAAATGAGTCATTTACTATTTATATAATGATGTGCATAGATATGCTTTCTTTATAATCATTCATTCAATGGAACTTAACATATCTCCCTCCAAATACAATTTTATTATCTCTCACACAAAGGATGGAGATAACTTACCTAAGGAATGTTATGAAAAAAAAAGTGATATTCCTAATCTTTATATGACCAATTTTTAAATTTTCCTTAACATGGGGCCAATACAAGGTCTATGTCCTATGCAAGAATCCCAAAATGACTAAATAAAAAAAGTATCCATGCCAACAAGATTTAATAATTACATCAATCATGGGTGGTGCTTTTTTTTGGCATAACCATATTAATCCTAAATAATAAAAAACTACTTGTAATGTAAGATGTTTACAACAAATTGGTTTAAATCTAAAAAACTTACAAAACAAAAGAGTTTGGAAAGACTTCTTGGGAAATATAACAATACCAATTAATTGAGGTCCTAAAATAATTCAAACATGAGTTTAGATTATGCCTACTATATCTCCATTTGTATTTACACTAAGAACTCTTTGGCTATACCAAATGGAAGCAAGCATTGATCCAAATTAGCAAGTTATTTCCTTTACTCATGAAGGAAAATTAATACATATTCCAAATGATAGCATTATCTCTTCTACTACACATGAAAAACATGGGGAACATGCTATGTACCTTTTCAACCTATCTAATAATGATTCAAACAATGTCAAAGATCAAACTTAAGGTTATCAGGAACCAAGAAGAGAGATACTTATGACCATACATTAGATGATATTATAAATTAGTCTGGTCAAATATTCAAAAAATACCCAAAAAATCAAAAACATTCAAAAAAAATCCAAAAATGGTTTTGGTACCTATATCCTCTACTGGCTCATTGGAATCTATGTGTTAGTTTCACATTTATGGATGGCATATTCAATCACTCCTTCATACACATGTGTCACACTTATACTTGAATATGATACAAGCATACATAGATACATGATCTATTCTTATTTTAGATGTTGGGCCTTACCTCTACTCATGTCATGTAAACATCAGGGGAGTCCACTTCTTTGATCTTGATACACAGATTATATGGTTCGATGATCACATTTCATCATCATGTTTGAGATTATATATGTACTTACACATGACTTTATTAATGATTATATCTTAAAAAAAGGTACTTTATATGTTATACACTTGAAATTTTTCCTAACACATTTGATACATGAGTAATATGATATGTTTATATTGGTTTCTTATGTTTTCCTTTATGTGCTTATTTGAGTGTCTTGCCTTTCTATTGTATTCCTTGTTTGAGCATTTGATTATGCTCCTTTGTTTGTGGCCCCTATGCCTATGTATGATTTCATTGAAATTCACATATGTCATTTTCTATTTTATGGATATTTGAATATGTCATCCTTACTTTTGTAGACATTTGATTAAGTCATATAACTTCAATTGTGCAAAATTTGAATATGTCCATTGTTTATGGTATCCTTAGATCATTGCCTTTTGACTTGATTTTGAGTGCTCTTATGTGTGTGCTTATTTTCTTATTGAACTTGTACTATTACTATCTATACATTTTCATGATCCTTATTATGCATCTTAGGCCTACATGTGATCACATTATTTCTATATGCTTCAATGTTATATCTACCTAGACATGTTCCTTCTATATGCTACATGGTTACATTCATAGATTATATAGTTGTCTTATCCTTTTGAGTTGAGGTAACTACCCATTCCTATATTTCCCTCAACTCAAATGGGGGAATATTATTTGGGGCATGTCATGGAGGCATGTTTTCCACACTTGGCATAATTTTTCAAATTCATTGGGGGCATGCTTTGAAAGCATGTTCTCTAGACTCATTTAGTATATGGTACTTATATAAGTTTTTAGATTCAGTTGGGACATGTCATATGGACATAGCTTCCACACATTTATAATTCTCAAATTTATTAGGGGCATGCTTTGGAATCATGTTCTCCACACCTATTCAGAATTTAACATCTCTATATTATAGTGGAAGCTTGTTTTAGAAACATGTTCACCACATTGATATTTATATTTGTTTTTCAGATTTCTATATATAAAGTGGGGGAATGCTTTGGAAGAATTCCCTCCACACTTACATAGTTTTCTAAATTAGATAAAGCACATAGTTATATGATTTAAATTCATAGTTGTGGCACAATTCTATACATTGTTACCATTGTTATACATAGTTTCAACATGAGACATATCTAAAGTGTATATACTGTGTAATGTGTGTCTAATATTGCAAAATCCAAATCATTTTTAGATTATAAAAATATTTTATGGATTTTTATCACATCAAAGATACTTTTGTATAGAAATCCCATAAACTTTTACAAACTTTATTAAGCCAATCTATAGCAATAGTTGGTTTGTTTTTTGGTATGGTTGAGATGATAAAATCACTCAATCTTTACAAGTTTTTAGGTTGAAATCAATTATATCATATATCCTCATGAGTTTATAAGTATAATCGGGTTAAATAGTTGAGATAATCTGAACTACTAGGTGGCAACTCCCCTTTGCTCCAAGGTTGGGGGCATATGCCTCTCTCTCTCTCTCTCCTCTCTCTCTCTCTCTCTCTCTCTCTCTCTCTCTCATCTCTCTCTCTCTCTCTCTCTCTCTCTCTCTCTCTCTCTCAACTACTAAGTGGCAACTCACCTTTGCTCTAAGGTTGGGGGCATATGCCTTCTAATCTCTCTCTCTCTCTCTCTCTCTCTCTCTCCTCTCTCTCTCTCTCTCTCTCTCTCTCTCTCTCTCTCTCTCTCTCTCTCTCTCTCTCTCTCTCTCTCTCTCTCTCTCTCTCTCTCTCTCAACTACTAAGTGGCAACTCACCTTTGCTCTAAGGTTGGGGGCATATGCCTTCTAATCTCTCTCTCTCTCTCTCTCTCTCTCTCTCTCTCTCTCTCTCTCTCTCTCTCTCTCTCTCTCTCTCTCTCTCTCTCTCTCTCTCATAGATATCAACACTTTAAATATTTATCTATATTTGTCCTATTTAGAGCCATTCAATGATACATCTTTTTCAAATCAACTTTCAAATAGACAAGAGGTTACATCGACACACAAGTATATTCTTAAACATTGCTCTTTCAATTTTAATTTATTTCAAATAATTTCAAACCAAATTATATGCATCGATTATATACTATAACATTATCTTGTTTTTAGGTCATTCACTAATAAAACACTCAAGTTAGGCACACACAAAGAAATGTGTGTTATACACACCCAAGTACACATTTATTTCCCTTAAACTAATAATTTCATTAATTTATTAAAGAGGGGGGTAAATGTAGACAATATTTATGGATTATATAACACCTCAATCTTGACAAACTCATACCTTGTCTATTCCTCCAAGTTCTAGACCTTTCTCACTTATATAAGTCTTATTTTCACTCTATCTTATGCCCCTTTACCTAAATCTCTTAGTCTAACTAGTCTTATGTTGATGACCCAAGGCTTCTATCTTTCCTAGAATTCTTGAAATGTAACTATATTCCATCTCTTCAATTTCTAATCATGTATCTATTTCGTTATTCCTTAGACATTAACATCTAGAATAGACATTAGCATTGATGTTAGTGTCTTAACTTGATACAAGTGTCTGATGCCCTAAAGTCATCCAATTTAAAAATTAAAAATATCCTAATGGATAAGCTAAGTAATTTAATGTGAGTTATTACTCCAAATGGATTGATATAAATACAATATCAACCCTCATTCATTCCTCACTAGGAAAAACCTACAAGACATAGCAAAAATACCAAAGAGACCAAGGCAACTTATCAAAGACACTCTATCAAGCATTAAATTAAACAAATATTCCCTATTTTCATACCAATAATAGGTACAACACATCTACAAGTATGAAGTAATAAAGGAGTAACCCAATATCCCAATTTGCTAAGTTACAAGATAGGTCACTATTATATTTAATTTCCACATATTTCATGATTCACACACAAGCCAACATGTAAGGGAGAACTACATGAGTTTAAGCCCCTCTTCTAGAGTATTGGTTATATAGTCAAGACCCACTAATGGTAGGGTATTTGGGGTCAACTTAATACCATGTGCCCACTAACCTATTCTCCCCCAAGGTCACTCTAAAGATGGAGAACTAGGGTTTTTCCATCTCATAAAGAGTGATATTCCATGACCCAAATATGAATGCACCAGTGTGAAGGAAAAATAAAACATAAAAACATCCAAGTGGTCACATATTTTTCTAATAAGTATTACATACATGACACATCAAAACTAGATAGTAGAGTTAATGTAACCATCCAAGGCTGATGTTATTGTCTTGAGCTCTAAAAGTATTAGATCCAAAATTTGATGATTGTTCTAGAATTATCTTGTAACATTATTCCTACCTATTTCAGATTTAACACTATGACAACATAAAAATTAGATAATTATATTACTTGTCATTTCCATATATAGTTTAGTGGTACTGTATATATATAGATTATCTCAGTTTTATGAATTCAACATATGCCTATATCTAAGTTTAGCATTTAATTGGCCTACTATAAATTTGATTATTACCCTTTTGCCATTTCATTTCTATGTACCCATTTTAATCAAATCTAGGGTTAATAATAAGATCACCTATATTCATTTTAGGGTTAAACAACATGTTTTAAACCTATATATGTTTTTTTGCTCCTTGAACACTAATGTCTAGGATAAACACTTGCATCTAAACTAGTGTCTTGACCTAACGTAAGTGTCAAATGCCATAAAATCATCTATTTTATAAATTAAATCTATCTTAATGGACAACCTAAGTGATTTATGCAAGTTACTTCTCCAAAAGGATTGATATAAATATAATATCAATCATCACTCATTCCTCACCTAATAATACCTAACACAGACCAAGGCAACATATAAAAATCAATCAATCAAGAAATCAATAAATTAAAAACTTCCTATCTTATTCTATTCTCAAATCAATCATAGGAAAAACATATACATAAGTATGAAATACTAAATGAGCAACCCAAAAGCCTAATTTGCCAAATTACAAGCAAGGTCACTGTTGTACTTGATTTACACATATTGCATGATTCACACACAAGCCAAAACATAGGGGTGAACTAAATTAGTTTAAGGCCCTCTTTAGAGTATTATCTATGTAGATAACACTCACTAAAATATGGGTCTTTGGGGTAATTTCAACACCGTGTACCCACCAATCATTTTTTTCCCAAGGTTACTATAAAGATGAACAATTAGGGTTTTACAATTTTAGGAGGAGTGATAATCCATGACCTAGATTTGAATGCACCAGTGTGAAGGAAAATCCAAACTCATAAGCATCTAAGTGGTCACATCCTTTTCCAATAGGTATTCCATACATGACACTTATGTCAAACCGAGACAATAACATCGATGTAACCCTACCAAGCTACCACAACTGTATAGAGCTCTAAAATCATCCAATCCAAAATTTGAGGAGTATTCTAGAATCATATTCTAACCTAATTTTTGGATATTGTAGATCCAACACTATGTTATTATCATATCCAACTAAGTATATTAATTCTTTGTCATTTTTATACATAGTTCAGTTGTACATTATATATTTAACCTATTCCTAGCATAAAAAATTAAATGCATGTTTATATTTGAGTTTAACACCCAATTGACCTATAGATTTAATTATCACCCTTGTGAATTGCCATTTCTATATACCCCTTTAATAATAAATATAAGGCTAATACAAAGTCATTAGACCTTGTCATTTTAGGGTTAAACATTTCGTGAACTTAGTCTTTGGACATCAAGCCCTAGGAAAAATAGGGTTTTCTAATCTTTTATGTTGCTCATCTCTGATTGCTATAATTTTTACAATCATGTTTGTTATAAATTTTTCTATTAATTATTTGATTGTCCAATACCTTATAGTTTCCATGGTTTGTTACATTAGTTTCCTTTTCAAATCTATTAAGTGAATATGTGCCAATCATGAGAGGGTTTTAAAATGGAAACAACACTTAATCTCTATTAAAAATTCCTTTAGTAATATTATAGAGCCAGTCTCTAGATACCAATGTGCATGCTCCCAAAAATGTTTTACCTAAGTCTTATTTGAATGACATCAACCATCTTGCACTCATTATTCATTCAAAATTTATATTAGATTATGTGTCTATGTTGTTACTATTCGAAAAGGTAGGATTTCTCAACCCATTTCCCCTCTTGTTAATATACAATAGGTGCCTCTTAAACTTAAGTTTGTAATAAAATCTAAGGGATATGACCTTATTAACCAATTGAGCAATACACACATAAAATTTTAATCTTTGAACTCTTAAATCAATTTAATGTTTATAAGGATATCCTATATGAGGCATTGCATGATACATAAGTTCTAAGTGATATTAATCCTGATTATTTTGATGATATTATGAAATATATCAAGAAAAATAACAAGCTCATCACCTTTGATCCAAGATATTTACCATCTAAAGATGTTATTAACCAAAATTTACCTTTGTTCATACAAGTGACAATGTAAGATAAATATATCAAAAGGGTGCTCTTTGATAATGGATTGGGCCTAAACATTTGTAGCATATAATTCTTAACCACCATGGGTATTAACACCAATCTTCTTCAAAACAATGTTATGCATATAAAAGTGTTTGAAAATTCACATAGTCCTTTGGTTGGTCAAATCACATTGGATGTGACCTTAATTTCAACTAATTTTAAGGTCTGATCTCAATCCTTACATTATAATTTACTTTTGGGTAGACCTTGAATACATTTAATGGAAGATATCATATCTACACTTCATCAATGTGTAAAATTCATATATTATGGGACCTTATTATCCATGCCTACTGATGACAAACATTTCAAATTTTGTAAAATGAAACATTCTAAAACTAAAGGCATCCCTATGGTGGTACCACCTAAAAAAAATCATCCCTCTTGAGCATATACATACATATGAAATAGGTGAGTAAAGTATAATGGATCCTTTATCTCTAGATGAAAATTATGCACTAAACTTTAAGGTACACAAAAATATGCATAAGGAGCAAGAACCATTACTAAAGAAGCCAATAGAACCATAAGAACACCCACCATTTGATCTTCCTTTATTGGTCATTAATCAATAAAAATATGGCCATGTTTCATAGTATTATTATAGTGATGATGATATAACTTATGATATGATAGATGAGAAAATGTGAAACATAAAATTTGATCCACTCAATTACCGATCACATAACCTATTTGAACATATGAGTCATGGCACATATAAGTTAAATGCACTTGTAGAAAATACAAAATTGAATCCAGAAAGGGAAAAAAATATAAGATGAGCATGTAAATGCTTGTTATTCCATACAACCCTCTTGGATGAAAATATTGAGTCAACATTACAAGGGTCAAATGCAAATTCATTATGTGAAAAATGTGGAGTCTTCTCAAAAGGCTTCATAACAAATTTTATAGATCATGACATGGTAAGGTATCTCCTTTCCTCATGAAGTCAAATTAATACATATTCCAAATTATGGCATTGATTCTTAAATTACACATACAAAATGTGAGGAGGAACATGTTGTGTATATTTTCAACCTATCTAATCATGATGTAAATAATGTAAAAGATCCAACTTAAGGTTATCAAGCATAGAATAGGGAAATAAATATGACCATCCATTGGATGAGATTATAGAGTAGTCTATTTAAATATTCCAAAATTACCTCCAAAAAATAAAAATAAAACATTCAAAACTCTAAAAATATTTGTGGCATTTAAATGTTCTATTGGTTCCTTAGGACCTGTGTGTTAGTTCCATGTTGATGAATGGCATATTTAGTTACTTCTACATACACACATGTGTGTCACACTTCTATTTGAGTATGATATAGGAATACACAAATGCATGATCTATTCATATTTCAGATATTGGGTTGTCCCTCTACTCATGTCATGTAGACATTGGGGGCATCTGCTTCTTTGATCTTGATACACACAGGTTATATGGTTTGATGATCACATTTCATTATCATGTTTGAGCTTACTTATGTCCTTACACATGCCTTTATCCATTATTATATCTTACACAGGGTACTTGATATGCTATACAATTGAATTTTTTTTCCAAACACATTTGATCTGTGGGCTACTATGACATTTCTATGTTGGTTTCTTATGATGTACTTTATGCACTTCCTTGAGTGTCTTGTTTTGCTATTATATTCCTTATTCGAGCATTTGAATATACTCTTTTATTTATAGTTTCCTTGCCTATGCATGTTTTGTTTGACATTGTAATATGCTATTATTTATTATATGGACATTTGAATATGTCATTCTTACTCTCATGTAAATTTGACTAAGTCAGGTCCCTTTGATTATGTGGCATTTGAACATGCACCTTGTTTGCAGTCTCCTTAGACCATTTCCTTTTGACTTAATTCTGAGTGATCTTGTGTGTGTGCTTGATTTAATTATTGAGATTTCACTATTAATGTATATATTTTTCCATGATTTTTATCATGCATCTTAGACCTTAATATGATCACATTAGTTCTATGTGCTTCAATGCTATATATCCTAGACATGTTCTTTATATATTCTACATGGTTCCATTCACAGATTATACAGTTGTCTTATATTTTTGAGGTGAGGTAACTACCAATTACTATATTTCCATCACTCAAAAAGGGGGGAATATTAGTGGGTTCATGTTACAGAGGCATGTTCTCCACACTTGGCATAGTTTTCAGATTTAGTGGGGGCATGCTTTGAAAGCATGTTCTCCACATGTATTTAGTATATGGTACTTATATCAGTTTTCAAATTTAGTAGGGGAATATCATATAGGGATGGATTCCACACATTCACATTTTTATATTTAGTGGGAGCATGTCATATGGACATGGCTTCCACATATTCATAGTTTTCAGATTTAGTGGAGGCATGCTCTAGAAGCATATTCTCCACACTTATTTAGTATTCAACATCTCCAAATTATAATGCGAGAATGTTTTGGAAACATGTTATCCAAATTGGTAGTTATTTAGGTTTTCATATTTATCTATATATAGTGTAAGAATGCTTTGTAAACATACTCTCCACACCTACATAATTTTTTGACTAGGCTAAAATGTATAGTTACATGATTCAAATTCACAGTTGTGGTAGAATTATATACATCGGTATCATTGTTATACATAGTTTGAAAACAATCCATATCTAAGGTGTATATGCTATGAAATTTATGCCTAATATTGAAAAATCCAAATCATTTTAATATTTTAAAACTTTTTTATGGATTGTTACCACATCATAAAATTTTACGTACTGATACCCTGATCAGACTTTCATAGATTTTATTGAGATAATTTATTATAGTAGTTGGTTCAATTTTTGTTATGGTTGAGGTGATTAAATTACTCAATGTTACCAATTTTTAAGGTTGGACTTGATTGTATCATTCAACCTCACTAGGTTATAGGTATTAGTGGGTTACACAATTGAGCTAATCTCAATTGTTAGGTGGCATCTCAACTTTGCTCCATGGTTGGGGGAATGTGCCTTAAAATATATCTCTATTTATCTCTATCCCTCTCTTTATCTCCTTAGATATATGCAATTTCAAATATTTATCTATATTTATCCGAATCTTAGTTTCATAGGCTTATAATGATACAACATTTTTAGATCAACATGCCAATAAGCAAAGCAGTTATATCGACACATAGGTGGACTCCTAAACCTTAATCTTTCAATTTAAATAAATTTTAAATAATTTAAATTCTAGATTATATGCATTGATTATATATTAAAACATGCTCTTGGTTATAGGTCAGTCACCAACAAAACACTCAAGTTGGGCACACATAAACACAAGGTGTGTTATACACACCCAGGTACACATTCTTTTCATTTAAACCAGAAAATTCATTACTAAATTAAATGGGGGGTAAATGTAAATGATATTTATGGAAATATAACACTTTAATCTTGTAAACTTGGAAAACTCAAACCTTGGTTGTTCCTCTTAGTTCTGGACCTTTTCCACTTCTACTAATCTTGTATCTACTCTATTTTTTGCCCCTTGGCCTATTTATTAGTCTGAATAGTCTTATGTTGATGAACCAAGTATTATATCTTTCCTAGAATGTTTAAAATATATTTATCTTATACTTCTAAAAGTTTTGAACCTATCTATACTTTTCTACTCTTTGAAAATTAACATCTAGGACAAAAACTAACATCATTAGTATCCTAACCTGACGCAAGTGTCCAATACTCTAAAGTCATATATTTTGTAAATGAAATGTATCCTAATGGTTGGCCTAAGTGATTTAATGTGAGTTACTTCTCTAAATGGATTGATATAAATATAAGATCAAACCTCATTCACTCCTCACCTAGAAATACCTAACACAAACCAAGGCTACCAATCAAAAATAGGCAATTAAGTACTCAATAAAGAAAATCTTTCTTATCTTCTCCTATTCTCATATTATTCATAAGAAAACACATACACATGTTTTAATTACTAAAATAACATCCCAAAATCTTGATTTTTCAAATTATAAGCCATCTCAATGTTGTACTTGCTTTGCACATATTACATGATTCACACACAAGCTAACAAATAAGGGAAAACTATATTAGTCTGAGACCCTCTTTAGAGTATTGGCTATATAGGAAATGCTCATTTATATAGGGTTATTTGAGGTTAGCTCAACATTGTGTGCCCACTAACCCATTTTATTCCAAGGTCACTATGAATATGAAGATCTAGGGTTTTGTAATTTCATGAGGA
Organism: Torreya grandis; assembly: GCA_037957365.1. Classification (NCBI taxonomy): domain Eukaryota; kingdom Viridiplantae; phylum Streptophyta; class Pinopsida; order Cupressales; family Taxaceae; genus Torreya; species Torreya grandis. Next base: position 3,070,049 of record JARHVA010000092.1, read on the forward strand.
GTGATAGCCTATCACTCATATTTGAATACATTAGAGTGAAGGTGAAGTAAAATCCAAAATCATCCAGGTAGTTTCATACTTTTACAATAGGTATTCCTTACAAAACACTTACATTAAATGCATACATTAGTGTCGATACAACTATCTATAACTCTATAAGCATCCAATCTAAAATCTAACAACTATTCCAAAATCATCTTCCAACCTACTTTCTACATATTTCAAATTCAACACTATTTTAGTATCAAAACCAAATAAGTATATTAATTATTTGTCATTTTCATACATATCTTAATTGTAATTTCTATATTTAGCCTATTCCTAGCATATTAAATTCAATGTATATTTATATCTAAGTGTAGACACTAGAAAATTGCACACATGTAGTTATAGATGTCTGAATGCCATGGGCACACCTTAGGGACCACCTAAACCTTCTTGACCCTTAACCCAACCCTCTTAACCTAACCAAGTCACTATTCACCTATCACTATTCACATATTATTATTCCAAATCACTATTCACAAGTACTATCCATGATGACATGACATGTCACTATTTATGGTGACATGGCAGATGACATGGAAAGTGACTTAATAGTGACATGGAAAGTAAATTAACAATGATATGGCAAGTGACATGGCTTGAAAGTGAGGTGGCTTGAAGTGGGACATCATACCCCACTTGGGAACTTTACCAAAGGTGCCCAATGATATCATTAAGCATCACAAGGTCCACCCTTTGAAGTATGGCACATTTTTCTTTATGGGACCATCCTAAGACATGTGATTTTGTACTCATGCATGAAAGTGGCACAAAAGTATGTGGGGTTCCTTGTTAAGTGCTTGGGAAAAGATAGAAGTGGGTGGTGGAAAGTATTTTGGACCCATATGGACACATGGGCATGATACCCACTTGGTTTAGACACACTTACAAAGTGGGAGACACACTTATGAAGTAGGAATCCCACCATATTTATCCTTCATGACCACTTACCCATCCATGAGGAAAAGATAGAAGTGGGTGGTGGAAAGTATTTTAGAATCATTTGGGTCTATGAGAATTATCTCCACCCATTTTGGACACATTAGAAAAGTGGGAGGCACTTTAGCAAAGTGGAAGACATACTTTTTGAAATGGGAATCCCACCACCCTTATCCTCTTAACCCATTTATCCACCCACTTGGAAAATGGTGCCACATTTCCACTATTTGCTCCTTTGTCATGTTTCTTGGCATTAAATGCTATAAATATGACCCCCCTTTCACCCATGAAATGAGGTATTTGGTTGGTGGAATTCATCTTGTAGGTTTTAGAGGTCATTCATCTTGGGAAAGAGGAGCTCAAAGCAACGAAACTCTGCCAAAATTGCAAGCCATCACAAAGCATCAACAACATATTCATCAACCATCTTCATCTTTAAGTATGAGGTAATATTGTTTTATTTTTTAATTTCAATTTACCTTTACCATCTTGACCTCTTCTTTCTTGACTTATAAACCATAACCCCTTGGCCTTCTTTTCTTGACCTCCAAATGTATACCCTTAACCTCTTCTTTTCATTTACCCTTTACTTCTTGACCATCATTTACTTCTTCACCATTTACCCTCTTTCCCATTTACTCTTTACCACCCAAACCTTCTTGACCTCTTAACCCATTACCATTTACCCCCTTGACCATTTACCCCTTTGACCATCCTAATCATTTACCACCTTAACCATCTACCAACCCTAGCCAAACCTTATTTTCTTAGCCCTTATCTCAGTACCAAACCAAAACCACAACTTTGACCAAACCAACTTTAGCAATAACATTGAAAAATTATTGTTTTATTTAATCATATTTAGTGCAAAGCATTCTTGTACTTAATTTTATTAATTTACTATTATTTAATTCAAGTACTTTTATTTATCATTTATAAACTTGATTGTTTAAATAAGGTGGATTGACATCCTGCTAAGAAGCTCTTGCTTCTAGGATCTAGTTCACGCTAGGCAATCCACCAAACTTCTTGTCTAATGATCACGTTTTCTTTAAGTGCTTTCTTATTTTCAATTCATCCTCCGAAGCCAAAGCGGATTTCTTCACAACCGTCTAGATTCAATATGAACACTTTCACTAGGTATTCTTACCACACCCTTGATTAGTTTCTTTCTTCCAAAAATTAAGAAATGAGGAAAAATTCATAGAAATATTTTAGCACGCCCGATGGGACCCTTGAGTTTTTCTTGGGTTAATAGTTTTAGGACATTTAGTTGCATTATTTTCTAAAATTTAAACATTTTTCTTTCCTTCAAAATTCAAATTCTATTTTCTTTTTCTTAGAAAACAAGTAAAAAAAATTTGTCATTTTCTTGCTTACATTTCTAAAAAAAAAAAAAAAACTCATCCTAGGATTAGAACTTTCATTTTCATTCTATATTTAGATGAGTTCTAGTTGTTCTTGTATTCATTCAAAAATAAATTAAAAAATTCTTTTTGGTCTAAAATTAAGTGCATACATTGATTGCTTGCTTGTCTTAGCTCATCTAGATTAATTAAAGGCATCATAATTAATCATATTTCACTTATGTTACACAGACCAAACCACTCACAAAATCAAACATCAAATGCACTTGAGACAAGACCCAACTAGGATTTCATCACCTAGCGGTAACCTTATCCTTTCTTGACAATCCTACTTAGAGGTCATTACCAAGGGGAGAGCCCACTAAGTTTTCTAGCCGAGTATAAAATTTAGATAAATGATATATCAGCTAAGTGCTCATACTTTTTGTGAGTCCATCAAGTGAGAGGAAAAAGACCCAAGTAATAAGCCACGTATCTGATCCAATAAAAATCTCTCTTTTGAGCACCTAAACACAACCTAAAACCAAACATAGACTTTTTTCTAGGACCTTTTCTACAAATCAACTTCCCTCACACATTCTAAGGCATAAGCCAAGAGTGAGATAAAATATATCCTAGGAACTAATGTACTTTAGTGTATAAATTTTTTGCCTTGGATATTTCTCTTTTATTTTCTCTCTATTTGAGTTGTGAGTTTCATTTCTTTCCATTCTTCACATGGTCTTTACTAGACTCCAGTTGAAGAATCAAACCAATCAAGAACCACCTTCTTCTTCCTCTTCCTCTTTCATGGAGTACACCTTAGATGTGGAGGGATCTCCCTATTATTATACCCATCATACCATGCCTCTAATATTTGTTCAAGGAGACATGAACTTTGTAACCTTCCTTGAAAATAACCATGTGGCTCTCCAATACTACCTAAACAACTTATCTCACTACACCTCTACTATTTCAGTTCTTCCTATAGATCCATCATATGACATGATTCCCCCTCTTATGGTTGGCATTACCTCCACCCAACCTTTAATCATCGATGCCTCTTCCTCTACCAATATCCCAACCATTACCACCATCAAAACCCAATCCAACATTCTAACATATAACCAAACCCCTCCTACACCAACCAACACTTCTAATGTAGGGATAACTTTACCTATTTTTACCTATAACCCATTACCATTGGGGTAACTTCTACCCCCATTTATACCCTTCCTCTTTTTACTACCAACCCACCAATTTCCACCCCACTCCAAATTTTGGTACTTTCCATACCTTCTACCCTTCCACCCATTAGCACAAGGACTACCACTCAACCTCAACATACCAATTCAACCATACCTCCCAACTAACCCATATCCATCCCTCAACAAAAACCTATAACATCATACCAATATGTGTCATTTTCTCAACCTTCCACCTCTTATCCATACATTGCAGCCACCCAACCTCAACCGAACCTACCACCTAATTATGTAGCTACCCAACCTCAAATTGATTTGATTAAGATGTTGATGGATAAAATATATAATCTAGAATAATCTATTTTAGGGGAACCAATTCACCCATCCATCCCTATCTGACCTTATCCTCCCCAATGGGAACTTCTCAAGTTCTTCAAATTTTAAAGTAAGGAGGATCCCCAATAGCACCTTAAGGCATTTAGGCATGCTTTGTATCTCATTACCTATGATGATTCCCTTCTTATCTACACTTTCCCCATGTCTCTAGCTGCCCTGGCCTTACGTTGGTATAGTGACTTACGCAAACATTCCATTATCTTCTTCACCCAACTAGCCCAAACTTTCTTGGATCATTTTTTGATTAACATCTCCAAGAAAGTTTCCATTACCAACCTCTATTGTATTTGACAGTTTGAGGATGAGTCCATTACCAATTTTGTGGCTCGTTGGAGGAGCCTAATTAACCAAATTTCCTTTTCCTTGCCTAAATTAAACTCATAGAGCTTTTTGCTCAGCCATGTGCCAAACATATATCCTCCATGCTACATTTCTAAAGCTTTCAGACTTATGATGAAGATTTTACCATGGCACATAAGATAGAGAACAGAGCCATTGATGAAGGGAGGCTAAAATTGAAGAAAAAAAGTCCACCTATAAAACCAATGAGGCCTCTTCTTCTAAATAAAACAACCAAACTGATACCAATACTAAGGGCAAAGGAACCATGAATGAAATTTTCCTTAAATACACTCCCCCACCATCCATAAACCAACTAAATTCCTCTAATTCTTCAAAGCAAAACCCAAGGAACCAAACTTGGAACAATCAAAAGCAATTAACTCTACTTGGAGAATCCTATGCTTCTATCTCAGAGAAGTTATCAAAAGATAATATCATTCAACTTCCTCCTATTAAACCACTGCAAAAATCTGACTCTTCTTGTCCTATAACTGATTGGTATAATGAGAATGATTCATGTGCCTTCCATCATGTGATAGGACATGATATCAATAGGTGAAATACCTTCAAGAACCTTGTCCAATCCATCATTTATAAGGGGGAGATCACATTGTACAACCCCAATGTACCACTAAACCAAGCCTTTAATATATTCAGGCAACATTTTCTAAACCATTCTATAACCAAGAATGTGAGAAACAACTTCAAGTGCTCTCATGATACCCATACTATTAACATGGTTCTTAACACACTTGCTACTAAAGAACATGCTCACCAATATACCTATCCCTCACACTCTCCATTTATTAAGGTCATGGAGTTACCTTCTCCCTTTTTGGAAACCTAAGCCAAGCAATTACCCCTTTCTCCTACTCCACTCATCAAGATAGTGGAGCCACCAATCTCCCCTTCAATTGACATAGTAGACCACACACCCATCTTGCCTTCCTCACCAATCACCGAGAAACTCTCCACTCCTATGGAAATCATTTTTAAGAAGGAAATCCTCATGTCTACTCCTCCCATAGAGGAGCCACCTATCCCAACCTTGTATCCTTTGATTGAGGAAGAGGATAAGGTTACCATCCCTATGTCTCCACCTAGAGGGTTATCTTTTAGATCCACCATTTAGGGAATCAAACCAACCTACAAACCCTTATCTAGGATAGTGAAAAAATTAGAATTTGTCTCCAACCCTAACATGGATCGAGCCACCTTCTAGCATAAATTAGGTCTCCCTTATATTACTATATTGGAACCTCCAATCCTTTCTTTGGTAGACCATCCTGCCACTGCTATTGACCAACCTACTACCATATCTACCAACCCAACCACCCAACCATCTAAAATCTCCACCAAACTAACCAACCCTCAACCACTTAAGCCAACCAATACCCAAGTATCCAATCCCTCTCCTATCACCCTAACTAAATCTCTCAAAAACCTTGATATATTTCCTATACCTAGCCTTAATCACCCCTCTTTGAAGTTGGACCTAACTCCATCTAGCCCACAAAAGAAACCACGAACCAAAGTAACCAAAAAGGTGGAGTTACCTAATATGCTACCTCAAAAAATACCCATACCACCTCCTTCCCTCTTATTCTTTATCTTAGGAACCCATCCTTCTGTTATCCCTATCAAACTACTCATCATCATTAACTAATAAATCTACCTCTACCTTCCCACCTATCACTAAACATTTACCCTCCACATTTAAATCATCCACCTCTAAACCAACCATAACCAAATAATCCCAACCAAAACTGTTATACCACCAACAACTCCCATGGTGAAGTCTACTTCTAAGAAGGCTACAACCCCTAAAACCAAAAATTTATCACCTCCAACACCTTTGCTTGAATCCTATTTAACCATTATGTAAAGGTTGTTTCAAAACTCTTCCTTGATCCTACCACCCATAAAACCCTTTTACCCTTCATGCTCAAAACCATCATGGTTCAATGACAATTTGATTTACTTATACCATAAGACAATGGGACACAATATGAAGAACTGTAAAGATCTCCAAACACTCATCCACCAAATTTATGATGAGGATGATCTATTAACAGATGAACCTTCTATGTCACCCATACCAAGCCAACCATCACCCATACCTACCAAACATGGTGAACACTTACCCACTCCTCTACTCTCACCTAAAAGTGAAAATGAATCTGACCACTCTACCACCTCAACCTCTCCTTTTATCGATACTATCAACATGGTCACTAGATCATAGTAGAAATATAAAGGGAAGGATAATGTGTCCATTCCATGGAATTACCATTATTCAAACTCCCTACCAACCCAAACCCAATTGTCTCCATCTTCAACTAGACCCAAGGTGTCTATTTTAGGTGCCTCCCAGTCTAACCCTACAATATCAATCTAGAGAGCTATCCTCAAGTAGTTTCATTGTACCCTAACAAAAATGATTTTGTATGAGTTGATCTCTACCTTTCCCCATCACCACCAAACACTCATCAAGGCTTTACAATCCATCGAGGTCCAACCCAATGACCTTCAACCTCTAGCCACCTTTATTGGTGCCTTTCAAATTTCTAACCTTGTCACCTTTAAAGATTTATAAATACCTTCCATCTACCCTGAGGACCTAGATCCCCCACCTTTTATTACCACTTACATTGACCACACCCATATTAAATGGGTCATGATTGATGGGGGAGCTAACATTAACATCATTTCCTCTCATACCTATAACCAACTCAACTTGTTAGACAATGTCATATTTGAATCCTCAATTATCTTTCACTCCTTTAATAATACCATGGCCACTACCTTGGTAACTATCATCCTTCATATCTATGTAGGACCTTGCACGCTCTCTGAACTCTTCTATGTTGTGGAAGGGGAATTCTAATACATCTTATTGGGATGTCCTTAGATTCATTTCATGGCATGTGTTCCCTCTACCCTCCATCATTACATCAAATTTGAGCATGAAGGCCAGGTCATCACCATCCAAGTAGACCCAAGTCTATTCTCAATATGCAATATGACCTATCACCCCAAAGATGTCCTCATACCCCCATCCAGCACACCTTCAGTAGTTATACCCCAACTGCCAACCATTAATGAAGCATCAACTAGTCCCTTCTTCACAAATCCCCATAGAGGAACCCTTGGAATTTATGTTCTAACATCTCTCATTAGGGAATTATCACCTTTTAGCTCTTAATGTATTCCCTACTCCCTATGAGTATGGGAAACTTACCAACCAGCTAGGATACGACCCCAATATCAAAATTATCATTCTTTTTGGACCTCCAAACTATTAGACCCATTTTGTCTATGGGGAACTTGACAAACCTCTTGGTGTTTCTATCACCTCTTCTTTACCTCAGTCATTTACTATCAATTTTTCTTACTTAGATAGACCAAGATTTGCTAAGAAAACCTTCATCAATGTACATGGAAAGGCTTTGGTCTTGGATGAGATGAGTAGGGCCCACATGACATAGCCACCATTGAGACCAAGAAACCTCATAAGATGCATGGCCTTGGTTTCATCCTCCCCAAAAGAAGCAACCCAAACCACCTACCATCATCATTATTAAAGAGGATACCCTTTCCTCACCAACTTTGCCTCCACTTGCATGTGAGGATGATAACATCAACCCACCCAAAATATTTTCATCAACATGATCACCCTTGGAACCTTGACTTATAAAAAGAATGGGGTAACTATCACCATCCCTTTGACCCATCCTGAGATGATAGAGAGGGACCCTCTTACCATTAACATTGTTCAACATCAATATGATGCTTTAATTCTCACCTACCTCAGTGTGGGGGATTATTCTATCCATAAATCCCTTTTTATTGAGAACCAAACCATGTTGAATGAATCCACTATTCATGTCAACTTATTTACTCAAGATAACCCCTACATTGTCAAAATAGGTCAATCATTGAATTCCATAGAATAAGATTACCCTTCTTTCCTTTGTGATTGCAGCATATAATTTACTTGGTCTTATATGGATATGCTTAGAATTAACCCTTCTATTTCCATCTACAACATTGTCACTCATCCTGATGCTAAGCCTATTCAGTAAAAACTTCATAGGATGCACCCTCACATCACTCTTCTATTCAAGGAAGAACTTTAGCACCTCTTATATATCAATTTCATCCAACCCATTAACTATACCCAATGGGTTTCTAACATCATTCCCATTACCAAATCTACTAGGGGACTTTGCCTCTATATTAATTTTTTTGACCTCAACCTTGCATGTACAAAGGATAACTTCCCTTTCCCTAGCATTGACCAACTTATTGACCTTACAGCTAGCCATGAGATTTTATCTCTCATGGATAGTTTCTTTGGATATAATTAGATCTTGATTGCTCCCAAAGATCAACATAAAACTTCTTTCATCACCCCTTGGGGAGCCTTCTGCTATAGGGTCATGCCATTTGGTCTGAAGAATGTTAGCATAACCTACCAACGTGCAATTACCTACATCTTCCATGACCTTATCGCAACATCATAGAGGACTATGCTGATGATCTATTGGGAAAATCTAAATCTCATAAAGATCATCAGAAATTTATCAACATTATCTTTTAATGCCTAATCCATTTTCATGTTAGACTTAACCCCAAGAAATGTGTTTTTAGGGTTCTATCTAGAAAGCTTCTTGGATTTATCATCTCTCTTTAAGGAATCAAACCAGACCCTACCAAAGTCAATATAATTCTTGAAATGCCTCCTCTGACTACCCTTAATAAACTTTATAGCTTATAATGAAAGCTTCAATCAATCCATCATTTCATCTCTCATTTATCCAACCGATGTTAACCCTTCCATCACCTTCTCAGGAAGGATATCTCTTTTCAATGGAATAAATATTGTCAACATGCCTTTGATTCCCTCAAAGAATATTTCATTTATCCACCTATTCTTACCCCACCTATGAAGGATCAACCCTTCTACCTTTACATCTCTACCACTGACCATTCCCTAGGGGCAATTCTCTCTCACTATGATGAACAAAACAAGGAATAAGTTGTCTATTATATAAGTCGAACACTTGTAGAGTACGAGACTCAATATACACACACTAAGAAACTTTGGGTCACCTTAATCTTTGTGGCTTCCAAACTACATTATTTTATCATTATTAATACTGACCCACTCAAGTATATGCACTCTAAACCATACTAAAACTAGCGTATAACTAAGTGGCTAATGCTCCTCACTAAGTTTGACCTTGATTTTTTCTAGTAGAATTTGATTAAAGGGAAATTCATTTTTGAACAATTGGCCAAAGCTCTTTTACCAAAAAACCAACCACTTCTTCTTGCATTTCTAGATGAATCCATTACTACTCTTTCCCAAGATGGCATAACCTACCAAATGACTATGTACTTCGATGGCTCAAAGTGCCAACAAGGTAGGGGTGTTGGAGTTATTCTCATTCCCCTTAATGGCAAACCCATTCCCCTTTCTTTCAATCTTGATTCTGAGTATACCAATAATATGACCGAGTATGAAGTCCTAGTCATAGGTCTCTAAACTACTCTAGCCTTGGGAATTAAGATAATCAATGTCTTTAGTGACTCCCAACTCATGGTCAACCAGGTTAATGGCTTCTATCAATGTAATAATGATGTCTTGAAAAATTACAAATAGCTAGTAAATGTACACTTAACATCATTTGATCATTATCATATCCAATTTGTTCCCTGATCTACCAACAAATTCATTGATACAATGGCTTCCCTTTCTTCTTAGATCCCTTATCAGCCTTCTAATTATAAAATATTTGTCACCATTCATCATTTTATCACACCCTCTTATAACCAATCCTACCTCCCTACCATTTTTAGTGTGGAATAATCTCCATCAGACATTTGATACCAACAAACTTTTGACTACCTCAACCTCAACATCATTCCTCCCAACCTCTCTAAGGATGCTTGAAGAGCCTTTTTTTAGAGTACCTCTCATTACACCCTACTGGGGGAATCATTTATAAATGTGGTTTTGATGGTCTTCTTCTCTGTTGCCTACACAACCATGAAGATTCCCATGCTATCAGGGAAATGGATGATGGGATATGTGGGTGACACTTTAGTAGTGTAGCTATCACTAAATATATCCTTCACCTCAGCGACTATTGGCCCATGCTCAACCAAGACTATTATGATTATGTAAATAATTGTGTTAAATGTTAACTTCACATTAATCTACATCATGTGTTGGCCAATGGACTCTAAGTATCTAAATACTTTTAGCCTTTCTCACAATGGGGACTTGATATCATTAGGGAAATCAATCCTCATTCTTCACAGTGGCATAGCTCCATCATCACAACCACTGAATATTTCACCAAGTGGGTGGAATTTATTCCTCTCAACACAACTAAAGCTAATAAGATAGTTGAATTCATCAATCACCATGTCATCTATCGATTTGATATTCCCCATAATATCATCATCAATAATGGAAAATATTTCCAGAACAAGCAAGTCCAAGGTCTTTGCAATGCATTCAACATCAAGTTAAGCTTTTCCTTGCCTTTTCATCCTCAAGTAAATGGATAGGAATAAGCCTCTAACAAAATTATCAATAAAATGCTAACCAAAGTAGTCAGTGCTTCAGGTCAAGATTAGCATTTTCACATCACCTTTGCTTTATGGGCCTATCACACTAGCATTAGAACCCCTACAGGTGCTACACCTTTATCCACTATGTTTGGAGCAGAGGTTGTCTTACCTCTTGAAATCCAAATTCCCTCTCTTCACATATATTTAATTGATCTTATTTTTTAGGATGATTATAGTTAGCATCATTAAGCTTAGCTTGAGCTAATTGATGAGCATCATTCAGCCCTTACCCTCCTCCATATATATTAAGATCATATCAAGCGTGCTTATAACAAACACCTCAAATTATGAGAATTCAATATCAGATACCTCATCCTAAAGTAAAATTAGCATGTCACCAATATGGAGAAAAGAAAGTAGGTAAATTTTGCTTTCAATTGGCTTGGGCCTTATATCATAACCCACAAGCATGGTTTAGGAGCTTACTAGTTATCTTCTCTCGAAGGCCACCCAGAACTTGAGTCCTTCAATGCTTTGTATTTTCACTCATTCTTTTATTAAGAAGGATCAAGTCTACCTTTTTTTAACTTAATCTCATTCTTTGCTATCTACCTACATTCATCTCCCTATTTTAGGGGTAACTGATTAATATTGAATCATGTGATTATATGTCATTAGCATAACCTTATCTTAAATAATGGGTATCATGGCTCTACCCAGGGCATGATTCCCAAGGTACTTTCCACCCCTTTTTAGGATGGATCCCCATGATCATTGTCACCTAAATATTTTTAACTCCTAGTCCACCTTCTTGTTCTTCTAGTTTTTAATTCATAAAGGTGAACCACTAAGTTGGCCTAAGCAATTCTATGCCAAGTAGAATCATAGAAAAATAACATAATTCCTATCACTAGCAAACATGGATCATTCCTAGCATTTATAGACTGCTACCTTGAAGGACAGCTATTCAACATTAATTTGAAATTGCTAGATATAAGTTAGACTGCTCTCTTTAAGGATAGCTATAAAAATCATTAAACAAAGAATATAAAATTAGAACACTCCCTTGAAGGATGGATAAGTTAAGAATTTGTCAAAAACCATAGCAATTTCTTGGAAGCTTATAGCATCGATCAAATTTTGATATACAACAATATAACAATAGACTCATTATCAAAATCAAAGCAAAAGCAAATAAATATCTTGAAAGTTGTAATCAACTCTGATGCATCATAATAAGGTGGAAGCTACAATCAACATTCACAAGTAAACTTTTTACATCGATCAATCTACATAATTCTGACATAGACTTGTTTATAACTAACTCTTTAGACACCTATAGAAGAGGTATTCTAGTCTCGTAATAGGGTTCTATTTTCACCCATCTCCCCTTTACACTATATGCAAGGGATTCTTGAGCTTATTTAACTTTATATGGACAAGACACCTTTCAACCAACTAATGACCAATCATACGAAGCATTTGAAGGGCTTACGTTTATTAAGCTAATCCCACTTCAAGTCTATTTTTAGTCCTTATCAAAAAAGAAGCATCGTGTCCTCTTTTTATCCTAATGTGCTTAGTTGATATTTTCATTATGACATTTATCTCTTGATTATATTATTTACTTTACCATCCAGTGTTGTTCATTGCCTTACCTCATATGCTTTACCTTAAGCAAGATTATAAGAACCATAATCATGACTATTTACATAACCATAAGCATAATAACATTAAACTATGTAATATTTATGGTGTAAGGTGTTACATTACACATACAAAGTCATCATATTACACACACATTGCCTAAGGCAAATACATACATATCTTTACTACTTAGGCATTACATTGATTATCTATCCACTGGTGTAAGGTGTTACATTACACATACAAAGTCATCATATTACACACACATTGCCTAAGGCAAATACATACATATCTTTACTACTTAGGCATTACATTGATTATCTAGCCACTCTAGATTTGTGTCAATACATCTTCCTTGTTGATTACTTGTTGATCTAGCCTCAATAACATTTCTCATATTGAAAACCACTAGGGGGTGTTTTATGTTTGCATCTTCCACATTCCTCTCCATAATACAAGAATCATATATTGATTTAGGTATTTCAACCATCGCAACCATTTCTTCCCTGTGATCTAATTATTTTGTTTGCATGTGTAATGCCTATCTCTACCTCAATTCACATCCCCTTAGACAGTGAGGTTTCCCTCCATGGATAAGATGAGGGTGATGTTATCCGGACCTACATCTTTCAAAAAAAATTTTTTGCCTTCTTAGTTGATATTGAGGTAAGATTAAGGGCTCAAGCTCAAGCCATGGGTGTCTTTCCTCTTGTTGTTGGTTCAACAACACTTCCATTATTGCCATTACATTTTGTAATATCTGATAGATACACACATTCATTATGTAGATTATTTTGAGTTATGGGGGTTTTTGATTATCCCCACCACTACTCCCATTGTTCACCATCTTCAACCTCTTGTAGTTCTTTTCACTCTGAACAACCTACAAAACCAAATGACTTGATAGTGGATATTAGTTCTTACCATGATTCTTTAAATAGAATACCTAACTATTATTCCTCATTGACATGATTATCCATTCCAATGATGGGGAGGATATTATAATGTCATTAGTTCCCTTAAATAGTCTTAACACTTGTCTTTTTACATAAACACGTACCCCTTTGTCTAACTAGTCATTTCAATAAAGATAACATGTGTCGTCCTATTGTCACCCTTGTCATCTGATCCACATTCAATGTCTTTGTTTATTTCACATATTATGATCCTCATGGGCTTGGTGGTCATTTTCATCATTTTCAACTTTTCCCCATTGTGTCCATATATATATATATGTAATATCTTAGGTTACATATCTTCCTTTTGGTTAGTCCAGACCTAGTGGAACCCACAAGTCATTGGTTTTGAGGTACTGGGACAGAGGATGTGAACATGGACACCTTTTGACTCAGGCATGATCTATCCTCTATAAATCACCATGATACTAATTTTTTACCTCATAGAATCTACTTAGCCATCAAATAAATTCTTTACAAGTCATTCCTTTGTTACTGCCCATAAAACTTGACTCATAGTGATGATGAATTTTTACCAAAGAGACTTTGTAGATCCTAATAGAAACCCATCTTCTAAAACTTAGCTCATAGTGATAGATGTTATCACTATGTTTATACCCTCACATAACTTCAGCATCCATAACCTCCTCATGAAGGCACCTCTTTTTTGTCTTAACTCCATTAAAGAACATTTTGTAGTATTTAACATTGTGTTAAACCCTTATTTATCCCACCCTACCAATCCATGTTTTCTCATCCTAATGCATGTGGGATCATTATGGTGACTATTCACCAATATTAGGCCATTACTCTCACCATTTTTGTGAGAAATCTGAGGCAAACATTCTCACCATCACCTTCACCAAAACCTAAATTATTCATTTTAAAAACCTTCTCCATCAACCCAACCTCAACCCTATAGTACATCAAATTAGGGCAACCTATTTGAAAGCCACTAACCAACCCATGTTGAACTACATTTGCCTAATGTCCATGAACTATGTAGGCTTTAATTAACTTCTAAGGGTAGCTCAACCATTAATAACTAATTACCATCCCCTTTTTTTTCTCATTAATTTCCATTGTTAACAATACCCTCTTTCTTAGGGCATCCTACATCAGGGAAGCTTTGAATTTTTCTTAGCCTCTTTATATTTTAACATCATCTAATACTTCTTTGTTGTCCCCCATTTTTGAGAGAACTACATTGGCCTGAGGTCATTTTAGACTATGTAGGTAATGCTCAATTACTGAGGAGAGCTAGATCACATCCCTTATTTTCCCTTCTCACCTAAAATCTCTTTATCCACTTCTCTACCTAACTCTAAACCATCTCCCTTCCTCCAGCTTGTCAATCTATTTTAACCATTTTCCCATCTTGTCAATCTATTTTAAAATAAGGATTGACAACCTTTATCATCCACCTCTCTTAACTCCTATAAATCCACCATCTACTCTACTTTGTCGGCCTCCCTATCAATTTTCATTGCATTTCTTGCACTTGTTTCATTGTTCACTCCACCACCCACTTTTTCTAATTTTTGTCTTTCTCTCCTCTTCTTACCAACCTTTCCCTCTATCTCCTTTGTCTTCTTTCACCATCCTCATCATTTCCCCTTGCCCTTAGTAATTTTTTGTACCCTTTTCATCACTTTCTTTTTCTCACCAATTCCACATCATCCTATTCCCTTGCACATTGATGGACATTTTTACATATTTCTCTTCTTTTCTATGACCTTCTTACTTCTCTTCCACTACTTCTAATCCATTTTCATTCCAATTCTCAGTTTTTAGTTTCTTCTTTCCCATCTTTTACATCTTGCTTCCTTTCTATTTCTTCTATTTTTTTATGAATCCCACTTTTATTCTTACATGTGCCACCATTTTCTTTTCATTTTCCATTCTTCCCACCTTTCCCATTTTCCATTCTTCTTGTTTGGTTTATTTTTATCTTTTCTATCTTCTTTTTTTTCTTCCACAACTAGCTTCTCACTGGGTATTTATCATTTGAGAAGCCTTTCATAATTGCCCTTTTCTTCTTATCTATTCTAGCCTTTTGCATTTTGCATTCCCCTTTAATCTTCCCATATCTATCCACACTTCTCTTTTATGTCTAAGTGTCTGTGCTTTATATACTTGCCACCAACCACCTTATTTATTCCTTAATTTTTTTCTTATCATCCTTGATATTCATCTCTTATTTTATTCTCATTCCATTTCATTGTGTTTCTCTATTAATTCACTTATTCCCTTTGCTCTCATCCATTTTCCATTTTCTCTCCCCTATTTCTTCACCACCTCACCAATTTTCATCTTTTCAATCTCTTCTAATCACTCATTCAGCTTATCAATCTCTTCTAATAAGCTGATTGACACGTACCTTATCTCTTCACCTTCTTGTCCACCCATCCTTTGCTTCCCCTCATTTTTATTAACCCTTTTCCCATCTTCCATCCCAGTATTATCTCCAACACCACCATCTAATTTAATTCATTGTTTCTCTTCATGACTATCATCACTTCTCCTATCTATGCTTACTTGGTCACGATACCACCTACTTCTTCACTCTCCTATCATCCTTTTTGTGTCCTCATTCCACTCATTTTTCCTCTTATTTCCTTTTCTTCCATGTGTTTCCTTATTTTTCATTTTCATCACCAAAATATTTTCTCCTTGGTCTCTTTTAGCCCTATTTTTAATCCTTTTATGGCCTACCATATTTCTACTCCTCCCCTTCCCCTTCATGTTTTCTAACCTTCTCTCCCATTCTTTTTCAATTCCCTGATCTATTATTTTTTAGTACATTCCTCACATCCGCATCTTCTACCATTTATTTTTCTTCTCATTTTTCCATTTCATTTCATTTTTCTCATCCTCCTTGAGGACATTCTTTATGCTTAATGATCTTTTTCTCCCTCCTTATCGATGTCTAGATTTTTCTATCCTTACCCCACTTCATCTTTATCTATGACCTCATTGTCTTATCAATCCTACTTCATCCTTATCTTGGTCCACCTTCACATCATCCCTTGTTGGATCTCCCTCATATTTTCCCATTCACACTCCAACTCCTCCCTCATTAAAGTGTGGTCCCCATTTTGTATTGTTCCTATGTACATATCCATTTCTGCCTCCACATGTCCTTCACTCTCTTGATTTAATGCATGAAATATTATTTGGTTCATTGCTTAAAGTGCATCCATTTCTTCTTTCAATTTATTGGTATGGTGTGCATGGGTCCTCTTTTTATCTTGTCCCTCTCCAACTACTCCCTTCACACTACCTATCACCCATTTTGAGCTTACTTGACATAATATGATCAAAATACATTTTTTTATGAATTAATGCATGATGATGTGATGCATTCACAAGGCTTATGTTCCTTAAGCCACTCTAACCTTAGGTTTATTTTTATCCTTACCAAATGAAGATGCACCATGTCTTTCTTCTTCTCCTCTCATCATTGGTTCATGTAAATGTATGTCTCTTGACTCTTACCTCTTTTCCCACATATAATTTTTTTATCTAACTTACTTTATGTGATTCCAATCAGGCATCATAACCATAATCACATCCATGTACCTTCAACCAAACCCAACCATGTGGTAATTCCAATTAGGGCAACCCATTTGAACACCACTTTCCCTAATACTTAAGAACTTAATTTGGCTTGACATTTTGTTGGATATTACATCCATGGTACTATATAGATAGTATCTACTTACTTAGTGCATATGGAATTAGCTCAGCCACCCCCTACCTACACCTTTGAAAACCACCCAACCAACCAACCATTTGACCATAACCCTTAAAATGTTGGTCATTTTTTTGACCCCAAACTAGTCGCATACTTTGTGACAACCTTACCTTGGTCCCTTTGGATGCACCAAACAA
This sequence comes from Torreya grandis, assembly GCA_037957365.1. Lineage (NCBI taxonomy): Eukaryota > Viridiplantae > Streptophyta > Pinopsida > Cupressales > Taxaceae > Torreya > Torreya grandis. The sequence continues at coordinate 3,087,404 of JARHVA010000092.1, forward strand.
TCTTGCCATGTTGAACATTTGAATTTGAACTACCTAGTACACAACCAGACCATTTTGTGTTTTTCAAGGAAACACTTCCTATCTAGGATACCTATGAATAACATTGACTTTGTCTAAGAGACTAACAGGTGTACCTAGGTATAGTTGTGATCATGTGGTACATTGGTCACTTATTCTTTAGAATTGATCTTTATTATTACCAATATTAGCAACCTTAGTTTATATGTGATATTGGCTATCATACTTCATCACATTTCGTGTGTATGTTTGCATTTCAAATGAAAAACCCTTTTTCTCACTACCTAGTGACTCACCATCAACCATTTATCAAACTCACACCCAATTTTTCTTTCCCTCATCAACTCTCGATTTGAGGGAGAACACCTCCTCCCATACTCAGGAAAACTAGACCTCTGATCTATAATCTATTTTTATTTTGCAACTTATAAATTCAAAAGATGCATAATAAAAAGGGGGAAAATGTAGACACTAAAAAACTACACACAAGTAGTTATAGATGTCTGCATGTCTTGAGCCCATCCTAGGGACCACCTAAACCTTTTTAACCCTTAACCCAACCCTCTTAACCTGACCAAGTCACTATCCACCTATCACTATTCACATAATACTATTCAAAAGTATTATTCCAAGACACTATTTAAAAGTACTATTCTTAAGTATTATTCACTATCACTATTCATCATGGCATGGCATGGCATGCCACTATTCATGGTGACATGATAGGTGACTCAGTATTGACATAGAAAGTGACTCAATAGTGATATGGCAAGTGATATGGTAAGTGACATGGCTTGAAAGTGAGGTGGCTTGAAGTGGGACATCATACCCCATTTGGGACCCTTACCAAAGTTGTCTAATGATATCATTAAGCATCACATGGTCCACCCTTTGAAGTATGATGAATTTTTTATTATGGGACCATCCTAAAGCATGCTCTTTTATCCTCATGCATGAAAGTGGCACCAAAGTATGTGAGGTTCCTTATTTGATGCTTGGGAAAAGATAAAAGTAGGTGGTGGAAAGTATTTTGGACTCATATGGACACATGGGCATGATATCCACTTATTTGGAATATACATACAAAGTGGGAGACACACTTATGAAATTAGAATCTTAACATCTTTGTCCTTCATGACAATTACAGACCTATGGGGAAAAGATAGATGTGGGTGGTGGAAATTATTTTGGACTCATTTGGGTCCATGGGCATTATCTCCACCCATTTTGGACATATTAGCAAAGTGAGAAGCACTTTAACAAAGTGGAAGACACACTTTGTGAAGTGGGAATCCCACCACCCTTATCCCCTTAACCCACTTATCCACCTACTTGTAAAATGGTGCCATATTTCCACTATTTTCTCTTTTGTCATGTTTCTTGGTATTAAATGTTATAAATATGACCCTCCTTTCACCCATGGAAGGAGGTATTTGGTTGGAGGCATTCATCTTGTAGGTTTTGGAGGTCATTTATCTTGGAGGAGAGGAGCTCAAAGCAATGAAACTCTACCAAAATTACAAGCCATCACAAAGCATCAACAACATCTTCATCTTGAAGCATGAGGTAATATTGTTTTATTTTGTAATTTCAATTTACCTTCACCATCTTGACCTCTTCTTTCTTGACTTCTAAACCATAACCCTTTGGCCTTCTTCTTTTCTTGGCCTCCAAACCTATACCCCTTAACCTCTTCTTTTCATTTACCCTTTACCTTCTTGACCATCATTTACTTCTTCTTCATCATTTACCCTCTTGCCCATTTACCTATTTGCCACCCAAACCTTCTTAACCTTTTAACCCATTACCAGTTACCCCCTTGACCATTTACCCCTTTGAGCATCCCAATAATTTTATCACCTTAACCATCTACCAACCCCAACCAAACCTTCTTTTCTTAGCCCTTGTCTAGTTACCAAACCAAAACCACAACTTTGACCAAACCAACTTTAGCATTAACATTGAAAAACTATTGATTTATTTAATCATCTTTTCAGCAAAACATTCTTGTAATTAATTTCAATTTTTTTCAATTTAATGCAAGTACCTTTATTTATCATTTATAAACTTGATTATTTAAAGGTGGATTGATATCCTCCTAAGAAGCTCTTGTTTCTAAGATCTATCTCACGCTAGGCAATTGACGTAACTACTTGTCTAACGAACAAGTTGTCTTTAAGTGTTTTCTTATTTGCAGGTCATCCTCCCAAGCCAAATAAGAGTTCTTCAGACATCTATATTCAACATGCGTATTTTCATTAGGTATTCCTAACACACCCTTAATTAGTTTCTTTCTTCTAAAAATTAATAAATGAGGAAAAAATCATAAAAACACTAAGTTTAGCACTTGATTGGATTATTGTAGATCTGATTATACCCCTTTAATAATAAATCTAAGACTAACATCAAGTCCTTAGTCCTTCTCATTTTAGGGTTAAAAACTATGTAAGCTGAGTATAATGCATTAATTAAAATTTAGACTTAGGATCTTATCCCTCCTCCACATAAAAGACATATTATTAATTGTAGGTAGCTTTACAAAATCAAATATAATTCAATTGGTAAAATTGATAAGTTTTAAGCCAGATTAGTTACTCGTGGGTATACTTAAAAATTTGGAATTGATATGTTGAAACTTTTACTCCTATAGCAAAAATGATTACTTTTATATTACTTATTGCTCTTGTAACCCAAAAAGGTTGGATTATCAACCAAAATAGATGTCAAGGATGTATTTATAAATGATGATTTAGAAGAGGAAATATAAATGACTCTGTTTAAAAGTTTCATTGACCCTAACATAGAACATTTTGTGTGTAAGCTAAAGAAATATTTGTATGGTTTAAAACAAGCTTCTTGAGCTTGGTATTCTAAATTTACTTCTTTCTTTAAAGATCTAAGTTTATCTAACTATTATTTTCATAATGATCTCTTTGTTAAAATTAAAAATGATTATTTAATCTTAATTATTGTATATGTCGATGATATTTTAATTATTGATTATCTAATTAGTTTAATTCATAAATAGAAGGATAAATTAGGTCAAATGTTTGAAATGATTAATATAGGTATCTTACATCATTTTTTTGGGATGGCTATATTTCAAGATAAAAATTCAATTTTTGTATCAAAATCTCGGTATTCACATAACATTCTTGTTAAGTTTAATATGATTGATTTTAAATCTAAATTTACTCTTATTGAAGTTGGTGTTAAACTTGATCCAAAACATGCATGTGGAAACTTTTAACCTTGTTCTATATAGACAAATTGTGGGTAGTTTGATTTATATAATGAATTCTAGGCTATCTATTTCATATGCTATTGGTTTTAATTTTAGATTTATGCATGATCCATATATGGATCATTGAAAATTAGTAAAGAGAATACTTAGGTATATTAAAGGAATTGGAAATTATGGTTTATTTTATTCTTCATTGATAATGTTAATTTATATGGTGATAATGATGTTTAGCATGTTGGTGATACTATAGATCATAAATATAATTATAGATATGTGTTTAAGTTTGGTGTAGATGTTATCACTTGGAGCAATAAAAAATAACCTATTGTTTCTACATCTTCAAAAGAAACATAGTATAAAAGTGCCATGAATGTTGTTAAAGAAGCCATGTGACTGTGAAAGTTGTTAAGAAAACTTCATTTGGATGTTTTCACAGTACCACTATTCATAGTGATAATTAAAAATATATAGTTCTAGTAAAAAATCTAGTGCAACACCAATAAACTAAACATATTGAAGTTCATGTGCATTTTATCTGAGAGAAAGTCCTCAATGGTGATATTAATCTGTAATTTTATACCATAGATGAAAAAGTGGTAGGCATATTCACAAAACTACTTGGTGATACCAAGTTTTGTTAGTTTTGTGCAATGTTAGTCCTCTCAGAGTTTCCATTAAGGGGAAGTGTGCATGATAATATCACTTTCTAATGGCCAAGTGTTTGCTCTTGTTCTCTATACTTTTTCTCATAATAAAGCATTATAAACTTCATGTAGAAGTTATGCAATTATAAACTTCATATGGAATTTTTAGTTTTGTACCCCAATACATTAAATCATACTTTATAGTGGAGGTGTTTATGTTATAAAAGGCTCCAAATATGCTTAGTTGATTATTTATGAGAAACTATGAGATGTATGCTCACAATAATGCTAGCCTAAACTTACTTTCAAGTAGTTTATGGATTATAATTCTTTTTATTTCAAAAGGTGATGTTTGACATCATGAATTTTTTTTAATCCTTCAATTATGTACATAGTATAATTATTTTTTTAAAAAGTGACTATGAATTTTATCCCCATTTAGCATTGATGGGGAGTATTAGAACATTTAATGTCTAAGTGGGCTTAATTGAATCTTAGCTTACCTTGTTCGTTAATTAAATAATAATAATATATTATCTATTAATATGAGGTGAAAACCTCATGTAAATAAATAATATAATTATATTTATTTAATACTTACCAATTTTATTAAATGATTTTTGGGATGGTTGTACCTGTTGGTTGCAATGGTCACCTTACTTCATATTTAAGTATAAATGGGATTTTACCCTTATTGTGAAATATCGAGAATCAAAAATTTGATATTTACATGTGGTAACTATTTTTAAATACTTTGTGAAGAATGGTTGAGAATAAATGAGAAGAGAAAGGCTATGTACTAGGATTCATAAGTTTTTTAGCTATACGAATATCAACATTTGTAGGTTTTTTACCTTTCAATGTTTTCCCACCTAAATTATGTGTTATGTGTACAATCAATCTAGTTATTAATCATATGATTTACCATTCAAGTTCATCTCTATATATTATGTGACATTCAATATACTTTGCATATTGATTTCTTATCACATAACTTGTGCCCCCACTAGATATAAGAATTGATTATGTGCTCAATAGGAGAGAAATATGAATATGGGGATGTCCCATAGCTCTAACAGCATGAACAATAGATGCATTGGTTATTCATCTATGCTTTTTAATGTTATAGTTTCCAATATGGTTTTGAGAATCTCATCAAGATCTTTATGGTTTTGATAGATACATTCTTGAAACATATCAATAAATTGTACTTTCTTTAGATCTATTTGTTCATGTTCATTATTTACATTAGATTCATGGTTTTTATGATTAGAACCATCTTCCATGATAACATCTTCAATAATTTATTCAATTTCATTATTGGCACTTTTATTAGGCATAGTATTTGATATTTCATTGGTTTGAGCTATCTTAGGTGGAAAAAGAGGAAGCTCAAAGTGTTCAATATAAAAACAATCTAATCTAGGGATATGTATAGGTTGAATATATATAATATAATAGGTCTAAAAAAATCAAGGAAAAAACTCAGGAGGCTAAATGTCCTAGTGCAAGTTATAGTATGTATAAAAAGATATAGAAGTTAGGTTTATAAAATGTTTAACCCTAAATTTTTAATATGTGGGGAGAGGGTTAATAATATATAAGTAGTTCAAGCATAAGGGTGATAAACTTATCTATAATAGTCATATTAATTATAAACTTAGATAAATGAATATTTTAAATTATAAAGTAATAAATTTAAAAGATATTCAACTGCTTATAATACCAAAGGGAAATGATATTTAGTTGGATTTATTGTGTATATGAAAATATGACTGGAAATAGGTGTAATGTACGTAGGATAAATATGTTAGATTGGTTGTTAGACTTTGGAAATTATACTTTTATATCCATGAAGACTAACATCAACATTAGTGTCTGGGACATAGGTGTCTAGTCAAGAATAATGACTAGATTTAGATGCGACTAGCTTCATTATTATGTTTTTTTCCACCTTTATATTAATGTTTTTAGATCTAGGATACAGGTGTTGCTCTTCACTAATTAATCAAACCCTAACTCTTTACCCTTTGAATGAATTTGATAAATATAGGTTCGTGGAATCATAATGTCGAGCTAACCCCAAAGATCCCTTTATTAATGGACACTACTTACATAGACAATACTCCAAAGAAGGCCTCAAAATTATGTATTTCTCCCTTGTGTGTGGGAAAGTGTGTGCACAAGGGTGAAATATACTATATGATCATACATGCAATGATCTACCATATAATTTGATAAATATTTTTCATGGGCTACTCTTTAAATGACTTAGACCTGTACTATGACTTCTCTTATGCTTGATATGAAAATAGGGATGAATAGGGAATAATAGCTTGGTTATGTAGTTTATTGATTTAGATTTAGTAGGTGTTTGATTGGTATTTATTAGATGAAGAATGAGAAGGCTTAGACATGTATTTATACCACACCTTTTAAAAATAAATAATATTAGGTTTAATAAGATAAATAGGTTGACTAATAGGTTTCAAAACATTTATAATCTATATGAATTTTGGTAACTAGATACTAGATAAGGATCTAGACATTACTATTGGTGGTAGTGTGCCTCTATGGCTGATAATGTCTAGAAGACTAAAAAACATGTATGGATCTTAAACTGATAGTGAAAGATGTTCATTATGTTTTAAGCTTTCTATATAGTATAAGAGACCTAGGTCATTAAATGATATGGATCATACTAAGAAATAATCATTTAGACATAATAAATATTGAATGTGAGCCTTTTGGCATTATGAAGGTCTAGAAATGAAGGGTAGATACTTGATTGATATTTGTCAAATGTACAAGATTGAGATGATATAAATATTCAATTTTAATAGCTACATCTTGCACTATATGTCTCATATATTCTTTAATGATTTATTCATTACTATGTTTATATATTTTGTTGGGTAAATATTCTATCAATCAGCTAATTGATGAGCAAAATAGGTCTCTTCAACCATAGCATAGGGAAATTGGTCGGCCAGATGGGTAGGTTTACTACATCAAAAGGGGGACAAATCTCTCCTCTCATCAAGGGGAGGTTCCTTGTAAATATGCAGGAGTTATATACTATATATATAAGTAGAAAATAACACTTAGGGGTAGGATAAACCATCCATCTCTCTTTTTTTAGAGATGATGTTTAACAAATCAAAGGATAAATCTTGATGAAGTGATAGAAGGCACTCCTCTTCTTTTAGAAGTGTTGTTCAGTAGATAAAAGGAACCTTTCAGGTGGTGACAAGTAACTGTAACAGGGCGTAGTAACACAACAGGATGAAATGTAGCACAAAGTCTCCACCTCAACTGCCAAAGTGTGAAATACGAAGGATAATGAGGGCACAAAGTCCTCCCAAGATCCTTTACACACGAATAAAAAGAAAACACACTAAAGGAAAATGTGAGGGTGCAAAGTCTTCACATTTGGCTTCAGGACACCTTTTTTATTATTTTCATCAATTCTTCTTATTCAATTAAATGGACAAAAAATGTATTAAGGAAATAGACATAAGAACAATTTTCCCAACAACCAAGCTATTCCAGCACAAAGTCTGAAAAGTCACTTGTTTTCTTATTCAAATAATGAAATATGATCAATAATCTGAGCTCAAAGTCTCAGTAATGTCTTTCAATTTGGGCAGAGTTTTGTTTCTGATAACAGAGAGAGATCCCCTAAAACAATAAGAGAGAGTCCAATATATAGTGCTCCAAGAAAGACTTGGGCACTTTGTTTCACAAAAATGTGTTTATGATGCATTCAATGCCTTTAATGCATTTTAAATTTTGTCCATGGGCTATGCTGGAATCGAGAATGGATTTTTAATATGGGTTGCTTGATGTGTTTCCTTATGTGTGCATAGTTGTTTGCTCCACTTAATGTAGGAAAATAGGTTGTGCCATTGAATGTTCACATTCTCTGATGTCCACCTAGTGGACTACTTTACCTTCTAGAAACATATCCCATGCATGGATATTTTTTATCCTTCTTCATCATTCCCCCTTTCCTGGCTGTATTTTCCCCTTTTATGTGTGATCTGAGCCCTCAAGCTATCTCTTTAGCTAGTCACTAAATTTATTTATAGGGTCTATGCTTAAGCCTGCAAGAATCAATAGTTATTTCATTGCTATAAATTTGATGTCTTCAGGTCTGTCATTGTTTGAAAGCCAACGGCTAGTTGGTTGCCTTGAATTTGATGGTTGTGGACCTGTCATCCTCCTTAGCAATTCCTTCATGTCTTTCCCACTTGTTATGGCCACTTTCCGCTGATCTCAACAAGTGACATGTGGTGTGTTCCACTATGAAATAGGCGAGTACATGTGGCAACATCCACTTAACTTATAGAGGTTTTGGGTGCCTTTTGAGAGTCCTGCAGAAGATGACACATGGTAGCTTCTGCTAAGTTCATAGAAACACTGTGGAAACATTTAGGACTCTTTTGGATTCACATAGATGATGACACATGGCACATTTCGCTCAAGTTTAGCTACTCACTCAGGACCCACCATAGTCCTTAGTCAATAAAAGTAAGAAGCTACGGATGTTGCCACTTAGTGGCCTTTGATGAGCTTTGTAGATGACATGTGGCACGTTCTGTTGCTTTGAAAGTTACTAGAAACTGTATCCCAATAGACAACACTTGGCAGCTTTTGCTTTGACTTTATAAGGGACACGTGGTGGCTTCCACTACAACTTTATAAGGGACACATGGTGTGTTCTGCTATAATTTGAGGTTTGATCCTTCCTAGAGGGAACTTGCCTTTTGGGGTCTTGAGAAATGGTCCACTTTCCCTGGCAAGAGCCTCCTGCAAGGGTACCTACCCTTTGAGATCTTTCGAGCGGCCTTCGAGCTTTTATTTCCTTAATGGGTTTTTCCTTTTTTGATGGACTTTTCCTTCAAACAAAAAGTCTAAAAGAATTCTTTCAGATAATTTTTCTGAAGGAAATATTCCTTCACTTTGCCTCTACTTTTCAATGGGCTTTCTTTCAGCGGGCTTTTGTCCTTTTTTAGCTTATTTCTTTGGACAAAAGTCTGAAGGAATTCCTTCAGACATTTTGTCCAAAGGAAATGCTTTAATCATTTTTCCTTAGTTGATTTTCCATGTTCTTTTCTTGAAAGAGAATTGTGCCCTCTGCAAGGACTGTTCAAGCCCAGAAATAATCTTCAAACTTTTGCAACGGTCCATCTATTCCTCACCTGCCCTCTACAAGGGCTGTTTGTCCTTGGTTCACTTTTCCAAAGGAATTCTCTTTGTCCACTTTTTCTCATTGCCCTCTACAAGGGCAATTGGCTTGGTTTATTTCCCTCTATAAGGGCACTTAGTTTAGTTCACTGCCCTCCGCAAGGGCACTTTTTCCTTTGACTTTAGGGCAGGCCCTTGAACCTGCCGATTGAACCAACCAATTGAACTAACTTTGGTTCAAGGGTTCAATGGTTCAATATTGCATTTGAAGCCATCTTTTTGTCTAAGTATTTTGATCACTTTGAACTGATTAAACCCATTGAACCGTTGAACCTTTGAACCAAAGTGGTTCAATGGTTTAACGATTTAATGGTTCAAGCCTTCTTTTCTTTGATAAGTGTTTTGAAGCCATTGAAACTTGAAGCGGTTAAAATTTGAACCTTGACAAATGCACTTAACTCTTGTTGATGACGTTTAATTTTTGAACCCATTGAACCCGTTAAACCAAAATGGTTCAAGGTTCAACGGTTCAATGGTTCAAACACTGCATAAAAGCTTGCCGATGAAATTTTTTGGTTGAACCAAGGCATTGAACCAATCTTGAAAATAACTAAGTGTTGGAAACTTATTCTTTCAATTGAACTCGCTTGTAGAAGCATTTGAACCTATTGAACCTATTGAACCTACTAATTTCAAGTATGTTGAGTTTGTAGAAACATATCTGCAGAGTTCATAGAATTGGTAGAGTTCATAGAAATGAGTCCATAGATTTTTTCCTACGGAGTCCGTAGATTCAAGCCTGTAGAGTCCATAGAACTTGAAAAAGCTTCAAAAAATGGAGAATTTGAATGCCTAGAATAATTTTTGAGAAGGGAAGAGAGGATTTTGGTCTGTTGGACTAAAATAGTTTAAATGTTGTCCCAAAAATGAGTGATATTTTTGGAGGACAACAGTTGGCTCCAATTGGGGAACTTCCTTCAGTTGAAAACTTGGAACAGCTGAGGGGAGTAGAAACCAAAATCTCCAGTGCCTTGAAGTATGCCATTGGGCTATGGAGTCATGTTACCCAAAAATAAAGGCTTGAAAAATAAAAATGAGCAACACAAAGCAGAAACAAAGATTATACAAATATACATATGTATAGGTGAACTTATCTGATACTTCAAGAGTTGAAGTGCTTTAGATGCTGCACATTATAAGGCAGAGAAAAGAGGGTGACATCTTGATATTTCAATAGGAAGCTATTCTCACCATTGAGCTGATGGATAATAAATGGGCCTCTCTAAAGAGAATCAAACTTCCCATGCATCCCCTTTGGTTCTCTTCTCTTGTCCCATAGCAGGACTTGATCTCCAACCTAGAAATCACAATTTTTTGCCTTCTAGTCAAAGAGCTTCTTCACCACACTTTGATGGGCAGCAATTTAGTCCACCACCATGGTCTCTGCTCATCCATCTCAATCAAGCACATGATCCTCCTATCAAGGGGGCTTTCATATGTCTGATCTTCAATTGCCTTAGCCAATTTTAATGCTGGCAATTATAAGGTTATTGGTATCACAGCATTGATACCATAAAGAAGCTAGAAAGGAGACATACCAATTGCCCTTTTTGGTGTAATTTTATCTACCCACAAAGCATCAACCAATACTTTATGCCATGTCCTTTGGTTGTCATCCACCAGCTTCTTGATGATAGTCATCAGGTTCTTGTTACTTGATTTAGCTTGTCCATTCCCTTGTGGAAAGTAATCAGAAGAGTGAGAGAGGGTGATCCCATAGTAAAAACAAAACTAAGTAATCTTCTAGGAAGTGAAACAAGTTGTGTTGTCTGTGAAAATCTTGGTTGGGACCCCAAACCTAGAAATGATATTCTCCTTGAGGAAGTTACATACTACTTTTGAAGTGGCATGCTTGGTTGGGATAGCTTCCACCCACTTGGTGAAGTAATCAATTGTTGTAAGGACATAATCATGTCCAACACTTGAAGATGGGTTTACAGCTCCAATAAAATCAATTCCCCATTGCTGAAATGGTTCCTCTATGATCACCGGCTTGAGAGGTAGGGCAGCTAACTTGGGTCTTCCAACAAACTGCTAGCATAGTTCACATTTCCTTACCCACTTGTATACATCTTGAAAAAGAGTAGGCCAATAATACCTAGCTCGTAGAATCTTGTGGGTAGTTACAAGAGCAAAAAACTATCCTCCATAGACTAGATTATGGAAAGATTTCAAAAGTTGGCTTTGTTGCTCCTTGTCCACACAATAAAGAAACACTCCATCAAGGCTCCTCTTATACAGGCCATTGTCTCAAAGGAAAAAATTGGTAGATTTCAACTTGATAGTCCTCCTTTCTTTGTAAGATAGGTGAGCAGGACACTCACCATAAGTAAAAAAATGAGCAATACCTGAATACCACTCATTCGTAGTGGAGACAAAGAGGATTGTCAGTGTGTCTTTCACATCTGATTCTTTATGCTCTATTTCTTCTAGTTTATTATCAGTAATTAATTGGCATAGGCATTTTCCCCATACTAGCTTTGTTGGCTTGATGACTAGATCAAACTCCTGAATCTTTGCAATCCAATTACCTCTTTTCATCCCAAACTCTTGCTGAGTTAGTATGGATTTGACCATGGTATTAGAAACCAAGGCAGTAGTGTGAGAATTTGAGATGTAAAAGTAGAAATGCTTGACTGCCTTCACCACTGCATAAGCATGCTTCTTCATGTTCGAGTATTTCAGCTCATGAGCTTTGAGAGGGCAACTCATAAAAGAAATAGGAGATTTCATACCTTCTTTATTCTATTGAACCAAAATTATTGAAAGCGTGTGTTCATAAGCATAACTGTATATGATGAACTCTTTGTTGTAGTCTAGACAAACCAAAATTGGGGCGTGGAAAATGGTAGTTTTGATATCCTCAAATGCTGACTTGCCTTCTTCAGTCCAACTGAGGTGGCCTTTCCCTTCATCATGTTCACAATGTGTCAAGTCTTCTTAGCAAACTTGGGGATGAACCTTCGTAAAAAATTCACCTTTTTGAAGAAAGAGTGAACAACAGTCTTACTTGTAAGCAAGGTAAGCTCTTGGATAGACTTGACTCTGTCTGAGTCAATATTTATGCCTCCTTTGGACACAATGTGTCTGAAAAGTTTTCCCTTTGTTACTCTAAAAATTGACTTCTTTGGGTTCAAGGAAATGCCATTCTGGCGGCAGCGTTCTAGCACTTGTTGCAAGTGGCGTATATGATTTGGGTGATGCTTAGAAAAGATGATCAAGTCATCAAGATAAACTATAATGAACTTACCCATCTCATCCTTGAAAGCAAGGTCCATTACTCTCTAAAAAGTGGCACCAAGATTTATCAGGCCAAATGGCATTCTTCGATAAGCAAAGGTGCCCCAAGGTGTGTGAAGGCCATCTTATGCTAGTCTGCTTCACCAACTTCAACTTGATTGTATCCTAAGAAGCCATCTAACATTGATAACATCTCTGAGCTAGTCACTGTCTGGAGCACTTGATCCATGATGGGCAAAGGATAGTTATCCTTTAAAGATGAATGATTCATATTCTTGAAATCCACACAGATGCAAAATTTTCCATTCTTCTTCCTCACAGGGACTATGTTGGCAATCCATGTGGAAAGATGGATTGGGAAAATTATCCTAACATTTAGCATTTTCTGTATCTCAAATAGAATAGTACCTGATATCTTTGGATTATACCATCAGGATTTTTGCTTGTAAGGGACTGAATTATCCTTGAGAGGAATTTCATGGTGAATTTCCTTAGGCCTGAGTGACTTTAGATCATCATAAGAGTATGCCAAAACATCTATGTAATGGCAAAGCAGGTCAATAAATTTGAGTTTCTCCACCGGAGTACAGCACTTCCCAATGTTCACCATCTTGAGATTTTTCTTGGTACCCAAATTTATCTAATCAAAACCCTGGGAGGAGTTTGAATCTATTTATTAGTGTTTGATGAACCTGTCATGCTTGTCAAATAGTTTCTCAAGAGAAACTAGTCCTTTAGAAATTTTATTCCTTTTTAGCTTTAGGAATTCTTCACCTGCGTCTAAATTCATTTTAGGAGTTGATTCAAGTTTTTAGAGCTTACTGCCTTCGAAGTGAAGATGTGCGAAGCTATCTTTTTGTTCTAAAAAGGTGATGATTTGGTTGTCACTATTGAACACTTGCCAATGATTGGCATTATCGAGCACACTTGGTCTAAAGACCAATTTGATAGTGTACCTATTTCTTTTGATGTCTAGATGAGGAACTAAGAGTGTTGCTAAAATAGCTAGTGCATTAGCTCAGTTATTAAATTCCCTAGATATGGTAGAGATGTTGAAAGCATCAAAGCTTTCAATTTGATCTCAGACTAGATTACGGTAATGGTGTAATCTCTTGTTTTTAGTTTGATATAAGTTCCTTACCTGACAAACTACCAGTTCAACATCTCTTTTGGCATAAAGGAGTTTGATGCCTTTATCTTGAGTAGCCTTCAATCTGAACAATAGAGATTCATACTTAGTTGTGTTTTTGGTGTTGCTAAACTGCAACTTATATGAAGAAGGAAAAATATCTCCTTGAGGAGATATCAACACAATCCCAGCCCCTGAGCTAGTAGAAGAATTGCTGCCATCAAATTCTAGGATCTAAACATCATCAAAAATTGATCTTTCCTTAGATTTCTCCTTGCTTGGAAGGGGAAATTCTTTTGTGTTTGTACTATGTTCTCTCACATCTTCTATTGTTCCATCTGAACCAATTTTTAGACTATCATTTTTAAAAAATTTATCAGCTGAAACATGAGTATCCTCTGTGGTCAATAAATAATTACCCATGTCTGAAGATTCAAATAGAATTTGAGCATCATGGGCTGATGTCTAAGTGACAACATATTTTGATTCCTTTCTAGGAAGTAGTCTCTGCATGATGCCTTTGATAGGGATCCTCACTTTAGATAGGTCCATGTTCAATTCTCCTCCAACATCTTTGCAAAATTTCATCCAAGAAGAATGTCGTATGAGGCTGGGACGTTGGCCACTAGGACTGTCATCTTGATTCTTTTGTTTGGGAATGTTGCAAATGCAAACTGGGCATCCCTTATTTGTCCCAACAGAGGTAGTTATTTGTTCTCCATGGAGAAACATCTCTCAAAGGTTTTGGTTAGCATGAGTCTAAGAGATTCTGCCACCTTGGCAGGCATGACATCAGATGCACCTGAGTCTATGATGCAATTGTGCAGTTTGTGACCATTTATCAATAGGGAAACATAAAAAGGCTCTATTTTCCTAGGGACAATAGGAGGAGTAATGAAAAGATTATTTGGGATGGGCATGTTCCTTGGGGGATCATGAGTTACCTTTTTAACATCTTGTCTTGTAGGGATGGCTTTATTCTTCACACACTGAACTAACTTATCCAACTGCTCAGGATTGAATTGCAAGAATTCAAATTCAGACATTTGAATTTTGGTCTTCTTGACATGGTCAATTATGTCAAATGACTGAAATAGACTAAGAACATAGGAAGGGAGTTTATCTTTCTAGTTTTTAGGAGGGGAGGACTGGTCTATGGAATTGAAGTTGGAGATGGAGGAATGTTTGATGTACTTACCTTTTTATTACTCACTGGGTCCTTTGGCTGGAAAGGTAGAGAAGTTCTTCATTTGGCAATTGAAATTGTAGGATGAGAACTTTCCCCTATTTTTCCTTTATCAGCTTGTTGGGCTGACTGGTTCTGGGACCGAGTGAATACAACCTATGATCCATCAACTACTTCACCTTTACCTCTGGGTTCATCTTGGTAATTCAGGAAACCAATGTTGAAGTCACCATCTATTTCTTCTTGGCCTTCTACAAGGAGATCAACATCATTTTCTTGGTTCAATTCAGGTTGGAAAGAGAAATTAGATTCTATTTTGAGATATCCAACTGCTAAATTGGTTGGGGGTGCTTCAATGGCAAGTTTCCCTTGTGGGGGAGGAAGACAATTTGGTTGTCCTTGATTTCTAGTAGCATTACCTTGGTATGACTGATTAGGGAATGTCCTTCTTGGAATATCTATGTATGAAGGAGCTGAAGATATCTCTTGCATCATTTGTTTCTTAAGAGCTAGCAACTCATTTGCCAGCTTCTACACCATTGGATCAGTGGTACCTGGAGATGGATATTTAGAAGATGAAGATTTACCTCTGTTAGGATCTCTCCTTATCTTTCCTACCAAGATAAGGTCATCTTCCACCTCAGTGGCCAAATTTTGAGCTACAACAAGGTCTATTTGGCTAGCATGTCTCAGCAAAAAACTTACTTTAGGCATCTGATAGTTGATGAGGAAACATGTGAGATTTTTAGGTGTTGGCTGAGCAATTGCAGGAATCCTATTCCTCAGTTTTTCAAACTTGGCTATGAAATCCCTCATTGGTTCATGAGGTTCCTTCTTCATTTGTGTGAGTTGAGCCAATAGGGCATGTGCATCTTCTACAGGCTTGAATCTGGCTTCAAACTTGGCTTTGAGGGTGTTCCAGTCAGTCACAGTCTAGGCCTGTAGATGATAGAACTAGTCTGCAGTAGCACCTTGTAAAGTTTCTATGAATAGCCTGACTACTACATCCTCATACTCGACACCTATTACACCACAGGCTATGCTAAAGGCTGCAATATGTTCATCAGGATGAACTTTCCCATGACCATAGAACTTGGGAAATTTTTTTCTTGAACTGCATGGTAGTTCATGTAGAGGTGGAGTTAAATTGAGTGGGCCAAAAGAGTTACCCCAAGGACCTTAAACTACCATAGTATGACTATGTAAAGGTGGAATAACAGATCTCAGAGGGCTAAGTATTGACAAAGATTTATTAATAGCAAAAATGGAGGCTTTGCCCGATAATGGAGACTTGACTTTAGTAGGAGAAAAGTTCATGGTTCATTGGAGGTGAGATGGTGAAGGAAATAGATCAAAATTACTTTGTTATACCAACTCTAATATAGGGTCAATAATACCTTTATCCCTTTAGCTTCACATCTACCATGGATCTGCTAGATTGTAAAATAAAAATGGAAAAGAACTGGCCCTGCTTTAGCTTGAAGCTTGAGGCTTCAAATTGCACGTTTTATCCCAGTTAGCATGGAGGGAGATGGTAAGGCTATAATGATAATGGGTAAGATACAGAATGGAGTCATCAAAGTCTATAATGGATAAGGGTAGGGACTTCTTCAATCTGAAACTTGAGGCTTCAGATTGCACGTAAATCCCTAGTAGAGTCACCAAAAAATTGTTGGGTGAATATTTTGTCAATCAGCTAATTGATGAGCAAAATAGGTCTTTTCAACCATAGTATAGGGAAATTGGTCAGCCAAATGTGTAGGTTTTTACATCAAAAGGGGACAAATCTCTCCTCTCATTAAGGGGAGGTTCCCTGTAAATATGTAAGAGTTATATACTATATATATAAGCATAAAATAACACTCAGGGGCAGGATAAGCCATCCATCTCTCTTTTTTCAAAGATGATGTTTAACAAATCAAAGGATAAATCTTGATGAAGTGATAGAAGGCACTCCTCTTCTTTTAGAAGTGTTGTTCAACAAACAAAAAGAACCTTTTGGGTGGTGACAAGTAACTGTAACAGGGCGTAGTAACACAGCAGGATGAAATATAGCACAAAGTCTCCACCTCAACTACCAAAGAGTGAAATACGAAGGATAATGAGGGCATAAAGTCATCCCAAGATCTTTTACACAAGAATAAAAAGAAAACACACTAAAGGCAAATGTGAGGGTGCAAAGTCTTCACATTTAGCTTCAGGACACCTTTCTGATTATTTTCACTAATTCTGCTTATTCAATTAAATGGATAAAAAATGTATTAAGGAAATAGACATAAGAACAATTTCTCCAACAACCAAGCTATTTCAACACAAAGTCTAAAAAGTCACTTGTTTTCTTATTCAAATAATGAAATATGATCAACAATCTGAGCTCAAAGTCTCAGTAATGTCTTTCAATTTGGGTAGAGTTTTAAATCTGATAACAGAGAGAAATCCCCTAAAACAATAAGAGAGAGTCCAATATATAGTGCTCCAAGAAAGACTTGGGCACTTTGTTTCACAAAAATGTGTTTATGATGCATTCAATGCCTTTAATGCATTTTAAATTCTATCCATGGGCTATGCTAGAATCGAGCATTAGTTTTTAATATGGGTTGCTCAATGTGTTTCCTTATGTGTGCATCGTTGTTTGCTCCACTTAATGCAGGAAAATAGGCTGTACCATTGAATGTTCACATTCTCTGATGTCCACATGGTGGACTGCTTTACCTTCTAAAAACATATCCCATGGATATTTTTGATCCTTCTTCATCATTCCCCCTTTCCTGGCTATATTTTCCCCTTTTTTTGTGATCTGAGCCCTCAGGATATCTCTTTATCCAGTCGCTAAATTTATTTACAGGGTCTATGCTTAAGCTTGCAAGAATTAAGTTATTTCATTGCCATAAATTTGACATTTTTAGGTCTTTCATTTTTTGAAAGCCAACGGCTAGTTGGTTGCCTTGAATTTGACAGCTACGGGCCCGTCATCCTCCTTAGCAATTCCTTCATGTCTTTCCCACTTGCTATGGCCACTTTTCGTTGATCTCAACCAGTGACATGTGGCATGTTCCACTATGAAATAGGTGAGGACACGTGGTAGCATCCACTTAACTTAAAGAGGTTTTGTGTGCCTTTTGAGAGTCTTGTGGAAGATGACACGTGGTGGCTTGCACTGAGTTCATAGAAACATTATGGAAACATTTGGGACTCTTTTGGATTCACGTGGATGATGACACGTGGCACGTTCTACTCGAGTTTAGCTACTCACCTGGGACCCACCATAGTCCTTACTCAATAAAAGGAAGAATCTGAAGATGTTGCCACTTGGTGGCTTTCGATGAGCTTTGTAGATGACACGTGGCGTGTTCCACTACTTTAAAAGTTATTAAAAATTTGTCTCGATAGATGACACTTGGTAGCTTCTGCTTCAACTTTATAAGGGACACGTGGTGGCTTCCACTACAACTTTATAAGGGATACATGGCACATTTTACTACAATTTGAGGTTTGATCCTTCCTAGAGGGAACTTGCCCTTCGAGGTCTTGAGAAATGGTCCACTTTCCTTGGTGAGAGCCTCCCGCAAGGGTACCTACCCTTCAAGATATTTTGGGAAGCCTTCGGGCTTTTATTTCCTCGATGGGTTTTTCCTTTTTCAGTGGACTTTTCCTTTGGACAAAAAGTCTGAAGGAATTCTTTTAGACAATTTGTCTGAAGGAAATCTTCCTTCACTTTGCCTCTGCTTTCCATCGGGCTTTCTTTCGGTGGGCTTTTGTCTTTTTTGGGCTTATTTCTTTGGACAAAATTCTGAAGGAATTCCTTCAGACATTTTGTCCAAAGGAATTCCTTCAAAAAATTTATCTGAAGGAAATTCCTTAATCATTTTTCCTTAGTCAAATTTTCATGTTCTTTTCCTGAAAGAGAGCTATGCCCTCCATAAGGACTATTCAAGCCCAGAATATCCTTCAAACTTTTGCAACGGTTCATCTGTTCCTCACCTGCCCTCTGCAAGGGTTGTTTATCCTTGGTTCACTTTTCTGAAGGAATTCTCTTTGTCTACTTTTGTTCATTACCCTCTGCAAGGGAAATCGGCTTGGTTCACTGCCCTTCATAAGGGCACTCAATTTAGTTCATTGCCCTCTACAAGGGCACTTTTTCCTTTGACTTTGGGGCAGCCCCTTGAACTTGTCGATTGAACTGAACAATTGAACCAACTTTGGTTCAAGGGTTAAATGGTTCAATCTTGCATTTGAAGCCATCTTTTTGTCTAAGTCTTTTGATCGCTTTGAACCGATTGAACCCATTAAACCGTTGAACTTTTGAACCAAATTGGTTCAACAGTTCAATGGTTCAAGCCTTCTTTTCTTTGATAAGTGTTTTGAAGCTGTTGAACCTTGAAGTGGTTGAACTTTGAACCTTGCCAAATGCGCTTAACTCTT
This sequence comes from Torreya grandis, assembly GCA_037957365.1. NCBI lineage: Eukaryota > Viridiplantae > Streptophyta > Pinopsida > Cupressales > Taxaceae > Torreya > Torreya grandis. The sequence continues at coordinate 3,106,537 of JARHVA010000092.1, forward strand.
ACTGATGATGTTAAACCATTGAACCCATTGAACCAAAATGGTTCAAGGTTCAAACACTGCATAAAATCTTGCCGATGAATTTTTTTGGTTGAACCAAGGCATTGAACCAATCCTAAAAATGACTAAGTGTTGGAAACTTGTTCTTTTGATTGAACTCGCCTGTAAAAGCATTTGAACCTACTAATTTCAAGCATGTTGAGTCCATAGAAACATATCTGTAGAGTTCGTAGAACTAGCGAAGTCCATAGAAATGAGTCCATAGATTCTTTCCTATGGAGTCCATAGATTCAAGCCTGCAGAGTCCATAGAACTTGAAAAAGCTTGAAAAAATGGAGAATTTGAATGCCCAAAACAATTTTTGAGAAGGGAAGAGAGGATTTTTGTCTGTTGGACTAAATTAGTTCAAATGTTGTCCCAAAAACAAGTGATATTTTTGGGGGACAACATATTCTCCACATGTTAGCACATGATTCTACATGATTATATATTATTACATAACATAATGTGGCTAAATTTTTTACTTTGAGATGATTAATTTAGAAAATACATCTATCACCTCAAAATGGGGGCATATTATTAGGGTTATTATAGAGATTCAAACCTCCGTAAATAAAAAAATTCAAATTTTTAGTATAAATTATAAGATTTAGAGAATTGATAGTGATTTATACTATCAATTTGAGTTAGATATTGGCACAAATGATATGAATCAAATATTTCAGAGTGGTTTAGATTATGGGTTTGGTTTAGATATGAGACATATGTTTCTAGACTCAAACACATTTTACAAGAACATGAGTTACATGTTTTAAAATACTTATAGATTTAGATAGATTTTGGGGGTATATGCACACATATTTCATGGACACAAGTTGCATGTTTTCATATACTTATATATTTATAAAGATTTTGGGAGCATATGCAGTGCATATGCACACAATTTTTAAGAACACAAGTTACATGTTTTAATATTTTTCATATTTAGGACAAATGAGATATAGATGCATATAATTATATATCATGTTGGCACTGTTTGGATCATATTATGGTGACATGAACATTGTTCATGCATATACACACAATTATAATTTTCTATTAGTGGCATCTATAGTACTTATAAGTGAACACTTTGAATCTATAAGTCCATTTACAATGGTTGATTCAGTTGAATGAGTAATGTTCTTAAGGTTCAACTAACTTAACAGCCTATGAATTACTACATGAGCCCAATATGTGGCTCCCACCTTTCATTTTAGGGTTCAAGATCAATTACATGATAGTGTGGTTGAGGTTCAATGACACTCAATGGCCTAGGCAATACACCCTCTTCAATGAAGGTTGATAATTTATCTTTTCAACCCATGGCCTTGCATTAGTACATAAAGTTTGGGCATAATCACCCCAAAATTATATAAGTCTTCAAAAAGGAATCACCATTTTCCTATGCTTTGAAAAGGAAGCATCATATCTAATGAAATTACATAGGAAAACATAGTTCACCCACTAATAGGTGTATTCCTTCCTTATTATCTAAGTTTTAAAATTTTCAATTTCATTTTCATTTTTATATTGAATACATGGACATTAATTGTTTCATATTCTTTATAGGTTGCATGGAGCATGTTTTATATTCATAGCCTCCTCCCAAAGATAAACTGTGTTGTACACACTCAGACATATCTTTTAATCCTTTTATTATAACATTGTATTTCATTTCAATACTAGAATAAAAGGGGGAATTTTTAGACACTAAAATTTGGTATTAGATACTTGACAATGTCAGGTTCTACCTATCTATACCTTACATGACTTGTGTATACACATATGGATCTTATTCATTATTATCTCACATCCACATGATTTCCATAGGTCTGACCTTCCTGATTTGATATCATTCACCTAAAATAATTCCATAGTTTTTATTTAACTTATTTAAGATCATATTCAGGCTATCTCTAGATGATCAGATCAATATTCTTGTGTTCTGGACAAATCCATCAGACTCAAACTTCTCCAAAATTTTGGACTTGTCTAAAATTAATATACTCATCCTGTAAACCAATAATTATTAATTTTAAAACTTAAAATCATCTTATGGGACAACCCATACATTTTCACATATTAGAGGCATGAAAAAGTAACAAAAGATTCTCAAATAAATAAAATATAGTTCTAAGCATATTACCTATCTAGATTTGTCAAAAAATCTTACTATACACATCTTCACATTCAAAGAGACTTCCCTATTCTTTCCAATTTAGCCATCAGTCATAAGGAGTAGGCCCTAACTAGTTTGAATCACCTCGAATCCAAGCCTAAATTATCATTTTCCAAGTGTTGAAATCTAGGTTTTTAAAGAGATTGAGATAAGTTTCTAGAATTATGTTCACATATAACCCTCAAGATCACAAAAAAATATGGCTTAAAATAATGTATAGTGGCCTATATGAAAATAAAGAATAAAAATCCACTTAGATAAATCCATCAGATTTTAAATGCTAATGTCAGTCAATGTTGTCCAAAAGCTAATGAATTTATCTAGGTGCATCAAGAGACTCAGTTCCTAATCTGAGTGAATCTTGATCTAGATTCATCCCATTTCTAACACCTACATTAAATCTCCTACTTTCATAGTAAATTAAAATGATAAGTATCTTATCCCTTTAGTTCTTTTTTATTTACGGCAAGTACAATTAGTAAAATAAGATTCTACCTTTTACATTTAGATTAGTATTTACTTATATATTTCATATAATATAAATTAGTATAAAATTTATATCTTATTAAATCACACTTTAAAAAAATAAGGTAAAACATAATTATATAATATATCTAATATTTTGACCTTGTTTGCTTGTTCTGGGGCTCCAAAAACCTTGTTTAATTTTTTAGAATTTTGTATAAATCTCTAGGGGAATAGATCTCCTTCTCAACAACCACAACAAATTATTACATAAAAATAAAAAATATGAATAAATGGAGGAATTATGTTATCCCTGCATTATTATCATGCCCCTAATTTGGAGAAAAATTAGAAAAAACACTCAATGCACCTCAATAAACTCATAATGCAAGCCTTATGAATTTTCATGTTAGCATGAACAAGTGACACAAGTAGATAGAATGCTTCAAATTTTGATTCAAACCTACTCTAAATTTATTTTAAGTATATATATCTTCAATAAATTATTGAGTTTTTCTTTCAAATTTCACTTATCACTCATTCATTGCATTTCTCATTCAAGTCCTATATGAACTAATGCGCCTATGTATTTATAGACTTCTCAAGTTCAAATTAGCACAAAAATGGTAAGAAAGATGATTCATAATGGGTTGGAAAGTTGAAAAATAAGGAATTTAAAGCACATGAAACCTTAAAAAATGGTCATAAGGACTCACACCAGATCTGTACACAATACAATCCTAGTGACCAAGACATTTCCATAACCCAAGAAAAACATGCATGGAGGAAAGAGGAGGAAAAAAATGGCCAAAATAGGTAAAATTCACTAATAAGAGCCTAATATGAGCCTATAATCAATAAAAACATGAGCACCATAGAAAAATATAATTTTACATTTAAAACTACTTTTAGACAAAAATTAGATGTCTACATTACGAATTTTGAGATAAGGGTAATTTATATGGAATGACATGCTCTAAAATATTTTTCTATGGGAAATAGGCTAATGGGAAAGAAGCCCAAAGAGGTATATTACATGCATTTTTCCTCTCTCTACTAAAAAATTCTTACAATGCTTATGTTCTAAATGGATCCCCTAATTTATTTTTGATTAGTATAAAAAACATATGATAAAAATATCATCAAGATAATGACTATTTGTGAAAGTCATCTCTAAAGGACTTAAGACATGAAATAAATTATGCAAAAATTAATATTATAACTTGATATATCTTAAAGTCTTCCTTTGATGAGGAGATAATTAGTCTTTAAACTTTCCATTCTCATGGTTAAGGCATTTGACCTCAAGTGGATCTTACCCTAATTGTTTTCTTGGTAAGATTCTTTGCCAAATGAAAACCATAATTTTGAATATAGAAAAGTTCATTCCCTACATAAAGATAAATAATCATGTTAACTCAAATATTTATTACTACTTTTAGAATTAAAACCATCACTTCTTAAAGTTCTCTAAGATAAGGATGGGGATAATGTATACATATTCCTATTTTAATATTGGAATGCTTCAATATTTACTACTAATAAAATATAAAGGTTACCTAATAAATTATCTAGTTGGAATACACATCTTAGATTCTATACCAGATGAAAATGCCAACTTAAAACATGATAAAAACATGGAGAACAAAAAGAAGCACTAGACAAATCATGGTAACATTACATAAATCACATGGACAGAAAAAAACTTAGACGTAGGCTGCCACATCGAAAGGATGAGGTGGAGTATCTCCCTTAGGTGATAGAGAATTCCAAGAAGGTTCCATCAAAGGAAGATCTAGATCTATCCAACCATCCATAGCATTTTGAGAACCCAAAGAGACTGCATCCCATCCATAAATATTTTGCACCATAGTGCAAAAAGGGCCAACTAGTGAACCCCACCAAGAAGGACTAACATTAGATTTTCCATGTGGTGGTAGTGATATCTAACCCCCTATTAGGTGGATTAGAGAACTCATTGTGGATGTCAGAGAGGCTTAAGTGATGCTTGGGCACTATAGGTGGAAATCTCTATGGTGGATGATTTGAGGGGACATGACTCATAGTACATGGAACACTCCCATAGTTATCGATCAAATCTTGAAGATGGAAAACCACCATCACAATATTTTATACTAAGACTTGAATTTACATGTAGGTTAATGACAATACAAAAAAAAATGTATTAATAGAGAATTGATAAGAAGATTCCTCATTGTTAAATAAAGAAGGATTTATAGATTTCCAAAATTAAAATAGAATGACAACTCTAAATAAATTCCATAAAAAAAATATTTAATTTGGATAATTAGCAGAATCCCCAAGGAATGGAAAGTGCCATGACAAAGGCTCATTATGGTATGGTTAAAAGAGATTGTATCTACTGCTAGATAGATTGGGATTTGGGACATGTCCAAAAGGTATGCTTGAAAGACTCATGTTGGCTATAGGCTTATCACTTGGGTTTATAAATTCCTAGGTGAGAAAGATGTTCCCTAAATAGTAGACTTTGATATACCAAACACTAGAGTAAGTGTGCTAAATTTGGGTACAAGCTTGGCTTTCCAAATCCTTTTGAACTAAGCAAGCCAAACTTGGGGTGAGAAGTTAAGTTTCTAGTGCTTGTTGGGTTTGTTGATCATAGAATTAAAAGGACTCATCAATTGATAAAGAATGGCTAAAGAATAATTATTGAACTGAGTATTGTAATTCCACCTCCAATCCTTACACCACGAGCATGGAGGCTGAAGGTCTAACTTGTGGAGCATAACATATGACATTAATTCCTAAGTGAAGAGAATGACTAGCAATTCCATATTTTTTAAGTTTAATTTCACTTTTATCATAGTCCAGGGAGTCTAGTCACAAGAAAAAACCAAATCCTTTATCTTGTGAATCACTTTTTTGAAAATTCTCAAGGCTTTTATATTATGAAATTCAACCAATAGAAGACTAAAATTGGTTGTGATGGGAAACCACCAATATTATGGTAATTGAAAGAGAGACCACTAAAAAAACTAGCACTGACCCAGTTTAAATTAGGCTTGACGACCTCATAGGCTTTCCAAATGATTTTAGCCACAAAATAGCCTTCAATTTTGACTAGAGCAATCATGATTAGAAGAGTATGTAACCCAATTTTATTCTGACTAGATTTATCATAAGGAGATCCAAATGATAGACAATGTCATAACATGCCCTAACCACCCATTTGGCACATAAATAAATTCTCTAAATTTGGATAGCAATAATTCCCATACCTGGTTTATCATGAAGATGACAACAAATGTCCTAGGAAACCATATAGAAACCTAACATGTGCTTGGCATTAGACCAAATAAAGTCTATGATAATCTTAACCAACTTGTCATAGGAAGATTTATAAGGGGCCCAATAGGAGGAGTAATAGACATGAGTAGAAGCCAAAATTTTGGTGCACACCTGAAATTTCCTTGCAATAGAGATGGTTTTGGTGACCTAGTATTCCACCTTTTTCTCCACTTTGTTTATGACATATTGCCATAGATCTATAGGGGAACTATCAAGGTGAAAGGGATGCATAGAAACATGAATTATTCCCCTATGTTAATCCATTTACATTTGTATTGGATCAACCACTTTGGTATGGGAATCATACTTTATCTAAAGCATTGGGTTTTACTCCATTACAAATTGAAACTAGAAGCTAGACAAAAAGCGTCAAGACACTGCATAACTTCCTTGAATGACTTTTATTGCACTTCTAATGTGAAGAAGGTATCATCTAGAAAGTTTCCATTAATGAGTTGATATGATCATTTATGAAGAACAATACCACATAATAGAACCCACTTATCTTTATGAGCCAACATATAACCCAACACTTTAGTAGATAAAACATATAAGGTCGGGGCAAGGGGTAACCTTGTCAAATGGAGTGATAGAGGCCAATACAATCAAGTTTAAAACCATTGATAGTGAGAAAATTTGAGGCATTTATAAAGAGAGTCTGGATAGTTGAGATAAAAAATGAGATGAATCCAAGATCCTACAATATGGCCAAAATGAAAGGCCATTCAATCTTATCATAAGCTTTCTCAAAATCAAGTTTGAGAAAGATGGTTTGCTAACAAGAGGCCCTCATTCATTCCACACCCTCCAAAATAATAATAAGGTTGTCAATTATATATCTAAATTTTATAAAACTACATTGCTCTAGTTTCATAATGGAAGGTAAGAAGAGTCAAAGGTAGTTAGAAAGATATTTAGTGCAAATCTTATAAGACATACTCAATAGAGTGGTTGGGTGTCAATTGTTGATGAGATATAAAATGTTGGCTTTGGGTATGAACTTTTTATTTCCTTGATTAATAAGAGATCCCAAAGATTTTTTCTATAGCCTCTTTGTAGACTTGGAGTAGGTCAGGCTCAATAAACTCTTAGGTGGATTTATAAAACTCAAAAGGGAATCCATCAATGCCTAGGGATTTGTCATTACTCATGCTATGAATAACCTTGAATAAATCATGGAGTGTCAAAGGCAAATCACATAATATTCAATACATAGACTTGAGCTTTCAATGAACCACATCAAGGCATTCTTACAAAGCTCAAGTCCTCTTGAATGTTTATCACTAGATGCATTATAGGTTAAGGGTGTAGCATTCCCCTCCCCTTCAAAACAATATTGTTCGCAATGTTGAATCAAACTACGATGTTTCTGTAGGAATGCTTCATCCTCCCATGTTGCATTTTTAGAATGCAAGTTTTTCCATTTGATCAAATATTACTTAATGGCTCAAGTCCACAATTGCTTAGTGTGTATGTGAAGGATCTCCTCAAGATCTAGAATGAGTCTACCTTATTCATTTAATTCAAGTAACTTAGCCTAAGTGGAAACTCTATGTCTAATTAATTTCTTCAAGCAAGATACATGGAATACCAGATGTATGCTAGTGGTTAGGGGTAATTCTAACTTGTAAGCTACACTACCAATTTTTTGCAAGATCCAATAAGGGCCATAATACTTAGGTGATATCTTGTATCCTTTTTATGTTACTTTAGAGACATCTACTTATATGGATTCAAATGCATAAAGACCCAATCACCTATGTCAAAATTTTGTTCACTGTAGTGTTGACCTGCTTAATACTTCATTCAATTTTGTGCTAATTTTAAATTCTCACACAAACTAACTCCTCCTATTGATGGTGAATGTGTTCTTTAATATCTCGAACCTTAAGATGCACTATTAAAACTGAATTGATGGATAGGGGGTGAAACCCATACAATGCCACAAAGGGAGACATCTTGGAAGAAGTGTGAAAAGTGGTCTTATACCACCATTCAGTAAGAGGTAGCCAATGAACCCATTTGTCCTATTTGTCAAAAACAAATCAATGAAGATACCCTTTTGGACATTTGTTAACTAAATTTGTTTTTCTATTAGATTGAGGATGATAGGATGAGCTATGAGCCAATTGGGTACCCAAACATGCAAATAATTTAGTCCAAAAATTAAAATTAAATATGGGATCTTGATCACTTACAATTATCTTTAGAGTGTCATGCAATATTTGAAATGTATTGAGAAAAGTAGAAGCTACTATACTAGCAATAAATGGCTATGATAAGAAGCAAAATGAGCATACTTGATGAGTTAATCCACAACTAACATGATAAAAATTTTACCCTTAGACCTTGGTAAACCCATAATGAAATCCATGAAAACCTCTTCCCAATGCTAGCTAGGGATGGATAAAGGCTGCAAAAGACCTGGGGTCTTAATTGTTTCACCTTTATTTTTTTGGCATACCATGCATTCAGCCACATATTTCTAAACATCCCCTTTGAGTCCTTCCCAAAATAAATCTTGCTTGATTCTATGATATGCTTTCAAAAAAATTGAGTGTCCTCCAAGTGAAGAGGCATGAAGTTCTTGAAGAATTTTATGTTTGAGGAGAGAATGCTTACAAAGGTATAAGCTATATTTATACCATAATGTGTTCCCCTTCCATGTAAATTTTTCACATTCATTAGAATGATGTTGAAGATTATGAATCAAATCCTTGGTATCATTGTCATTCTCCTATTCTGATCTTGCTTCTTCTAGCCAATCTGCCTACCACATAGTCATGGTACATAATAATGCCTCAACTGATTCATCCCTTCGAGAGAGGGCATCTACCACCACATTCTCTTTTCCTTTCTTATACACTATTTCAAAATCATATCCTAACATTTTAGTCACCCATTTTTTTTATTATTCAGATGACAAGCATTATTCCAAAAAATATTTGAGGCTATCATGAATAATCTTTACCTGAAAGTGACCCATCAAAGATGGTCTCCATGGTTTCATTACATGTAGATAACCATCATCTCTTTGTCATATATTAGTTTGAGCCTATTTTTTCCTTTACATTGGAAATTTTCAAATTTTAGTGGTCTACCTTCTTGCATGAGTATAGTCCCTATGCCATATCCTGATGTGTCATACTCCAAAACAAAAGTTTTAAAAAAATTGAGATTTAGCAAAACTAGAGTTGGGCACATAACCATTTTGAACTGTTCAAATGACTTGGTAGTTGAATCAATCTCTTATAAGGAGTCTTTCTTCAATAAAGAGGTGAGTGGGGCCATAATACTATCATAATTTTTGACAAACCTGTGATAGTAGCCAGTCGGTCCCAAAATTTATGAAGGTTCTTGAGGGTCTTGGGAACCCGCCGCTCCATGATTGCTTAGATTTTCTTAGGATCAAATTTCAATCTTTAATGTGAAACAATATGACCCAATTACTCCACCTCTTGGACACCAAAAGCACATTTGGAAGGTTTGGCATAAAGTTGATGTTATTCCATAACTAAAAGCACCTATTTCACATGTTGTAAATGGTCTTCCCAATTTTGGTTGTAGATAAGGATATCATCAAAAAACACTAATACAAACTTTCTCAAAAATGGCCTAAAAATAGTATTCATCAAACTCTGAAATGTATATGGTGCATTTGTGAGGCCAAAAGGCATGACCATAAATTCATAATGGCCTTCATGAGTTTTTAAAGTTATTTTTAGTATGTCCTAATTATAGATGTGAATCTAATGATAGCTAGAGTGAATATATAACTTGGTAAAATAAATAGAACCATATAATTCATCTAAAAAATCATCAATTAATAGAATAGGAAACTTATCTTAGATGGTGTATTTATTGAGTTATCAGTAGTCTAGGCACATCCTCTAACTATCATCTTTCTTCTACACCATGACCATCAGGGAAGAATATTCACTTTGACTATGTCGGATGATTCCTATCTCCAACATCTCTTGTAACATATTTTAATTTTTGCTCGTTTGGGCATAGGGATACTTGTAGGGTCTGATATTGGGTGGTGTACTTCTTGGAATGAGTCTAATGGCATGATCATGTGCATGACTTAGAGAAAGTCCTTTTGGCATGTCACCAAAAACAACATAATGGTCATTTTCTAAAATATTTGACCGTACCACTATCTGTAATCATGATTTGAGAGTTTGGATTTGGGTAAATGAAACAATTCAAATGAGCAACCAACTTACTATTGATGAAATTATATGTACTCCTAGAGTCAATTAACATAGTCACCTTTTATTTCTTCAAAAAACCCACCACCTTAAGAGTTTACAAAGTACTAATGCCTGGAAGTGCATGATAGGAAATAGTAGGTTGTGAATCTTCAGATGCAACCTCAGGTTCTTATATTTATTCCCCTAAAGCCTCCTCATCTTCTTCCTTAGCATTGGTTCTGTTAATGTAAAACAACTTCTTTTTATCACATTGATGCCCTTTGATCCATTTTTTATCACAACCAAAACACAAAAAATTTGCACACTTTTATTTCACTTGTTGAGGTGTCAATCTAATAGGCTAATGAAATGATGGTGCTAGAAAGGTGCATTCACAAAAATTAGTGAAAGGTCTTCATTTGATCAAATCTTTCTCCTTAACCATGTGTGTCTTTGGTATGGCCTCAGATATAATACTAGGATGAAACATGCGAACCTCCAATTAGATGATATATTTGAGGCCACCCAGAAATAGGTCAGTCATATTTTTTTCAGTGATGTCTACCACACATAAATAGAGATTCTGAAATTGATAAATGTAGTCTTTGATAGTCCCAGTTTGACACAACTTGGCTAGCTGACTGGATTAATTTTTAGAGACATTATTGTGATAGTGAAGCTACAACTCCTCATAAAATACTGACCATGAAACTGGGACACCCTTATTTTTATTTTGAGCACACAACCAATGATACCAAATGTATGGCTCCAGTTTCAGATAGAGAGAGGCCATAACCACTTTTTATGAACATGGAGTTTGATGTAGATCAAATAAATTTTCAATTTGAGTGAACCAAATGAGTGGATCATCACCATTAAACTTACATATGTCCATTGTTGGAACATTAGATTAGGGCCAAAATTGGTATTGGTATTGTGTAGAGTAGGAGAACCAAATTGAAGTGGTGGAGGATTATTTTGTAGTGGTTGAGCTAACAAGTTGGCCAATTACCCAGATATTTGTTGTAATTTATCCTTCACACTACCCAAATCCCCTCTCAAACCTATATTATCCCCTTGAACCATATCAAATTCATCTTTTTTCACCATGCCCTACAACTCTAACTTAAGTTGTTGAACTACCTTCAAAATAGATGGATCAGGATTTTTAGATTCCATGTTGTCCTTGTGAGGAGTTTTTTGAGTTTCTTTCCCTTTCTTGCATCTACAAGTGTTTGGACCAACCGTGTATAAACCCTAGCAGGGTTTTAGCCCCCCAAAAATGTACCGGTATAATACACCATCATGATCATCTCATCGAGATGAATCCAACTATTGTTATTGTGTAAAAAGGTAAAAAAAATGACCCAAAAAAATCTACCAGTAAAATATACCATTGCAATTATCTTACAGAGATGAATCCAATGACTAATAATTTGCATAAGGTAAAAAACTTTATAGACTTTTTTTTACCCTAAAATATGTTTTTTTCTTTTTTGTAAAAAAACTTCATGAACAAAATTGTGGTGATGAAAAAAGTCAATTCCTCTAGATCACAAGTTATGTTTCTTTGGCCTTCTAGTGCTTAGGATGCTAGATCAAAAAAAATTATGTCACGAAAACTTGCCTAAATCAATGCTCTAAAACCACTTGTAAGGAAATTACATAGATGATTCACAATAATAGAATTATATATGTCAGAAATAAGATCAAAATAAGTAGATCCCCAACAACAATTGGCAAAAGTGTAGAATACTTGAATATTATGATTGAGCCACTTCAAGGGGGTAACCTCCACAATAATGCAATAAGAATATAATTCACAATATGATCATAAAAGACTAATCACTACCTCTTATATATACTCTACTTAGACATGGTTATTCCATAGGCCAATCATACTAAGAACATTGATAAATGCAATAAGATAATATGAATATGTGTAAGCCACAAGTCGGCCACACATATCCCTAGACACACTATAGGTTAAAGGCATAACTTGAAATATTAATTTATAGTGGTCCTAAAAATTAGAGGAGATGTCAAGAATGGTAGTTTGTCTTAATTGGGCTGATTTGATGGCCTTGATCTAGTCTCAAGATTGCTTGGCTCTAAAAGACTTAAAAAATAGTTATAGGCCTTATCTCCAATTTTGAGCCAATGAAGGCAAGCGCGAAGCTATCCCTCTATGGCTACATGATGATTCACCACTTTGAGTTGATGTTTGAGACAAGTAGCCTAGATTATAACTAGCGATCAAAAGGGTTATATTTAACAATGAAGGACATCCTCTAGTATTATTTGAGCACAACCTCTTTCCCCCATTTATGGATAGGAGAATTCTACTTGCCATAGTGGCCAAGAAAGGTGGTGGTGCAACGAGTAGCCTTATTCTACCACTCTATCTAGCTAGTAGTAAAATGTAATGATCTTGATATTCAATATATGCATAAATACCCTTAAGGTAGGGAAACACCATATAATACTCTTTTAGGAAGGAATAACTCCACAATGTCTCTTCGAGGGGACAAACTCCAATATCCTCTTACAATAGAAGACTCAATACTTACTTGCTATATTTACCATGATATTTATCTGTTATATATATACATCTATCTAACCCATGGATGGGTAACCTCCTAATCCAATGTAGGCCGACCATTACCCAATGTACTACTTCCACAAGTTACTCTATTATCCTAATATATTGTACCCATATAACTAACTAAGGGGATGTGTGCCACATGTCGGCATCTCCATCAACCCATATATCATATCCATAGGTACATAACATTACTTCCCTCCTTGACATGTTTCATCCCTAAAACATAGGAAGAAACCAAATAATGAGTGTGCTTCAAATCATTGCACACTTGTCTCCAATCTCGATCATCTAACCATCCATATGTGATCTTGGCAGGTGATATCTCTCCAAGCTTGTGTCCAAAATCCATTGTGCTCCTCTGATTTCATACATAATCATAATTATACTGCTTTGGTGTCTCAACATAATTACTCCTCTTTTTATTCCATGTACCATATTTCACTGTGCTTCTTTAATTCCAACCATGACCATAGTAGGTATTCTTCCATGCATAGTCATAATGATTTCCCCATTCATTCCATGTGCCATAGTATTTTTTCTTTGGATTCCATGCATATCCATAATGATTGGAAATTTTATTTCCTGTATAGACAAAATGATTGTTATTATGACACTTCCTCACCTGGTTCCATGATTGTTTCCTCTCATGATGATGTGGGTATCTATATACCTCAACCTTTTCCAAAACTTTGACCTTATCCACCTTTGCTTCTACCTCTTCCACATTTTCCTTCTTTGTCTCTTGAGTAGATGAAGTGTTCATTTGTAGTGTGTCTTTATCTATATCATCTAAATCTTCATCATGTTCATCATCACCTGTTTCCATCTCATCCTCACAATCTACCTGGATTGTTATTGGTGCCTTTTTCACTATGATATCTTGTAAAGTGATCTTCTTTTTCTTATACCAAAACTTCATGAACTTTTTTTGAACATTAATATCCATTGTTCCCAAAGTCTCTAACCATGGATATCCAAGAACTATATCCACATCATCCATATCCAAAGCATAAAAATCTGAATGCAAAACATATTTTTCCATAATGAGCTTCAGATCTTCAAACATTGAAATATTCTTACCATCTACTTGAACCTCTTTGATATTCTTTGCTTAAACATGTAGATGCTTGGACACATTCATGTTGATGAAGTTATACTTACTGGTAGGGTTTATAGACACAATAACCCTTTTCTTTTGAATGCATCCATGAAATTGAAAAATTGACTTAAATTTATTTGGAGCCAAATAATTTGAACCTTTATCATCCAATTCTTCTTCTTCTTCTTCAATTGATTCTTCTACTTCTTCTTGTTCTTTTGTTGATTCTTCTATTTCTTCTTCTTTATCTGTTTCTTCTTCTTCTTTATCATCATGATTTTCTTCCTCTTCTACATCCTCTTTTTCATTTATATCCCATCGATCTAGGAAGGTTTTCTCCATTGCTTCCCATGAAGAATACTATTGTGCAAAGCTCAATTCATTAGTCCACCAATGTTTTGCAGGCCCAGACAAAGAAAAACATAATTCTATTTTCCATAAAAAAAATTTAGTATTATTTTCCTTAAAATTGAGCCACCATTCTCTAGCATCAACATCATCTTCCCCTGAAAATTTTTTCAACTCCATGATCCACAAAAAAATTTAAGGTTCATGAAACCCTAAAATGTCAAAATTGATCCATAAAATCGCAACAATTCACTTCAAAGAACTCAAAAAATTCTAAAATTTTGATTGTGTTTCTCTTATATCTTTTTACATCTCTAATAAAAATTTTGAATAACAATTCTCTATATTTTGAAAGATATAGCGAAATTATTATAAACCCTAAATAGCAATAACTCACTCAAAACGAATCAAAAAATCTCTATTTTTTTTACTGTGACTTATTTTAAATATTATCCATATCTAGTAAAAATTTTGTGAAAAAATTTGCAACGAATCAAAAGCTATTGACGATTAAAAAAAACTAGGGTTTCGCTCCACAAATTGCCCAAATCGAAGCTCTAATACCACTTGTTATGATATTGATATTCAATATATGCATAAATACCCTTAAGATAGGGAAACACCTTATAATACTCTTTTAGGAAGGAATAACTCCACAATGTCTCTTCGAGGGGACAACCTCCAATATCCTCTTACAATAGAAGACTCAATGCTTACTTGTTATATTTACCATGATATTCATCTCATATATATATACCATGATCTATAACCCATGGATGGGTAACCTCCTAATCCAATGTAGGCCAACCATTACCCAATGTACTACTTCCACAAGTTACTCTATTATCCTAATATATTGTACCCATATAACTAACTAAGGGGATGTGTGCCACATGTCGGCATCTCCATCAACCCATATATCATATCCCTAGGTACATAACATAAAAGGTGGCCAAGGCATGAGATTCCAAATCTAGGAAATGAGACAGATGGTGCCCTCATGGAAAATGAGCGAGGTGTTGAGGATGAATTAATTATGTGGCACATTAAATTGGTTATTGTTCCACTCTATTCTATAGGTAATCATAGAGTGATATGAGAGAATGTGTTCAATATGAACTACAACAAGCTGGTCATTGGGAATTTTAAAAGAGAAACTATTTTTCTTTGACAGAATATAATGGTCTAATTTCTTAAGGACCCTATCAGCACTGACACGATATTTTGACCATGTAAACCAAGGCATGATAATTGTTAAGTGTAGTTGTAAGAGAGGGTTGACTAAACCCCACCAATTTTTAAAATAAAACCAAGCCTCACATTCTCCCACACACCATCTTATCAACAAAAATCTAGATTTTTCCTTAGGAGATTCCACCATATTAAAGTCCCCACATAAAATCAATGTGGCAAGGAGTAGGTTGTCAACCAAATATCATCATAAAGTTATTTTCTTAGGGCCATCATTGGGAGTGTAAATTCTAAGTAACCCCAATGAATGTCCATTAATGTCAAGGAGAATCTAAATAACCTAATGTGGATCACCTTGCATGACATTAATTAAAGATGAAAACTTTAGAGGAAACTAAGATAATGATGCCACCTCCCTGTCGATGTGTGGGGTAAATAATTGAGTGTAATTATAACATATGCATTTCAGATCAACCTAAAAAACAAATCATAAAATTTTAACTTCTTACAGATAAACAAATTCTAACACTGTTAAGTTTTGTTAGATAACTAGCACAAATAATTTTTGAAAGGACTCTATAAGACCTTGAACATTCCAAGATAGAAACTTCATTGGGAAATATCATCCACAAGGAGTTCCCTTTGACCATATTTAAAACTTCAAGAATTACAAAAATGTTACACTAGTTTGGTAAGACATAGTCCCTAAGCAAAACGAAGCAGTGCTTGGTCCCATTATCCTCTTAAGGAGAGTCGTTGTTAGCATGAGGTGGGCTATGGCACCTCTTAGAGAAGAAACATCTTGAAGAGGATATTCGAGTAAGATAAGAGCTCACTTGAGGATGTGAAATTTGTGCAACATGGCTCTGTTAGGCCATTTTCAAAATAAGAGATTCAAGTGGAGGGCTAGCATTATGAGCCTTTTATGAGTTTTTTTTATCACAAGGGGAGTAATAGTTAATGGGGAAGGCTTAGCCCTAATTGATGACTTTTTGTTGGTAACCATCATCTAACCACTATTTCTTTTTTCCACCTTGGGCTTCTCAGACTGCAAGTGTTCAATCAAACCATGAGGGGACCGTCTTTGATTTGATGGTAAGGGGATTAAAAACAATAATAAGTGTTGGGGAGAGTGAAATATTTAAATTTATGTGCCCAATACCCATTGCTAACTTGAATGTCAGGGGATTCATTTAAATCCTTGGTCAAGTTGACCTCAACACAAACTTGCCTATTAGGGTGTGTAAAATAAAAATTAGGATCCTCATGACATAAGGCACACCCTATGGGTCAAACAATCTCATCAAGAAAAGACATAGAGGGATTGGGAGGCCAAGGAGTTCAATCCAAATCGGCACTCAAAGGGAATCCTAGTTGTGATCTAAGAATTTGACTCAAAAGATGATGGTTAGTATCATGTTAGTTCTAAAAACACACACACACACACACACTAATAGCATAACATCTCTAGGCCTAGACACTAGGGAGAGCTTAGTAAACAATCATGAATGAAACACACAACAAAAATGCAAAATAAAAATTTCTTTTACCTCCCTTGGATGCTTCAAAATACTTGTTGTAGTGACTTGCTCGGCTTGTGCTCATGAAGTCTTTGGCAATGGAAGCTTGGTTACCTCCATCTCTCCTTGGCACCTTTGGCTTTGGCTTGGCTTGGCTTGGAATCAATTTGGCATTATAACTTTGTATAATCAAATCCTTGAAGATATTTGAGCATAATAACTTTGCACCAAAATAGCTTAGAAATGATGTTCATGGCCTCTCTATTTATAGTTTTTTGCAAATGTCTAGAATCGACCTGAACCGTCCATCTCAAGATTGAGATGTGTGGCTAAGAATTAATCTAATATTACAATTAAAACTGATAATTATCCTAATCATGACATTGGAAGAAGGGGCAATTAAGAGGCATGGAGGGCATCATGGAAGGCATTGATGAGGCATGGAGGGCATGAATCTTGATATTTGTGGCATTTATGGCCTAGGAATGCCTTCCCAAAAAATGAGGTCACTTGATGATGTAAATATTTAATATTCATTTCTATAAACAAGTATTCAACAAGTTTCCATGGAATTATTAATTAGGCCTTGATTTGGGTTAATTATCTCTTTAACATGTTTAAACACTTTGTGCACAAATACTCAAATTGATCAGAATGCCTTGTTATTAGCCTAAAATTTGACTGGATTGGAACTGGAAGGTGATGTTGATGCATTGGAACCGTATTCCTATTTAGGATGTTGCAAAAAACAAATAACAAAGGCACATCTTGTGAAAAATATTTGATAGGGAAGAGCGATCCAGAGCACCCAGGTGCAAAATTGGCATTTTGACTTGAAATGATCTGATCAAAGTTAGCTGGCCCATAAATTGCATTGCCCCATTTATGGATACCCTAGCAAAAATTGGCACTTGAATATGCCAACTTCACATCATTTAGCATGTTTTAGTGTTTTTAGGCCAAATTGTGTATTTTAAATGGAAATTGACTAAAAGTCTGATTGGAGGTTATCGGTGGCCAAATTTAGGTGTCTACACTAGTTAGATACCTTAAAGTCTTGATTCCATTTGGATATAATCAAGAGCATGTTTTTGAGGAACCGATAACTCAATTTTACAAGCAAAGCTTGAACCTCAAATGACTTCTTAAAGGAGAAAAGAAAAAAATCCTCAGTAAAGTTTTGGATGTTAATGACATAGGCGCCTAAGGGCTTTAACTAGTGTCGCAACCAAGCATTGAAAGACTCCTCTGAGGGGATTCAACTAAAAAAACAAGCAATAAGTGAGTTATTATCATACCATTTTCATACTCTATCAATGACACCAAGGTTTAAACATAGCTCAGACTAAGAGGGAGAGTTAGAGGTGTTACCTCATTGTATACCTTTGACACAAACTTCTTGGCTCGCTTGGATGCCATCCTTTTTATTTCCTGCAACAACAATTAGAAGAGAGAGGGCAAAGGCCATTATAAAGAAAGAGCTCACCCAAAACATGGTGCATCAAACACAATAAATGTGCAACTACCCTACAAAATCCCTCTAAAGTAGTATGGAAAGTAGGGAAGATAGGAAATAAAAAGAAAGCATGTTTCCTTGCATGTAGATCCCCATAGCCACTTTCAAACCCTTCATGGATTTATATTCTTCATTTATAATGAATTTCATATTTTTGGTGGAGCTTACCTTAAATTTTTTCTTTATATGGATAAGTTTATTGTTGAATTAAACTAAAGAGTAATGATAATTTCAAAGGGGTGGATTATACACATTATTCTTTTTTATTACTAACAAATGATTATGATGCATGTGTGTTAAGTGAGTCCTACCTTATTATTATTATTACCAAAAATATATGATAAAAATATCAAAAAAATAATGATTATTCGTGGAAGTTATCTTAAAATGAACTTACACATAAGGTAAACTTCCAAATCTTGAGATAATGAAAAAATTAGGGTAAGATCCACCACATGTGGAATGCCTTAACCATTTGTGAATGGAAAGTATGTAGACTATTCCCGTCCTTATCAAGGGATATACCAAGCCTCACATTCTGCCACACACCATCTCATCAACAAGGCTCCAACTTTGTCCTCAGGACATTCCACCATATTAAAGTCCCCACATAGAAGCCACATGGCAAGGAGTAGGTTGTCTACCAAATATCACCATAAAGTTGTTTTCTCAAGGCCATCATTGGGAGCGTAAATTTTAAGCAACCCCAATGAATGTATATTAATGTCAAGGAGAATCCAAATAACCCAATGTGACGGATCCACTACAGGTGGAATGACTTAACCATTTATGAATGGAAAGTCCATAGACTATTCCCATCCTTATCAAGGGAAATACCAAGCATCATATTCTCCCACACACCATATCATCAACAAGGCTCCAACTTTGTCCTCATGACATTTCACCATATTAAAGGCCCGACATAGAAGCCATGTGGCAATGAGTAGGTTGTCCATCAAATATCACCATAAAGTTGTTTTCTTAGGGCCATCATTGGGAGCGTAAATTTTAAGTAACCCCAATGAACATCCATTAACGTTAAAGAGAATCTAAATAACCCAATGTGATGGATCACTCCTGTGGAAACAATTAAGAAAACTTTAGGGAAACCAAGATACTAGCATCACCTTCCCATCGATGTATGCGTCGATAATTGAGTGGTGTTAGACCGTACACATTTCAAAGTAACCTATAAAACAAATCATAAAATTTTAACTTCTTGCAGACAAACAAAAACTAGCGCTACTAAGTTTTGATAGACAACTAGCACAAATAATTTTTAAGAGGACTCTATGAGACCTTGAACAAATTCTTTGGGAAATATCATCCATAAGGAGTTCCCCTTAACCATATCAAAACCTCAATAACTACAAAAATGTCACGCTAGTTTGGCAAGACATAGTCCCTAAGCAAAATGGAGTAGCGTTTGGTCCCATTGTCATCTTGGGGAGAGTCGTTGTCAACACGAGGTGGGTTGTATGACCTAGAGAAAGAACTTGCTTCAAGAGGATATCCTAGCAAGAGAAGAGCTCAGTTGAGGATGTGAAACTTTGATTGACATTGCAAGCCTTTGAAGATGTTTTGATCACAAGGGGAGTAACAATTGAGGGGGAAGGCTTAGCCCAATTAATGACCTTTTTGTGGTAACCATCATCCAACCGCTATTTTTTTATGCCACCTTGGGCTTCTCAGACTGCGAGGGTTCAACCGAACCATGAGGGGGCAGTCATTAATCTGATGGTCAGGCAATTAGAGTGAAATATATAAATTTATGTGCCTAGTGCTCATTGTTGACTTGAATGTCAATGTATTCCTTTAAATTCTTGGTGTAGTTGACCTCAATGCAAACTCGCCTATTAGGGTGTGTAAAATAAAACTTGGGAGCCTCATGGCACAAGGCACACCATATGGGCCAAACAATCTCATCAAGAAAAGACCATAGAGGGATTGGGAGGCCAAGGAGTTCAGTCTAGACTGACACCCAAAAGGAAGCCTAGTCAATTCCCTTAAAATTTCGAGTCATTTGGATAGAATCAAGAGCATCTTTTTGAGGAACCAACAACTCGATTTTACAAACACAGCTTGGAGGATATCCTAGCAAGAGAAGAGCTCAGTTGAGGATGTGAAACTTGTGCAACATGGCTCTGCTAGGCCATTTGTAAAATGAGAGATTCAAGTGGGGGGTTGGCATTGTAAGCCTTTGAAGATGTTTTGATCACAAGGGGAGTAACAATTGAGGGGGAAGGCTTAGCCCAATTAATGACTTTTTGTTGGTAACCATCATCCAACCACTATTTTTTTATGCCACCTTGGGCTTCTCAAACTTCGAGGGTTCA
Organism: Torreya grandis; assembly: GCA_037957365.1. Classification (NCBI taxonomy): domain Eukaryota; kingdom Viridiplantae; phylum Streptophyta; class Pinopsida; order Cupressales; family Taxaceae; genus Torreya; species Torreya grandis. Next base: position 3,127,361 of record JARHVA010000092.1, read on the forward strand.
ACCGAACCATGAGAGGGCAGTCATTAATCCGATGGTCAGGGGATTAGAGTGAAATATATAAATTTACATGCCTAGTGCTCATTGCTGACTTGAATGTCAATGTATTCCTTTAAATTCTTGGTGTAGTTGACCTCAATGCAAACTCGCCTATTAGGGTGTGTAAAATAAAACTTGGGAGCCTCATGGCATAAGGCACACCATATGGGCCAAACAATCTCATCAAAAAAAGACCATAAAAAGATTGGGAGGCCAAGGAGTTCAATCCAGACCGACACCCAAAAGTAAGCCTAGTCAATTCCCCTAAAATTTCGAGTCCATTTGGATAGAATCAAGAACATGTTTTTGAGGAACCAACAATTATTGGCCTACACTATCAATATCAATAACTATTTGTGGAAGCTATTTAAAATGGCCTTACAATAAAATTCCAAATCTTGAGATAATGAAAAAATTGGGATAAGGTGGATTGCCTTAACCTTTTGTGAATGGAAAGTCCGTAGACCATTCTCGTCCTTATCAAGGGAGGTGCCAACCGTCTCTCCTTTCAACGAACACCGCTTATAAGACTCACTTTAAGCAATCTAAAGATTTAATTATACAAGTTATCGTTGAATGTGGGAATAAAACGGAAATACCAACCAACGCTGGAGAAAAATAAGCCCACTACGAACCACCTTGGAAGAAATGGATTGGCAACGCATTATTCTGGGTAATATTATGGGAAAAAAGAATTAGAGGAGATTCTCCAAATATTATAGATGTTGCAAACGATTTCCAATTCAAAATAAAGCCTTAAAGCTTTTCTAAAATTTGTACCCGTTTCAACATCCGCAAGGAGCAGTGCGCCTCTGTAATGCTATCAATAGCATTTTGCTATCTATGCTTTCTTCAAGGCTCTTTTGAGGTGAGCTTGTTATACTTTAATTTAATTTTGGTTGTATGATTTTCTGTTGTGTCTCTGGTTTTCCTTTTATTGTAGTATTTGTGTTCATGTTTTTCTATTCTCTCTCTATTATTCCCGTTTTTTATGATGTATTTCTGTTTATGTTAGGTTAGGGTTTTTTCTTATTAATGTTTCAGTGGAGGAAATGTATTCAAAATTCTTGTCGGTAATTTAATTTGCTCGGTTATTATTTTATTCCATATATTGTATATTATTTTTTTATTTTTTTTAATTGAAACCCTCCAATATATTCAAAAAATTTAAACAAATTACATGCTGGTTAAAAAAGAGGTGGAAAGAAATCACACCTGAAACAACAGCACAATAAAAAATGTCTATAAAGACACATTTGGAATTGTCATAACACCAAACCCATAAAAAACCATTCTGTTTTCACAGTTCCAAATTTTAAATATTTTTATCTGATTAACGTTAACATCAACAGGATCTTTTCAAGAAACTCTACTTAAAGAATCCAAACCACTACTAATTATGCATTAAATTACTTATGTACAACAGGGATTAGCTTAATGGTTAGATCTCTTGGTTTTTTAGCAGGACGGTCTGGATTGATGGATAATAGGCTTCTATTTTAACTGATGCAATAGTATGCTCTCTTTACTTCTTTTTAAATTTTAATTAGAGATGCACTATGTTACCCTGCTTTTTTTCCATTATAAGCATTTCCCTATCAGTCTTTTTTATAGTAATTTGCAAGAAAATATTGATGGGTATGCATGAAGGGTTGAAATTTCTTGGTTTAGAAGCATGAGTGCCTGATTTTGATGGGTTTGAGGTATATATTTGAATAGAGATAGATTAATTTACTCTTCCTTTTTCACTCTCATGTCATTTAAAAAATCATCTACAGTTTCCGAGTAACAGTGTTTGGGTGTGAATCACGTGATTGATATGAGGCCTATATTTTAATTAGAGATGTATGAATTTACTTTGTTCATAAGGTTTTATTATTATTTTTTGTCTAAAACTTGTTAATCTCTGAATTAATGGCAGGAAAAGAGTGATGGGTATGCAGAGTCTGTAGGTTGTTTCAAATTTTCTGTGTACTAGTCTGAACGTTACCCTAATCCTGCTTCTGCATAAATTTTCTTGTAGTTTTCTTTCCTGTACAAAAATTATTGCACAAGATAACATTTTCTTCTTTGAAGGGTTTATCTGTTTGTTATCCTCTTGCAGACATGGCCATTATATTTTTTTATAGCATAATATTGGGTTTTTCACTTGGGTCCCTCATCCATAAAAACGAACAGCTGAAAAATAAAATTAAACCGTAATATGGTCATTGATAAATTTCTGTTGTTTACATAGAAGGGCTTATACAAAATACCATCAATCATCCTTCCTACTCTGGGGCATATGACCACCTACCTAGTCTGACCAGCCTCTGAATAATCACAGGAAACCCATTCCTGAGGAAGACAAAATCATTTAACAACCTTTTGGACAAGCACAACATAGAGTCCCATTACAGATAAACTAGTAATACCTAAAGGTACCGACTCAAATCACCATATGACCAAGAGTGAAGCAGGTTTCCAAGGAGCAGGCTACCACAGTAAAATGGGAAGTCTGACGTCTTACTATCCATGGAAAAGGAACCATATCCCCTTCTTTCAAATCCTTGTTCTTCACAAATCTTCTGCATCTTGTGAGCATATAACTCTGTTTGATCTTCCAAAATAAAAATCTGAATTGCCATTCTTTACCATTACTACCCACAAATGTATGTAAAGTTGCTGATTCATTGTTAGGTTGTTCTTAATAATGTTCAGCTTGTTTATTAGCAGTCATCTGCTTGCGAAGTACATGCTGCATATCCATCATGGCACATCTTAGAATCACCCTGCGGATCTTGTGGACACGATACACCCTTATCTCTAGATATATTTCTCAGTATCTTCTTAGGATTGTGATTAGCATTGTACCACTGCTGCAGTTTGTCATCATTCGAGCAATCCTTGAAAATGTTAACGACTTCTTAAGATTTGTACAAATCCTGAAATGCTGGTTCTCCTTCTAAAGTTGGTGACTAAGGGATGTTTTTGGGACTACTTTTTCTTTTGAACTTGATACGAGCTTTCTCATTAGCCATGCTTCATATCAGAGTAGCATATATGATGCCTCTCTACTAGGAGAATGAGTTGATCTCATATGCTATAAGCCACCTTGTAGTTTATAGGCATCAACCTTAAAAGGAACATTTCTTTTCCGTTCCTTTCCATTCGAGTGATAAAAGATACATGGTTTCCAAAGGAAAGCCCTAAATTCAATTTTCTAAGAAACATGTTAAAGTGTTGAAATTGGGTAAAATACTTCATCTAACTCGCTGGGTATGGCATACCCCATAGACACAAAAGGTCACCCTGCAAGGGGAATTCACCAAATCATTAAAAAAATAATCAAAGAGCAGAATTGTACATCCCAAAATCTGGATGGTGACTTAACGTGGCATATAGTCTGAATATAAAACTAGACCACAACAAAAACCAAAAGAATGTAACCTGAGATTACATTATCACCCCTACTAGAAATAGGCCTCCTATAGAACCCTCAAAGGCCTTAGATTACCAGTTATCTCCACCACTACTTTCTCTCCTCTTATAGAACCCTCAAAGGCCTTAGATTACTAGTTATCTCCACCACTACTTTCTCTCTTCCTATAGAACCCTCAAAGGCCTTAGATTACCAGTTATCTCCACCACTACTTTCTTTAACAACAATCAATGATGTCAAGGTGGGCTTCCATTGATTCTAGAGAAGTGACATTAGCAATGTATTTTGCAGTGATTGTTGCGCTGAGACCAGGTAATAAGACCCTGCAATGGTTACCAACATATCCATTATAAGAGTTTTTTGCCATAGTTGCACTTTTTGTAGGTGCAAGTAATGCTTAAAAAGGCAAGACTCTTCTATTTCATCAACCATTTTATTGCTTCCTTTCTTATCCATTTACAACCTGACTTTCATTGTTTTACCATAGAATTCAGCCATTTTATTAACTTGATTCAATAAAGTTTTTGAGCCATAGCTAGAAAAACACAATTACTTTTGAGAAATGTCTCTTTAGTGAGTAATAATAATAAATATAAAGGTGATTTATACTTTTTCGTAAAAAATGACCAAGTCTTGATCCAACCCAAGGGAGACCCATTGAACAACACTCTAAATAAGGATTTAGATGTGTTATATGCATAAGTTATATGAGAGAGAGAGAGAGAGAGAGAGAGAGAGAGAGAGAGAGAGAGAGAGAGAGAGAGAGAGAGAGAGAGAGAGAGAGAGAGAGAGAGAGAGACATAAATGTGTTGTTTTTTAGTGCATCATATACATGGCATTAGTCATCCTCTTGAGAAATATGTATCATTGTCTACCTTCTATTATGATTGCCAACTAAAACTACAAATGTGTGTACATATATTACAAAGTTGCAAAGGTATGAAGAACTATTATGAAATTTTAACCATTTTCATTATCACTCTTCATCTTCTGATGGTCACATAGCTCTAATAACAAGTGCACGGTATGACAGCAGATGCTCTGGCATAACATGAGCCTTGGGAGTGCCACCTAGCATGGCACATAGACTATGTTAGTCAACGACATAAATTTAACACTCAAAACAGATTGGTATTGTGTGATGTGAGTTGGCATTTATGATTTTGCATGGAAGTGTGTTAGAGCCTATAAAAGCTTATGGTAGGTACCAAAAAAGGTTTGGTGTATGCAATTGATTTGCACATATTGTGTTGCACCATGATAGGAGTGTGTGTGGCATTTATTGGAGATGGATTGATGATATTGGAGGCACCACCTCTGGAGGTTGCTCTGAAAAGGGTTGGTAGTGTTACCAGAATTGTGTTTGAGAGGAGCAAACCACCAAATATGTTTTGGCATGTCTGCATTTCATTCAGATTGTCCCCAATACTCTATACCATTAGAGGAGGAGAGGACATTCCCGGAAGATTTCTTAGTTAAGTCATCAAATTTTTGGGTCAACTTTTTATCACTTATGAGCATGCATTTGTACTGTCATGTTGTGACCATTGTCACCAAATCATTCCTAAAAATTAAATAATCTTGAATTTTTTGTTTGCCTTAATTTTGGATTTGGAATTAGATGATTAGGATTGATTACTATTCTTTTCTTGTTATTTAACTTGATTATAAGTAATCAGGTGTTTGTGTCATAATTTAGCTGAAATCCATTTATCCATATTACATTTTCGTTAGCTTGTGCTCTCTTACACCCGTGAACTAGGATTAGATGTTGCTTAATCTTGTGATTGATGTGAATTTATTAGGATTAATTATTTGGCATGCTCTTTTTATTTTTAGAAAATCCCAATTTATTGTGTCTTGCCTCCTAAGGTTAGATCTTGTTTCATATAGTGAAAATTTTAAATTTATCTCATTTTTTAGGGATAATTCCATTAAATCCTCTTAATTCCAATATCCCTAACTTCATTCTCCTTGATTTTATTGATCCCAAGCCCTAGGCCATTTCAATTTTTTTTTAATGTTAAACCATAGATTTCTTGTAACGGGTCACCATTTAGATGTGTTTTTTAAAGATTTCAAAATGATGTGGAAGATAATGATTATTATGATAGTGTACATGATGATTATGATAGTGAGGACAACATTGATAATAGGCTAGAACAATTATTTTTATTCCAGTATATCCAAGTGAATATTCAAATTACATGGGTGTATTTGGTGTTGGTTCCCTCAAAATAATCCCTCGTAATTATGGAAAGTCAAATTTTGATAGGAGGAGAAACAATTATCAAAGAAAAAAGAGTTAACCTCACACAACGAAAACTATAAAAATATGCATATAGACTTATATTTGCACAAAAAATTGTTTCTATTCAACCAATTGATTTCTTTGTAGAACATGAGAAAACACTCGCACAAACTATGGGGGCTAATGTGGATTTAGATTCAGGCTATCAATTTTTAAAACAAAGTTTTTTCTTTGAATTTCAATGATGATAATGATGTGAATGTTAAGGGACCTCAAGATGATTATTGAAATGAAAATGAAGAAGATTTTGTTCAAAAAACTTACTTAGAAGAATAAAATAGTTTCGAAAATTTTAAGAATACTAGGAAATATGTCACCATCTACTCTAGTGAAATATCTAGACTTATAATTTATTGAAAGAAGTTGCATGTCAATATTTACCATCTTATGTAGTCATTTACGAAATTCCTTCTAATCTTACTCAAGTTTCTATAACTTTGAATGTTAATTCTATTGTTCCAAATACTTTTCAACATGTTATTGCTTTCAAATTTGTCCAATTTCTCCACATATTTCAAGTCCTCAAGTTCTTCCCAATTCTCAACATGTCCCCATTGAATCTCAACTTCTTTCTAATTTTCAACATGTTCCTATTGCTTCTCAAAATGTTCCAATTTCCCAATGTGTTTCTATTCCTTGCCATGTTATGTTTATTTCTCAACAACCTTTTGCTTATAACATTTCTCAATTTGAATCCCATGTTTCTAATCCTTCTATTTTACAAAATTACTCTATTCTAACATATTCTACTTCTAATTCAATTCCAAATATTGATATCACCACTATGATGCATTTTATTATCAAAAGAAAACTCTTTCTTAAGGACCTTGTAGACTCCTAATTTTGGTACATGACTAGTTATTTGTTATGGTAATAATGTTTTTATGTGCCTTAGATCATTGGTTCAAATTAAGATCTTATGAGTGCATTTTGATATTACTTATGACACTTATACTCCCTCATCTTCTTTATTTTTCCATTGATCCTATTTCTTCCTCTATTTTTCTCTCTTTTACTTGGGTTTCCTTGTCTGGTTCTATTTTATTTTTTCCATCTTTAGGGTTCATTGTTCCTAGGTTTTTCCAAAATGTGTCCTAATATGATCCTAGTCTAACCAGGTGGACGCCACTCCTTATCTCGACCATGAGTATACTAGTATGCTCCTAGTCTATGTAGGAGTGTACCACTATGATTATAACCATTTTTTCCTTTGTGGTCCCATTTGGCCCTCCTTTTGTTTTGTCAGTGTTTATGCCCCCTTTATCAACTTTTCTTGCCTATTATATGTCCACATTTGCACTAATAAGGTCATTATATATATATATATATATATATATATATATATATATATATATATATATATATATATATATATATATATATATATATATATACCTATAGTCATAAAACATGACACTAGTAGTATTAGATACTACTAGTGTCATGTTTTATGACTATAGGTATATATATATATATACCTATAGTCATAAAACATGACACTAGTAGTATCTAATACTACTAGTGTCATGTTTTATGACTATAGGTATATATATATATATATATATATATATATATATATATATATATATATATATATATATATATATATATATATATATATATGTAGATTAGATACTACTAGTGTCATGTTTTATGACTATAGGGCTCACAAGTACATAAGTTATGTTGGCAGTGGACTTTGATATTTGGGGAAATAAATATAGCAACAATGAGTAGGTGAGTAAAACTAAGTACATGAGTACATTGATGCATTTAGGAAAAGGGGAGACATATAGATTTGAATTGATAAGCCATCTATTGAAGTGTAAAAATAAATGATTGCATTGTTAAAGTAGTACCACCAATTGCATACTAATGCACTCTTTAAGCCATCTATTGAAGTGTAAAAATAAAGGATTGCATTGTTAAAGTAGTACCACCAGTTGTGTACTAATGCACTCTTATTTCTTTTTTCCTTTGTGGTCCCCTTTGGCACTCCTTTTTTTTAGTGTTTGTGCCCCTTTTTTAGCTTTTATTTCCTATTATATATCAAAATGCATGCCAATCAGGTCCTAACTTGGATTTGATAAGTCTATAGGTGCATGAGTGCAATGATGCATTTAGGATAAGTGGAAACATATAAATTTGAATTGATACGCTATCTATTGAAGTGTAAAAGAAAAAAAATTGTAAATGTGTTAGAGCAATATCCCTATACCAAAATAATAATTGAAGGATTAGTGGAAGAGCGTATCACATTTACTAGTTGTTTTCATATCATTGATAAGGATATGGATAAGGGTCAAGATCTTCATATTACCTTGGACAATTTCTTAGACTGCATTGATTTTTTTCTAACTTGTCAAAGAACATGGGTGTCACTCAGGTATGCATCTCGTAACTACTTCCATTTTGTAAGGTTTGTCAAGGTGATTTGAGCTAATTAGGGTTGCAATGAAGGATAAGGATTTTTATAAGGTCTATGGTGAATTACAACAAATTGAGTGAGGTTTTCAAAGAGTTGGAGAAAGGAAGGCATTTGTCAATTTTTTTGGAGTCTAATATAATTTGACAGGGTTTGTATTCTCTCTCTCTCTCTCTCTCTCTCTCTCTCTCTCTCTCTCTCTCTCTCTCTCTCTCTCTCTCTCTCTCTCTCTCTCTCTCTCTTTAAGATCATATCACTATGTTGTTGGTTATACAAGAATCATACCACTACATTCTTATCCGAGCCCTAGGAAGAGACTCGATGGACAACCCAATTAAATAGATTTAAGAGTATTATGAATGGAAGTGAATTATAAATGACAGAAAATATAAAGATGCAATGAATCAAACAAAAGGAAAAGCAAAGAAAACTTTGACAACCAATGTAGAAGTGGAATAGAAATTTTTTATTATGCTAAGTTTTGTACAATATCTAAGAGATTAGATGGGTGGTGCCTATGTGCTCCATAATTTCATTCTTGTCTACATAACTAACTAAAAAGAATGGAAATGTGCATTAATATGTAATGGAGGGAGATGAAGCATCAATTGAACCATTACAAGATTTGGTAACAATCACTTCATAATTTATGAATGTTGTGACATCACTAATTTTCATTACTTACAAGTTGTGGTCTACAGTATTGACATTGCAAGACCTATGTAGTAATGTATTAGTGGATTTTGATCTTATAGATTGGCATGTAGGTGTGGAACCCAATGTAGATCTTGTTGATACTAGCATGATGCTAGATATAAAACAATAATAAACTATGATAAGATCTAGTGGCCTAGATCTTTTTGGATCAGTCACCCCTCTTTAAAGAGAAATGGTCCTGATTGCATGTAGTTTTGGTAAAATATGCATAAAAGATTGGCAACATGTGATTTTGTAAACCATTTTTATTGGGAAGGCACTTGACCTACTTTTATGACTTGGAAGAGCGTGTTCTCTTGTTGACATGTCCATTTGACCTGATGGTCAATGAATTGATCCAATTCTACTAGGATGCTACAATCTATATTTATATGTATTTACTGATGTGTTTCTACAGTATCTAAAGTATTCAACATAGGTGGAAAGTAATGGCATAAGATGTCTACATTGAATATTGGATATAACCCAAGTTAAGGCGAATATTGAACTCAAAATCATTATATCCTACTAGCTTGGTGATGGTATAGGGCCCCTACTGAAGTGGATGAATCTTGTAATAAGGTCTTATTAGTATTGTATTATATAGGTGTAGCTAGAATTGATCATCAACTTGGAAGATGTGTAGTGTCTAATGCTTGTCATGGCACAAATTGTACTAGCATTAGCTTGTTTCATAATGGTTTGCACTTGATGTTGAATGTGATCAATGAATTGAACAAAATTTTCAACTTCATTTTGAGATGAAGAAGTTGCTACAGTTGATGGAGAAATACATTCGACTATGTCGATGGGTGCTAGAGGTTAAAAACTTGAGTAGACCTGAAAAGGTTATGTGCGATAGAGATATGCAAAGCTATGTTGTATATGTGTTAAATTTAAGGCAAGATTTCATCCAAAATACATTGATTCTTTGAATTTTACACTCTTAGAATGTTCACTATCATTTTATTTACCTCTTTCATCTATCCACTAGTCTTTAGATGAAAGGAAACATATTTTTTTAACTTTATGTCTAGGATATGCCAAACGTTTTTTAAAAAATTACTCAAGAACCTTGTATCCCTATAAGACAATATGGTTTATGGGATTCCAAAATGAATGTAAACATGTTGAAAGTATAGTTGAACTATTTCTAGAGATAATATTACTTTCGTACAATGTATTAAAATTGTCATCTTGGAGAATGTATCAACTACTACATAATCACAATCATTACCATGCTTGGTAGTAGGGTAGTTTGAGACAAAGTTGATGGAAATAGATTCCCATAGAATCATTGGCACTAAAAGAGGTGTGTAAAAACCTTTTTTCTTATTAATCAGTTTGGAAATGGCACATGCAGTAAAAGACTCAATGTATTTGGATATATTAGACCAGAGATGTGACCAAAAGTACTTATACAACATTACAATAGTATTTTCAACTTCAAAATTTATTATAACTTTACTAAAATGAGACTCTCATATAAGTTTTTGTTGCTTTGCCTCATGAGGAATGCACAAGTGCCTAAGGTGATATAGGAGTCCATCCTACAATTATAAGTCTAGAATTGAATCACCATAAAATAAAATATGATAGACATCTAAAAAATCCATGTAAGATGGATACAATTTGGACCATGTTTTGAATTCATGCCCACATGCATCAAGTGCAAAAAGGAGAGCTTAAACCGATGGATGATTCAAATAAACTATAAAAGGATTGATACAAACTGATGAAGAAAATAAGGCTATTTTTTATGTCACTCTTATTATAACTTATTATGAGTCTAAAAAAATTGAAGTGGATAGTGATCTATGTGAATTACAGTCTCATTTCCCAAGATATAATTATTTCAATGCTTACATGCCTAAATGATAGCATAAAGCTCGTGGTTATAGGTTTGGTAGTTTCTTATTTGTGTGGTGAACATTTTGTTATGGTAAGTAATGAAATGACCATATTTAATGAGAATTTATCAAAGTGTGAAATCAAAGGCATATATCTTGAGCTAAAATGGTTGTTGAAGGTCTGGTATTGCGAGTACTAGTGTATAACATAGTCTACATTTTATTCCTCAAATAATTTTTGTTATGTTAATTCTTAGAAGAAATTTTATTTTGTGCTACCTTTGGTAACTTTGTTTAGATGACAAGTCACATGAGAAAAACCAAGTAAAAATATCCTATAGAAACTCACTAATCCAAAGAAACTGTGAATCTCTGTGAGATTATTTGGTTGTGGCCATTCCTGGATGACTTGAATCTTGGTTAGGCTGACATGAACTCCTTGTGTCTTCACTATGTATCCTAGATATTGTATCTCCTATATAGTAAATAAAATTTTCTCCATATTTGCACACAACTTGTGTTTCCATGAAGTTTCAAGCACTTTATCTATATGGTGCAGATGCTCATCCCATGTTTTGTTAAAGATTAGGATGTAATCAAGGTAGACTAAAAAATGAAGTAGTGAAAATGGCCTAAGAAAGTCATTCATCATTTGAATGAATGTAGTTGGTGTGTTGGTTAAGCCAAAAGGCATGACCAACCATTCGAAAAAACCTTCTTTGACCTTGAACACTATCTTCCATACATCCGTAGGTTTTAAAAGAATTTGATAAGATTTATTTTGGGTGAAGTATTTTACACTATAGAATTAGTCTAGCAAGTCCTCAATCCTTGGAATAGCGTTGCGGTTATTCAATATAAACTTATCAAGACATCAATAATTAGTGCACAACCTCCATCTTTCATCCTTAGTTAGTGCAAACATAATTGGGTTACCACAATTTGATGAATTGGGCTTGATATGTATTTTATCCATGATTTCATGGATCTTTCACTTGATTTATAAATTTTCCATAAATGATTTTTAGTATAAAAATCCATTAGTTATGGGTAGTCCCTGAATCAAATCAATAGTGTGCTTCACTATAGAGTGTGTAGGCACTTCCTTTAGTGACTGAAATATATCCTTGTATTCTTCCAACTTGCGATTTAATTTTGAGGTCTCTACTACTGGTGGTGGAATAACTAAAGTGAAAATTGCCATCACAAAGAAGTTATTACATTTACATCTCACCATCAAAATCATAAAATTATTTCTATATGTGATAATATTTTTACACTGGTTGGTGCTAATGAGTGATAGCTTAGGAACCACTTCTACTATACGGTATTTTTTATCACCAACAACTATGACAATATTTATAGGGTTTTCCTCATATACTACATGTTGATGGTAAATATATGATTTACCAAGTAAAACATCACATAACTCTAATGGAGTGATGACACAAAGGAATGTCTTTTGAAAAGGCTTGATGTTATACACCAATTGACATTATTGAGTGATACTTTTCTCAGATCCTGCACTGAATCATCCAATAGAGTATGGTTGTGGGTGAGGCATCAATGGAAAGTTCCATATGTGAATTAATTCCATATAAATTAAGTTCTTCTAACCTCCATTATTAATGATGAAGTGTATTGGTTGAGCATTGAACCACATTTGAGAATGGAATAATATTTCTACTTCCTCTATTTTCACAGGGGTAGTTGAGATGTTTAAGGTACCCACCATGGTGCTAGAAGTAGATTCCATGATCTGTTTACCCCTTTACAATCATGTAGTGTTTTTACCTACTGCCTCAAGATATGGAAATAGAGTCTTCCTAGTGAAACATTTCTCATTAGAATGAGTGTTGAAGTTGTGAACTGAACACCACTTACAAGTCTTTGACTACTTATTTTTGTCATTTGATGATTGTTACTTATTCTAAGGAGGGCACTTGGAGCTATTCCCTAGTTTAGAATTTTTCTTAGAATATTTAGGTTGTTTCTTCTTGCGAGACTTAGAATATTTTGTATTATTCTTTGCTTTGGCCTTTTCTTCAAACTTACAAGAAAATATGTAGGATTTTTTTATTGAAGAGATCTATAAGAAATCCATATCTAACTGGATATGTGGTCTAAAGCTTGACCTATTCTTCAAAACAAGGTTTTGTGTTTGAATAATGAATTTCATGTTTGGACACCAAAGTATAAAAGTTATTTGTGTATTATTACATAGATTGTTCTTTGCTTTGGTATAACTAAGAGAACTTGATGTACTAGTCATAAAAGTTTCCAATAAGATAATAAGTTTCTTTGAGTGATTCTATAAAACTATTCAATGTGTCTAAGTTAACTTCATCTTCACAATTTTCACGCAAAGTGCAATAATTTTTCTACCATTTCTTTACAGATAAATAAAATTTCAAAAGATCAAACATAATATTTTCTTGGTCAGAGAATTGATTAATTATGTAATATGAATATATTAAGTTAACCAATTATATAGGGCATCTACATCTATTTTTTCTTCAAACACAGGGATGTCTAGATTGACTTGTACCTTGTATGGTGTTATGATCGATGAGAATAAGAGGTGCTAGGAGGAGTCTACCACTTGAAAAGCAGTGATAAATGATCAACAATACTTATTTATTCACATGCATGATGTTCTTTCAAATATTCTCTTTATATTTTCAATGCATCCTCTATCATCATCTATAACATTTCTTAAGTTGGCATAATTGAATATTTGTCTCCTAGTGTTATCATTTTCAAAGTCTATCAACAAATCAAAATTTGTTTTTTTAAATGTATGTATAATTAGGCTTAGTTTGTAACTCTATAATTTTTTGCCAATTTCGATGAACCAAAATGAAGATACATAAAAGAAGATAAATATGTATAGTTACAACATATAGAGACATAAAAAACATACTTAGAAATCAATATAGATGGAGTTCTCAAAGTGATATATATGTGTCTATACACACACACACACACACACACACACACACACACACACACACACACACACACACACACACACACACACACACACACACACACACACACACACACACACACACACACACACACACACACACACACACACACACACACACACACAGACACAGATATATATAGAGAGAGCTTGATGTCATAATGGTACTTTTAAGAAATTTATCAATGAAATCCATAGTCTTTATCATGGAGGAAGTTGGTTTTTGTCTTTTTTAGCCAAAAACATAGATTCCACTATGTGTGTGTAGGTTTAGGCCTTAGGCATGGGAACTAAAGCCATTTTTAAGTTGATAAGCATGTGTTTGAAATTTTATTAAAAAAATCATATATGCACAAAAGTGCCAATCCTAGAGGCATGTAATATTTCACACAATAATAACATATATGTAAAATAGTGCATACATGATGTTTGTATTGACTTCATGAGTGTATGGGCATGGAATTTAATTTTATAGAAAAATTTAAAGTGGGACATTTTTTGTGTGTGGAAAGTGATGGAATTTATTACTATTTTTTAAGCTATGATTACATATAATTTTATTGGGAAATCTCATAATTTAAGAACATGATTAGAAAGATAGTTGATTTCAAGGGAAGCAAACATAAATGGAATTAAACTTTAATTATGTGTCGTTGAAAAAATTAAGTTTTTTAAAGAGAATTGGTAATATTTGAGAAACATTCCTCATTTTTATGTGACTGAATGCCATTATTTATGAAAATAGGATTGAATTATAGACTGATAAAGTGCAATTTGATAATTTAAGGGGAAATTGCACATATTTGAGAACCACATAAGGTGTAATTTATTGATATAATGTGATTTAAGGCTCAATTAGTCCCCTGAACCTAATTACAACTACAAGATGTGATTTGGGGCTAAATTAACTATAATTCCATCATGAATTGAGCTAATTAGTCAATTGGTGAAATTAGTGATGTAATTTGAGCTGAATTGAGCCTCATGAACCTAGTTTTGACTATATAGGATGTGATTTGAGGCTCAATCAACTAGAATTTCATCACATAATGAAACAAATAATTTATTATTGCAATCGTGTAGGTAATTGGGGTCAATTTGAGCACCTTGAACCTAAATTCGACTATAGGAAGTGATTTGGAGTTAAATTAGCCCTGATTTCATCATAGATTGAGCTAATTAGTCAATTGTTGTCATTAGTGATGTGATTTCAGTCAAATTGAGCGCTATGAACTTAATTTTGACTTTATAAGATATGATTTAGGGCTCAACCAACCATTATGTCATCACATAATGAACCAAAGAGTTGATTGATTTAATCATGGAGGAAATTGGGACCAATTTCAACCCCTTCAACCTAACTACAACTATAAAATTTGATTGGGGGATTAATTATCCATAATTATATCACAAATTGAGATAATTGAATAATCAATGATGTGATTATATAATATTGAGCCAATTTTAAACCTAATTTTGGCTATATAAGATGTGATTTAGGGCTTAATCAACCCTAATTTTATCACATAATGAACCAAAGAATTGATTGGTTCAATCACAAATATAAGTAGGGCCAATTTGAGCCCCTTGAACCTAACTTCAACTATATAAGGTGGCTTGAAGCTCAATTATCTCCAATTTCATAATGGATTGAGATAATTAGTTAATTAGTGCAAAACATGACTCCATTTGGGCAAAATTGAGCCTGGTAAACCTAATTTTAACTATATAGGCTATGATTTTGGATTGATTCATCATAGAATGAACCAAAAAGTTGATAATTGGGGTAAATTTGAGGCCCTTGAACCTAACTATGATAATAAGATGTGATTTAGGGCTAAATTAATTCTATGTCCATCATGAATTAAGCATATTAGTTAATTGGTATAATAAATGGTGTGATTTGGGCCAAATTAAGCACCACCAACCTAATTTAGACTATATAGGATGTGGTTTGGGGCTCAGGCGGTCAAAATTTCATCACAACATGAACTAAAGAGTTGATTGGTTTAATCACAAAGATAATTGGGGTCAATTTGAGCCACTTCAACCTAACTACAATTATAGGATGTGATTTGGGGCTAAATTAGCCCTAATTTTATCATTGGTTGAGCCAATTATTCAATTTGTTTAAATAGTGACACCATTGTAAGAAATATCCAACATTATAGTAGAGAGAATGCTCAAAAGGGTTCAATTAATCAACATAATATTTAATAATGAAAGTTACAAATAAATAGGCCTTTTCAATCCCTATGAAATATGAGACCTATTTTATCTCCACAAACCACTAACACTAATGTAGGTGGGTTGTTTCAGTAAAATTTATTATCTCATTTGAATCTCTACAAATATCTTATTCTAATGTTATTATTATGTAAAAATTACTTTCACCCAATACATCATTCTCTCAACATATTATTATTTTCTACACACGCAAATATACTAATGTAGAGGACTAATTCCTAACATTCTCCCCGAGTGCTCACATATATGAATACAAACCCTCGACAAAATAGATGTTAGGTTCACTCGATAATTCATCCTCTACTAAAAGGAAAAATATTATATTATACATGGTTTTATTGATAAAAAATTACCTTTCAATATAGGATTATTTAACACTTTAGATAATAGATGAATGACACACAAAGAAAAGACAATGACGAATTGAAATGTGGAAATTAACCACTTATTTACTAACATAGGTACTCATGAAACAAAAACAATACAATTAGACACGAAAATAAATTAATCATTAACAATTATAATAAGACTTTTGACTTTGACAAGTTAAGTATATTTTGAATGACTAACACATAATCCAATTAAATATTGGATTTAATCAACTCTATTACAATATCTTGAAGATAATAAATTTATAGGTTCTTACTTTGTATAATGATAATTTTATAAAACTATAGACATAAAACAATACTTATTTATTGAAAATAACATGACTCAATGTTTATTTGGAAATAAACTAAAATTACTAATTAATCAACTTACCACTAAACCTATTAACAAACTTTTGACAAAATTAGACTTAGGGCTAGTGACAAACTACATTGACATAATAAAAAGACAATAGAATAAAAAAATAAGGCTCTTAACACAGTTATTATCGATTAAAAATAAATTAACAAAACACATATTTAAAAAAATAATCTAAATAAAATTAATATACTAAACTAGTGACATGAATGAAATGCACCAAATTTTTGCTGAGTTTTTCTCTCAAGGGCCTTACTTCATCTACTATGCATATTGTCAACTATCCACATGATTAAAATAAAGTCCCAGGATTCTCCTCTAATAGATAGCGCTATTCTTATTTATATGTGGTATTTTCATTTTTTTTTCCAGATCTGAAATTACCTTCACTTCCTCATTTTCCATACAAAATTGCTCTCTCAATTCCCAAAATTGCTTCAAACCTTTTATGGGTTTCGCTATCCTCCTTCTAAAATTTATAGATCATCTTGAAATTTTAATTTTAGTTGAAAAATGAGGAAGATAACACAATTTTACTTAACTTGCATACAACTATAATAAAAAATGCCCCCTCTCTCTCTTTGTGAATGAAAATTGTGAGCAAAATGGAATGAAGACTATAGATAAAATGAATAGAGTGGATATCAAAAAATGTGGATATAATGCAAATGAACAATGAATCTCAATAGGATTGCATGTTTAGTGATTACATTATATGTTTTTAAGTGAGTGTGTGTGAGATAATAATAATGTAATAAAGCAGGTTGTGAACAAACTCATGTAGATATCCTAGGAGAAAATAAAACAATCTATTAACTCATGTAGATATCTTAGGAGAAAATAAAACTATCTATTGAAAGATACCAGGAGATAATATTAGATATTTCAGGGAAGGGTTGAGAGATATAAGGGATTTGTGATTAAATTTGATTCCTTGTATTAAGGAGATCATCCTCCTATATATTGTAATCCCTCATGGTGAATCATATGCTTGCAATGAATTAGAAAATAAGAAGATTATTGAATTTTCTTTTTTTAAAGGTTTATTGTGTGTTTAGATTGTAAAATCTGAACTAAAATTAATATTTAGTATCAAAGAAGTCTAAGTCTTACTCTCTGATGGATGAATAGTTTATTTGCGGGGGTAGCTCTATTATTGTCTTTATTGCCCTGATGCATGAGAGCTTAAAATATGAAAGTGCATATTATTTTTGTAAAGTCTTATTTTTATTAGTTGAAGTTGTATTTTATTAGGATAACAATGACTAGGGTTAATAAAGGCATGACTAAAAATTAAATCATAAGTCTTTCATTTCTATTATGTGCATAACACTCCCTAATCTGAGTTATTATGTGCGAAAATATGCACAATAATAAATATTATTATGCTTCAGACCATCCTAAATATAAATATTGAGGGAATTTCACATAAAACATTTGCATTTGACAACTTCTAGACACATTAGTGGTTCATCAATTTTCATATATATTCTCTTCACAATCCACCATGCATGCATAATTTTATAATTAACTTATGCTAGTGTCTTCATTTTCCCGCACTTAGAATTTAGGTCTTATTCTATTTTCATCAACTAAAAATTAGTTGAGAAGAATTTAAAGTATTATCATGTGGATATTTTGATGTGAGCATGAAAATATGTGGATAAATATTCATTACAGTTCCAGGCAAGTGTGTATCCCTTGTACATCACATATTATCCCATTAAGCAAATGTGGCTCAAACTCTCGACGTCTGATTCTAATCTACTATCTAGTGAAAATTTATGGCACTTGTAAAAGTGAGTGAAATGTGAGAAGGGAAGAAATCCATGTAAAGGTGAGATAAATTAATTATGTGAAGAAAGAGTGGAAGGACATTACCTTTATGGCACTTTAGTATTTTTAAAGCTTTTAAATATAGTTTTTTTGGGTCAAATAGCCTAAAATTGTTTTTAGTTTGTTTAGTCTATAAAAATTTATTTTGTAGTTAGTTTTGAATCTTAATGGTCTAGAGTTATGCATATGTGTCAATAAGTCATTTAATTTGTCTAGGTTCAATAGTTTTTATTGTGTCAATATTGTATGCCATCAAAAGTGTCAAAAACAAATAAAATTTTGTAACTAGATGCATCATCAATTGTATGCGACATCTATATTATGGGAGGCATTATAAAATTGATCCCTAAATTCAAATTTTCTAATTAAGTAACATCAAATATGAGGATATAAGTAATGGAGGTTGGAGTACTTTCAACATCCTCTCATTAGTCACAGTGATGGGGTAGTGAAACTACATTAGTGACATTAATATGTACTAAATTGACTAAAGCCAAGGATGATTCTCAGTGGTAGTGAATATCATCTATATTGTGTATAATTGAATATAAACTATTATGTGTAGTGGCTACATAAGAGACATATGAGGACTTAGACCTCGTTTTTTTAGTTTTAGTTATTTCATGTTTTCCTATGATATAATATGTGAGCAATTATAAATGTAATCCCTTGATGTAAAAAAGTAGTAGATTGTTGATGAAATATTACTGTAGCAATCATGATACTTGTAAAGGTTGTTGGTATAAGCCTATGTAAAACAATCTGTAAAGGTTATTGGTTTAATCTCATATAAAACCATCTATAAAGGTTGTTGGTTGAAGCCTATGTAAAACCATATATAAAGGTTGTTGGTCTAAGTGTATGTAAAACCATCAATATACAAGTGTGGAAGATGAACATAAGTGTGAGTCCCTGTTCATACCTAGGTGGTTACTATATCCACCCATGAAAGTCACTTGTGAGAATATAGTTTTAGAAAATTGTGTGATGACACATGTATCAAGATCTTGCGAAAATAGAGGGTGCATAATGTAATCTTAGAATAATATGTTTTCTACTATGTTCACACTAAAGATGAGAATGTTAGGAATATTATATTTAGTGCTCACATTATATATTTTTAAGTGAGTGTGTGTGAGATAATTATAGAGACTATTTATATATTTTATAGCACCTCAATCTTGGACACTTGACAAATACATATCATGGATGTACTTTCAATTTCTAGACCTTGTTCGCTACCAAAAAACTCACATACACTATCTCTATGTGCCCAATTACTTATCTCTTAGTCTAGAGTATGTCATTATGATGAATCAAACCTTATATCATGACCATAATGTTATAAACTTGCTTATCTTCTGTCTCTACAAGTTATTGACCTACACCTATTTTTGAGCTTCCAAGACGCTTGCATCCTAGTCAGACACCTATGTCAACACAAGTGTCCTACCCCAACACAAGTGTCCATTACCCTAAACTCATCCAATTTGAAAATTGTTTCCTTTTGAGTCGCCCTTATTCAATTTTTCATGAATTTTCTTTAAGCAAGAGTCAACTTATCATTTTCCCCTTATTGGTTATATCTTTGTTTATTAAGTTGGCTCTTTATTTATTTATTTTAAAAAAGTCCACCCACCTATCATCTTTTATGTGTGAAATTTCTAAAGAATTGAACCTTTGAACTTTGAACCTCATAGCGGAGTTCAAGAGTTCAATGGTTCAACAGGTTCAATGATTCAATGTTTCTTAAAGCGAACTATTTGTCCCTTTGTATATTTCAATTATGTTTCTAAGCCTTCTATTTGAACTTGAACCTTTTCTCGAGGTTCAAGAATTCAATGGTTCAATAGTTCAATACCTAATGCTTTGTAAGGAGTCATGTTCACTCAGTTCCCTTATATAAATTAATGTACCATTGAACCTTCTGCTTGAACCTCATAGCGGAGTTCAATAGTTTAACGGTTCACTGTTTCAAAGTTTAAAGTTTATTGAAAAGTCATGTGACTATTGGTCGGTCTGTATAGTTCATCTCATATCTTTGAACCTTGAATTTGAACCATATTTACAAAATTTTAATGGTTCAATGGTTCAAAGGTTCAGTGACTATACTCTCATCTCACCTTGAGGCTTTCTCTAAGTCAAAATTAGTGAGAGATTTAAAGGAGAATATATCCAAAACTCATTATAAAGAAGAAAGTTTTAACTTTCGTGAGGTTATAGATAATCATTACTCATCAAAATTATGCATAAAAAATTGCTTGCCATTAATGCACATGTCAGAGGTCATGTCTTATCAAGCATTTTTAGCACATATTATTTTGGTTTAATTATTCGATCTGGTTAATGTCTGTATCAAGAGAGAACAAGCCAAATTTAGCAAACAAACATACTAGATGATACAAAGGAGAACATAGGTGGTATAAGATTTTTGTTGCCCAAATTCATAGTGATTTTAGATACATTTAAGGTGAGTTCTACTCTTACTATAAGCTATTTCCATTACTTGGTTAGAAAGAAGAATCCTTTTGAGTTTTTGGCATTGTTTAATAAGTTCAAAACATTTTTTTTCAATATATCCTCCAACTTGTAGCCATGAAATTTGCATATCTTGGTTACGAGCATGGTTTTGGTCTCATCTACTCTCTTTCTAAAATTGGGGACACCTCTCTGGTTCAATATGACTTAGAAGATTTGAAGGAGAAAGATAGAAATCTTGTGTCAAATCCTATGATGCAAAAGATAGTAGAAAGTGGTTTGGTCAAAGTTGTGGCCTTTCTCATGGGGTTCAAGACTACCTAGACCATTGATAAGAAATCACATGATTTCAAAAATAAAAAATATTGTGGTGTTACTATATAGGCTAAAGGGCAATGCTCAGGCATATTATTGGGAAGATTGGATGTACGTTTTCATACAGGTGATCCTCTAAGGAGAACAATATTAGACTAAATAGAAATTGTAGCTGAATCACCTTAATATGAAGTAATAATGGTGCTTTCACATGAAAATATAATTCCTATTTTATAACCTAATCTTGGTTTTCAAGATGAGTAGGAAGATATAATTAGTCAGTTAAATACTCTTGCTTGGTGTACTCGTCAGAATATTGATGATTATAGGAGAGCAAGTGGAATTTTAGAAAAATAAGAAGAATTGGCTGATAATTTGAGATTGTTATTACTCAGGTAAAGAAGGAGGCAAATAAAAAAACACATCAAGAAATCAAACCTCTTAAAGTGCGAAGAGATAAAAAACAACATAGAAATTAATAGTTATAATATCATAAGCTAAATTCCAAAAGATACACAAGGTCTTTGAGATCAAAGGGAATTGAAGATTCTATTTTTAAAATGTTTCAAAATCTAAATTTTCCTTATATTCCTACCTGTGTTAAGAAAGCTAGAAGTAAACCTCTTAGCCCTTCTAAACACTCTACATCCTTTGTCTGTCAAGCCTTAACTCTTTTTGGTACTATCTTTCCTTTTGCCATAAGTTTTATTTCAATGGCCCAACCTTGGGAAGTAGCTATAGGACCTCTAAATTTAGGGGCCAACCTAAATTCTTTGCTTAAAAATACAAGAGAAAATTTACCCAAATTTAATGGAGATAGAAGACAATCACCAGAGGAGCATCTGAGTGCCTTTGCAGCAGCATGTGGTGTGTTAGGCGTGCAACATCAAGATGTAGCCATAAGACTTTTTATGTAAACTCTAATCGATACTGCAGTACAATGGTTTTATCATCTAACTGATTCTTCAATCATAAACTAGAATGATATGAAAACTATATTTGAAAACAGGTTCAAAAGCGTAGAAGATGAAAATCCCCTCTTTGCTCAATTGACTTAGCTCAAAAAGGAGATACATGAATCTATGAGGGAATTTATAGCCAAATTCAATAGAATTGTGCACAAGATTCCTACTGCTAAAAGGTTGACTACTAAGAATCAGAAATATTTCTTTTTTAATTCTATGCCTCCTGATTTAATTTTTCATCTCAAAAGAGGTGTAATTGTCGATTTCGTAGTTGCCCAATTCTTGGCAATTGAGTTAGAAGATGATTTTATTATGATCAAAAAATGGAAGAAAGAAGTCCAAATACCTAATGCTCATCCCTCATCCTCTACGGATCCTTTAGTTCAAAGGCAAGTCAATAATATGATTGCCCTAAAAACACAATTACCTAAGACTAATGTTTCATTCCAACAACCATATCAAGATATTGGCAGGAGAAATTTTATTTAACAAGCAAATGCTGGTAAGACATTACCACTTACATCAGCACAACCAAGGTTGACTATTGAAACCCCTCTTTGAAGAGGTAACATGTGTGCCTTTCATTTGACTACTAATCATGATGGAAATTCTTGTCTAAAGATGCTTAGATATGCTCAAATGATTGTTACTCAAGATGTGTTAGAGGAGATTATTGAAGAAGAAAGGAACTTTGAGGAACCTGTCGACTCTGAAATACATTTCCTAGAATATGAGTCAGATTCAGAAAGAGGAGGTGAAATATTGGTTACTCTTGAAGATCCTTCATGTGCTATGCTTACCAAAAGTCAAAAGAATCTAAGATTTTTTAATATTTAAAAAGTGCCTGTTAAAGGTAAGAAACCTTTTACTAAATGATCTGGACAACAATTCAGATGACAATTCGGGTGATGGGTCTACCCCAATTGATGGCAGAACTTCCGGGAGCCATAACATTTACACCGTAGCTCCAATTGACTCACCGTTTGAACCGTTGAAAAGATAATAATGAGGGGAATGTTGTGAGATGGAATTTATTTTGCTAAATGAACTTTGACCCCTTAAAACCCAATGAAAGTGTCCCAAATTTCAATTTTCATAGTGTAGTCTAAAAATAGTAAGTTTCTAAAAATAGTAATTCCTCAAGTTCTGTATTGTTGTAAATTGTGGAAGTCGAACCAATTCATCTCCCTCGAGATTGGTGACATTCCACATCCTCCCCACACCTTAAAAACATGTATAAATTAAGATGTAACCCAAAATGGAAAGGGGACATCTCTTCTCAGAGATAAACATATGTTTGGGTCTGCAAATTTGATCAATAAAACATCTCTTGTCAGAGATAACATTAATTGAATTGTTTTGTTCTTGTTTCTTGAATTATTTTTCAACCAAAGCTTTTGAGTTTTGGATAAGTGGTATTAGATCAGTTTATCTTTAGAGTGTATGGTTCCGAGGACAAGGTCAGATTATAGGAAGCTTAGGTGGAAAATAGAACCAACATAATATCCACCTATTCACTCCAAATGACTTCAAATGGTAGACAACACTGAGGCATCTGATTCTTTCAAGGAAATGGTGAATGAATCCCTCCAATAGCAACAAGCACATATGCTACAACAATTCACTCAAATTACCCAATAGGCAAAGAGGTTGAAGAAGAAATTATAGATGTTAATCCTAAAGCCATTATTGCTTCATCACAGACACACGATGAGATGCTAGATGATAAGGAAAAGTTGTTTCACTCTAAGTTCTGGGTGAAAGGTAAGACTCTACTTTTCATTCTTGATACTAGAAGTCAAAAGAATTTAATCTCTGATAATTTTGTGAAAATCCTAAATCTATCTATGAAGCCTCACCCAAAACCATATAGTATTGGACGGTTGAGTCTAGCGAGAAACCTCCATGTCACCCACCAATGTCTTCTCTCATATGCAATACAACCTTTCCAAGATGAGGTCTTATGTGATTTGGTCAATCTAGATGTTTGTGACGTACTCTTTAGTCAGCCATTCATGTATGATCGACATGGTATATATGAATCAAGAACTAGAAGGATCACTCTCACTCTTGGAACATGGTGCTACAAGATACCAGAAGTACCACCTTCTACATCTGTCTCTCTAATTAGTGCCAAGTAATTTGTTCTCATGGTGGTCAAGCCACAGGAATCCAAAAGGGCTGATGTTACAGCCCTAACTACACAAACAACATAACAATAGAAGCAAATAGATATCTCACTAAAGAAGTTCATGGCCTTCCATCCACTAACTGATGGCCAGGCAGAAATGGTGAAAAATTGGGCCCTACATAGTTCCATAAATCACAGTCCCTTCCAAGTATGCATCGAGAATCAAATCAAAGAACAACTACCACACTTGATGATAAATCTTGATGTAATGGGGACCATTGCTTCTCAAGGAGGGATGAATGATATGGACAACAATTCAGATTGCAATTTGGGTGATGGGTCCACCTCAATTGATGACGAAACTTCTGGGAGCCATAACGTTTGCACTGTAGCTCCAATTGACTCACCGTTTGAACCGTTAGAAAGCTAATAATGAGGGGAATGTTGTGAGATAGAATTGAGATATTCTCAATAAATTTTGACTCCCTAAAACCCAATGGAAGTGTCTTAAATTTTAATTTTAGTAGTGCAGTCTAAAAATAGTAAGTTTCTAAAAATAGTAATTCCTCGAGTTTTGTATTGTTGTAAACCATGGAAGTCAAATAAATTCATCTCCCTCAAGATTGGTGACCTTACACATCCTCCTCACACCTTAAAAATATGTATAAATGAAGATGTAACCCGAAATGGAAAGGAGACATCTCTTCTCAGAGATAAGCATATGTTTGAGTCTACAAATTTGATCAATAAAACATCTCTTGTTAGAGATAGCATTATTTGAATTATTTTGTTCTTATTTCTTGAATTATTTTTCAACCAAATCTTTTGAGTTTCGGATCAGTGGTATCAGAGCGGTTTGTCTTTAGAGTGTATGATCCTAAGGAGAAGGTCAGATTAAATGAAGCTTGGGTGGAAAATATAACCAACAGAATATCCACCTATTCACTCCAAATGACTTCAAATGGTGGACAACACAGAGGCATCTGATCCTTTCAAGGAAATGGTGAATGAAGCCCTGCAATAGAAACAAGCACATATGCTACAACAATTCTCTCAAATTATCCAACAAATCTCGACGGAAAATTCGAGCTCCTCATTCGCACCTGCACATCCTTTCAGTGCCCCAACACCCTTAAAGGTTCAGGTGAATTTTGATATCCCTACATTTGAAGGAAAAATCAATGCCAATGTAGTAGAATTTTTTTTGGAACGATTGTAATCTTATTTTTCTTTAAATAAATTCACTGCTAAAGAGAAGATTACTTTTGCTCTTATGAAAGCATCATTGCCTATCAAAAATTGGTGGGAAGTGTAAAAAAAGAGATTCAGTGCAGATGATATTAGCCTTGAGATGGAACCTACATGAGATGATTACATAGATGCTGTAAAAGAAGAATACTACCCCATTGGAGCATATGATGATCTGTATATAGAGTGGCAACAACTTTTCCAAGGTAAGGAATAATTTGTTAAAGATTACACTAACATTTTTCATTCTCTATCTGTGAGATTGGGAATCTAAGAAAGTGAAAAACATAAGGTTCTCAAATATTGTGGAGGACTAAAATGGTACATACGGGGAGAAATAGAACTCTTCAATTTGGAAACCATCAGTGAGACATACAAGTTCATAGTGAATATTGAACATAAGCATGGAAGAATGAATATAAAAAATTAGTCTTCAAAATGGAAAAGTGACAAAGAAGGTCAAACACGAGGCAAACATTGGAAGCAAAAAGAATAAAAGATTGGGAAGTGGTGTGATTATGACAAATCTGAAACTCACTCCAAAAAAGAATGTCGAGCTATCAAATCATTGCTTTCTGATCACAATTCTCAACATCTACTGCTCTACTTCATACAAACCTTGTAGTCGAAGAGGTTGAAGAAGAAATTATAGATTTTGATCTTGAAGCCATTGTTTCTTCATCATAGACACACGATGAGATGTTAGATGACAAGGAAAAGTTGTTTCACTCTAAGTTATGGGTGAAAGGTAAGCCTCTGCATTTCATTCTTGATATTGAAAGTTAAAAGAATTTAATCTCTACTAATGTTTTGAAAATCCTAAATCTATCCATGAAGCCTCACCTAAAACCATATAGTATTAGATGGTTGAGTCTAGGGAGAAACCTCCATGTCACCCACCAATGTCTTCTTTCATATGCAATACAACCTTTCCAAGATGAGGTCTTATGTGATGTGGTCAATCTAGATGTTTGTGATGTACTCTTTGGTTAGCCATTCATGTATGATAGACATGGTATATATGAATCAAGAACTATAAGGATCACTCTCACTCTTAGAACACGATGCTACATGGTACTAGAAGTACCACCTTCTACATCTGTCTCTCTGATTAGTGCCAAGAAATTTGTTCTCATGGTGGTCAAGCCACATGAATCCACAAGGGCTGATGTTATAGCCTTGACTACACAAACAACACAACAACAAAAGCAAATAGATACCGAGCTGAAGAAGTTCACGGCCTTCCATCCACAGACTGATGGTCAGGCAGAAATGGTGAATAATCTAGCCTTGCACAGTTCCATAAATCATAGTCCCTTCCAAGTATGCATTAGGAATCAAATTGAAGTAAAACTACCACACTTGATGACAAATATTGATGCAATGGGGACCATTGCTTATCAAGGAGGGAGGAATGATCTGGACAATAATTCATATGACAATTCGGGTGATGGGTCCACCCCAATTGATGACGGAACTTCTAGGAGCCATAACTTTTGCATCATAGCTCTAATTGACTCACCGTTTGAATCGTTGGAAAGATAATAATGAGGATAACATTGTGAGATGAAATTGAGTTATGATTAATAAATTTTGACTCTTTAAAACCCAATAGAAGTGTCTTAAATTTTAATTTTAGTAAAGCAGTCTAAGAATAGTAAGTTTCTAAAAATAGTAATTCCTCGACTTCTATATTGTTGTAAATTATGGAAGTTGAACCAATTCATCTCCCTCAAGATTGGTGACCTTACACATCCTCCTCACACCTTAAAAATATGTATAAATAAAGATGTAACCTAAAATAGAAAGGAGACATCTCTTCTAAGAGATAAGCATATGTTTGTGTCTGCAAATTTGATCAATAAAACATCTCTTATCAGAGATAGCATTATTTGAATTATTTTGTTCTTATTTTTTGAATTATTTTTCAATCAAATCTTTTGAGTTTTGGATCAGTGGTATCAGAGTGGTTTGTCTTTAGAGTGTATGATCCCGAGGATGAGGTCAGATTACAAGAAGCTTGGGTGGAAAATATAACCAACATAATATCCACCTATTCGCTCTAAATGACTTCAAATAGAAGAAAACACCAAGGCATCTGATCCTTTCAAGGAAATGGTGAATAAATCCCTCCAATAGAAACAAGCACATATGCTACAACAATTCACTAAAATTCTCCAACAAATCTCAATGAAATTTTTTGGCTCCTCATCCTCACCTACACATCCTTTCAGTGTCCTAACACCCTTAAAAGTTTAGATAAATTTTGATATCCCTACATTTGAAGGAAAAATCAATGCTGATGCAGTAGAAAATTGGTTGGATCAATTTTCATCTTATTTTTTTATAAATAAATTCACCGATAAAGAGAAGATTACTTTTGCTCTTTTGAAAGTATCATTGCCTGTCAAAAATTGGTGGGAAGTGTACAAAAAGAGATTCAGTGTAGATAATATTGGCCTTGAGATGGAACCTACATGGGATGATTTCATAGATGTTGTAAAGGAAGAATACTAGCCCATTGGAGCATATGACGATCTGTATATAGAGTGGCAACAACTTCGCCAAGGTAAGGAACAATATGTTCAAAATTACAATGATGTTTTTCATTCTCTATCTGTGAGATTGGGTATCTAAGAAAGTGAGAAACATAATGTTCTCAAATATCGTGGCGAACTATAATGGTACATATGGGGAGAAATAAAACTCTTCAATTTGGAAACCATCGATGAGGCATACAAGTTCACAGTGAAGATTGAGTAGAGGCATGGAAGAATGAATATAAAGAATCAGTCTTCTAAATGGAAAAGTGACAAAGAAGGTCAAAGACGAGGCCAAAATTAGAAGAAAAAGGAAGGAAAGACTGGGAAGTGGTGTGATTATCACAAATCTGGAACTCACTCCAAAGAAGAATGTCAAGCTATCCAATCAATGCTTTCTGAGTCACAATTCTCAACATCTACTGCTCTACCTCATACAAAGCCTGTAGTCGAAGAGGTTGAAGAAGAAATTATAGATGCTGATCCTAAAGCCATTATTGCTTCATCATAGACACACGATGAGATGCTAGATGGCAAGGAAAAGTTGTTTCACTCTAAGTTATGGGTGAAAGGTAAGCCTCTGCATTTCATTCTTGATACTCAAAGTCAAAAGAATTTAATCTCTGATAAATATGTGAAATGCCTAAATCTGTCCATGAAGCCTCACCCAAAACCATATAGTATTGGATGGTTGAGTCTAGGGAGAAACCTCCGTGTCACGCACCAATGTCTTCTCTCATATGCAATACAACCTTTCCAAGATGAGGTCTTATGTGATGTGGTCAATCTAGATGTTTGTGATGTACTCTTTGGATAGCCATTCATGTCTGATCGACATGGTATATATGAATCAAGAACTAGAAGGATCACTCTCACTCTTAGAACACAATGCTATAGGGTACCAGAAGTACCACCTTCTACATCTGTCTCTTTGATTAGTGACAAAAAAATTGTTCTCATGGTGTTCAAGCCATAGGAATCCAAAAGGGCCAATGTTACAGCCCTGACTACATAAACAACACAACAATAGAAGCAAATTGATACTGAGCTGAAGAAGTTCGCGGCCTTCCATCCATAGACTGATGGTCAAGTAGAAATGGTGAACAATCGGGCCTAACACAATTTCATAAATCATAGTCCCTTCCAAGTATGCATAAAAAATCAAATCAAAGTACAAGTACCACACTTGATGAGAAATATTGATGTAATGGGGACCATTGCTTCTCAAAGAGGGAGGAATGATCCAGACAATAATTCAAATGACAATTCGGGTGATGGGTCCACCCCAATTGATGACGGAATTTTTGGGAGCTATAACTTTTGCACCGTTTAATCTGTTGGAAAGCTAATAATGAGGGAAAAATCATGAGATGGCATTTAGCTTTGATAAATGAAGTTTGACTCCATAAAACCCAATAGAAGTGTCACAAATTTTAATTTTAGTAATGGAGTCTAAAAATAGTAATTCCTTGAGTTCTGTATTATTGTAAATCATGGAAGTTGAACCAATTCATCTCCCTCAAGATTGGTGATCGTACACATCCTCCCCACAATTTAAAAACATGTATAAATTAAGATGTAACCCAAAATGGAAAGGGAACATCTCTTCTCAGAGATAAGCATATATTTGGGTCTGCAAATTTGATCAATAAAACATCTCTTGTCAGAGATAACATTATTTGAATTATTTTGTTCTTATTTATTGAATTATTTTTCAACCAAAGATTTCAAGTTTTAGATCAGTGGTATCAGAGCAGTTTATCTTTAGAATGTATGATCTCAAGGATGAGGTCAGATTATAAGAAGCTTGGATGGAAAATAGAACTAATAGAATATCCACCTATTCGCTGCAAATGACTTCAAATGACAGACAACACCGAGGCATCCGATCCTTTCAAGGAAATGGTGACTGAAGCCCTCTAACAGCAACAAGCACAGATGCTACAATAATTTGCTCAAATTCTTCAACAAATCTCAATGGGAAATTCTAGCTCTTCATCTGCACCTACACATCCTTTAAGTACCCCAACACCCTTCAATGTTCAGCGGAATTTTGATATCCCTATATTTGAAGGCAAAATCAATGCAGATGTAGTAAAAAATTGGTTGGATCAACTGTCATCTTATTTTTCTATAAATAAATTCACCGATAAAGAGAAGATTACTTTTGCTCTTTTGAAAGTATCTTTTCTTGTCAAAAATTGGTGGGAAGTGTACAAAAAGAGATTTAGTGTAGATGATATTGGCCTTGAGACAAAACTTACATGGGATGATTTCATAGAAGTTGTAAAGGAAGAATACTACCCCATTGGAGCATATGATGATCTGTATATAAAGTGGCAACAACTTTGCCAAAGTAAAGAACAATTTATTCAAGATTAAACTGACATTTGTCATTCTCTATTTGTGAGATTGGGCATCCAACAAAGTGATAAACATAAGGTTCTTAAATATCGTGGTAGACTACAATGGTACATACTGAGAGAAATAAAACTCTTCAATTTGAAAACCATCGGTGAGGCATACAAATTCACAGTGAAGATTGAGCAGAAGCATGGAAGAATGAATATAAAGAATCAATCTTTAAAATGGAAAAGTGACAAAGAAGGTCAAACACGAGGCCAAAATTGGAAGAAAAAGGAAGGAAAGACTGGGAAGTGATGTGATTATCACAAATCTGGAACTCACTCTAAAGAAGAATGTTAAGCTATCAAATCACTATTTTTTGAGTCCAAATTCTCAACATCTACTAATCTACTTCATACAAACCTTGGAGTCAAAGAGGTTGAAGAATAAATTATAGATGCTGATCCTAAAGACATTGTTGCTTCATCACAAACACACAACGAGATGCTAGATGACAAAGAAAAGTTGTTTCACTCTAAGTTATGGGTAAAAGATAAGCCTCTACATTTCATTCTTGATACTCGAAGTCAAAAGAATTTAATCTCTGATAATAGCCTAAATTTGTCCATGAAACCTCACCCAAAACCATATAGTATTGGATGGTTGAGTCTAGGGAGAAACCTCTGTGTCACCCACCAATGTCTTCTCTCATATGCAATACAACCTTTCCAAGATGAGGTCTTATGTGATGTGGTCAATCTATATGTTTGTGATGTACTCTTTGGTCAGCCATTCATGTATGATTGACATGGTATATATGAATCAAGAACTAGAAAGATCACTCTCACTCTTGGAACACTACGCTACAGGGTAGTAGAAGTACCACCTTCGACATCTGTCTCTCTGATTAGTGTTAAGAAATTTGTTCTCATGGTGTTCAAGCCATATGAATCTAAAAGGGCTGATGTTATAGCCCTAACTACACAAACAAAAAAACAAAAGAAACAAATAGATATTGAGCTGAAAAAGTTGACGGCCTTCCATCCGCAGACTATTTGTCAGGCAGAAATGGTGAACGGCCCTGCACAGTTCCATAAATCACAATCCCTTCCAAGTATTCATCAGGAATCAAATTGAAGTACAACTACCAAACTTGATGACAAATCTTGATGAAATGGGGACTATTACTTATTAATGAGGGAGGAATGATCCAGACAATAATTCAGATGACAATTCGGGTGGTGGGTCCACCCCAATTGATGATGAAACTTTTGGGAGCCATAACTTTTGAACTGTAGCTCTAATTGACTCACCATTTGAACTGTTGGAAAGCTAATAATGAGGGAAATGTCATGAGATGAAATTGAGATTTTTTCAATGAAATTTGACCACCTAAAACCCAAAAAAATTGTCCCAAATTTTAATTTTATTAGTGCATTCTAAAAATAATAAGTTTCTAAAAATAGTAATTCCTTGAGTTCTGTATTGTTGTAAATCATGGAAGTCGAACCAAATCATGTCACAAGCATATGTTTGGGTCTACAAATTTGATCAATAAAATATCTCTTATCAGAGATAGCATTATTTGAATTGTTTTGTTCTTGTTTTTTGAATTATATTTCAACCAAATTTTTTGAGTTTTTGATCAGTGGTATCAGAGCAGTTTGTCTTTAGAGTGTATGATCCCAAAGATGAGGTCAGATTACAAGAAACTTGGGTGGAAAATAGAACTAGTAGAATATCCACCTATTCACTCTAAATGACTTCAAATGGCAGACAACACCAAGGCATCTGATCCTTTCAAGGAAATGGTGAATGAATCCCTCCAACAGCAACAAGCGTAGATGTTACAATAATTTGCTCAAATTCTCAAAAAAAATCTGGATGGAAAATTTTGGCTCCTCATCTACACCTACACATCCTTTCAGTGCCCCAACACCCTTCAAGGTTTAGGTGAATTTTGATATCCCTACATTTGAAGGCAAAATCAATGTTGATGCAGTAAAAAATTGGTTCAATTAATTGTCATCTTATTTTTCTGTAAATAAATTCACTGATAAAGAGAAGATTACTTTTACTCTTCTGAAAGCATCATTCCCTGTCAAAAATAAGTGGGAAGTGTACAAAAAGAGATTCAGTGCAGATGATATTGGCTTTGAGATGGAACCTACATGGGATGATTTCATAGATATTGTAAAGAAAGAATACTACCACATTGGAGCATATGATGATCTATATATAGAGTCACAAGAACTTTGCCAAGGTAAGGAACAATTTGTTCAAGATTACATTGACATTTTTCATTCTTTATCTGTGAGATTAGGCATCTAAGAAAGTGAGAAACACAAGGTTCTCAAATATCATGGGTGACTATAATGGTACATATGGAGAGAAATGGAACTCTTCAATTTAGAAACCATTGGTGAGGCATACAAGTTCACAGTGAAGATTTAGTAGAAGCATGGAAGAATAAATATAAACAATCAGAATTCAAAATAGAAAAGTGAAAAAGAAGGTCAAACATGAGGCCAAAATTGGAAGCAAAAGGAAGTAAAGACTGGGAAGTTGTGTGATTATCACAAATCTGGAACTCACTCCAAAGAAGAATGTCGAGCTATCAAATCACTACTTTCTGAGTCACAATCTTCAACATCTATTGCTCTACCTCATACAGACCCTGCAGTTGAAGAGGTTAAAGAAGAAATTGTAGATGTTGATTTTGAAGCCATTGTTGCTTCATCACAGACACACGACAAGATGATAGATGACAAGGAAAGTTTTTTTCACACTAAGTTATGGGTGAAAGGTAAGCCTCTACATTTCATTCTTGATAGTGGAAGTCAAAAGAATTTAATCTTTGCTAATGTTGTGAAAAGCCTAAATCTGTCCATGAAGCCTCACCCAAAACCATATAGTATTGGATGGTTGAGTCTAGGGAGAAACCTCTGTGTCACCCACCAATGTCTTCTCTCATATGCAATACAACCTTTCCAAGATGAGGTCTTATGTGATGTGGTCAATCTAGATGTTTGTGATGTACTCTTTGGTCAGTCATTCATGTATGATCGACATGGTATATATGAATTAATAACTAGAAGGATCACTCTCACTCTTGGAATATGGCACTATAGGTTACTAGAAGTACCACCTTCTACATTTGTCTCTCTGATTAGTGCCAAGAAATTTGTCCTCATGGTGGTCAAGCCATAGAAATCCAAACGGCCAGATGTTATAGACCTAACTATACAAAAAACACAACAATAAAAGCAA
Source organism: Torreya grandis (assembly GCA_037957365.1). Taxonomy (NCBI): domain Eukaryota; kingdom Viridiplantae; phylum Streptophyta; class Pinopsida; order Cupressales; family Taxaceae; genus Torreya; species Torreya grandis. Next base: position 3,161,212 of record JARHVA010000092.1, read on the forward strand.
ATAGATACCCAGATGAAGAAGTTCACGGCCTTCCATCCACATACTGATGGTCAAATAGAAATGGTGAACAATCGGGCCCTGCACAGTTCCATAAATCACAGTCTCTTCCAAGTATGCATTGGGAATCAAATCAAAGTACAACTACCACACTTGATGAAAAATATTGATGCAATGGGGACCATTTATTCTCAAGGAGGGAGGAATCATCCAGACAACAATTCAGATGACAATTTGGGTAATGGGTCCACCCCAATTGATGGCAGGACTTCTGGGAGCCATAACTTTTGCACTATAGCTCCAATTTACTCACCGTTGGAAAGATAATAATGAGGAGAACATTGTGAGATGGTTTGGAGCTTCACTCAATTAAATTTGACGCCATAAAATCCAAAGGAGGTGTCCTAAATTTCCATTTTAGTAGTGCAGTCCAAAAATAGTAAGTTTCTAAAAATAGTAATTCTTCAAATTTTGTATTGTTGTAAATCATGAAAGTCGAACCAATTCATCTCCCTCGAGATTGGTGACCTGCCACATCCTCCCCACATCTTAAAAACATTTATAAGTTAATATATAACCTAAAATGGAAACCAGACATCTCTTCTTAGAGATAAGCATATGTTTGGGTCTGCAAATTTGATCAATAAAATGTCTCTTATTAGAGATAGCATTATTTGAATTGTTTTATTCTTGTTTCTTGAATTATCTTTCAACTAAATTTTTTGAGTTTTGGATCAGTGGTATTAGAGTGGTTTTTCTTTAGAGTGTATGATCCTGAGGATGAGGTAAGATTACAGGAAGCTTTGGTGGAAAATAGAACCAGTAAAATATCTGCCTATTCACTCTAAATGACTTCAAATGGCAGACAACACCGAGGCATCTGATCCTTTCAAGGAAATGGTGAATGAAGCCCTCCAATAGAAACAAGTGCAGATGCTACAACAATTCACTCAAATTCTCTAATAAATCTCGATTGAAAATTTTAGCTCCTCATCCACACTTACACATCCTTTCAGTGCCCCAACACCCTTCAAGGTTCAGGTGAATTTTGATATCCCTACATTTTAACGCAAAATCAATGCCGATGTAGTAGAAAATTGGTTGGATTAATTGTCATCTTATTTTTCTATAAATAAATTAACCGATAAAGAGAAGATTACTTTTGCTCTTTTGAAAGCATCATTCCCTATTAAAAATTGGTGGAAAGTGTACAAAAAGAGCTTCAATTCAGATGATATTGGCCTTGAGATGGAACCTACATGGGATGATTTCATTAATGTTGTAAAGGAAGAATACTACCCCATTGGAGCATATGACGATCTATATATAGAGTGGCAACAACTTTGCCAAGGTAAGGAACAATTTGTTCAAGATTACACTGACATTTTTCATTCTCTATCTATGAGATTAGGCATCCAAGAAAGTGAGAAATATAAGGTTCTCAAATATCGTGGTAGATTACAATGGTACATATGAGGAGAAATAAAACTCTTCAATTTGAAAACCATTGGTGAGGCATACAAAGTTCGCAGTGAAGATTGAATAGAAGCATGGAATAATGAATATAAAGAATCAATCTTCAAAATGAAAAAGTGACAAAGAAGGTCAAACACGAGGGCAAAATTGGAAGCAAAAGGAAAGAGTAGGAAGTGTTGCGATTATCACAAATCTACAACTCACTCTAAAGAAGAATGTCGAGCTATCAAATCATTACTTTTTGAGTCAAAATTCTCAACATCTACTGCTCTACCTCATACAGACCCTACAGTCGAAGAGGTTGAAGAAGAAATTATAGATGCTAATACTGAAACCATTTTTGCTTCATCACAGACACATGACGAGATGCTAGATGACAAGGAAAAGTTGTTTCACTCTAAGTTATGGGTGAAAGGTAAGCATCTGCATTTCATTCTTGATAATAAAAGTCAAAAGAATTTAATCTCTGATAATGTTGTGAAAATCCTAAATCTTTCCATGAAGTCTCACCCAAAACTATACAGTATTGGATGGTTGAGTCTAGGGAGAAACCTCCGTGTCACCCACCAATGTCTTCTCTCATATGCAATACAACCTTTCCAGGATGAGGTCTTATGTGATGTGGTCAATCTAGATGTTTGTGATGTACTCTTTGGTCAGCCATTCATGTATGATCGACATGGTATATATGAATCAAGAACTAGAAGGATCACTCTCACTCTTGGAACATGGTGCTATAGGGTACCAAAAGTACCACCTTCTACATCTGTCTCTCTGATTAGTGCCAAGAAATTTGTTCTCATGATTGTCAAGCCACAGGAATCCAAAAGGGCCGATGTTACAACCCTGACTACATAAACAACACAAAAAAAGGAAATAGATACCGAGCTAAAGAAGTTCATGGCCTTCCATCCACAAATTTATGGTTAGATAGAAATGGTGAACAATCGGGCCCCACACAGTTCCATAAATCACAGTCCCTTCCAAGTATGCATTGAGAATCAAATTAAAGTAAAACTACCACACTTGATGACAAATCTTGATGCAATGAGGAGCATTGCTTCTCAAGGAGTGAGGAATGATCCAGACAACAATTCAGATGACAATTTAGGTGATGGGTCCACCCCAATATATGATGAAACTTTTGGGAGCCATAGCTTTTGCACCGTAGCTCCAATTGACTCACTATTTGAACCATTGAAAGGATAATAATGAGGGGAGCATCGTGAGATGACATTGATATTTAATTAATGAAGTTTGACCCTCTAAAACCCAATGGTAGTGTCCAAAATTTTAATTTTAGTAGTGCAGTCTAAAAATAGTAAGTTTCTAATAATAGTAATTCCTCTAGTTCTGTGTTGTTGTAAATCATGGAAGTCAAACCAATTCATCTCCCTCAAGATTGGTGACCTTCCATATCTTTTTCACACCTTAAAAATATGTATAAATGAAGATGTAACCCAAAATATAAAGGGGACATCTCCTCTCAGAGATAAGCATATGTTTGCGTCTGCAAATTTGATTAATAAAACATCTCTTGTTAGAGATAGCTTTATTTGAATTATTTTTTTCTTATTTTTTGAATTATTTTTCAACCAAAGCTTTTGAGTTTTGGATCAGTGGTATAAGAGTAGTTTGTCTTTAGATTGTATGATCTCAAAGATGAGGTCAGATTACAGGAAGCTTGGGTGGAAAATAAAACCAACAGAATATCCACCTATTCGCTTTAAATGACTTCAAATGGCAGACAACACTGAGGCATCTGATCATTTCAAGGAAATGGTGAATGAAACCCTCCAACAAAAATAAGTGTAGATGCTACAATAATTCACTCAAATTCTCCAACAAATCTTGATGGAAAACTCTAGCTCATCATCCACACCTGCACATCCTTTTAGTGCCCCAACACACTTCAAAGTTCAGGTGAATTTTGATATCCTTACATTTGAAGGAAAAATCAATGGCGATGTAGTATAAAATTAGTTGGATCAATTTTCATTTTATTTTTTTATAAATAAATTTATTGATAAAGAGAAGATTACTTTTGCTCTTATGAAAGCATCATTGCCTGTCAAAAATTGGTGAGAAGTGTACAAAAAGAGATACAGTGTAGATGATATTGGCCTTGAGATGAAACCTACATGGGATGATTTTATAGATATTTTAAAGGAATAATACTACCCCATTGGAGCATATGATGATCTGTATATAGAGTGGCAACAACTTCGCCAAAGTAAGGAACAATCTATTTAAGATTACATTGACATTTTTCATTCTCTATCTGCGAGATTGGGCATCCAAGATAATGAGAAACATAAAGTTCTCAAATATCATCACGGACTACAATGGTACATACAGGGAGAAATGGAACTCTTCAATTTAAAAACCATCAGTTAGGCATACAAGTTAGCAGTGAATATTGAGCAGAAGCATGGAATAATGAATATAAAGAATCAGTCGTCAAAATGGAAAAAGTGAGAAAGAAGGTTAAACATGAGGCCAAAATTGGAAGGAAAATGAAGGAAATAATAAGAAGTGGTGTGATTATCACAAATTTGGAGCTCACTCCAAAGAAGAATGTCAAGCTATCAAATCACTACTTTCTGAGTCACAATTTTCAACATCTACTACTCTACCTCATACAGACCCTGCAGTCAAAGAGGTTGAAGAAAAAATTATAGATGTTGATCCTAAAGCCATTGTTGCTTCATCATAGACACACGATGAGATGTTAGATGACAAGGAAAAGCTGTTTCACTCTAAGTTATGGGTGAAAGATAAGCCTCTGCATTTCATTCTTGATACTGGAAGTCAAAAGAATTTAATCTCTGATAATGTTGTGAAAAGTTTAAATCTGTCCATGAAGCCTCACCCAAAACCATACAGTATTGGATGGTTGAGTCTAGGGAGAAACCTCCATGTCACCCACCAATGTCTTCTCTCATATGCAATACAACCTTTCCAAGATGAGGTCTTATGTGATGTGGTCAATCTAGATGTTTGTGATGTACTCTTTGGTCAGCCATTTATGTATAATTGACATGGTATATATGAATCAAGAACTAGAAGAATCACTCTTACTCTTGGAACATGGTGCTACAGGGTACCAGAAGTACCACCTTCTACATCTATCTCTCTAATTAGTGCTAAGAAATTTATTTTCATGGTGGTCAAGCCATAGGAATCCAAAAGGGATGATATTACATCCCTGACTACACAAACAACACAACAAAAGAAGCAAATAGATATCGAGATAAAGAAGTTCATGGCCTTCCATCCATAGATTGATGGTTAGGCAAAAATGGTGAACAATCGGGCCCTACATTGTTCCAAAAATCACAATCCCTTCCAAGTATGCATCGAGAATCAAATCAAAATACAACTACCACACTTGATGACAAATCTTGATTCAATGGGGACCATTACTTCTTAAGGAGGGAGGAATGATCTAGACAACAATTCAAATGACAATTCGGGTAATGGGTCCACCCCAATTGATGACAAAACTTTTGAGAGCTATAACTTTTGCACCATAGCTCCAATTGACTCACCGTTTGAACTGTTGGAAAGGTAATAATGAGGAGAACATCTTGAGAAGGTATTGAGATTTGATCAATGAATTTTATCTCCTAAAACAACATGAAAGTGTCCTAAATTTTAATTTTAGTAGTGCAGTCTAAAAATAATAAATTTTTGAAAATAGTAATTCCTCTAGTTCTGTATTGTTGTAAATCATGGAAGTTGAACCAATTTTTCTCCCTAGAGGTTGGTGTCCTTTCACATCCTCCCCACACCTTAAAAACATGTATAAATGAAGATGTAACCCAAAATAGAAAGGGGACATCTATTCTGAGAGATAAGCATATGTTTGGGTCTGCAAATTTGATAAATAAAACATCTCTTGATAGAGATAGCATTATTTGAATTGTTTTGTTCTTATTTTTTAAATTATTTTTCAACCAAAAAATTTGAGTTTTGGATTAGTGGTATTAGAGTGGTTTGTCTTTAGAGTGTATGATCTCGAGGATGAGGTCAGATTACAAGAAGCTTGGGTGGAAAATAGAACCAACAAAATATCCACCTATTCACTCCAAATGACTTCAAATGGTAGACAACACCGAGGCATATGATCCTTTCAAGGAAATGGTGAATGAATCCCTCCAATAGCAACAAGCACATATGCTACAAAAATTCACTCAAATTCTCCAATAAATCTTGATGGAAAATTATGGCTCCTCATTTATACCTGCACATCCTTTCAGTGCCCCAACACCCTTCAAGGTTCAGGCGAATTTTTATATCCCTACATTTGAAGGAAAAATAAATGTCGATGCAGTAGAAAATTGGTTGGATCAATTGTCATCTTATTTTTATATAAATAAATTCACCGATAAAGAGAATATTACTTTTGATCTTCTGAAAGTATCATTGCCTGTGAAAAATTGGTGGGAAGTGTATAAAAAGAGATTCAGTTCAAATGATATTGGCCTTGAGATAGAACCTAAATGGGATGATTTCATAAATGTTGTAAAAGAAGAATACTACCCCATTGGAGCATATGACGATCTATATATATAGTGGCAACAACTTCACCAAAGTAAAAAACAATCTATTTAAGATTACACTGATATTTTTCATTCTCTATCTATGAGATTGGGCATCCAAGAAAGTGACAAACATAAAGTTTTTAAATATCGTGGTAGACTACAATGGTACATATAGGGAGAAATGGAACTCTTCAATTTGGAAACCATCGGTGAGGCATACAAGTTAGCAGTGATGATTGAGAAGAAGCATGGAATAATGAATATAAAGAATCAGTCTTCAAAATAGAAAAGTGACAAAGAAGGTCAAACACGAGGCCAAAATTGGAAGGAAAATGAAGGAAAGACTGAGAAGTAGTGTGATTATCACAAATCAGGAACTCACTCTAAAGAAGAATGTCGAGCTATCAAATCATTGCTTTTTGAGTCACAATTCTCAACATCTACTACTCTACCTCATATAGACCTTGTAGTCGAAGAGGTTGAAGAAGAAATTATAGATGTTGATCCCGAAGCCATTATTGCTTAATCATAGACACACGACGAGATGTTAGATGAAAAGGAAAAGCTGTTTCACTCTAAGTTATGGGTGAAAGGTAAGCCTCTGCATTTCATTCTTTATACTGGAAGTCAAAAGAATTTAATCTCTGATAATGTTATGAAAATCCTAAATTTGTCCATGAAGCCTCACCCAAAACCATACAGTATTGGATGGTTGAGTCTAGGAAGAAACCTCCATGTCACCCACCAATGTCTTCTGTCATATGTAATATAACCTTTCCAAGATTAGGTCTTATGTGATGTGGTCAATCTAGATGTTTGTGATGTACTCTTTGGTCAGCCATTCATGTATGATTGACATGGTATATATGAATCAAGAACTAGAAGGATCACTCTCACTCTTGGAACATTGCGCTATAGGGTACCAAAAGTACCATCTTCTACATCTGTCTCTCTGATTAGTGCCAAGAAATTTGTTCTCATGGTGGTCAAGCCATAAGAATCCAAAAGAAATAATGTTACATCTCTGACTACACAAATAACACAATAAAATAAGAAAATAGATATTGAGATAAATAAGTTCACGACCTTCCATCCACAGACTAATGGTTAGGTAGAAATGGTGAACAATCGGGCCCTGCACTATTCCATAAATCACAGTCCCTTCCAAGTATGCATCGAGAATCAAATAAAAGTACAAATACCACACTTGATGACAAATATTGATTCAATGGGGACCATTGCTTCTCAAGGAGGGAGGAATGATCCGAACAATATTTCAGATGACAATTCGGGAGATGGGTCCACCCCAATTGATGACAGAACTTTTGGGAGCCATAACTTTTGCACCGTAGCTCCAATTGACTCACCGTTTGAACCGTTGGAAAGGTAATAATGAGAGGAACATCTTGAGATAGAAATAAAATTTTCTCAATGAAGTTTGATCCCATAAAACAAAATGAAAGTGTCCCAAATTTAAATGTTAGTAGTGCAGTCTAAAAATAATAACTTTTTAAAAATAGTAATTCCTTTAGTTCTGTATTATTGTAAATCGTGGAAGTTGAACCAATTCATCTCCCTAGAGATTGGTGTCCTTCAAAATCCTCCCCACACCTTATAAACATGTATAAATTAAAATTTAACATGAAATGGAAAGGGGACATCTCTTCTCAGAGATAAGCATATGTTTGGGTCTGTAAATTTGAACAATAAAACATCTCTTATTAGAGATAACATTATTTGAATTGTTTTGTTCTTATTTCTTAAATTATTTTTTAACCAAAGCTTTTGAGTTTTGAATCAGTGGTATCAAAGTGGTTTGTTTTTAGAGTGTATGATCCTCAGGATGAGGCCAGATTACAAGAAGCTTGGGTGAAAAATAGAACCAATAGAATATCCACCTATTCACTCTAAACGACTTCAAATGGCAGACAACACCGAGGCATCTGATCCTTTCAAGGAAATGGTGAATGAAGCCCTCCAATAGAAACAATCATAAATGCTACAAAAATTCACTCAAATTCTCCAACAAATCTCGATGAGAATTTATGGCTCCTCATCCGTACTTGCACATCCTTTAAGTGCCCCAACACCCTTCAAGGTTTAGGTGAATTTTTATTTCCCTACATTTAAAGGCAAAATCAATGTTGATGCAGTAGAAAATTGGTTGGATCAATTTTCATCTTATTTTTCTATAAATAAATTCATCGATAAAGAGAAGATTACTTTTGCTCTTCTGAAAGCATCATTACCTATCAGAAATTGGTGGGAAGTGTACAAAAAGAGATTCAGTGCAAATGATATTGGCCTTGAGATGGAACCTACATGGGATGATTTCATAGATGTTATAAAGGAAGAATACTACCCCATTAGAGCATATGACGATCTATATATAGAGTGACAACAACTTTGCCAAGGTAAGGAACAATCTATTTAAGATTACACTGATATTTTTCATTCTCTATTTGTGAGATTGGACATCCAAGAAAGTGAGAAACATAAGGTTTTTAAATATCATGGCAGACTACAATGGTACATATGGAGAAAAATATAACTCTTCAATTTGATAACCATCAGTGAGGCATACAAGTTCATAGTGAAGATTGAGCAGAAGCATGGAAGAATGAATATAAAGAATCAGTATTCAAAATGGAAAAGTGACAAAGAAGGTCAAACACGAGGCCAAAATTGGAAGTAAAAGGAAGGAAAGACTGGGAAGTGATGTGATTACCACAAATTTGAAAATCACTCCAAAGAAGAATGTTGAGCTATCAAATCACTACTTTTTGAGTCACAATTCTCAACATCTACTACTCTACTTCATATAGACCCTACAGTCAAAGAGGTTGAAAAAGAAATTATAGATGTTGATCCTGAAGCCATTGTTGCTTCATCATAGACACACGACGAGATGCTAGATGACAAGGAAAAGTTGTTTCACCCTAAGTTATGGGTGAAAGATAAGCCTCTGCATTTCATTCTTGATACTCAAAGTGAAAAGAATTTAATCTCTAAAAATGTTGTGAAAAGCTTAAATCTGTCCATGAAGCCTCACCCAAAACCATACAGTATTAGATGGTTGAGTCTAGGGAGAAACCTCTGTGTCACCCACCAATGTCTTCTCTCATATGCAATACAACCTTTCCAAGATGAGGTCTTATGTGATGTGGTCAATCTAGATGTTTGTAATGTACTCTTTGGTCAGCCATTCATGTATGATTGACATGGTATATATGAATAAAAAACTAGAAGGTTCACTCTCACTCTTGCAACATGGCACTATAGGGTACCAGAAGTACCAACTTCTACATCTGTCTCTTTAATAAGTGGAAAGTAATTTGTTTTCATGGTGGTCAAGCCACAGGAATCCAAAAGAGCTAATGTTGCAGCCCTAACTACACAAACAACATAACAACAGAAACAAATAGATATCAAGTTGAATAAGTTCATGACCTTCCATCTACTAACTGATGGTCAGACAGAAATGGTGAACAATTGGGTCTTGCACAGTTCCATAAATCACAGTCCCTTCCAAGTATGCATCAGGAATAAAATCAAAGTACAACTACTACACTTGATGATAAATCTTGATGTAATGAGGACCATTGCTTCTCAAGGAGGGAGGAATGATCCAGACAACAATTCAGATTGCAATTTGGGTGATGGGTCTACCCTAATTGATGATGAAACTTCTGGGAGCCATAACTTTTGCATCATAGCTCCAATTGACTCACCGTTTGAACTGTTGGAAAGATAATAATGAGGGGAATGTTGTGAGATAGAATTGAGCTATGATAAATAAAATTTGACTCTCTAAAACCCAATGGAAGTGTCTTAAATTTTAATTTTAGTAGTGCAGTCTAAAAATAATAAGTTTCTAAAAATAGTAATTCCTCGAGTTCTGTATTATTGTAAATCATGGAAGTCAAACCAATTCATCTCCCTCAAGATTGGTGACCTTACACATCCTCCTTACACCTTTAAAACATTTATAAATAGATATGTAACCCTAAATGGAAAGGAGACATCTCTTCTCAGAGATAAGCATATGTTTGGGTCTGCAAATTTGATCAATAAAACATCTCTTGTGAGAGATAGCATTATTTGAATTATTTTGTTCTTGTTTTTTGAATTAACTTTCAACCAAATCTTTTGAGTTTTGGATAACTGGTATTAGAGTGGTTTGTCTTTAGTGTGCATGATCCCAAGGATGAGGTCAGATTATAAGAAGATTTGATGGAAAATAGAACCAACAAAATATCAATCTATTCACTCTAAATGACTTCAAATGGTGGACAACACTGAGACATCTGATCCTTTCAAGGAAATGGTGAATGAATCCCTCTAGTAGAAATAAGTGCATATGCTACAACAATTCACTAAAATTTTCTAACAAATCTCGATGGGAAATTCTTGCTCCTCATCCACACTTGCACATCCTTTCAGTGCCCCAACACCCTTAAATGTTTAGGTGAATTTTGATATCCCTACATTTGAAGGAGAAATCAATGCCAATGCAGTAGAAAATTGATTGGATCAATTGTCATCTTATTTTCTTGTAAATAAATTCAATGATAAAGAGAAGATTACTTTTGTTCTTATGAAAATATCATTGCCTGTCAAAAATTGGTGGGAAGTGTACAAAAAGAGATTTAGTGCAGATGATATTGGCCTTGAGACGAAACCTACATGGGATGATTTAATAGATGCTGTAAAGGAAGAATACTACCCCATTGGAGCATATGATGATCTGTTTATAGAGTGGTAATAACTTTTCCAAGGTAAGGAACAATCTATTCAAGATTACATTGACATTTTTCATTCTCTATCTGTGAGATTGGATATCTAAGAAAGTGAGAAACAAAATGTTATCAAATATTGTGGTGGACTACAATGGTACATATAGGGAGAAATGGAACTCTTCAATTTGAAAACTATCGGTGAGGCATACAAGTTCACAATGAAGATTGAGCAGAAGCATGGAAAAATGAATATAAAAAATCAGTCTTCAAAATAGAAAAGTGACAAAGAAGGTCAAACACGAGGAAAAAATTGGAAGCAAAAGGAAGGAAACACTGGAAAGTGGTGTGATTATCAAAAATCTAAAACTCACTCCAAAGAAGAATGTCGAGCTATCAAATCACTACTTTTTGAGTCACAATTCTCAACATCTACTGCTCTACTTCATACAGACCCTGTAGTCGAAGAGGTTGAAGAAGAAATTATAGATGCTGATCCTAAAGCCATTATTGCTTCATCACAAACACACGATGAGATGCTAGATGACAAGGAAACATTATTTCATTCTAAGCTATGGGTGAAAGCTAAGCCTCTGCATGTCATTCTTCATACTAAAAGTCAAAAGAATTTAATCTTTGATAATGTTGTGAAAAGCCTAAATCTATCTATGAAGCCTCACCCAAAACCATACAGTATTAGATGGTTGAGTCTAGGGAGAAACCTCCATGTCACCCACCAATGTCTTCTTTCATATGCAATACAACCTTTCCAAGATGAGGTCTTATGTGATGTGGTCAATTTAGATGTTTGTGATGTACTCTTTGATTAGACATTCATGTATGATCGACATGGTATATATTAATCAAGAACTAGATGGATCACTCTCACTCTTAGAACACGATACTATAGGGTACTATAAGTACCACCTTCTACATCTGTCTCTCTGATTAGTGCCAAGAAATTTGTTCTCATGGTGGTCAAGAAAGAGGAATCTAAAAGTGCCGATGTTACAACTTTAACTACACAAAAAACACAACATAAGTAAATAGATACCGAGCTGAAGAAGTTCACATCCTTCCATCCACAAACTGATGGTCAGGCAAAAATGGTGAATAATCTGGCCCTGCATAGCTCCATAAATCATAGTCCCTTCTAAGTATGCATCAGGAATCAAATTAAAGTACAACTACCACACTTGATGAAAATTTTTGATGTAATGGGGACCATTGCTTATTAAGGAGGGAGGAATGATCCGGACAACAATTTAGATGACAATTCGGGTGATGGGTCCACCCCAATTGATGATAGAACTTTTGAGAGCCATAACTTTTGCACTGTAGTTCCAATTGACTAGCCGTTTAAACCATTGGAAAGCTAATAATGAGGGGAAAATCATGAGATGACATTGAGCTTTTCTCAATGAATTTTTACCCCATAAAACCTAATAAAAGTGTCCCAAATTTCAATTTTAGTAGTGTAGTCTTAAAATAGTAAGTTTCTAAAAACAATAATTCCTCGAGTTCTGTATTGTTGTAAATCATGGAAGTCAAAGCAATTCATCTCCCTCGAGATTGGTGACCTTCCACATCTTCCTCACACCTTAAAAACATGTATAAATGAAGATGTCACATGAAATGAAAAGGGGACATCTCTTCTCAGAGATAAGCATATGTTTGGGTCTGTAAGTTTGATCAAGAAAACATCTCTTCTCAGAGATAGCATTATTTGAATTATTTTGTTCTTGTTTCTTGAATTATTTTTCAACCAAAGCTTTCAAGTTTTGGATAAGTGGTATCAGAGAGGTTTGTCTTTAGAGTGTACGATCCTGAGGATGAGGTCAAATTACATGAAGCTTGGGTAGAAAATAAAACCAACATAATATCCACCTATTCGCTCTAAATGACTTCAAATGGCAGACAACACCAAGGAATCTGATCCTATCAAGGAAATGGTAAATGAATCCCTCTAATAGCAACAAGACCATACACTACAACAATTCACTCAAATTCTCCAACAAATTTCGATGGAAAATTTTGGCTCCTCATTCACACCTACACATCCTTTCAGTGCCCCAACACCCTTCAAAGTTTAGGTGAATTTTGATATCCCTACATTTGAAGGCAAAATAAATGCTAATATAGTAGAAAATTGGTTGGATCAATTGTCATCTTATTTTTTTATAAATAAATTCACCGATAAAGAGAAGATTACTTTTGCTCTTTTGAAAGCATCATTGCCTATCACAAATTTGTGAGAAGTGTACAAAAAGAAATTTAGTGTAGATGATATTGGCCTTGAGACAAAACCTACATGGGATGATTTCATAGATCCTGTAAAGGAAGAATACTACTCCATTGGAGCATATGACGATCTATATATAGAGTGGCAACAACTTCACCAAGGTAAGGAACAATCTGTTTAAGATTAAACTAACATTTTTTATTCTCTATCTGCTAGATTGGGCATCTAAGAAAGTGAGAAACATAAGGTTCTCAAATATTGTGGTAGACTGTAATGGTACATATGGGGAGAAATGGAACTCTTCAATTTGGAAACCATTAGTGAGGCATACAAGTTCACAGTGAAGATTGAGCAGAAGTATGGAATAATAAATATAAAAATTAGTCTTCAAAATGGAAAAGTGACAAAGAAGGTCAAACACGAGGCCAAAAATGGAAGCAAAAGGAAAGAAAGATTGGGAAGTGGTGTTATTATCACAAATTTGGAACTCACTCCAAAGAAGAATGTCGAGCTATCAAATCACTGCTTTCTGAATCACAATTCTCAACATCTACTGCTCTACCTCATATAGACCCTGCAGTCGAAGAGGTTGAAGAAGAAATTATAGATGCTGATTTTGAAGCCATTGTTGTTTCATCACAGACACACGATGAGATGCTAGATGACAAGAATTTTTTTTTTCACTCTAAGTTATGGGTGAAAGGTAAGCCTCTGCATTTCATTCTTGATACTAGAAGTCAAAAGAATTTAATCTCTAATAATTTTGTGAAAAGCCTAAATTTGTTCATGAAGCCTCACCTAAAACCATACAGTATTGGGTGGTTGAGTCTATGAAGAAATCTCTGTGTCACCCACCAATGTCTTCTCTCATATGCAATACAACCTTTTCAAGATGAGGTCTTATATGATGTGATCAATCTAGATGTTTATGATGTACTCTTTGGACAACCATTCATGTATAATCGACATGGTATATATGAATCAAGAACTAGAAGGATCACTCTCACTCTTGGAACACAATGTTACAGGGTACTAGAAGTACCACCTTCTACATCTATCTCTCTGATTAGTGCCAAGAAATTTATTCTCATGGTGGTCAAGCCATGAGAATCTAAAAGGGCCAATGTTATAGCCCTGACTACACAAACAACACAACAAAAGAAAATAGATATCGAGCTAAAGATGTTCATGGCCTTCCATCCATAAATTGATGGTCAGGCAGAAATGGTGAACAATCAGGCCTTGCATAGTTCCCTAAATCACAGTCCCTTCTAAGTATGCATTAGAAATCAAATCAAAGTACAAGTACCACACTTGATGAAAAATATTGATGTAATGGGGACCATTGCTTCTCAAGGAGGGATGAATGATCTGAACAACAATTCAGATGATAATTCAGGTGATGGGTCCACCCCAATTGATGACAAAACTTCTGGGAGCTATAACTTTTGCACCATAGCTCCAATTGACTCACCATTTGAACTGTTGGAAAGCTAATAATGAGGGGAACATCATGAGATTGCATATATCTTTGATCAATGAAGTTTGACCCTCTAAAACCCAATGGAAGTGTCCTAAATTTTAATTTTAGTAATGAAGTTTAAAAATAGTAAGTTTCTAAAAATAGTAATTCCTCGAGTTCTGTATTATTGTAAATCATGGAAGTCGAACCAATTCATCTCCCTCGAGATTGGTGACCTTACACATCCTCCCCACACCTTAAAAACATGTATAAATTAAGATGTAACCTGAAATGGAAAGGGGACATCTCTTCGCAGAGATAAGCATATGTTTGGGTCTGCAAATGTAATCAATAAAATATCTCTTGTCAGAGATAACATTACTTGAATTGTTTTGTTCTTGTCTCTTGAATTATTTTTCAACCAAAGATTTCGAGTTTTGGATTAGTGGTATCAAAGCAGTTTGTCTTTAAAGTGTATGATTCCAAGGATGAGGTCAGATTACAGGAAGTTATGGTGGAAAATAAAATCAATAGAATATCCACCTATTCGCTCCAAATGACTTCAAATGGCAGACAACGCCGAGGCGTCTGATCCTTTCAAGGAAATGGTGAATGAAGCCCTCCAATAGCAATAAGCATAAATGCTACAACAATTCACTAAAATTTTGCAACAAATTTTGATGGAAAATTCTAGCTCCTCATCCACACCTACACATCCTTTTAGTGCCCCAACACCCTTAAACGTTTAATTGAATTTTGATATCCCTACATTTGAAGGCAAAATCAATGCCGATGCAATAGAAAATTAGTTGGATCAATTCTCATCTTATTTTTCTATAAATAAAATCACCGATAAAGAGAAGATTACTTTTGCTCTTTTAAAAGTATCTTTCTTTGTCAAAAATTGGTGGGAAGTGTACAAAAAGAGACTTAGTGCAGATGATATTGGCCTTGAGACAAAACCTACATGGGATGATATCATAGATTATGTAAAGGAAGAATACTACCCCATTGGAGCATATGACGATCTGTATATAGAGTGGAAACAACTTTGCCAAGGTAAGGAACAATCTATTCAAGATTAAACTAATATTTTTCATTCTCTATCTGTGAGATTGGGCATCCAAGAAAGTGAGAAACATAAGGTTCTCAAATATTATGGCAGACTATAATGGTACATACGGAGAGAAGTAGAACTCTTCAATTTGGAAACCATCGGTGAGTCATACAAATTTATAGTAAAGATTGAGGAGAAGCATGGAAGAATGAATATAAAGAATTCGTCTTCAAAACAGAAAAGTGACAATGAAGGTTAAACACGAGGCCAAAATTGGAAGCAAAATGAAAGAAAGACTGGGAAGTGGTGTGATTATCACAAATCTAGAACTCACTCTAAATAAAAATGTTAAGCTATCAAATCACTACTTTTTGAGTCAAAATTCTCAACATCTACTGCTCTCATACAAACCCTGTAGTCAAAGAGGTTGAAGAAGAAATTATAGATGATGATCCTGTGCTTCATCACAAACACATGATGAGATGCTAGATGACAAAGAAAAGTTGTTTCACTCTAAGTTATGGGTGAAAGGTAAGCCTCTGCATTTCATTCTTGATACTGGAAGTCAAAAGAATTTAATCTCTGATAATGTTGTGAAAAGCCTAAATCTATCCATGAAGCCTCACCCAAAACCATACAGTATTGGATGGTTGAGTCTAGGGAGAAACCTCTGTGTCACCCACCAATGTCTTCTCTCATATGCAATACAACCTTTCCAAGATGAGGTCTTATGTGATGTGGTCAATCTAGATGTTTTTGATGTACTCTTTGGTCAGACATTCATGTATGATCGACATGGTATATATGAATCAAGAAATAGAAGGATCACTTTCACTCTTAGAACACGGCACTATAGGGTACCAGAAGTACCACCTTTAACATCTGTCACTCTGATTATTGCCAAGAAATTTGTTCTCATGGTGTTCAAGCCATAAGAATCTAAAAGGACCGATGTTACAGCCCTGACTACATAAACAACACAAAAAAAGAATAAAATAGATACTGAGCTAAAGAAGTTCATGGCCTTCCATCCACAGACTGATGGTCAAATAGAAATGGAGAACAATCGGGCCCCACACAGTTCCATAAATCACAGTCCCTTCCAAGTATGCATCGAGAATCAAATCAAAGTACAACTACCACACTTGATGACAAATCTTGATGTAATGAGGACCATTACTTCTTAAGGAGGGAGGAATGATCTGGACAATAATTCAGATGACAATTCGGGTGATGGGTCCACCCCAATTGATGATGAAACTTTTGGGAGCCATAACTTTTGCACTGTAGCTCCAATTTACTCACAATTTGAACCGTTGGAAAGCTAATAATGAGGGGAATGTTGTGAGATGGTAGTGAGCATTTCTCAATGAAATTTGACTACCTAAAACTCAAAAGAAGTGTCTTAAATTTCAATTTTATTAGTGCAGTCTAAAAATAATAAGTTTCTAAAAATAGTAATTCCTCGAGTTCTATATTGTTGTAAATCATAGAAGTTGAACCAACTCATGTACCTTAAGATTGGTGACCTTCCACATCCTCCCCACACCTTAAAATTATGTATAAATAAAGATTTAACCTGAAATGGAAAGGGGACATCTCTTCCTAGAGATAAGCATATGTTTGGGTCTGCAAATTTGATCAATAAAACATCTCTTGTAAGAGATAACATTATTTGAACTGTTTTGTTCTTATTTCTTAAATTATTTTTCAGCCAAAGCTTTCAAGTTTTAGATCAGTGGTATCAGAGTGATTTGTCTTTAGAGTGTATGATCCTTAGGATGAGGTCAGATTACAAGAAGCTTGGGTGCAAAATAGAACCAACAGAATATCCACCTATTCACTCCAAATGACTTCAAATGGTGGACAACACCGAGGCATCCGATCCTTTCAAGGAAATGGTGAATGAATCCCTCCAACAACAACAAGTGTAGATGCTATAACAATTCACTCAAATTCTCCAACAAATCTTGATAAAAAATTTTGGCTCCTCATTTGCACCTACACATCCTTTCAGTGCCCCAACACCCTTTAAGGTTCAGGTTAATTTTGATATCCCTACATTTGAAGTAAAAATCAATGCTGATGTAGTAAAAAATTGGTTGGATCAATTATAATCTTATTTTTATGTAAATAAATTCACAGATAAAGAGAAGATTACTTTTGTTCTTCTGAAATCATCATTTCCTATCAAAAATTGGTGAGAAGTGTACAAAAAGAGATTTAGTGTAGATGATATTGGCCTTGATGCAAAACCTACATGGGATGATTTCATAGATGCTGTAAAGGAAGAATACTACCCCATTGGAGCATATGATGATCTGTATATAGAATGACAACTTCACCAAAGAAATGAACAATCTATTCAAGATTACACTGACATTTTTAATTCTCTATCTGTGAGATTGGGCATCCAATAAAGTGAGAAACATAAGGTTATTAAATATCGTGGTGGACTACAATGTTATATATGGAGAGAAATGGAACTCTTCAATTTGAAAACCATCGGTGAGGCATATAAGTTCACAGTGAAGATTGAGCAGAAGCATGGAAGAATGAATATAAAGAATCAGTCTTCAAAATAGAAAATTAACAAAGAAGGACAAACACGAGGCCAAAATTAGAAGCAAAAGGAAGGAAAGAATGGAAAGTGGTGTGATTATCACAAATCTAGAACTCACTCCAAAGAAGAATGTCAAGCTATCAAATCACTATTTTTTGAGTCACAATTCTCAACATCCACTGCTCTACCTCATGCAGACCATGCAGTCAAAAAATAAATTATAGATCCTAATCTTGAAGCCATTGTTGCTTCATCACAGACACATGACAAGATGTTAGATGACAAGGAAAATTTTTTTCACTCTAAGTTATGGGTGAAAGGTAAGACTCTGCATTTCATTCTTAATACTTGAAGTCAAAAGAATTTAATCTATGATAATGTTGTGAAAAGCCTAAATCTGTCCATGAAGCCTCACCTAAAACCATACAGTATTGGATGGTTGAGTCTAGGGAGAAACCTCCATGTCACCCACCAATGTCTTCTCTCATATGCAATACAACCTTTCCAAGATGAGGTCTTATGTGATGTGGTCAATTTAGATGTTTGCAATGTACTCTTTGGTTAGCCATTCATGTATGATCAACATAGTATATATGAATCAAGAACTAGAAGGATCACTCTCACTCTTGGAACACAGTGCTATAGGGTACCAGAAGTATCACCTTTTACATCTCTCTCTGATTAGTGCCAAGAAATTTGTTCTCATGGTGGCCAAGCCACAGGAATATAAAAGAGCCGATGTTACATCTCTGACTACACAAACAACACAATAATAGAAGCAAATAGATACCAAGCTGAATAAATTCGTGGTCTTCTATCCATAGATTGATGGTTAGGTAGAAATGGTTAACAATCGGGCCCTGCACAGTTCCATAAATCACAGTCCCTTCCAAGTATGCATCTAGAATCAAATCAAAGTACAACTACCACACTAGATTAAAAATCTTGATGCAATGGGGATCACTACTTCTCAAATAGGGAGGAATGATTCGGATAACAATTCAAATGACAATTTGGGAAATGGGTCCACCCCAATTGATGACAAAACTTCTGAGAGCCATAAATTTTTTACACCGTAGCTCCAATTGACTCACCGTTTGAACCGTTGGAAAGATAATAATGAGGGAAATGTCATGAGATGGCATTGAGCTTTTCTTAATGAAGTTTGACCCCCTAAAATCTAATGAAAGTGTCCTAAATTTCAATTTTAGTAGTGTATTCTAAAAATAGTAAGTTTTTTAAAATAATAATTCCTTGAGTTTTGTATTGTTGTAAATCATGGAAGTCGAACCAATTCATCTCCCTCAAGATTGGTGACCTTCCACATCTTCCCCACACCTTAAAGACATGTATAAATAAAGATGTAACCCAAAATTGAAAGGGGACATCTCTTCTCAGATAGAAACATATGTTTGGGTCTGCAAATTTGATCAATAAAACATCTCTTGTCAGAGATAACATTATTTGAATTGTTTTGTTCTTATTTTTTGAATTATTTTTCAACAAAAGCTTTTGAGTTTTAGATCAGTCATATCAGAGCGGATTGTCTTTAGAGTGTATGATCTTGAGGAAGAGGTCAGATTAGAGGAAGTTTGGGTCAAAAATAGAACCAACAGAATATCCACCTATTCACTTCAAACGACTTCAAATGGTAGGCAACATTGAGGCATCCGATCCTTTCAAGGAAATGGTGAATGAAGCCCTCCAATAGCAATAAGCACAGATGCTATAATAATTCTCTCAAATTCTCTAACAAATCTCGATGAAAAATTTTAGCTCCTCATCCACACTTGCACATCCTTTCAGTGCCCCAACACCCTTCAAGGTTTAGGTGAATTTTGATATCCCTACATTTGAAGGCAAAATCAATGCCGATGTAGTAGAAAATTGGTTGGATTAATTATCATCTTATTTTTCAATAAATAAATTCATTGATAAAGAGAAGATTACTTTTGCTCTTCTGAAAGCATCATTACTTGTCAAAAATTGGTGGGAAGTGTACAAAAAGAGATTCAGTGTAGATGATATTGGCCTTGAGATGGAACCTACATGGGATGATTTCACAGATGTTGTAAAGGAAGAATACTACCCCATTAGAGCATATGACAATCTGTATATAGAGTGGCAACAACTTCACCAAGGTAAGGAATAATCTGTTTAAGATTACACTGACATTTTTCATTCTCTATCTGTGAGATTGGGCATCTAAGAAAGTGAGGAACATAAGGTTCTCAAATATCATGGCAGACTACAATGATACATACGAAGAGAAATGTAACTCTTCAATTTGGAAACCATCGGTGAGGCATACAAGTTAGCAGTGAAGATTGAGTAGAAGTATGGAATAATGAATATAAACAATCAATCTTCAAAATGAAAAAGTGACAAAGAAGGTCAAACACGAGGCCAAAATTGGAAGCAAAAGGAAGGAAAGACTGGGAAGTGTTGTGATTATCACAAATCTACAACTCACTCTAAAGGAGAATGTCGAGCTATCAAATCACTACTTTTTGAGTCAAAATTTTCAACATCTACTGCTCTACCTCATACAGACCTTGCAGTCAAAAAGGTTGAAGAAGAAATTATAGATGCTAATACTGATGTCATTATTGCTTCATCATAGACACACGATGAGATGCTAGATGACAAGGAAAAGTTTTTTCACTCTAAGTTATGGGTGAAAGGTAAGCCTCTACATTATATTATTGATACTAGAAGTCAAAGAATTTAATCTCTGATAACATTGTGGAAAGCTTAAATCTGTCCATGAAGCCTCACCCAAAACCACAAAGTATTGGGTGGTTGAGTCCAGGGAGAAACCTCTGTGTCACCCACCAATGTCTTCTCTCACATGTAATACAACCTTTCCAAGATGAGGTCTTATGTGATGCGATCAATCTAGATGTTTGTGATGTACTCTTTGGATAACCATTCATGTATGATCGACATGGTATATATGAATCAAGAACTAGAAAGATCACTCTCACTCTTGGAACATGGTGCTACCGGGTACCAGAAGTACCACCTTCTACATCTGTCTCTCTGATTAGTGCCAAAAATTTTGTTTTCATGGTGATCAAGCCATATGAATCCAAAAGGGCTGATGTTACAGCCCTGACTAAATAAACAACAATAGATATAAATCTAAAAAAGTTCATGGCCTTCCATCCACAGACTGATGGTCAAATAGAAATGGTGAACAATCAGGCCCCGCATAGTTCCATAAATCACAGTCCCTTCCAAGTATGCATCAAGAATTAAATCAAAGTATAAATACCACACTTGATGACAAATCTTGATGTAGTGGGGACCATTACTTCTCAAATAGGGAGGAATGATCTAGACAACAATTTAGATGACAATTCGAGTGATGGATCCACCCCAATTGATGATGAAACTTCTGAGAGCCATAACTTTTGCACCATAGCTATAATTGACTCACCATTTGGACCGTTCGAAAGATAATAATGAGGGGAACATTGTGAAATGAAATTGAACTCTAATCAGTTAGGTTTGACCCCCTAAAATCCAATGAAAGTGTCCAAAATTTTAATTTTAGTACTGCTGTCTAAAAATAGTAAGTTTCTAAAAATAGTAATTCCTTTAGTTCTGTATTGTTGTAAATCATGGAAGTCAAACCAATTAATCTCCCTCAAGATTGATGACCTTCCACATCTTCCCCACACCTTAAAAACATGTATAAATAAAGATGTAACCCAAAATGGAAAGGGGACATCTCTTCTCAGAGATAAGCATATGTTTGGCTCTGTAAATTTGATCAATAAAACATCTCTTGTCAGAGATAGCTTTATTTGAATTGTTTTATTCTTGTTTTTGGAATTATTTTTCAACTAAATATTTTGAGTTTTGGATTAGTGGTATTAGAGCAGTTTGTCTTTAGAGTGTATGATCCTAAGGATGAGGTTAGATTACAGGAAGCTTGGGTGGAAAATAGAACCAACAGAATATCCACCTATTCGCTCCAAATGACTTCAAATGGCAGACAACATCGAGGCATCTGATCCTTTCAAGGAAATGATGAATGAATCCCTCTAATAGAAAAAAGTGTAGATGCTACAATAATTTGATCAAATTCTCCAACAAATCTGGATGGGAAATTTTGGCTCTTCATCTGCACCTGGACATCCTTTCAGTGCCCCAACACCCTTCAAGATTCAGGTGAATTTTGATATCCCTACATTTGAAGGCAAAATCAATGCTGATGCAGTAGAAAATTAGTTGGATCAATTGTTATCTTATTTTTCTATAAATAAATTCACTGATAAAGAGAAGATTACTTTTGCTCTTAGGAAAGCATCATTGCCTGTCAAAAATTGGTGGGAAGTGTACAAAAAGAGATTCAGTGCAAATGATATTGGCCTTGAGATGGAACATACATGGGATGATTTCATAGATGCTGTAAAGAAAGAATACTACCCCATTGGAGCATATGACGATCTGTATATAGAGTGGCAACAACTTTTCCAAGGTAAAGAACAATCTGTTCAAGATTACATTGACATTATTCATTCTCTATCTGTGACATTGGGCATCTAAGAAAGTGATAAATATAAAGTTATCAAATATCATGGTGGACTACAATTCAAATGACAATTCAGGTGATGGGTCCATCCCAATTGATGATGAAACTTCTGGGAGCCATAGCTTTTACACCGTAGCTCCAATTGACTCAACATTTGAACCGTTGAAAAGCTAATAATGAGAGAAACATTGTGAAATGAAATTGAGATCTACTCAGTTTGACTCCCTAAAACCCAATGGAAGTCTCTTAAATTTTAATTTTAGTAGTGTAGTCTAAAAATAGTAAGTTTCAAAAAATAGTAATTCCTTGAGTTCTGTATTGTTGTAAATCGTGGAAGTCAAAACAATTCATCTCCTTTGAGATTAATGACCTTACACATCCTTCTCAAATCTTAAAAACATATATGAATGAAGATGTAACCTAAAATAGAAAGGAGACATCTCTTCTCAGAGATAATCATATGTTTGGGTCTACAAATTTGATCACTAAAACATCTCTTGTCAGAGATAGCTTTATTTGAATTGTTTTGTTCTTATTTCTCAAATTATTTTTCAACTAAATATTTTGAGTTTCAAATCATTGGTATCAGAGTGATTTGTCTTTAGAGTGTATAATTTCGAGGATGAGGCTAGATTACAGGAAGCTTGGGTGGAAAATAGAACCAATAGAATATCCACCTATTCGATCCAAATGACTTCAAATGGTGGACAACATCGAGGCATTTGAACCTTTGAAGGAAATGGTGAATGAAGCCCTCCAACAAAAACAAGTGCTTATGCTACAATAATTCACTCAAATTCTCCAACAAATCTCGATGGAAAATTTTGGCTCCTCATCTGCACCTGCACATCCTTTCAGTGCCCCAGCACCATTAAAGGTTTAGGTGAATTTTGATATCCCTACATTTGAAAGAAAAATCAATGCTGATGTAGTAGAAAATTAGTTGGATCAATTGTCATCTAATTTTTCTATAAATAAATTCACTGATAAAGAGAAGATTACTTTTGCTCTTATGAAAGCATCATTGCCTATCAAAAATTGGTGGGAAGTGTACAAAAAAAGATTTAGTGTAGATGATATTGGCCTTGAGACAGAACCTACATGGGATGATTTCATAGATGTTGTAAAGGAAGAATACTACCCCATTGGAGCATATGACGATCTGTATATAGAGTGGCAACAACTTTTCAAAGGTAAAGAACAATCTATTCAAGATTACACTGACATTTTTCATTCTCTATCTGTGACATTGGGCATCTAAGAAAGTGAAAAACATAAGGTTCTCAAATATCATGGTGGATTACAATGGTACATATGGGGAGAAGTGGAACTCTTCAATTTGGAAACCATCAGTGAGGCATACAAGTTCACAGTGAAGATTGAGCATAAGCATGGAAGAATGAATATAAAAAATTAGTCTTCAAAATGGAAAAGTGACAAAGAAGGTCAAACACAAGGCAAAAATTAGAAGCAAAAGGAAGGAAAGACTGGGAAGTGGTGTGATTATCACAAATCTAGAACTCACTCCAAAGAAGAATGTTGACCTATCAAATTACTGCCTTTTGAGTCACAATTCTCAACATCTACTGCTCTACTTTATACAGACCCTGTAGTTGAAGAGGTTAAAGAAGAAATTATAGATGCTGATCTTGAAGCCATTGTTGCTTCATCACAGACACATGATGAGATGCTAGATGATAAGAAAAAGATATTTCACTCTAAGTTATGGGTGAAAGGTAAGCCTCCGCATTTCATTCTTGATACTGGAAGTCAAAAGAATTTAATCTCTAATAATGTTGTGAAAAACCTAATTTTGTTGATGAAGCCTCACCCAAAACCATACAGTATTGGATGGTTGAGTTTAGGGAGAAACCTCCATGTCACCTACCAATGTCTTCTTTCATATGCAATACAACCTTTCCAAGATGAGGTCTTATGTGATGTGGTCAATCTAAATGTTTGTGATGTACTCTTTGGTCAGCCATTCATGTATGATCGACATTGTATATATGAATCAAGAACTAGAAGGATCACTCTCACTCTTAGAACATGATGCTACAGGGTACTAGAAGTACCACCTTCTACATCTGTCTCTCTGATTAGTGCTAAGAAATTTGTTCTCATGGTGGTCAAGCTAGAGGAATCCAAAAGGGCTGATGTTACATCCTTGACTACACAAAAAACACAACTACAGAAGCAAATAGATACCGATCTAAATAAGTTCGTGGCCTTCCATGCATAGACTGATGGTCAGCCATAAATGGTGAATAATCTGGCCCTGCACAGTTCCATAAATCATAGTCCCTTCCAAGTATGCATCAGGAATCAAATTAAAGTACAACTACCACACTTGATGACAAATATTGATGAAATGGGGACCATTGCCTATCAAGGAGGGAGGAATGATCCAGACAATAATTTAGATGACAATTCGGGTGATGGGTCCACACTAATTGATGACAGAACTTTCGGGAGCCATAACTTTTACACCATAGCTCTAATTGACTCACTGTTTGAACTGTTGGAAAGCTAATAATGAGTGAAAAATCATGAGATAGCATTGAAATTTGCTCAATAAATTTTAACCCCATAAAACCTGATGAAAGTGTCCCAAATTTCAATTTGAGTATTGGAGTCTAAAAATAGTAAGTTTCTAAAAATAGTAATTCCTCGAGTTCTATATTATTGTAAATCGTGGAAGTCAAACCAATTCATCTCCCTCAAGATTGGTGACCTTTTACATCTTTTACACACCTTAAAAACATGTATAAATGAAGATGTAACCCAAAATGGAAAGGGGACATCTCTTCTCAGAAATAAGCATATGTTTGGGTCTACAAATTAGATCAATAAAACATCTCTTGTCAGAGATAACATTATTTGAATTGTTTTGTTCTTGTTTCTTGATTTATTTTTCAATCAAAGCTTTCAATTTTTGGATAAGTGGTATCAGAGCAGTTTGTCTTTAGAGTGTATAATCCTAAGGATGAGGTCAGATTAAAGGAAACTTGAGTGGAAAATAGAACCAACATAATATCCACCTATTCACTCTAAATGACTTCAAGTGGAAGACAACATTGAGGCATCTGATCCTTTGAAGGAAATGGTGAATGAATCCCTCCAATAGCAATAAGCACATATACTATAACAATTCACTCAAATTCTCCAACAAATCTCGATGGAAAATTCTAGCTCCTTATCTGCACCTCCACATCCTTTCAGTGCCCCAACACCCTTCAAGTCTCAGGTGAATTTTGATATCCTTAAATTTGAAGGCAAAATCAATGCTGATGTAGTACAAAATTGGTTGGATCAATTGTCATCTTATTTTTCTATAAATAAATTCACCGATAAAGAGAAGATTACTTTTTCTCTTTTGAAAGCATCATTGCCTATCAAAATTGGTGGGAAGTGTACAAAAAGAGATTCAGTGCAGATGATATTGGCCTTGAGACAGAACCTACATGGGATGATTTCATAGATATTGTAAAGAAAGAATACTACCCCATTGGAGCATATGACGATTTGTATATAGAGCGACAACAACTTTGCCAAGGTAAGGAATAATCTGTTCAAGATTACACTGACATTTTTCATTCTCTATCTATGAGATTGGGCATCTAAGAAAGTGAGAAACATAAGGTTCTCAAATATTATGGTTGACTATAATGGTACATATGAGGAGAAATGGAACTCTTTAATTTGGAAACCATCGGTGAGGCATACAAGTTGACAGTGAAGATTGAGCAGAAGCATGGAAGAATGAATATAAAGAACTAGTCTTCAAAATGGAAAAGTGACAAAGAAGGTCAAACACGAGGCCAAAATTGGACGCAAAAGGAAGGAAAGACTAGGAAGTGGTGTGATTATCACAAATTTGGAACTCACTCTAAAGAAGAATGTCGAGCTATCAAATCACTACTTTTTGAGTCATAATTTTCAACATCTACTGCTCTACCTCATATAGACCCTATAGTCAAAGAGGTTGAAGAAGAAATTATAGATGCTAATCTTGAAGCCATTATTGCTTCATCATAGACACATGACGAGATTATAGATGACAAGGAAAAGATGTTTCACTCTAAGTTATGGGTGAAAGGTAAGCCTCTGCATTTCATTCTTGATACTGGAAGTCAAAAGTATTTAATTTTGATAATGTTGTGAAAAGCCTAAATCTGTCCATGAAGCCTTACCCAAAACCATATAGTATTGGATGGTTGAGTCTAGGGAGAAACCTCCGTGTCACGCACCAATGTCTTCTCTCATATGCAATAAAACCTTTCCAAGATGAGGTCTTATGTGATGTGGTCAATCTAGATGTTTGTGATGTACTCTTTGGTTAGCCATTCATGTATGATTGACATGGTATATATGAATCAAGAACTAGAAGGATCAATCTCACTCTTGGAACATGGTGCTATAGGGTACCAGAAGTACCATCTTCTACATTTGTCTCTCTGATTAGTGCCAAGAAATTTGTTTTCATGGTGTTCAAGCCACAGGAATCCAAAAGTGCTGATGTTATAGCCTTGACTACACAAACAACACAACAATAGAAGAAAATAGATACCGAGCTGAAGAAGTTCATGGCCTTCCATCCACATACTGATGGTCAGGCAAAAATGGTGAACAATCAAGCCTTGCACAATTCTATAAATCATAGTCCCTTCCAAGTATGCATCGAGAATCAAATCAAAGTACAACTACCACACTTTATGACAAATATTTATGCAATGGGGACCATTGCTTTTGAAGGAGGGAGGAATGATCTGGACAATAATTTAGATGACAATTCAGGGGATGGGTCTACCCTAATTGATGAAAAAACTTTTGGGAGCCATAACTTTTGCACCGTAGCTCCAATTAACTCACCGTTTGAACCGTTGAAAAGCTAATAATGAGGGGAACATAGTGAGATGGCATTGAGATTTGATCAATAAAGTTTTAGACCCTAAAACCTAATGGAAGTGTTCTAAATTTCAATTTTAGTAGTGTAGTCTAAAAATAGTAAGTTTATAAAAATAGTAATTCCTCAAGTTTTGTATTATTTTAAATCATGAAAGTCAAACCAATTCATCTCCCTCGAGATTGGTGACCTTCCACATACTCCCCACACCTTAAAAACATGTATAAATAAATATGTAACCTTAAATAGAAAGGGGACATCTCTTCTCAGAGATAAGCATATGTTTGGGTCTACAAATTTGATCAATAAAACATCTCTTGTCAGAGATAGCATTATTTGAATTATTTTGTTCTTATTTCTTGAATTACTTTTCAACCAAAGCTTTCCAGTTTTGGATCACTAAAACCTTTGATGTTAATCTGAAGACCCCAAAAAGTAAATTGTTACATAGAAATGATCATGAGACTTCTTTTGATATTTTAGAATTTTGTAAGTTTGTAAAAATTTAAATATCCCCTGCTGAATACCTCAAGTTGAAACCCAAAGAACTTGATAATTTGGTTAAATATGTTAAAAATGGCCATACACAAGTTGAACCTAAAAGTTAATTAAACATTAATATTGAGTCTCTCATTTCCCAATTATTTACTTCACCTGAATCACTTACTTATACTCCTATAATGACCCTCAATTCATTCGATGATACTCCTTATACGGCTGATATGAAGCCCAACCCATTTTATTATTTTTTATTCATAAATGATCATAAATTCAATAACTGTATTATAGACTTAGGTGCTTCTAATAATATAATGTATTCTTTTGTAGCCAAATCCATAGGCTTATCCCTTACAAAAATATCTGGTAGATGTTACTCCATGGATGGCAAATAAAATT
Source organism: Torreya grandis (assembly GCA_037957365.1). Taxonomy (NCBI): domain Eukaryota; kingdom Viridiplantae; phylum Streptophyta; class Pinopsida; order Cupressales; family Taxaceae; genus Torreya; species Torreya grandis. Next base: position 3,189,638 of record JARHVA010000092.1, read on the forward strand.
CTTTGCTCAAAAAAATTAAAGATGCATGAGTTACTCTTGCAGCCTATCCTAATAAAAAGGTGAAGTTGACTATCTTGGTAGCAGATATTCCTACTAGTTATGAGATGTTGTTGAGCAGGACTTTTTACAAAGATTTGGGTGGAAAGATTAAATTGGATTGGTCAGAAGCTATAATTCTAGTGGGAAAGCAGAAAGTTAAACTAGAACCTAAATCTAAATGCAAGTTTATTGTATACCCTTCTGATGATCCTAAATCTTAGATTTTATTTGAAGAATATGAATTTGATAACTATTTTTTCTTCTCTGTAGACTTAAAAGAAGAATCTGTCCTAAAGTTTGTTCATTCAGATGATCTATGGATCATGAAATTTGATGGAAGTTGTGTTACCATTGGTTCAAAAGCATGGGCTGTGTTGATCTCACCTAAAAGTGAAAAAATTTATTACTCTTTCAAGCTAAAATTTAAAAACACTAATAACATTGTAGAGTATGAGGCTTTATTGCTTGGGTTAAATGAAGCTAATGCAAAAGGTGTAAAGATGCTCAAGGTAAGAGGAGATGTTGAATTAATTGTCAAACAGGTGAGAGTCATTTTTTCAGTTAAAAATAATAGATTGAGACATTACAAAAATAGATTTTGGGATGAGATAGAATATTTTGATACCTTTTCTATTGAGGCAATTCCTAGATATCTAAATACATGAGCAGATTCTCTAGCAGTGTCAGCTTCCCTTCTCCTCCCACATCCTGATTTCAAAATAGATTCATATATAATAGAATTGGACTACCGTCCTAATGTCCCAAATAATGCTAAAAATTGGAAAGTGTTTGAGAATGATAGGTAAATCAAAAGATTTTTAGAGAATACTGAGATGTTACTAGGAATTGTTTTTGAAGGTTCTGAAGTAAGATGTAAAGAATTCAGTCCTGACCCAGGGATCAATTCAAAAGATGATGTAATTCAGTTGAAGGGAAACAAAATTTCTAAAGGATTGGTCTCTTTAAAACATTTGTTCACTTGACAAGATGAATATACTAAAGGCAAACTTGCCCAGAACCTTAACAAAGTGAAGGATTATGAGAAAATCAACATTGAGAGTGAGACTGATCCCAAATGGATCTCCATTGGTAGGTGTTGTTCATTAGAGGAGAAAAATGAATTAATTATTCTATTTATTAAGTATAAGGATGTTTTTGCTTGGTGTTATGATGATCTTAAAGATTTTAGATGTGGGTAGTTTTAGCATCATATTCCTTTGAAAGCAAATGCAACTCCATTTTTGCTGAGGCCATCTTTAAAGAGATTGACAAGATGTTGAAGGATAGGATTATTTATCCAATTCATCACTCCACTTGGGTGGCAAGCATTGTTACAATACGCAAAAATAATAGAGAAATAAGAATCTATGTTGACTTTAAAAATTTGAACCAAGCCAGTTTAAAAGATAATTATCCCTTGCTGATGATGGATCACATCTTGCAAACTATTATTGGGTCAGAAATGATGTCCATGTTAGATGGGTTCTTAGGTTATGATTAGATAAGTGTGGTTGTAGTTGACCAACATAAAATTGCTTTCAATACACCTCAAGGAACTTTTGCTTATAATTGTATGCCCTTTAGTTTGATTAATATTGGTGCAAATTTCCAACGGGTGATGGATTCATCCTTTAAAGATATGAAAGATAGAATTATTGTCATATATATTGATGATTTGACTATTTTCTCTAAAAAAAGGGAGGATCATCTGAAGGATTTGGAGACCATTTTACAAAGGTGTCAGAGTCATGGCATATCTCTTAACCCTAAGAAGTTAGTTTTCTATGTTTTAGATTAAGGTAAAAATAGGTTTTGAAGGGACCCCGAAACCCTACACAAGGAGAAAGATAAACCTTAAAGCACAACCAGGTTAACAAAAGAACCTGATTACAGAAAAGTACCTATACCAGGATTTATAGGGACCTATTACCAACAAATATGACCATGAAAAATAGCTGTCAAAACACTGATCTAAAAGTTAACCAACTGGAACATCAATCTAAACATCCTTCCAGACCAGTAACCAACAAACAAAAAAAGCGACCAGTTTACAGCGCCCAGAAAACTAGTCAACAAAAGGGGACTTTGGATGAATCTTTTAAGTTAAGATTTTTCTTTTTGCATGACTAGAGATTCATATCTAGAGGAGGGACCAAAGGCTTAGATTTATTTCTCCTAACTGCTGTCCAACCATCCTCTACCTTAGCTGCCTCAACAACCCATGCCTCAGAAGACAATAAACTTTGGACTCCAGTGGGCATAAAATCCTTGTGAGAGTCAAACACAGTCTGGCTCTTAGAAAGATCCTCCAAAATAGGGGAAGAGACCCCCACCTCCTCCTCTGGCTCAGCTGTATCACTAACCACAGCCTCCATAGGGGCTTCATTAGAATGATTCTCCAATGATTCCTCTTCATCTTCCGATTTAGATTGTGAACTTTCCTCATTCTCGGTCTCAGATTCTGTTGTAGCTTCCAGAGGTTGATTGTCAATGCTATGTTCAAAAAAAACCTTAGGCCACCAAGAAGGTGAACGTCTGGGATTGGATTTCCCAGCAACACAATGAGCAACAGTTAATTTTCTATGTTACAAAAGAGAAATTGTTGGGTCATCTAGTTTCAAAGGATGGAATCAAGATTGACCCAGAAAGGATTAGAGCAATACAACAACAAAGTTTTCTTTCTAATAGGACTGGAGTTAAGTCTTTCTTTGGCTAGATTAAATTTTTTATAAGGTTCATTCCTAATTTTGCTAAGATTACAAAACATATTGTGGGGATGATGGGTGAAAAATAAGCATTTAGATAGAATGAAGCTGCTAAAAAACCATTTGAAAATATTAAAGAAGTAATTGCACAAACACCTACTTTGGTAAACCTTGATTTTCAAAAAGATTTTCTTATTTATTGTTATGCTTTAGAACATACCATGTCTAGTATCTTGTTACTAGAGAATGAATTGAATGTAGAAGCCCCAATAGCCTTTTTGAGTGTTCTACTCAAGATACATGAACTTAAATATTTTTTGGTTGAGAAACAAGCTTTCACTGTACTAAAAGTTGTTAAACAATTTAGATATCATATACTTCATTCTCATTTAGTTGTATTTGTTCCTATTTCAGCTGTAAAAAGCATTCTCACTCAACAAGATGTTGGGGTGAACAATAAAGCAACACGAGTTACTAAAATTCAAGAATATGACTTGGAGATTAGACCAACCAAATTGGTTAGAGGTCAAGGTCTATGCAAATTGATTGCTAAAAGTAAGGAAAAAAAAAGAAAAAGAACTCCTCACTATTCTATTGGTAAGTTTATAAGATCCATGGTTCCTAGATGTAGCACACTATCTTACTTATGGAGACTGTCCTAGTCACCTATCTCTGAAGGAGAAAAGGAATTTGAAGTTAAAAGCAACAACATATGTCATTTGGGATGATGTTTTATATACAAAGGGACTAGATGAAACCTTTCTGAGGTGTGTAGATAAGGAACAATAATACAAATTGTTGAAATTTTTTCATAATGAAGCCTGTGGTGGACATTTCTCTTCTTCGATCACAACATTCAAAATCTTTAGAAATTGTTATTATTGGCTAGATATGTTCAAAGATGCATATAAATGGGTGGCTAACTATGAAAAATGTAAGATGTTTTCAGGAAGACCACAACTTGAAACATTGTCTCTAAGGCCTATCATTATTGAAGAAACTTTCAAACAATGGGGATTAGACTTCATTTGGCCTCTTTCACCTCCTTCAAGTGCTAAACATACACACATTTTAACAAAAATGGACTATTTTATGAAAGGGGTTGAAGTAGCCCTTGTGAAGAGAACCACTTCAAAAGTGGTATGTAATTTTTTCAAAGAAAATATATTGGTACATTTTGGTGTTCCTCAGAAGCTTGTGGCAGATAATGCTACCAGTTTTTCTTGAATAGAACTTACTTCATTCTGCTATGAACATAATATCTCTCCTTCTCACTCATCATATTATTAACCTCAAGGGAATGGACAAGTGGAGTCCAGTAATAAAAATATAATAGCCATCATGAAAAAATTGGTGAGTGATAACCCCAAAGATTGGTATAAGAAACTATACGAAGCGCTCTACGCTGACAGGGTAAGCCCAAAAAGAGCAATAGAAATGTCACCTTTTGAGCTGGTTTATGAGATAGGAGAAAGTTATCATTACCTTTGGAATTATCTGCAACTAAATTATAAAATGTTATTAAAGATCAATACTTTCAAAATTCTTTAGAGAAAAGAGTTATGTATTTAACTAAGATTAAGGAGGAGAGGAATGAACTAGTTGATCAGATTACTAATCATCAAGCCAGGGTTAAAAATATTTTTGATCAAAAAGTTAGACCTAGAAAGTTCATGGAAGGAGATGAAGTATTGCTATGAGATAGAAGGAGATTAATTAAAGGAGCACATGACAAATTTGATTCACTTTGGAAAGGGCCTTTCAAAATTCATCAGGAACTGGGTCTTAATTATTTTAAATTGGAATATCCAGATGGGGTTATTCTACCCCTATCTTATAATGGATAGGATCTTAAGTTGTATCGACTGTGAAACAGGTGTCCCCTATTTTGTACATAGCCTTTCCTTTGTTGTCACGTGTTGTGTTTTCCTTTCCCGATTTTGGTTTGTCTTACTTCTTTTCTTTCATCTCTATGTCTCAGTTTATGCGTAACTAGAGTTTCTAAGTTCTCTTCATTTTACCATAAAATGCAGTCCCCATTCAGAGCCAATGTTACCTTTTGAGTCACCCTTATTCAAATTTTCATGAATTTTCTATAAGCAAGTGTCAACTTATCATTTTCCCCTTATTGGTTATATCTTTGTTTATTAAGTTGACTCTTTATTTTTATTTTTAAAAATATCCACCCACCTATCATCTTTTGTGTGTGAAATTTCTAAAGAATTGAACCTTTGAACTTGAACCTCATAACGGAGTTCAAGAGTTCAATGGTTCAACAGGTTTAATGATTCAATATTTCTCAAAGTGAACTGTTTGTCCCTTTGTATATTTCAATTATATTTTTAAACCTTCTGGTTGAACTTGAACCTTTTCTCAAGGTTCAAGAGTTCAACAGTTCAATAGTTCCATACCCGATGCTTTGTGAGGAGTCATGTTCACTCAGTTCCCTTATATAAATTAATGTACCATTGAACCTCCCATTTGAACCTCATAGCAGAGTTCAATAGTTCAATGGTTCACTATTTCAAAGTTCAAAGTTTATTAAAAAGTCATGTGACTATTGGTTAGTTTGTATAGTTCATCTTGTATCTTTGAACCTTAAAGTTGAACCACATTTCCAAAAGTTCAATGGTTCAATGATTCAGTGACTATACTCTCATCTCGCCTCGAGGCTTTCTCTAAGTTAAAATTAGTGGGAGATTTAGAGGAGAATATATCCAAAACTCATTATAAAGTGGAAATTTTTAACTTTCACGAGGTTATAGATAATCATTACTCATCAAAATTGTACGTAAAAAAATGCTTGCCATTAATGCATATGTCAGAGTTTATGTCTTATCAAGCATTTTTAGCACACACTGTTTCAATTTAATTATTCAATCTGGTTAATGTCTGTATCAAGAGAGAACAAGCCAAATTTAGCAAATAAACATACTAGATGATGCAAAGGAGAACAACACAAGTGCTATAAGATTTTTGTTGCCCAAATTCATAGTGATTTGAGATACATTTAAGGTGAGTTCTACTCTTACTATAAGTTGTTTCCATTACTTGGTTGGAAAGAAAAATCCTTTTGAGTTTTTGGCATTATTTAATAAGTTCATTTTTTTTTCGTTATATCCTCCAATCTGTAGCCATGAAATTTGCATGTCTTGGTTACGAGCATGGTTCTGGTCTTATCTGTTCTCTTCCTAAAATTGGGGACACTTCTCTGGTTCAATGACTTAGAAGATTTTAAGGAGAGAGCTATAAATCTTGTGCCAAATCCTATGATGCAGAAGATAGTAGAAAGTGGTTTGGTCGAAGCTGTAACCTTTCCCATGGCTGTATAATTCCTTGAATTAGTTCTAAAATGCATGAATAGATATGAACGTCAAAATAGGTGCATCATAACTGTGGATGGTAATCTTTTGCTTCATATCAATAGACAAACCCTAATATCTGTAATGAGAATTCTACCTAAGGAACCATATTCTAACCTCAATATTACTTCTTCCTATAGTTATTTTTACTAAAGAAAGTAATTTACAAGAGCATGATCACAAGTAATTAGTTATTAAAATTCCAAAAAGGGGGTTCAAGACTGCCCAGACCATTAACAAGAAATCACATGATTTTATAAATAAAATATATTATGATGTTACTACACAGGCTAAAGGGCAATGCTTAGGCATATTATTGGGAATACTGGATGTACTTTTTCATACAGGTGATCCTCCAAGGAGAATAATATTTGGACTAGGCAGAAATTGTAGTTGAATGTTTACATCTGGGTCTAAGTAATTATTTGGGGAATAAAGATTTTTATATGTATTCATACCTTTTCTATTGCCTAGCATCTACAAGACAATGGGTAGGGCTACCTCGTGTGCCCTTAGCTGAAGACAACAAAATTTATGACTATTATTCACAATTACAGATGCATAATTGTTATGAGAATTAAAGGAGGGTTAATGATGTTTTTACTAGGAGAATGACCTATAAATTAGAAAACAACATCAATAAGAGGTTGTCTGATGAGGCTATACAGTTGAACAACATTTATGGTAGTTTCTTTATTCAATTTTCCAAGTTCACTTATATCAGAGTTGCGGGTTTTAACGGTGAACCTATGAGGTTACCCAGGTATGTTTTTGACCATTTTGTGTTGATAGAAGTCTACAGATAATTAACACATGTGAATAAAGAATTCCAAATGAAAAATAAATTTGGTATATCTTTTCCTATTGAACTTGGATGTTATTCATGCTAGTCAGTATCTGATGCTTTGAATTTATAATTATATCTTAAAAAGTTCAATTTTTAGTACTTCACTGCTAGATCCCAATTTGATAGCAAAGGTTTTGCCAGGGATAATTTAGATTTTGGAATAGGTTTTTCACATATTCCTTAATTAGAGGATTATTGGGAGGATTGTTTAGATGAATTTGTGGTCAAAAGAATACTGTGGTGTAGGTTCTCCCTAGGATTAATAATTACCCTTAATTTAAATATGGACATTTCTAGAATTTTTGATAGTGAAGAACAGGTGATTGATCCACAATTTGAATAGATAAAATAATCACCTATTTTAAAAATTGACTGGGATAAAAATGATTAAGATAGGATTGAGGTTAAGACCCTCCTAGTGATAAGGAGAACTGAGAAATGGTTGAGGGAACAAAAACTAGAGGGAGCTCAAAATAAAGTTTCCCAACAATGTACATCAATAGTTGAATCGCCATCCCCAACAAGCTCCTCTAACTAGCTTATTGCTATTTGTGATGTAGGTACTTCCAAGTCAAAAACTGGAAGAGATCATGTCATTAAAGAATCTAAGAAGGCCCTTAAAACTATTCTACCTCCTTGTGCCACTAGATCAAGGACTAAAAGTAAGAGAAAGATTCATATTTCTAAAAAAATAATTGTGAATTTAAATTTTGAAGAGGATTCAGGAGAAGCAATAGGTGATAAAAAATATGATTCACCAATGATGTAGGAGGTTGGTGCAAATCAATAGATAGAGATTGCTTCTGATTTTGCTGACCTAATGATTATTTCAAATATTCCTTCTGATCAATCAAATCCTACTAAAGAAGTATCAGACTCTACACCTAAATGGTTGGAAAGCTCAATCAATGATAAAAGGAAAATAGTACCATTTTATTTATCATTGGAAGACGTGGTGAGTAAATGTTTAAGAAAAACTCCTAAATATAAGAAATTAAAAACAATATCTAGGGTAGATGTCAACCCTAACACAAGGAGCTAGAGTGTAGAAATAGCCTAACCAAAAACTAATAAGGAAGTTCAAGATCCTACAGTTTAAGATTTTACAATTGAAAAAATAGATCTTAGGACTGCATCATGTGTCGTAGATGTGTATCACCTTGAAGCATCCACCAAAAGGATAGTCAGCCAAACTTGGAAAGATGAGAAAGATAAAATGAAGTTAAAACAGACCTTATGGTCAATGGTAGAGTACATCAATGCCATTCATAAATTAGATCCACAATCTATTGCCCAACTACCCCTATCTTTTGATCCAAAATCACTAGTCAATTAAAATATGCTGGACCAGATACACAGAAACAAAATGATTGCTAGGGTATTTGATGATTAGTTGGATGGCATCATCTAAAAAGGTATGGGATACATTCATAAACTGAATAATGTATATGATCTAACCATAATTACTATTGAAGACTTGAAGACACAAAATGCTCTGTGGATAAAAGATGAAGGTAAATGGATGAGTGTGATGAACCAAATTGATGAGGTATAAAAGTATGGGATAGCAAAGTTTTTATCAGAAAGAATTTGATAGGTTTAGATGAATATGTATTGTATGTAAGTAAGAAAAATATCAAATTGAGGAATTCAGTATCTTGACAAGGGTGAATTTAACTCACAAAAATGATCAAAGAAATTAATGAATTCACTCAATCATTAAGGCATGATCTATAGTGTATTGATGTAAAATATATAAAGGATGATGGAAAACCATAAAAATATATCGATATTGTGATTCAATCCTTCAGGGAAAATATTAGCATCATTAAAGAAAGTGACAACTTATTAACAAAAATTTGTCTTAGATTTCAAAGGTAGAGTCACTTCTTTATCACTGCGTCGACACACTCCTAAAGCACGTGGAGAAGATGGGGAAAATTTGAAGGGAAGAAAACATCTAAAAGGTAAGGGTAAAACACATCAGTATTCTAATCTCCTAAAAATCTAGGAGTTTGTTACAGTATTTTAGGAGTGGAAAGCTCAACGTGTCTTCTCTACTGAACACAACAAATTTGTAGATTCTAATCTGTCACTTCAGCCATGATCTTACTTACACAGTTTATTTATTCAATTTTTTAGTTAAATTATTTTCAAAAACTTTATCTTTAAATGGATTTGTAAAAACTAAATCCTGTATGGGTTAGAGTTACTTTAACTTTGGTTTGGTTTGAAAGATTAGATAATTAGGGTAACTATATATATGCTTTCGGTTGTTAAAAATGACATAGAGAATAGAAAATGAGGAGATAAGAAATTTCAGAGTGGAACTACTGATGTTTTTACAATATATATGATATTTATCTAAAATATTTTTTATCTGTGAATGAAAAGGAGAATCAATTACTGCATACTTAGATCTATGCATTTGAGTATTTGAAATTGGGTTTTTTGTGTGAAATCTTCTTTCATATGGTAATTACTTTTTCATTAGACAATTCATTGTATGTGTTTTATCATTTATTGGTTTAGTAATATATATATATATATATATATATACATATATATATATATATATGTATATATATATATATATGTATATATGTATATGTATATATATATATGTATATATATATATGTATATATATATATATATATATATGTATATATATATATATGTATATATATATATGTATATATATATATATATATGTATATATATATATATATATATGTATATATATATATATGTATATATATATATATGTATATATATATATATATGTATATATATATATATATGTATATATATATATATATGTTTATCTATTTGATTGTTATTGAAGATAAAATCTGTGTATTCTATTACTCATTGTTGTTATAGAAAAGGATATCACATTCATAGCATGATTATGTATGGATGCTAGTTAGCCTTTAAGCATTTTCTGGTTAAAAGTGTATCATGATGATTAGAATAATTTATTTTCATTGAAAATATTAAAAGAAGTTGTACCTTAATTTAGAGGGGAACTATTCTTGATGGTTCACGCATTTTTTGTTTAACTTATTTATTTTTGAAAGAAGGGTATTGAGTCAAAATTAAAAAAAATTAGATAAGGACAAATCTGCTAGCCAACAAAAATGAAATGTATTCCTATACTCAGTGTAAGTGATTTAATATAAGATATTATCTAAATGGATTGGTATAAATATAAGATCAACTCTTATTCATTTCTCAACTAATGGGAATGTAGAAAAGACTTAAAGAGACCAAGAAAACTTATAAAAACCATTCTATCAAGCATTTACATGATCATAAGCTTCCATTTCTTCTCTTATTTTTCATATCAGTCATAGGGAAAACACATATACAAATCTAAAATACTAAAAGAATAGCCCAAGAACTATATTTTCCAAATTACAATCTAGGTCATTGTTGTACTTTCTTATCACACATTGCATGATTTATACATAGGCCACATAGGGTGTAACTACATAAGTCTAAGGACCTCTTCATAGTATTGGATATGTAGGTAACACTCATTGATAGATGAGTATTTGGGGTAGGTCAACACTATGTTCCCACTAACCCATTTTTCTCATAGCTAATATGAAGAAGAATAACTAGGGCTTTTCTATTTGTCAAGGAATGACAGTCTAGACCCAACTTTGAATGCACCAAAGTGAAGGTGATATAGAACACATATGCATCTAAGTGGTCACATCCAGTTTTAGTAGGTATTCCATATTGGACATTTACATCTAATATAAACAATAGTGTTGATGTAACTATCCCAAGTTGATTACTTTAACTTTGGTTTGGTTTGAAAGATTAGATAATTAGGGTAACTATATATATGCTTTCGGTTGTTAAAAATGACATAGAGAATAGAAAATGAGGACATAAGAAATTTCAGAGTGGAACTACTGATGTTTTTACAATATATATGATATTTATCTAAAATATTTTTTATCTGTGAATGAAAAGGAGAATCAATTACTGCATACTTAGATCTATGCATTTGAGTATTTGAAATTGGGTTTTTTGTGTGAAATCTTCTTTCATATGGTAATTACTTTTTCATTAGACAATTCATTGTATGTGTTTTATCATTTATTGGTTTAGTAATATATATATATATATATATATATACATATATATATATATGTATATATATATATGTATATATATATATATGTATATATATATATATATATATATGTATATATATATATGTATATATATATATATGTATATATATATATATATGTATATATATATATATGTATATATATATATGTATGTATATATATATGTATGTATATATATATGTATGTATATATATGTATGTATATATATATATGTATATATATATATATATGTATATATATATATATATATGTATATATATATATGTATATATATATATATATATATATATATATATATGTATATATATATATATATGTATATATATATATATATATATATATATATGTTTATCTATTTGATTGTTATTGAAGATAAAATATGTGTATTCTATTACTCATTGTTGTTATAGAAAAGGATATCACATTCATAGCATGATTATGTATGGATGCTAGTTAGCCTTTAAGCATTTTCTGGTTAAAAGTGTATCATGATGATTAGAATAATTTATTTTCATTGAAAATATTAAAAGAAGTTGTACCTTAATTTAGAGGGGAACTATTCTTGATGGTTCACGCATTTGTTGTTTAACTTATTTATTTTTGAAAGAAGGGTATTGAGTCAAAATTAAAAAAAATTAGATAAGGACAAATCTGCTAGCCAACAAAAACGAAATGTATTCCTATACTCAGTGTAAGTGATTTAATATAAGATATTATCTAAATGGATTGGTATAAATATAAGATCAACTCTTATTCATTTCTCAACTAATGGGAATGTAGAAAAGACTTAAAGAGACCAAGAAAACTTATAAAAACCATTCTATCAAGCATTTACATGATCATAAGCTTCCATTTCTTCTCTTATTTTTCATATCAGTCATAGGGAAAACACATATACAAATCTAAAATACTAAAAGAATAGCCCAAGAACTATATTTTCCAAATTACAATCTAGGTCATTGTTGTACTTTCTTATCACACATTGCATGATTTATACATAGGCCACATAGGGTGTAACTACATAAGTCTAAGGACCTCTTCATAGTATTGGATATGTAGGTAACACTCATTGATAGATGAGTATTTGGGGTAGGTCAACACTATGTTCCCACTAACCCATTTTTCTCATAGCTAATATGAAGAAGAATAACTAGGGCTTTTCTATTTGTCAAGGAATGACAGTCTAGACCCAACTTTGAATGCACCAAAGTGAAGGTGATATAGAACACATATGCATCTAAGTGGTCACATCCAGTTTTAGTAGGTATTCCATATTGGACATTTACATCTAATATAAACAATAGTGTTGATGTAACTATCCCAAGTTGATAAAAGCATCCGTGGCTACATAGGTACAAGTTCTAGAATCAGGTGACTATTTTACAATCTAGTTCCAGTCCACTTTCTACCTATTCTAGATCTAGATCTATATTAGCATCAGTACCAAATAAATATCTTATTTTCATTGTAATATCTAGCATAGTTATACTTTCTATGTTTAGCATCTTAGTATAATGATTTTAGTATATGTTGATCTGAGTTTTGCAAATAATTGGCATGCTCTAGAGATAATCTACCATTCTTATGTCCTAGGATATATCTTCCTCCTTAAACCCTATATCTCCCATAATCTATATTTTAGGGTTAAATAATATTAAATAATAATGTAATAAAGTGAGTTATGAATAAACTCATGTAGATATCTTAGAAGAAATTAAAACTAACTATTGAGAGATACTAGGAAATAATATGAGAGATTTTAGGAAGGGGTTGAGAGATATAAGGGATTTATGATTAAATTTGAATCCTTATATTAAGGAGATCATTCTCCTATACATTTTGATCTCTCATGGTGAATAAATTTCCCATGATGAATTAGAAAAGAAGAAGATTATTGATTTTTTTGTAAGGTTTATTGTGTGTTTAGTTTGTAAAATATGAACTAAATTAATATGGTATGCACTTCTAAACCATTGACACAATACAATAAGGGTGTACAAATGAAGCAATAAGTTTTGTGCGTGGTCTGCACTATAAAGTTTTTTTTTGTGTTGACAAAAAGACTAATGAATGTGGAAGACACATAGATGATTAGAGGGGCCTCATAAGAAAGCTGATTTGATACCAAATGTAGGAAATATCTAACACTAAAGTAGATCAAATGCTAATAAGTGTTCAATTAATCAAAGAATATTCAATAATGAAAGTTACAAATAAATAGGTCTTTTCAACCCCTATAAAATTGGAGACCTATTTTATCTCTACAAAACACTAATACTAATCTAGGTTGGTTATTTCAACAACTTTTATTCTCTCCTCTATAATCTCTACAAATATCCTATTATAACGTGATTTTTACTCACATAACAATCACTTCCACCCAATATATTACTCTCCACATATTATTATATTACACAGGCATAAATATATCAATGTGGGGAAATAATTCCTATCAAAGATTCGGGCCATATTGAGCCCCTTTCAAACCTAATTTTGACTAAAATATGTGATAAATCCATTCCATTCATAGAATCATAGTAGCTAGGGGTTAGAATTACAACATTTACATTTTTTAATGCATACATGTTGCTTTGAATAGTAATAAAATGTAGGTCCTAACTTTATTAGTTTTTCATACTGAGAAGTTTGTGCGTATAATGTTGCTTTGTGTCATTTTTCGCCCTACATAGTGCTACAAGTTTTTTAAAATAATTTCATAGCTATCTCCACCAAAAAAATAAATTAAATTTGTCTAATCATGGGTGATGAATTTCATTCTAAATCCATGGAAAAGTTAAAACACAAAATGCCAAAGTAATTACAAGTGTTGAGAGAGAAACAAAGGGGGAAAAATGTAAAGACTTTGTGCAATGCAGGGCATGTCTACTATCCCCAATGAACCAAATGTCATAGGTAATGATGAAATGAATATTATGATGAATGTTTACCTAAAATTTCAAGTGTTAATTTTGATGTCGTACCAAATTATATTTCAATTACACATTATAGTTATGCATTTTTAAATTTTAGTGATGATGATAATGTGCATCATGATTTACCCCCTTACAATGAATACAATTATGTGGAAACACTGAATGGTGAAAGTAAAAATTAATAAAATTACATGTAAACACTAAATAGTGAAAGTAATAATAAATTAAACTACATGAGAACACTAAATAAATAAAATATAAATGAAGATAACAATATGGAAACACCAATATGTTTTATGCTAATTTAGATTAATGTAATAAAAGTAATCTAATTAGGATATAACTTTGAAATGAAATTTAGATTAACAAATATGATGTTTAAATATGTAATCTAAATGTAAATGATTGAGAATTGATTATTTTGATTCAAAAAGGGTGTATGCTAAATATGGAAAATATTAAATAGATCAAGATATTTAGATTTTCTAGTTGAATGTCTTGTTGTGTCTATTTTTTGCATGTAAAAATTAGGGATAAGTATGGTTGTGATTGGATCAGTTCAAGAACTGATCTAATTCATACATTAGGTTGGTTCCATATGATTGGATCACTATCTTAGGTTGATACTAAAATTTTATTCTAAATTCACTTGTATAGAAGAATGACATAGTGACTATACTTTGTGTTTGTGATTTATAACCCTAATGATGCCCATAGATTTAGAAATTAACTTTATTTTCTCTGAAACCTTAGATGTGCTTATGAGGGATAGAAATCTACAAAAATGGGATAAAGTGTTATAAACCAAGTCAAACCAGATCACCTCCAACCAATGATTGACTTCTACCTACACATCCACTCTAAGGAGGGAAATTAAGCCACACATAATTCTCCCACCTAGTGTGATTATAAAATTGTGTTTCTTAATTATATGTATGCAACTAATTATTGGCTTTGGTATTTTATATTGCTTGATTTGATTTTATTTTGAGTGTTTCATACTTGGTTAATGATTGCTGCCAGTGAATAGTATGCAAATTGGGAAGGGTTGGGCAGATTTGCTCAATGTGCAGTAGTGTATAGATGTGCAATAGATGAGTTCCATGTCTCTTTGAAATCAGACCTTTTTTTTTAATTTAAAGATCCTTTTGAAAAATTCTTCATGTGAATTACATGTTAGGTTAAAGGGATGACCCTAAATATTGGTTTAATTTTATAAAATAACTATTATTGGGAGCAGGGCAGTTCTAACCAATGCAAGTTATTACTATCTGAAGGTAATGATTATAATTGGTGGAACTAAACTATGTACAAGTCGACTACTCTAAAGGTATAGATATGTTTGTGCAAGATACTTAATAAGCTTAAATTAGCTAATGGGGTTCCCATAGGGGTTTGACAAAAGAATAGAAGGGTTAACTAATAAATAACATGTGTGAGAGGATGGTGAATTTGAACCTTGTTTGGGTGATCAATTCATGCATGGTAAATGTGTGTCAAGGTTTCTATTTTTAAGTACCAAATAAATTATTTTATACAGTTAACAATATGGAAACATAATCAATAAATTTTACCATTAAGAACACCTCTTAATATTTTACATAGAATACCTATGTACTTAATTTAAGTTGATGCAAATATTTTGAAACCAATGTCTAATAAAATGTATGACTACCATTCACTAAGAAAGGATGAAGCAATTTGAAATAATTACTTTGAAAATTCAAAAGATACTCAAAGATGTCAATTATTAGTTTCACTGATGAAATTGCTTAAGATAGACCTAAAATGAAGATCCTATGACTAAAATATATAATATTAATGGTCAAAGCAAATTAATTATTGAAAATATATATCATAAACAACATACTGTAGGTATGAATAAAAACATTAAAGATAGTAACACTACCTGACACATCATTTCAACTTGTATAGTAAGTGGTCAAACATGGAAAAAATGCATAATTAGAAAAATAATCATAACACTGAACATAAATATAAAAACACTAATGAAAGCATTTGGGAGATGTAAAAGACTTGATGATGCCAAAAATAATGACTTTTGGATGGTTTCTAGAATAATTCCATAGAAATACAAAGTTATAGCTGATGTTCTCAAAAATTTACTTGCACAATTCTGAAAAGACATCTCAAGGGTTTCACCTAATATAAAGGATGTAATGAAAATAAGAGTTGGTTCTTCTAATAGTGAATTGCATCTGAAATATTTCATAGATATGACTCAAACACAATTTTAATTTATATTTTTATATAAATATCCACAAATTTATCTTAGTCAAAGATATTTTGAGATGGCCAAACCCTTGTCTATCAAAATAAATTACATACACACCACTTGTTGTAGGAAAAATATTGAATTTTCAATGCATTATGATGTTTTTCATCACGTAAGTTGTATTTTGCATATTAAAAATATTTTACAAGAGTGTGGAATAGAAGTCACATCAAAATAAAAAAGGAAATTTATTCTAACCATTTTTTATCAAAGACCAAATGGACAATTTTTTTATAACAAAACGTGTTTGGATGGGACTTGCAACATTTGTGGTGGATTGTCAAAACTAAAAAACTATATCCATAATGAGAGTACAATGGGAATTATATAATAATTAGTTTGTTTTATCAAATAAAAATATGTGACATATCAATTAAAATATGACAAAGAATCTAAAAGATGTTAGCTTGTTACATAACAAATACCTATTTTAGAATTTATGGGAAAACCTAGGGAGGAAATTATTTATGAGTATGTGAGGCACACACACAAAAATTGATGGATGGATGAAAAATTTAAGTTAAGAAATGACATATTCCCACTTGGTTCTATTTTTTTAATGGTTGACTTTGATAAAAATCACACATTGCAGTCACAAATGGAGGTTTATCCATTACAATACAACTCAATACATGTTGCCATTTTGTGCATATAACATTTATACATGCACCTGATAGTACAAAGCATGATAAAAAAATATTAAGGGATTACTTTTTCCATGTTAGTAATGATTGATCACAATCTATAGAGTATGTACAAGGATGTTTTGAGATGTATGGAAATTTTATGGAAATGAATTTACATTCAATCAACATTATATTTGGTCAAAAAATTTCACATTACAATTTAATAATACACAAATGTTCTATTGGTTGAGCAAGACATATGTAACCACTGACATACAACATATTAGATTCTTATTGAGGTTTACCATGGAAAAGAAAGCATGAATGGTGTAGGAACATGTCTGAAAACAACACTTGTAAGAGAGTAGTTAGATTTTAAATATGACACTAATTTGAATAAGGAAAAAAACCTTGTTTAATTTTGTAATAAGAAAATGGCCCATGGTGCTAAAGAAAAATCTAGCATTCGTAGATATTTATTGTTAATGGATGAAGAACAATTGCTAAGTTATGAGCCTATTATTATTGTAATAAGATCAAGTGAGTTCTGCTCATTCCATAACATAAATGCAAATTCTTAGATAGTTCATAAGAGTTACATGGCATGTTTTTGTTCTACATGCATAGACTTTGTTTGGAATGAGTGTGAATCACAAAAGTGTGTGGATGAATGGAGTTTTATATTTCTAAGTTCAATTAACACATACCAAGTTCTACTAGAATTACAACTTATAAATATGACATCATCACATGACCATGTATTTGATCTAGTGCAACTAGGTACGAGATGAACTTTTATATTTAAAGTATGAAATTTTTAATCATTATATACTAAATTCTCATTATATGTCAACATAATTATTTAAAAAAAAATTTATTTTGTGATGTAGGGCATGTTTATGCAGTTATTGTGGATGAAGATAACGATTAGGGAACATATCACTACTTGTGTTGATGTGTTTTGAAAAAAATAAATTAACTTCCCCTATCACATATAGAGAAAACATTAAGTATCCCACTAGGTCTATTGTAGTTAAAGGGAACGCAGATTCGACCATATCCTATTGAAAATTCAGATGTATCGTTGTTTAAAGAATATGAAATGCATAAAAGGATACTCCACTATTCAATTTTTGTTCTTACAATAAATTTTATATTGGTTGAGAAAGATACATGTGACCTCTGGTATAAAACATATTAGAGTTTCATTGAGGGTTATCATGGAAAAGGAAGCATAATGGTGTAGGAGCATGTGTGAAAATAAAACTTCCAAGATAGTTGGATTTTGAATATGGCACTAATTTGACTAATGAAAAAAACATTGTTGAATGTTGTAACAAAAAAATGGTCCATGGTGCTCAAGAAAAATCTAATGTTCATAAATATTTATAGTTGATGGATGAATAACAATTGGTAAGGTATAAGGATTTTATGACTATAATGGGATCAAGTGAGTTTCACTGATTCCATAACACAAATACAAATTCTTAGATAGTTTATATGAGGTACATGGCATGTTTTTATTATACATGCATGGAATTTGTTTGGAACGAGTGTTAGTCACAAGAGTGTGTGGATGTTTTTATATCTTTAAGTCCAATGGACACATATCAAGTTTTACCAACATTACAACTTAAAAATATGACATCATAACATGACTATGTATTTGATCTAGTGCAACTAGGTAAGAGATGTATTTTTATATTTGTATTAAATTATTAATCATTATGTACTAAATTCTCATTTTATATTGACATAATTATTAAAAAATTGTTATATTTTGTGATGTAAGGAATGTTTATGTAGTTATTGTAGATGAAGATAATGAATAAGGAGCATACAACTACTTGTGCCGATGTGTTGAGAAAAAATAAATTAACTTCCCGTATCACATATGGGGAAAACATTAACTATCCCATTAGGTTTGTGGTTGTTAAAGGAAACTTATTTTCGACCATATCCTATCGAAAATCTAGATGTATGATTGTTTGAAGAATATGAAATACATAAAAAAAAATACTCCACTATTCAAATTTGGTTCTTGCAACAAATGTTAGAGTGCTAAAATATCAATGAAGTTTGTTAAACATGAATCTAGTTCATGATTTTGACCATGAATAAATTCTTATTACTATCAAGAGTAAAGTAAATCGTAGTGGTTTGTTGGATTGAATTTCTAGGTATGCTAATTTCTCAAATCTAAATATGTTTAATTTTATAAAAAATTTATTGATTTTTTAAATAGTACATATAAATTTCAATTTAATTACTTTTTAAAAAATGCTTGTATGTTACTAGTGTTAAATAGACTTTTACCTTCACATGGTTGGCACCATTAATAGAGAATTCCATATTCTTGAAGCTAAGAGAAGTTTAAGAAAATCTTTAAAAAAAATTGGTGTCATTAGTATAGAAATTCCATATTCTCTTGAGGTCAAAATAGGTACTCTATCTCATAAATAGGCATCCTTTGAGGCCAAGAATGTGGTATTAGTATTTATTTTCCACCCCTCGATATGGTGGAAATGATATTTTTTTAGCCAAGAAGCCTTGGAGGTGGGGATATCCAATTGTAACTTGAATGATGATAACATGTGTTACATGTCACAACACGTATCTAGGTGGATTCATAGGTCTTGGTCTTAGGCACACATGTAATTTTACTATCTGGATGTGTTGGAAGTGATGAATTTTCAAGGGGAAGTCTTGAAAGAAAAAATGTCCATTAGAGGCAACAAACTTATCTCTTGATTGCATAAAAATAATATTTTAGAACTAATTATTATATCATATGCCACAAATTTGTCTCATATTTTATATATATCAAATTTATGTTGTAAATAAAGGTGTTTTGACATGCATATGATGGTTCTTTCAGTAAGTATAAATGACTTATGGTTTTCATTTTATGTATGTTTTAAGTTTGCCTTAAAAAATACATTTTTTTTGTATATGGAAAGCCATTTTTGAGGTTTGAATAGGAACTCTATCTCTTAACCAAGCATACTCTAAGGCCAAAAGAGTGGTCCTAGGTGTTATGAAACACCCCCAATGTGGTGACAATGATATTTTTCATCCACAAAGCACTGAATATGGACATATCCAAATGTTGATTGAATATTAAAAACATTTATTATGAATGTTTTTGCATACCAGAATAGTTATAACATATATCTATATGGATTCAAACGTTGTGATTATGGACACATATGTAATTTTCCTATCTCACCATGTTAGAAGTAATGGATTTTGAAGTGGAGGTCCAAAAAGTAGAAATGTCAATTGAAGGTAATGAATTTGTCTCTTGACTATGTAAAGATAGAATTTTAAGACATATCACTATAACATCTACCACAAATTTGTCTATTATTTTTTATTGATGTGATCTGGGGGTATAAGTATAGGTATTTGATATATAGATGATGATTCTTTTCATTTATGTAAATGAATTATGTTTTTCATTTTATGCATGGATGAAGTTTGTCTAGAAACTAAAATTATTTCATATAGGGAGATAGTTCTTCTGGTTTGTGTATATGACTTACAATTTGCATTTTATGCATGTTTAAAGTTTGCCTAAAAAATTGTACTTTTTTGTATAGGGAATGAAGTTCTTGAGGTTTCAATAAGTACTCCATATTCCAATAAAATGTAATCCAAGGCCAAGAATATGGCCCAATGTGTTATTGTCACCCTTGACATGGTGGTGTTGTTAGTTTTCAGTGACAAAACACCAAAGGTGGAGATCTCCAACTATGGATTGAATATTGATAACATTTATTGTCTATATTTTTCCATGCTAAATCAATTAAAAAAATGTGTATTTGGGTGGATTATAAGGTCATAGTCCTAGAAACATATGTGATTTTCCTATCACAATGTGTTTAAAGTGATGGATTTGCAAGCGAAGGCCCCATAAGTAGAAATGTTTATTGGAGGCAATGAATTTATCTCTTGATTATATAAAAAGAACATTTAAAAATTGATCACTATATTATCTACCACATATGCACCTCTTATTTTCAATTGACATGCTTTGGTGTGTAATTAGAAGGATTTGAAATGTCCATGATGGTTTTTTTGATTTGTGTAAACAACTTATGATTTTTGTTTTACACTTGTCTGAATTTCACCTAAAAAATACATTTTTTTATAGGGAAGGATATTATTGAGGTAAAAAAGATACTTTATCTCCTAATTGGGCATAATTTGACATCAAGAATGTGGTATTAAGCAATATTTTACACCTTTCATGTGGTGGTGATGTCGGTTTTTAGCCATGAAGCACTGAAGGTGGATATATCTAACTATGACTTGAATGTTGACAATATTTGTTACCAATGTTTTTGCATGTTAGAGAAATTGTATTAACATGTATCTAGGTGGATTTAGAGGTCATGGTCATAGGAACACGTGTAATTTTACCATCCCAACGTGCTTGAATATTTTCATGTGGGGGTCCCAAAAGTTTAAATGTCTATTGGAGGTAACAAACTTGTCTCTTGATTGTGTAAAAGTTACATTTCAAGACTAATCCCTATATTGTCTACCATGGATTTATATTTTATGTTTGATGGACATGTTATGGGGTGGAAGTATTGGGATCAAAATTTGCATGATGGTTCTTTTAGTTCATGTAAAATACTTATGGTTTTATTTTCATGCTTATTTGAAGTTTGCCTAAAAATTACAAATTTTCATATAGGGAAGGACATTTTAAAGGCCAAAACAGGTACTTCATCTCCTAATGGGGCATACTCTGAGGCCAATAATGTGTTCCTATTCATTATTCCCCATCACTGATGTGGTGGAAATTCTAATTTTTATCCACAAGTGCCTAGAGGTGGATTTATCTAACAACAGTGTGGTAATGAATTGTTTCATTTGACTAAAGATGGAAATAACAACTACTACAAAATGGTTATCTACCACTAAAAAAATGAAATTTGTGAGAAAACCTCATCCATAGGCATATAATAGAATGCACTAATATTATTCACTCCATGGTGCATCCAGCCAATTTTCATGCCTCTCTATCAATTAAAAGACATTATGTTAATATTATATCTATGAATAGAGTTTCAAAAAAATAAGGAAATTAAAATAATGATAATATGTATAAAATAATTACAAAATGCTCAAATGTTTCAATATATATATATATATATATATATATATATATATATATATATATATATATATATACAAAAACATAATAGAATGCCAAGTCAATGCCATATAGGCACCCATTGCCATACAAACTTACAACAAAATATCATATAACTGAATACACTCAAATTTATTCATATAAACACCAGTATTATGTCTTTTGTAACTTTCATATTTATAAAATCCTAATGTTGAATCAAGATCCCATTACCACATGTTTTTATATTCCTATGTATTTTTATATCATTATTTCACACTGATTTCACTATATTTGTTGAAGTTTTAGTCTTTTATGTCATTCCTCATCTTAGTCACATGGATCCCTAGTATGATTTTTCTTCCATTTTTTTGTTTCCTTATTTTAGAATGGGAGTTCCCTATTTATAGTATAAATTTGATCTATTGTCCAAAAGGACTATCCATGTCCAACATACATTTCATAACCTTTTACGAGGATTATGTCTTTAGGGTCTCTTTTTATGACCATTTTAACTTTCTTTGAGATGATTGGTGCATCAATGGGTTTTCAAATTTAAAATTAGGACTCTTCTATTTAAATGAGTTTATAATGCATTTTAAATCTAACACTCATTAATTTGACACTAACATAATAAAGATAAATCATACTACAACAATCTCAACACCTGCATTTATCTTAAGTTTACACATATAACATCTAGATTGCATGCTTAGGCTAAAAAGATGGCCTAGGTGAAGAGATTTAGATTCAATATACATATGATCTAGTCACACACCCACATTAGAGGGAGAGATACACTGGCTTGAGGTCCTTATTTTTGGGTCTATGTAAGTAGCACTCAATTTATAGGGTTTCCAAGGCCAACTCAAGCATTCCTACTTCCCCATTTTTTTCACTTGGGTTTTGAGAAGCGAAGATGAAAATACATGTTGGATTATGTGATATCAGATCTATGATAATATAAAATATATCTTCAATAATATCATCATAGTTTTCCAGTTTATAGTTTTGTTTCAGGAATAACCTAGAGAATAACACCCTAATAGAACAAGGTAGCATAGTGCCCTTGTCTAGATCCATTGGATGTGTCCAAAATAATCATGATATTCATATAGGTAGACAAAATAATATCTTAGCCAATCCTAGAGTCATACCCAGTCCTCCACAACTCTGCATCATTTCAAAATTCATAAGTTGCTCATTTTTCCTCTACACTTTTTGTAAAAAACCCTAGTTTCTCAAATTTTTTAGCAAGTAAAATCATTCTTGAATGTTTATTTACTTTAATCAATAGCTTTATTTTATTATATTAAAATTCCATTAATTATAAATTTGATAAAACATATTGGTGAACTTATTTTATTTATCAAACATAGCCAAACCCTAGCTTTGTCTTTAGGGTTTTTGTTGACCAAATTTAACCCCAGTCAAATTTGGGTCAACCCATACTATTTTTAACTTTTAAAGAAAGTTTCATGTCCTATAATGTCATATATTACCCTATGTGTCTCACTTGCCCTTTCCCTAGTCCTTGCTGAAACCCATCCTCCTTGTACTGGCTCAGTCAACCAAAGTCAACATTGGTCAAATATAGTCAAACTTGTTCAAAGTGCCAAATCATATTTAAAATAGCCTAACATTGTCTTTAAATTATTTCAAGGTGTCTTCAAGTCACAAATTGGCCATTTGCTAGGTTTCATGTGGTAAAAAGATCATTTGGCCACTTTCTAGCTAATTAATTAACTTGTACAGATGGTGGGAGTTATAAAATATGTCATCAAGGAGGATATCAATGTGGATAAGGTCAAATCATGTCAGAATAAGTTAGGTGATAGTTAGAAGTCTATTATGATCAATAAATGGTAGTTTTTCCTTAAAAATATGAGCTTTTGAACACTTGTATGAACTTCTCAAGTCCACCATCAGTTGAAAATGTGGTGGAGTGACTCTTCACCTCCCCATAGGTCATTTAAACATTTGGATTACAAGGAAAATGAAAGAAAGTTCATCTTGAACTTGTTTTCCTCTATTTTCACTTGGCAAGCAAAGAAAGGCCAGATTCAATCACTTGCTATAGGCTGTATAGGTGGAATTGGGAAGAGTAATTATGGGGGTGGATATTAATCTAAATTAAATTCACTTTTGTAGTAATAAGTTAAAATTTGGTGCCTCCTTTATGAATAATTAGTTTGACTCCACGGAACGTTTTATGAAATTGCATTCAAGAGGGGTATAAGTTTTCATTTGTTTCTTGTTTTTAGGAATACATGGAGCTATGTGGGTTTGATGAAGTATTTTCAAGTGGGAATATTCCCTATTTAATGGTGTTTCCATCATCCAACACTTCTCTCTTAATGCCCTTGAAGGAGATTTCAAAATTGTGCCTGTTTTCCAAGTTTGCAGTCATGGGTGTGGAACTTGTGTTTTTGCAATGTGAAAGGAGCTCCATGGGATGTTTATTGGGATTATACTCATGTTTACAAGGTTATTTCATTTAATTCAATTGTGAGATATTATATTAACCACCCTTTGAAAGAAAATTGTTTAATTTTCCTTGTTCACTGCCTTGTTGGCAGAGTGTGCTCACAGTCAGCTTCTACAGGAACTCAAAGAGGTTTGTACAGAGGTGTTTATGGTGAATATATGATGGTATTAATGTTTGAAGATATATCATATAAAAATAGTCATGTATTTCATGTCATGGATGTTATAATGCTATTCCAAGTGGACTTTTCCTTCAAAACAATGATTGACTGTATTGGGTTCACAGTTCCTAAAAGTTGTAAATAGAGATCCTAGATCTTTTTTGGGATATAATATGTCATGACTAAAGGTGTTTAAAATGTCATTGATTGTTTTACCTTGTATCCATGTCCACATATAAAGGCTATGCCAATTTTGAGGGCTAAAAGGTAAGAGGAGGATGGAGTTTGAGCACCTTGAAAATGGCCAAAAACCACATAATTGTGACATTTGATATCTACAAGGTTTTGAAATATTGAGAAACTTTTGATTTAAAGACTGATTTTAGTTCATGTACCTAGGTTTAAATGACTCAAATAGCTCAAATTTACATACCTATCATAAACAATCATCAAGAGGGGAAAGTGCATGATCCTATTTCCTTTTTCATACCCTTTGTCCGTACACAGGGTTGGGAGAGGCCATCTACAATAGGGTTATATACCAATGGTGTGGAGAGTTAATTTTGGCCTTAATTTGAAATTTAAAGGAGAATATGAGGTTAGTTGACCCCAATGACCTTTATGGGAGGTCAAAACACCTCAATCAAACTTTAAATGACCTATAACACCTATAGGCAGGCCCTAAATGCATGAACACAGTCTATAGGGTACTCAGGTAGTAAGGTCAAAGTGGTTTCTATTTTAATATAAGGGAATGTGTGGGTGAAATTTGGCCAATAAAAATGAGAGGTCACCTCAAGGAACTCATTGGAAACCTAATGCACCATCTACAATGCCTAATCTTGCCAAGGACACACCTAGCGAGGGCAAAATAAGGTCTCAATCATGTCAAGGTAGGGGTATCCTCCTTGGGGACATAATCATGAATTAATGTTAGTTTTAAGCCTTACATAGTAAAAACAAGGAAATGGGGGGTATTATGACCTATGATACATGGAAATGAGGTCCATAAGCATAAACTAAGTCTCAAATGACCCCACATGACAACCTATATGCTTATACAGATTGAGATAGGTAGTGAGCTAAAAATAGGTCTTTCTCATGCCAAATGAGATGGGGTTGATGGATTATGTATTGGAGAAGGTGAAGGGTAATATAAAATACCCCCAACATGATTTAAAACACTTTCTAAGCCTGATTTTGTGGTGAGCAACATCTAAATACAGTCAAAGTAACTTTGTCTCAGTGAAAGCATGAGACCTAATCTAGGTTTCCAAGGGGATAAGAAGGGTTTAGAGGGGAAAATAGATATAACATGGTTTAAATACACCATGGGATGAATTAATTACCCTTATATGTCATTGAAAATCAAAATATAACTTTCATTTCCTACAAGCACAACCTCTACCCTGCCTACCTTCATTAGGCTACTTTGTTCAAAGTCTGCCTTGGAAATGTCAATAGTTTGATGATCTAAAATTAGAGTTGAGTGATAAATTTTCGTACATATAATACTTTGTAACTATAATAAACTCTTAGATGATAAATTTTCTAATTACAATAGGGAAAACCCTCTTTGTTCTATGTCAGAGTAGGGGCAATTTTCCTATACATGGAGATGACAACTTTGAGGAAAATGATGAAATTGGTGACCATAAGTTCAAGTAAGCTCAAATGATGGTTTTATAATTTGAATAAAATATAAAATAAAACATAAAACCTTTATATAAGGTCTGAGGGTAAGCAGGATGCTCCACATAAGGAGGTTTACAGTCATCAGGGTAAGGAAAGGAAAAGGTATGATTCCAAATGAGGGGTCATTTTGAGCTCCAGCCTTAGGAAAGAATATAAATGTCTTAGATAAAAATAATGGGGTTTAAAATTATGTTTTTAAGATATGAGGTTGCATGTTAAGTTTAAACAATGGTCTTTTGGATCCAAAATGCAGGTAGGCACATTGGCAAGGCATAAACCTAATGCCAAATAGGGGTCAAGTTTCATCGTTAGCTCTTAAAGAGATATTAAAATTATTGATTCATGTTCATGGGACATATTAAGAGGTTTTAAACCATTTTTTTCATGAAAATCCATCAAAAATCCATTTCTTTGCTTGAAATCTCTCAAACCCACACATAATGCACAAATTGACTCTAGATGCTAAGTTGGAATGATCATATCTTTCATGAGATTATGCATGGGACCTAGAGATGTTTGGGGAAGATGAAGAAGGTACCTAAAGATCCATTAGTGGCATTTTTAAGAATATATAATGTGCATTCTTTATGAACAATCCCTTAAGGGCTAATGCACTCCAAACCCTCCAAGAAGCTTGATTTGAACCCGATGAGAGAGAAAGGCCAAAAAAGAACTAAAATGGATGTCTAAAGCTTTGAAATCATCAAGATGAACTTGATAACTCTCCTCAGATCCACCTCATGCCACTGGTTTGTACCTGCAAGTATAAGGTTATATGGAATAGGCCAAGAAATAGCATTAAATATTATAACAAGGGTCTGTACAAATGATCAAGAGTTGAAATTCAACATGAGGAATACTGAGGAGATGAAAAAGGTGAATCATAGGCTAATTTCTAATTTCAAATGTGTGGGAGCATAAAATGAGCATTTCTTGTCTTTTAGGCTAAAGGGGCCTAATTAGGCCTAATTGGGAAGACTAATGGATCAACAAACACACTTTCCTTGGGTATTGAACCATGAAAATTGGCATAGAGAACAATGGAGAAAAAGGGTACTCAAAAATTATCTCACTCAATCTTGAGGGTTCGTACATTCTCGTACACAAGGAGACTTGTGTAAAAATAGGGCTACAAGAAGACAAGGCCTAGTGAAGGTTCTATAGGAAAAAGGGGGTCTTGGTGAGAGCTTGATGATTTAAAATGGTTTTTTTTAAAAATAAAATATGATTATAATAGGATTTTTATGAATAAAAATTGCACCAATTGAGCTAAATACAAATTTTGGCTCTTTTGGCCAAATTAGGCCTAGCGAGACAAATAGGCCTTGTGACACCTAAGAGAGGAATTGATGATTGCAGGTGATGTAACTAATTGATATGATTTAATATGATCTCCAAGTGTCTTTTGGATGTAAATGAAACTATCTAAGAAATATCATGATGAAATTCTTGCCTTTTGCCACTTGTCAAGAAGAAGTTTCAAAATGTAAAGATGCTTGTGAAGAGTTTCAACGCCACATCAAGGAAAGTGATAAGTTTGGGATGGACACATGTACACATCAGTTACTTGATATCTCCTACACATAATTTCCATGCAAAACTTGTCCCTAACCTAATTTTAAATTCTCTTTAAAGCCCATCATGAAGGTAGTTTCATAAGAGAGAATGATTGAGAAGATTGCTACGCCACACTTGGAGAAGAGGATAATTTGGGATATAATGATGTAAAAATTAGTTTCATGACTCTTATTACACATAATTAACATGTATTATAACTAATTTACACCTTTGGACACTTGTCCTTGTGCCTCTTCAACTTCTCTTCTCTCTCTCTTCTTCTAAATTCCATAAATGTGAACCATCATAACTATTGTAAAATAGACCATAACTAGTATGGTGAGGCCCTACTAGTATGACATTGAATTTTGTCTTTAAAAATTTAATACAAGTCTGATTTTGAGTTAAGAACATTTTGTCTAAGTGTGTGAGTAATGTGTAATGGAGCTAAGTGATGATGTCATCCTTACTCCTCTTTATCCTTCATGTTTAATCAAGAGTTCTGATTTTAACAGGTCACGTGAAGTGTATGAATGTACTAGGATCTTCTTCAAGTATGAAATTTTCTCTATGGTGTGAAATATACCCTTAGATTAGTTATCTTACTGATTATCCTATGTATGCCTACCTTCACATTGAAACACTATGTTAGAATCCTTCAATGCCTATAATTGGTCTTGGAAAGCTTTGTTGCTTAGTAGGAGTGTGATAGTCTGTGGGATATGTATTGGTGTATCACCTCTTTAGTGTATTTTATTTTTCATGCAAACTCCTAACCCTTTTCCCATAAACAAGAATTACATTAGGTGATAAGCACTTAAAGATGAATATAGGGAGCTAGCCCTCATAATCTAGAGATTCATTCCTCTTATAAGTTCACCCACAACTTGAGAGATGATTCCATGTTGCATCAAATTTTAGCAACCTCATATAGTATCCTAGGGTTTAAAATTTGAAGACAACAATTTTGGCACACCCAGTGGGATAGCTAGTCCTAATTGATTCCATGTCAAGGTGAATGTTGGTGTTGATAGGCCCAAGGTTGCAGAAGTGTTTGTAATCCAGCATTTGGTGACTCTAAAAGGTGAGAATCTCTAGTTGTAGATCAACTTTTCCACATTATATATCATGGTCAGGAGGAAGAATAAGAGATGGCTAGGCAACATGCTTTCCTTTCCTTCAACACCCAAAATCCAATTAATCTTCTTGCATATGACCCTATTCCTCATAATGCTACCAAAAGTCTTCCTAGATTCAATGGAGAAGATCCTATTACCCCATCTGAGCACATTAGGGACATCTCAAAAATTTTCAACTTCCAAAATATCACTCAATTCAACATAGCCATTAGACTACTTGAGATATCTCTGAAGGGTAAAGCACTTGATTGGTATAGGACATTAGAAGGTGGTTGAATTGGGATGGATTTGGAGAGTTGTTGGTAAATAGGTTTGAGAATACGAGTGATAAAATTTCACTAATCCTTTATCTAAATGTGATAAGGAGAGGTCCTAATGAATCCATGGGAGATTTCAATGAAAGATTTCAAAGAACATGGCATAGGTTGCCACCTATCATGAGACCCCCTCCAAGATTTGTGTTCCACAGTTATTTTAAGGCCATTGGTACTGATGTGGTAGGAATATTGCAATAAATGGGAAAATTAAATCTACCTAATGCTTATGAGATAGCTATTGATGTTGAAAATTGTTTGATACTAGCTGGGAAATTATCCTTAAGAGTTGCCATGCCTTTTTATCTCATAGTTCATTTGAAACCCCAAGTGTAGATAAAGTTCCCAATGCCAATGTCCAGTATATAATCACTCCCAATAAGGTGGATAATTCTATAGACAAAGATGAAATGATTAGGGCATTACAAGCTCAACTCAAACAAGCTTAATTGCAAGTAAGTACTCAACCCAATCCCTAATACAATCACCAAGGTCATCAAGTTTTCAATAGGCAACCTAATATCTATAATCCTAATTCCATTCCATCCACAAAGGTTATTGTTCCAGTCCATACCAACTTGGTTCAAGGAGAGGACATTTGGATCATTGGGGACAATCTTAAGGTCAATTTAGGTATGATGGTGGAGAAAGTTGTCAAGCCTTGGTGGCACAAGAAAAAGCTACTCCTTGCTTCACATCATTAGAGCAAAATCTCTTGCAAAGGGATACTCATGGAGAAGGTAGCAACCAAGGTACCATTTTTGTGAACTTTCAAAGGGAAGGAAACCATGTGAACAAGGTTGTCAAAGCACTTAAAGGATTTTCATTTAGTACCTCTTCTCTATTGCCTTCATAAATTGAGAATCAACTAATTGTTCCTAAGACTCAATAAGAGTTGGGGGAGGATGCTATCATAGATGAGTTCCTTGAACACACTGAAGAAGGAGATGATGATATGGAGCAACCAACAAAGGTTTTGGGAGAAGAAAACACTTCAATGGTAAGACAAGAAGTAGACCTTGAGTGGATTGATGAATTGCCATGCTTCATGGAAGATGATGATGATCAACTTGTAACACAAGGTGAAGAATAAGTGCCCACTAGCCAACATGATGCTCCACAAGAAGTTGGTAAGAACGTTGATAAAATTCAAGTCTTTTCTATTGATCATGAAGAGTTGGCATTTTGGGATGATCTTGAAATTTTTTGTTTGAGCTTGAATGATGCATCTCCACTTCATGAAGAGCTTGAGAAAAGTTTTGAAGACGATGCAGTTGAACCTATTGAAGATCATGAAGCACCTCCATAAGAAGAGAAAGTTAAGCATGATTCATCTCAGTAAGATTAAATACATAAGAAGGATTGAGAATACAAGGTGCCAAGAGAGGTAGTAAGTTTTGAAGAACCTCTCCCATGCATTTAGTTGATAGAAACACCAAAGTTTGATGGATAACTTCCTTTTCAAAATGAATACAACCTTGATGATGAAAATCTACTTGAGGTTGAGGTTGAATGTGAAGATCAAAATGAGTCTATAATCAGTGGAAAACCACTTAAACCAAGGACAATGGTTACCATTCAAACCAATCAAGAGGAGTATGTTTCTATTGAAAACATATTCTTGGCTGTGAAACTAGATGAAGTTAATGAAAGCACCATAGGAAGTAAGCAAGGTGTTGAACAAACAAGGACAAGACCTAAGTCGAAACTTGCACACTCTTGTATTCCACTTAAAGGAGATGGTATGAAAAGCTTTCCTTTTGATCCAGGAGGATAAATTCTTGATATTTAGTTTGTACACTTTAGAGTGTGTTTATTTTAATGTTTCCTAAGTGCTTTAGAGCACAAGTGTGTTTCCTTTCCTTTGTTTGTTGTATGTTTTATTTTTGTGTGTGTGGGTCAACCAACTTATTTCCCTTAAGTCAAAATTATCTTCAAATCAATTTGAGTGCTCATATGCATGACTCCATGCCCAATGGAAGGATTAGGCAATTGGTCTTAGGCATAGCAGGCATGCCACCCTTAAGAATCACCAAGAATGTTGACCAAATTTGACTCCAATCAAATTTAGGTCAACCCCTACTATTTTAAAATTTTAGAGAAAGTTTCATATGTCTTATGGGGTCATCTATTATATTACATGTCTCACTTACCCTTTCCCTAGTCCTTGTTGAAACCCATCCTCCTTATACTGGCTCAGTCAACCAAAGTCAATGTTGGTCAAACCTAGTCAAAGTGCCAAATCATATTAAAAATTTCCTGAATTGGTTTTTGAATTGTTTCAAGGTGTCTTCAAGTCACAAATTAACCATTTGCTAGGTTTCATGTGGTAAAAGGGTCATTTGGCCACTTTCTACCTAATTAATTGACTTGTGCGAATAGTGGGAGTTACAAAATATGTCATCAAGGAGGATATCAATGTGGATAAGTTTAAATTATGTCAGAATCAGTCAAGTAATAGTTATAAGTTTGTTATGATCAAGAAATGGTAGTTTGTCCTAAAAAATAAGAGCTTTTGAACACTTGTATGGACTTCTCAAGTCCACCATCAGTTGAAAATGTGGTGGAGGGACTCTTCACTTCCCCCAAGTCGTTTCCACATTTGGATTGTAAGGATAATGCAATAAAGTTCATCTATAACTTGTTTTCCTCCATTTTCACTTGGCAAACAAAGAAAGGCCAGATTCAATCACTTGCTATGGGCCATATAGGTGGAATTGGGAAGAATGATTCTGGGGGTGGATAGTACTCTAAATTACATTCACTTTCATAGTAATAATTTGTAATTTGGTGCCTCCTTTATGAATAATCAGTTTGACTCCAGGTAGCTTTCAAGAGGGGTATAAGTTTTCATCTGTTTCTTATTTTCAAGAATCAATAGAGTTGTGTGGACTTGATGAAGTGTTTTAAAGTGGGAATAGGCCCTCTCCAATTGTTTTTCCATCATACAACACTTCTCTCTTAATTCCCTTGAATGAGATTTCAAAATTGTGTTTGTTTTCTAAGTTTGTAATCATGGGTGTAGAACTTATGTTTTTACAACAAGGAAGGAGATCCATGAGATGTTTAGTGTAATTGGACTAATGTTTTTAAGATTATTTCATTGAATTCCATTGTGAGAGATTAGATTAACCACCCTTTCAAAGCAAATTATTCAATTTTCCTTGTTTACTACCTTGCTGGTAGAGTGTGTTCACAGTCAACTTCTATAGGAACTCAAAGAGGTTTGTATGGAGGTGTTTTTGGTTAATATATGATGGGATTCATGTTTTAATATCCAAAATATACAAATATCCATGGATTTCATGCCATGGAGGTTAGAATGCTATGCCAAATGGAATTTTATTTCAAAACAATGATTGATTGTATTGGGCTCATAGTCCCTAAAAGTTGCAAACATAGATCCTAGAGCTTTTTTTGGATATCATATGTCATGACTGAAGGTGTTTCCAATGTCCTTTATTATTTTACCTTGCATCCCTATCCACATACAAAGGCTATGACAATTTTGAGGTCCAAAATGTAAGAGGAGGATGGAGTTTGAGCACCTTGAAAATGGCCAAAAACCACTGAATTGCGATAATGATATCTACATGGTTTTGAAATATTGAGCAACTTTTGCTTTCAAGAATGATATTAGGTCATGTACCTAGGTTTAAATTACTCCACTATCTCAAAGTGACATCCCTAGCATAAACAATCATCAAGAGGGGAGAGTGCATGATCATATTTCCTTTTTTATACCCTTTATCTATACACAACACTAGGAGAGGCCATCTACAACAGGGTTATATGATAGTGGTGTAGAGAGTTAGTTTTGGCCTTAATTTGAAATTAAAAGGAGAATATGAGGATCTTTGACCCAAATTGCCTTTATGGGAGGTCAAAACACCTCAATCAAACTTCAAATGACCTATAACACCTACAGGCAGGCCCTAAATGTATGAACACGGTTTATAGGGTACTCAGACAGTAAGGTCAAAGTGGTTTCACTTGTACTATAAAGGAATATGTGGATGAAGTTTAGATAGTAAAAATGAGAGGTTACCTCAAGTAACTGATTGGAAACCTAATACACCATCTACAAGGCCTAATATTTCTAAGGACACACCTAATAGGGGCAGAATATGGTCTCAATCTAGTCATGGTAGGGGTATCTTCCTTGAGGACCTAAGCATGAATTAATGTTATTTTGAAGGCTTACATAGTAAAACCATGAAAAATGGGGATCTTATGACCTAAGAAACATGGAAAGGAGGTCACAAGCATAAACCAAGCCTTAAATGACCCCACATGATAACCTACAGTCCTGTACGGACTGAGACAAGTAGTGAGCTAAAAATAGGTCTTTCTCATGCCAAATGAGATGAGGTTAATGGAGTATGTCTTGAAAAACGTGAAGGGTAATATAAAAGACCCAAAACATGCTTTAAAACACTTTATAAGCCTAGTTTTGTTGTGAGCAACATCTAAATATAGTCAAAGTAACTATATCTCAGTTAAAGCATGAGACCTAGTCTAGGCTTCCAAGGGGATAAGAAGGGGTTAGAGGGTAAAATATATAAAACATGGTTTAAGTACACCATTTGAGGCATGAATTGCCCTTATATTTCATGGAAAATCAAAATATAACTTTCAGTTCCTACAAGCACAACCTCTACCCTGCCTACCTTCATCAGGGTACTTTATTCAAAGTCTGCCTTGGAAATGTCAATAGTTTGATGATAAAAAATTGGAGTTAAGTGATAAAATTTGGTACATATAATAATTGGGACATATAAGACACTATAAAATGATAATTTTTCCAATTTAAATAGGGAAAACCTTCTTTGTTCTATCTCAGAGTAGGGGCAATTTTCCTATGCATGGAGATGACAACTTTGAGGAAAATGATGAAATTGGTGACCAAAAGGTCAAGTAAGCTAAAATTATGGTTTTGGAAGTGGAATCACACCTTAAAAAAATATAAAACATTTCTATAAGGTCCAAGGTTAAGAAGGATGCTCCACACAAGGAGGTTTATAATCATTAGGGTAAGGAAAGGAATAGGCATGATTCCAAATGAGGGGTCATTTCAAGATTTAACCTTAGGAAAGCATAAAAATGTCTTGGATAACCATCATGGGGTTGAAAATGATGTGTTTAAGCTATGAAGATTCATGTAAAGTGAAAACAATGGTCTTTTGGCTCTAAAGTGTAGGCAAGCTCATTGCTAAGGTATAAACCTAATGCCAAATAGGGGTCAAGTTTCATCCTTAGCTCTTGAAAAGATATTAAAATGATTGAGGCATATTCATGGGACATATTAGAAGTTGTTTGAACCATGTTTTTGCAATAAAATCCATCAGAAATCCATTTTTTGGCTTGGAATATCTCAAACCCTCATAGAATGCACAAATTGACTCTAGATGCTAATTGGAATACTCATATCTTTCGTGAGTTTGTGCATGGGACCTAGAGCTGTTTGGGGAAGATGGAGAAGGTCCTTCAAGAGCCATCTATTGCATTTTTAAGAATCTCCAATGTGCATCCTTTATGAATAATCCCTTAAGGGCTAATGCACTCTAAACCCTCCAAAAAGCTTGATTTAAACCCGATGAGAGAGAAAGGCCAACAAAAGCACTCAAATAGTTGTTTAAATATTGAAAATCTTTAGGATGACCTTGATAACTCTCCTAAGATCCACCTCATTCCATTGGTTCATACCTGTAAGTAAGTATCGGGTTGTATGAAATAGGCCATTAAAGAGCATTTAATGTTAGAACAAGGGTCCGTACAGATGATCAGGCACTGAAATTCAACATGAGGAACGCTGAGGAGATGAACAAAGTGAATCTTAGGCTACTTTCTTAGTTCACATGTGTGGGAGCACAAAATGAGCATTTTTTGTCTTCTAGGTTAAAGAGGCCTAATTAGGCCTAATTAGGAGGACTAATGGATCAACAAACACCCTAGTCAACAAAACATAAGTTGACTAAGGTATAAGCAAAATCACTATAAGAAAGGATAAATTATCCACAAAATACATAATACTTGTGTTTTATAAAGTAAGCACCTAATCCTTGTTACCAAAGCATTAACTTACCACATCTTACTTATTACTATCAATCCTTTAAATTTCTCACAAAGAATATTCTCAGAAGACGTTCCATATAGAAGATATCTTTGCATACTCCTGGAATCTCATGTTCTACAAAGAAATCATTTTGGTTGTTAGTTGTCCATGTCATGATGAGATTTTGATCCTACACAACTGGAAGTTTGTTGCATTTGAGCTTGAGGGAGAATATTCTCCTTAGTGCAAACAAACTTTGTCTTCTTATGCAACTATTTTTCCCTGTCTCCAACTAATCATTTACCCATTCAGGCTGAAGATGATTTACAAACTAAAAATACGGTTACCATTTTCAACTTTTAAAAAAATAAAGAATGAAAACATGGAGAGAAAAATATAAAATATAAAAAATTCTCCTCAAGAGCTAAGATCTCTGAGTGGCACTCTCCTTCAGACTCTTTATATTCTTCCTTCTTATGCTGTTGTAACATCTTTATAGAAGAAATCCTAGCCCATCCTCGTAGATAATGTTCTTCCAAAAAGTCTAAAATCATTTAAAGGAGAATCGTACTTATTAAGAAAGTTCAAGAGAAGGATATGGTTAAAATGTTGTTTGTATAATGGACGTTGAGACTCCACCTTAGTCAATGGAAAGGTATTTCCTTTTGACTTTGCTTTTGCCCTTGACTTTTCCCGTTCACATTTTCTTTTCCCTTTTTAATGCCAAACCTAATAAAGATATCTGCGGGATTTTCGGGATATTGGGCTTTTCTTGCATGTTTACACTTGGCGGGATTGCAAACTCCAACTGCACATTTACATTTATATGCACATTTTCACCTTGGCAGGATTTTGAGACTCAGGTGCACATTTGAACATTTGCAAAGGTGCATATCATCTCCGCATCCCTGCACTTGATTTCCTTCTTGAAATCTCCATTGCAGTTTGGACATTTGACTTTCGCATGGACATTAAAACTTTAGAGAGTTCTTTTTTTGGCACGTACGGCAGGTCGCGGACGTTCAAGTGAAATTTTTTTAATTAAACGTTGAATTTGTGATGCAAAGGTGAAGAGAATCCCCACAACAAAATCTGATTTGGTGAAAGAGGCAATGTCTGTTTCCTCATAAAAAGATTACCGGTAAAAGTATACAGTTAATTATTTGGCTGTTCACAATATGCTTCACCTTTAAATTCAATTGCTTTATCTGGATCTAAATAATCCCATGTTTTTTCTAGTGCTGTTCTGATTTTCAAATTTGTCTCTCCATCCATAATTGCTATCTCAATGTAGTAGATGCCATCTGGGTTTGTGCTAGATATGAAAAAAAGATCTACTGGAAAGAAATGATCTTGCTTAACTTGAACAAGGTGCCCAACCTTTAACTTCTAGGGAATTTGAATCCATTTGAGCACTCATCACCTTCTCCTGAGTCATTTCCTGAGACATCTTCACAATTTTTTGAAGCATTATCACCATCCCTAGTTGACCTTTGAGCACTTTCTTCTCCCTTGTCATCTGCATCAGCATCAACAACTTCATCAATCAAATGATTTACCTCCTGCATTGACTCATATGAAATATCCGTTTTCAACCCACACTCGAATGCTTCCTTGATCAGGTAAATTTTTAGGATCTCACTAAACTACTACTTTAGTGGCAGTGGCAGTGACAGCAACAGCTTTTTATTCCTCCAATCAGGAAGCATGTTTCACCAAGACATCACCTAGACTTCCAGAAATGCACTCGACATTTAGCTCTGGCTCCTTGTTCTCCTCCTTGAGCATGGCACTAAGACCACGCATTGAAACTATCATTGCAAGAGAGACAAGCTCCTCTTATTAGTCCCGGAGGGTACTTTAGCCTTCGGTTTACTTTAACTGGTGATTAATTCCCATTATTTGGACCAAACAAAACATGTTGATTTCTGTGTTACGTAAGACATGAATGTTTAGGCTAAGTAAATTACAAGCTGTTTAAACAAAAGTTTAAAATAATATTAATCACTGTCTCTTATTGGCTGTAATTTATAACATGTTATGGCAACCTTCATGTAAATCAAGGTTGATCCCGCTCCCTGCCACTCTTAAGCACCAATCATACCTTACATTCTGCGCAGTCTAAGGCATCGATAAAAGAAATAATGATAAAATTTATTTGGGACAGTTTTCAGGTTTAGGGCAGTTTTCTACAGCTATGTAAATCAAGGTTGATCCCGCTCCCTGCCACTCTTAAGCACCAATCATACCTTACGTTCTGCGCAGTCTAAGGCATCGATAAAAGAAATAATGATAAAATTTATTTGGGACAGTTTTCAGGTTTAGGGCAGTTTTCTACAGCTTCGCTAGTCAGGCCAGCTGTCTATTTGGCACGAAATACGTTTTCCATGAGTCTTATAGACAATAAACGCCCATCAGAGTATTGCAGAAGAGGGAAAGTTTCCAGAACCCTAACAACATCAATCTCCAGCATGCTTTCTGAATCGATTACAGAAACGTGGTTGACTGACTGTCGTTAAACCACAACTGCAGAGCATGGATGGAGGAGATGTTGATATGCAACATAATTGCAGAATTTTCTGTGAATTTGCTCCATTCTCGTTGGCTTTTGCCGTAGTTGTGTTGTGCTATGCTGTCATTTTCTATACAGAGTCTGGATCTTCCTTGAGTGGATCGAAGTATCGAGCAGTCTTTTTACATTCGAGCCCACTTAGGTGCCCACCTTACAATCCTACTGCTCCATTCCTCTGTTTCTTCCTGTGTGATTAAAAAATATTTAGTGGCCTCAATGATTTTCTTCCAAACAATTTTTGCTTTCATTGGAGTAAATCACTGTTTTTCATTGAATTATTATTCTATTTTTTAGAATAGTAATTGATGACTATATAGTTGATGACTCCATTGGAGAAACACAAACTTAACCAGATCTAAAATTAGATTATCCACTATAGGGTAAGATAGATGCAGACTAATGTTTAGTTCTCCAAAATTGCATGTTTTCCACACTGTCGTGTAAGAATTTGCATGTAAATTAAAGGTGCACTTGTGATTAGAAATGCATGTTTTGTGAAAATAGCTTTACTCATCTAAAAGAAACACTTCACTTATCTTGAGTCACTACATGTCAAATAGAATGTTTTGTTTATCTTAAGTTGTTGCATGTCAAGTAATCTCTTATGAAGTCTTTGATTATAAATTTGAAGTAACTTAAATAAATCTTTAGAGAAGCATAGTTGTTTCAATCTGGTAAATCAACCTTTCATTAGAGCAAGAAGAGATTAAGGTCAAGTGGATGACTTCTTTTAGTTGAAAAAATGGTTTAATTTCATTTTTCCTCCCTAAACCAAAATGAAAAGAGTAAGTCTTTCACCTATGAAACAAGTGTGAACTCCTATGAACCAAATACAACACAATTCTTCAAAAATAATCCAACCTGTTAATCTTTAATTCCTTATTTCTGGAAGAATGGCATAACAACTTCTTATTCTTTGGGGTGTAGCGATTGTCCCATTGAATTTAACTCTTCCTCTTCACAACTTATCTAAGGGATCAAGAAAGAACTTTCCTAAGTTCACAGGGATGGAAAATAGAGTCCAGATGAGCATTTAGCTACTTTATTTGTAGTTGGTGTAGTGATTGGCATTGAGCATGAAGATGTTTCATTCAGGATCTTCATTGAAACCTTGCATCACTTAGTTGTATAATGGTTTTACAATTTGACACCTGGTACCATAATCAATTAAGGCACTATGTATGAAAAATTTGAAAAAATATTTAAATCTAATGAAGACTCACACATGTTTCTCACCTAGTTGACTCAACTTAAAAAAGAACCACATGAGCACATGCATGATTTCATTGCTAAGTTTAATAGATTGCTCTATAAATTACCTCAAGCTACCTAACCCACTGGTGATAACCAAAAGTGTTTTTTCATCAATTCTCAGTTACTAGAGGTTAGCTATCAACTATGTAGAGCATGTCTTACTAATTTAGCAATAGCCCAAAACATTAATACATAGGTTGAAGATGATCTTATCATGGCTGGAAAGACCAATAAGACAATTTCCAAGGTGGACAGTTCTACTTCAACTATATTTCAAACCACTATGGATCCCATATTGCATAAATTGGATAATTATTTGGTGTAAGTTAAAAGGCAAATTTCTCAAGGTGCTCATTATACTCCTATCAATAATGCACCTACACATAATTTCAATAATTAGAATTAGAATCATATTGTTAGACCTCTACAAAGAATAGAAATTGAAGATACTCTAAATAACAATGTTGAAATGAATGAATAAGATCATATGGCTATTGTAGTCATATAAAATGTCCATTTTTTGTAGGCTCTTGTGACACCTTTTTGCTCATTACAAGCCATATGTAGCCTTTTAAATGGTCATTCCACCTCAGCCAAATTCTATTTCCCAGTCTAATCATATCCCCCTAGGTCTACAACTTATAAGATAAGAGAACCATACCTGGAATACAACACCAGACCCTAGGGTATCTCATTTTTGGTGCTCTTATCCATTTGCATTTTTAGGCTAAATGATCATTTTCATCTGATTCTTATTATTCATTATGTTAGCCTAGCACAAATACATTTGACCCATGACCAATAGTTCCCTACAAAATCATATCCAAATCTCATTTACAAAGGAAATGACAAATCTTACAAAACAAGCAAGAATACAAATAAAACACTAATAAAAACTTTCCTCTTCTCTGTATACAGTCACCCAACATAACTATAAACATACTCAAACCCTCATACCAGTCCTTAGCCACCTCAAACACTCTCAATTTGGAATTTTTGCATCCTCATCACACTATTGAATAAAACACATTAGGTGGGATAACTACATATGGCTTGATCCCTCTTTGGAGTATTGGTATGTAGGCAACGTGCCCACACAAGGGGTGTGAATCACATGTTCACTGCATCTTACACACACTAACCCCCCTTTTCAAGTGATTCAAATATCATTTTATCAAGCATGATAGAAGGTTAGGTTTTTAAGATTAAATCATCTCTATAACAAGGTCCGTTGATGTTCAACATTCAATATTTCCCAGGTAGGTTCACACGGGAACAATGCAAAGAATCCATAAAGTTTAGGTCTTTTTGACTAGTTTGGAAAACAACAGTAGGAGTGGACAATAGCCCCAGACACCAAAGTATCTTGTTTTTGGCACTCTTGTCCTTTCACAAAATAAAATCTAGATCTTGATTTGTGACACTGTACCAGCCCTACACAACCAATTTTAGACCCTATATTAGCCATCTCAGCCTGTTTCAAGATAAGTTATATTTTATCCTTATTTATTGTTATTTTTATAAAGGTAAAAAAAGATAGATAAATTATACAAATTATGACTGTAATTATTATAATATTATTTACTAATTTATTAATCCATACCTTTAGCTAAAATAGGAATAAAACTCTATTATTTCCAAAAAATTTAAATCATTTGAACCTGACTTACTTTCCTTACAAACAAAAAACCTAGAAACCCTAGGGAAAATTCCTTGCTGATTTTTTCCAGTGATTTTCTAACTTTTCCTACATATTTAAATCAAAATTTCACATTTAATTTTTAAATTTACCTTAGTAATTTTTAAAATAATTTTGTTTAAACCCTAGTTGAATTTACTAGATCCCTCTACTTCTTGAGGTATCACCTTACATGTTTATCAGCTTCATATGTTTTTTATGCATATTCTAGTTTGTTATTTGTAGGATTTTACATTTCCTTTATTTGGTACTTTCCTTGAATCACATTTTGCTTATTACATTTTATTGTAAAAAGCTCAATCCTTTTTCAATTTGTTTTCCTACTTTAACAATGGCCCAATATATTGGTTTTGATGATACTGATAAGAGAAAAATTTAAGAACTTTTAAATAATCATCTTGATATACAAGATGATATGCTTAAAATAATACAAGAAGAACAACAAAAAGCAAATAATGGCCAATCCTCTCAAACCACAGAATAACCAAGTGCAAATGACACTACAAGAAAACTATGTCTCAATAACCCCCTATAGCAGCCCAACCTTCTTATGAGGCACCACCAATTACGACTAGTACATCTTTATCTCCTAATGTGGTTGACCTTATGCAAGAGATAAAAATCTCTTCAATCCAAGGTGATAAATATTGAGCACGGTACCTCTAGACCAACACAGGCTTTGGATTCTTTTGCTCTACTTCATACACCCTTGGCACAACATATTGCTTCTACACCCTTGTCACCACGTTTTTTTCAACCCAAGCTCACTCTATATGATGGCAAGGGTGATCTAGAGACACACTTGAGACCTTTTCACGTAGCATGCTTGGATTATGTGCCAAATGACTGGTTACTAACCAAGTTATTTCCATAGAGTTTAAAGGATTATGCTCTACAATAGTTCTATAGTCTACTTAAGCACAATTAATCTTGAATAAAAAACT
Source organism: Torreya grandis (assembly GCA_037957365.1). Lineage (NCBI taxonomy): Eukaryota > Viridiplantae > Streptophyta > Pinopsida > Cupressales > Taxaceae > Torreya > Torreya grandis. The sequence goes on from JARHVA010000092.1 coordinate 3,231,621, forward strand.
TTAAACCATTTTTATACCTTGAATCTATGTGTTCTTTTGTTTTATCCTGCTCCATTCTTATGGATATATTGTAAAAATCACATGTATAGTCTTGTACACTGTAATATTTTTTCCTTAAATTCTAAAATATTTTGTAGAGGATTTGTTCATGATCTACATGAATAAATTTCTATCTTGGCTTTATCTCCATCTTTCTCTAATTCTTGATCTTTACTGTACTTGTTCTTTGTCTCTTTTTCTACAGGTGATCCCACCAAATCATTGCATGACCCTTCAATTTTTTTCAAGTAAATTTTAATTTATCTTCTTATTTCATAATTTTCCATTCAAAAAACATCTCTATTCAATTTATCCAGTCTATCAACTCTTCTAGTTTTAAATCACCTCCAAACTCTGAAACATCTACCTTGATTCATTTATTCTTTCAATCTAAGACCCTAACCATCCTTTATTCAATTAATTTTGATTTTTCTTATTCTTTTTCTTATTTTTCATTCTTTATTTCTTCTTTTGTTTCATCTCCCTCTTGCCTTTGTCTTTGATGTGTGATAATTGCAATCAATTTTTCCATTTACCTATGTTGCTATTTCATAGTCATGTTCATCTATGCAATTCTTCCTCATCATCTTGCCATATTTTACACATGTTATTCAATCTAAAAATTTTATCCTAAAATTTAATTTCAAAACCCAATACAAATTCAAAAAGATATTACCTCCAAGATCTGAACCCATTTTGATTCTAGATGATGAAACTAAGAACTAACAAAATAATGTTTGATGGTTAACTTTATGTTTTTCATCAATTGGAATAGATAATAATGGAGAAAAATGGTACTAAAAATGATTTCACTTAGTCTTGGAAGTCCTTAAATTCTCCTACACAAGGAGACTTGTGTAAAAATAGGGCTACAAGAAGATAAGGCCTAGTGAAGGCTACATAGGCAAAATGGGGTCTTGGTGAGAGCTTGATGATTAAAAATGGATTGTTTTCAGTCTAATATGATGAGAATAGGCCTTTCATGAATAAAAATTGCACCAATTGAGCTAAATCTAAATGTTGGCTATTTTGGCCAAATTAGGCCTAGCGAGACAAAGAGGCCTTGTTACACCTAAGAGAGGAATTGATGATTGTAGGTGATGTAACTGATTGATATGCTTCAAGATGATTTATAAATTTATTTGGGATTTAAATTTAACTATCTGAGAAATATCATGATCAAATTCTTTCCTTTTGCCACTTGTCAAGAAGAAGTTTCAAGACTTAAATATGCTTATGAAGAGTTTCAACGCCACATCAAGGAAGGTGCTCAGTTTGGGATGGACACATGTCCACATCAGTTACTTGATCTATCCTCCACATCATGTACATGCAAAAATTGTCCCTAACCTAATTTTAAATTCTCTTGAAAGCCCACCATGAAGGCAGTTTCACAAGAGAGAATGATTGAGAAGATTGTTACACCACACTTGGAGAAGAGGCTAATTTGGAATAAAATGATGTGCAAATCAGTTTCATGAATCTTCTTACACCTCATTCACATGAATTATAACTAATTTCCACCTTTGGACACTTGTTCTTGTGCCTCTTCAACTTCTCTTCTCTCTCTTCTTTTAAATTCTATAAATGTGAGCCATCTTGGCTATTATAAAAGAGACCATAGTTAGTATGGCAAGGCCCTGCTAGTATGACATTACATTTTGTCTTTCAACATTGAATATAAGTCTGATTCTGAGTTAAGAACATTTTGTATAAGTGTGTGAATGATGTATAGTGGATCTAAGTGATGGCGTCATTCTTACTCCTCTTTATCCTTCATGTTTAGGCAAAAGTTTTGATTTTAACAGGTCACATGAAGTGTATGAATGTACTAGGCTCCTCTTCAAGTATAAAATTGTCTCTATGGTGTGAAACATTCCCCTAGATCAGTTATCTTGTTGATTATCCTATGTATGCCTACCTTCACATTAAAACACTATGTTAGGATCCTTTAATGCCTAGAATTGGTCTTGGAAAGCTTTGTTGCTTAGTAGGAGTGTGATAGTCTGTGGGATATGTCTTGGTGTATCACCTCTTTCATGTAGTTTCCTTTTCATGCAAACTCTTAACTTTTCCCATAAATAAGAGTTAGATTAGGTGATAAGCACTTAATGATGAATTTAAGGAGCTAGCCCTCATAATCTAGAGATTCATCTCTCTTATACACCCATAACTTGAGAGATGATTCCATGTTACATCAAATTGTATAAACCTCATAGAGTATCGTAGGGTGCACAATTTGAAGACAATAATTTCCTTTTCATTTTTTTAGGGTTTTAAATGAAATTCTTATTTACCTCTTATGTTTGACTATGTGTTAGAATAAGTTCTCATTTTTCCTCTTGTTCTCATCTTAGTCTTAAAAAAATTTAAAATAAATAACAAGGAATTTCTTCCCCCTCATATGGTTGATGCATCCTTAGGCATTCCTTACAATTACAATAAAGAATGGATAAATTACCATGATTGTGTGCTAGATCCTGATGATGAACATGATTATTTGTATAATGATGATGATGATGATGATGATGATGATTATTATTATTATCATGATGGTTATGATGAATATTATGCAATTGATGATTAAAGTGTTAAGGAAATTAGTATAATGTGCACTCTTCCCCTACTCCTTTCATTGGATCTTTACTAAATCAAGTGAAATAAGTTTATAATATAATTCCAAAGGAAATTTTCATTAGTGATGTTTTATTTGATAATACTCCTATGTTATCATTTTTTTTATACATCTCTTTTCAAAATTACACAATATCAAGCAAAGAAGGTGAAAATTCCATTGCATGAGAAAAATGACAATAGTACATCTAAAAACTTGCATTTTACTTGATCTAACTTTTTGGGGTTATAGAGTTTAAGGTCTAAGTTGTTAAAGGCTCTGAGTATAGTAGATCATGGTATACAATATGCAATAAATACATCCACTAATTTATACTAGAATTTACCTAGTTTGACCTTTCTAAAGATAGTAATAAATGATGCAAATAAGTAATTAGGTAGAAGGTGATCAAGATTTGGAGGCTACAAACTGGGATAGAAGCTAATCTAAGTGTCAATGATAGGATCCAGGTGTTAAAACCCTTCATGAATAGTAGCACCCTAATTGGAAAGTAGCACCAATGCTGTTGGTGTCCTTTTGGTGCTAGTGTTGTTTATGTAGAACTAATCTAAGCTTTTAGGTTCACCTGTGTTTGAGTTTGCCAAGCCTATTCCTATGTTTAAAAGTTTTTATTTCCTATTGGTGACCTATTTTGACTAATTTTATATGCAAAACTTAAACCTCCATATTGTTAGGTAATCTAGTTGTAATAAGTAACAAAGTGTGATGTTAGTGGGGTTGGCCAAACACCCTCAACACCTTGTAGTGATGAGAGTTGCCTACATACCAATAATATGAGGAGGGATCAAACCCAATGTAGATCTTCCCATTAAATTACTAGAGCAAGTGAAAGTTAATATAGTATGAATGTTGGTTTGAGTGATTTGAGTGTTTTTAGATACTATAAATCTATGTATTCTAAGCTTGGGATGGATGTATGAAAAAATAGGCAAAGTATGGATTGATAACCTTGATTGTGCATAACTTATTCTAAGTTAATTTGTGTTATTTACATCTAATTTACATCTAGTGGATAAAGGGATAAAATTCATATATATATATATATATATATATACTATTGTAGTGATTATGTAGGTTAAAAAAGAGGTCTAGGTTGACCCTAAGTGGTTATTTATTTGAAAAGATATCCATTACAGACAAAAGGCTAGAAGGGATAATAGCACCCAAACTGGGAGTGCTAGTGTCCAGGTGGAAGACCCTAAGACCAAGGGCCATGATGTTATGATAAGGGTCTAGGACTAATTTAGGGATGCGTATAGCCTGCACAAAGGCTGGATAAGTGTCTAAAAAGACCCTCAGATAGGTCTAGGGCTAAGTTATAGATAGGTGGTATCAAGTAACACTCTTAGCACTCAAGTGACAATTTTAGGTGACTACATTTACCCCCTTTATTCTAGAAATGCAAAAAAGTGTAAAGACTAGGATAAAGGAAAAGAAACCTACCTATACATGCCTAGGAGGTGAAGCCTATGAATCTAGGTATGAGTGTGTGAAGCGTAATCCATTGTGTGTCCTACAAATGAAACATACATAGATCAATCTTTACTTAAGAGATATCAAAAGTAAAGATAAAACTAAGTAAAAAGATAAGAAAAAAATGAATACACCTCATTAGGTACACGAACCAATGCATAAACTTGGTGAAAACTTGTGTGTGTATGTAAATAGTGATCAATTGATAAATAACAAAGATTAAGCTAAATGGGTTGCTAATTACCCATGTGTGGTAGGCTCAATAACTCAATCCAGTTTTGATTCCATCATTACCCACCCCTGTTTGGTGGATCATAACCTATGAATAGCTTGGATTGGACTAATGGTGTGTCTAATCGTCTCATATAGGTGGCTCAAGAACTCAATATAGATTTGACTCCATCATTGCCTACCCATGTGTAGTAGATGCATCTAAATTAAAATTGTGTGATGCAACTAAAACTATATAATAAGGCTTTGGGCCACTCAAAAAATCTAAAATGTAAAATGGCTCTGGGCCACATGGGAATATTAGATAGCTCTAGGCCACACAATAATGCCAACCACTGTAGATGGAGTAAGTAATCAATATATTGAGTAACTTGGAACATGGTGTCTAGTGTGTACAATGTAGAGAATGACATGGAGTTTGTCATTTTATTTGATCAACTGGTGCATAAGTGAGCATATAGAAATAATGTGCCATGCACATTCCCCCAAATATGATATTTGAGTATATAGATTTTGGATTGAGTTGTAATAATATGTATCCGAGTATCTAAAACTAAGATGGGAATGATCATGCTACATATGATACCCCCAATCTAAGCAAACTAGTATGAATATGTGCTAAACTGAGTCAAAATTGGTAATCTATAATTAAACATGTGCAAACTTGGATTGTACCTACTATATTTTTTTAGCCAATCTAGAATTTTATGAAACTAAGGTTACTGACAATAGTTCCATATCTTGATAAGAGCACCAATGGCACTAGATTCCCACTTTCAGTGCTAATGTCTAATTATACTGATCTCTATGTAATTGAAACTAGTATATGCATGACTATTTCCCATTGTGTTTTCTTGAAACTAATTTCAGTATTTTATGCATGTGTGCTAAAATTTGTACTCTAAGTGCATTTAGATAACTTGATCTTTTTGATAAACCTCTGCGAATTCCCCCTCTTTTAAGGGGAGTTGTTGAACTTGTGCAAGAACTTTTCTCAAAAGAAAAGCTCTGTAAAATGTATGTTAGCTAGAGCATATATGATATCTACGTAATAAATCAATATAATGTGCATACATGGTATCATTATATAATATAATTTGAGTATAATTTTGTAGTGTATGATGTATGTTAGATATAGCATTCACAAGGCTGTCAAGATAGATATAACAATGTATATGAACAAAAAATTTGAGTAATAACTGAGTGGATACCTAGGGGGAAGGGGCATGATGTCCATCACAACACCGAGGGAGGAAGGGGAGATGTTTGAGTTCCCTCATGACATCTAAAATTATAGTATGCAAAAGTAAGAGACAAGTTTCATGGCCATAACACATACATAAAAAACACATGAGGCATGCAAAGTAGGCCAAGGGGCCAAAATAAAAGGGACATGGGCACATGTCACTAAATCAGATAAAGTAAGACATACAAGGACATGTTGAAATGTACACATACACAAATAATAAGCAGGTTGGCATAAATACACATGGAAGGACATATTCAAATCTATGCATACACAATCAATAAGGCACACAAAAGGACATGGGCACATCTCTGAAACATACATACTATGAGAGGAAGTGGCATAAAGCCATAGAACAATGGCATATGCAAATTCCCTCGAATATAAGTATAATCAAAGAGACATAATCAAGTCTAAACTAAGAAATGTAGAAATGAAAGTATGCATAAACATGTGGTACAAGTGTATATAAAAGCAAATATGTACATAAGCTAAGTCTAGAGTAGTAGTTGTTAGTAATGAATCTAAGTATTGTATGATGATCAATATCAAGATATAAAAATACTAAATATGTAATGTAGAGTTTAAAAATATGCAACTTGGTGATCATAATTATGTATAAGATGCCACCAAATGGGTGAATGTGTCAAATGAGGAATATGTGTATATATATCCAGTGGATAGATAGTAATAAATCTAGATATCTCTAATGGACCTAGGTACTATAAGAAACTACGAACACTCAAAAAGAATAAGTTAAACATGTATATATGATAAAAATTGATGAAACGAAGATAAATGGCATATGTAGTACCTAAAAAGTATAAAAAGTGTAAAGATGGAAATACATACAATCTATAATTAATATTTTCTGAGTAAATATTTGAAAGTTTTTTTATTTTGACATATTATATTATTTTTGTATCTTCTAGATATAAGCTATGCACAAGCAACATGAAAATAAAACTATATACAAGGAAAATTAAATAAGGAAACTAGATACAAGTAGGGAGAAACATACTAACCAATGAGTCTCATCAGAGACTCACTATCAAGGTGTCATGTATTAAATAAAGGAAGAATGATAATGTATGTTGTGTGAAAAGGTATATATGGTCTAGGAACCAACTGTGCTAAGAAATTTATACCTAACATTGCTTGTGGAGTAGGGCTAGGAATTTGAGAAGCTAACTGAACTAGCCTATGAATTGTGCTCTGAATATGTGAAGTTGGATGATCTAGCTTGTGGACAATGGTAGTCACTATTTGAATCTTGATGGAAGAGTAAACAAGAAACCATACTTCTCATGTTGTGTAGAAGTAGGAATAGCCTCTAGAACTGATACTGATCATGGTGTACTGATGGTAAATAGTATTGTAGACTCTATAGAAAATATCTTAAAATTGTGTTCTATTATGCATCATATCTTGTAAATATCTTAATTGGTTGTCGAACTAAAACTATGCTCTGATCTCTATGATCTATGCCAAATATCTTAATCACTTATTGTACTAAGTTTGTGCTTTAATTTATATTGTGTTCTATTGTGCATCATATCTTGTAAATATCTTAATTGGTTATCGAACTGAAAATGTGCTTTGATCTCTATGATCTATGCCAAATATCTTAATCAATAAGTGCACTAAGACTATGCTCTAATCTTTATGATTATTACCAAATATATTAATCAGTTATCATACTGATAATGTGCTTTGATCTCTGTGATTGTTGCCAAATATGTTAATCAGTGAATGAACTGAGACTATGCTATGATATTTGTGAAATATCTATTTTCTCTACTAAATCTATTATACATGAGATGTCACATAAGTAAGTGTCCTAGAAACCACATGGCTTGTATGATGAGTAACTAGTGGTTCCTTAAAAGGAATGTCCTAGGTTAACTCATTTATAGCAGAGTGTGAACTAGAAAAGTGTGGAGAAGGAGATCTCAATGCCCCTTATATAAATGTTATAATGCCTATGTCAACATATTGGTCAATATGATCTCAAAGATCATAATAGTTGTTGTTAAAATGTCCATTTATCTAATAAAAATTACAATATGGTTTATTTTATATCCTGTACAGGTAGTGTGATGGATGGTGATGAATAGAAGGGTGATCATACCCATGTTTATTAATGTGAATAATATGTCATGAGTCCTATCCTCTGTCTTAAAATTATATGGCCCCATTACTGGTGTCTTTTGCTCTATCCACTATAGGAGATGCTCTATAAATTGGCTCTTTGCCTTTATTGAGTATTTTGATTGGTTGTTTTTGTTCCACTTTTTCCTTAATCATAGGTGGATTAGTTACTTGTACCATATTGGATGATTGTGACTATGATAGATCTAAATCCATATCTATCTCTGAATGTGTCTCAACTAGTCACAACTTTTTCTCTAATCCCAGAGCTATGAAACATAAATGTTTGAATTATTTGGATGAATCCTATAATAATTTATTTTTAAGAGGATTAATGAGGCCTCTAGAAAAAATATATTATACCTTTAAATATATCAGTTGGTAGATCAATTGATGCATACATGTTTTGAATCTTATAATATATTCTTTGACTATTTTTGACTGGCCTTAGTGTAGTGAAAGCAACCTCTCATATGTGACTCAAGGTGCCTTATTCTAAATATAATGCATGAGAAATATTCTAACTCATCATATGTGTATAGTTAACCACTAAGGAGTGAATGATGAAACCATTATATTGGTCACTCCAATTTTCTCCTTACCACAAGATGCCCATTGGATTTGGTGTTCCTTGAAAGCAGAAGGTGGAGATAACTATGTAATTTCATCCTCCATTTTTAGACTAATCTTGGATCAGCCCAAGGAATGGATGTAGGTATTGTACTTCACAAATGGACTCTGTGTGAATAGTCTCCAAGAGATTCACTATTACTACCAGAAATTTAATACACTATGCTTCACATAGTTTAAATTTAGGTATGATTACTTTGAGCATTGGGTTTATTCTTTCTAAATAGAAGGAGATCAAGGCATTTTAGAACCACTAAATAAACACAAAAGAGAGGGAAGGGTAAGGCAGAAAAGGGTGACTCTAGGTCTAAAATGAGATCAATGCAATGGTCATTGAACTAAGTGACTATGCCACAATTATACCATTGTAGACCAATTTTCACTAGAGTTATACCTCCAAGAACATACAATGGGGAGAGTCTAAGGGAACTGAGAGTATGCCTTCAATGTGAATTCCTACCAAAGATTAGTACAAGGGGTTTATTTTTGAGAACACATAAACACCATATAAAAACTTGTATCTAAGCACAAAATGATCAACACTCACCAAAAGAGAAATGAAAGAACTCACACAGAGAATATAATAACTTAGCACATCATAATCATGGCATACATAAAGTGACAAAGTATTAATTCAATTAACATAGCATTGTTAATCATTCAAACATGAAGATGAATGAAAACTAAACATAGAAAAAACCGTTTTGTAGAAATAGAGATTGTAATCATTAAAAGATAAAAAAATACTACAATAATCAATCTGGGATAGAGTTACATTCTAGAGTGTAGAGGGAAACATAGGTGAAATCCTGGTAATAATCCAAAAACACTTTCAATCAATAGTCTCTTTGAGATTAAAATCTTTGAGATAGCCTTACCCAACTAGTTTTGAGTACATAACACAATAACACATGAAGAGCTAGATTGTATAGAGTTCAATTTTGCCTTTGAAATATTCTAGAAGGAAATGGAAGAATATGAGGTAGTTCTCAAGCATCCAAAATTTTACAACTTAGGTAAATACCCCAGTACTACCATGGTATTGGAAATCTTATATTTTCATACCTAAGAATAAAATGTGCTAGAAGAAGGTATTAGTGAGGTACATGCATTTCGTCAATTCTAAAGGATCAATTACACCCTTAGGAGTAGGTATCAATAAAAAAATTGATTCTTTACTATCTCAACCCTCCCAAATAATGGTGTAAGCCAAACAAACCAAAATGATAGGAATGATCCTCTACCTCCAAGACCTCAAGAGCCTAAGACACCCGTGGAAACCCCACCAGTCCAAAGCAAAGGGGGTTACAACATCATGGAAGATACAAATAAAATCAAGGCTAACATTACCCTTCACGATCTTGACCAAATGATAGAGTATTGGGACCTTTTTTTAAAGTATTTAACCAAAAATCCAACCCCAAAGACCCAAACAAAACCAATAACATCACATGCAAATATGTTTATACACAAGAATAAGATGGAAGTTCCCCTATTCCTTTTGACCATCTAGTTATTTGGAAAGAATCTACATAAATACTTAATCAATTTTGGAGCCTCAGTCAATGTGATTCCTATTGGATTTGTTGCCAGAATTTGGATAATGCGAGTGCAATGGAGATGTGATCACACAAGATGAACAAGTGCACACCACATAGATGCTAAAGCAATTTGAAAATAACACAAGAAGATAAATTGCACAAGACAAAATGGAGAAAACCAAAATTTGATTAACATGAGATGGCCAAAGTGAGGTATACATATAAGAGAGTACGTAAGTAACTCCTCCACAAAAGGTGGACAAGGCACCCCAAGAATAGACTGTAACTCCTCCATGAATGGTGGTGACAAGGTGCTAAGAATAGAGAAGTAACTCCCATCAAGGGAGTTACTTATGACATTCTTATGACACCTATGACACATCTATGACACACACCTCCACATAAGCTTAGCCTATCCCACAAATGTAAGAAAACTCCATGTATGCATAAGAAATATAATTTCCCTAATTAATAAATAGGGAAAAATGAAAACCTACACTAATACCCCCCATAAGCGCAACTTAAGTGGGCACTATGGAAATAAAAAATGGGTCCCAAAAACTAGGCCTGATGAGGTACCCATGTACAAATGCAATTTCCCATAAGATAGAGAAAAGGAGAAAACTCGTAGGAAAAAACTCCCCCCCCAAAAGAGAGACATAAAAGAAAGAAGAGGCTAGTGGCCCCCCTGAAGATGATGCTACTGCAGATGTAGACCGCACCCCAAGAAGAGCTCATAGATGAATGAACTTGCTCTCAGTGAAAGGTTTGGTGAATATGTCTGTAACCTGATCTGAAGACTGGCAAAATATAAAGTCAATGACTTGACTATGAATAAGCTCCTGAATGAAATGCATGTGAAGCTCTATGTGCTTGGTCCACTGGTGCTGAACTGGATTCCTACAAATCTGAATGGTACTCTAGTTGTCACAATAAATGATGGTGGGCTGCCTAATAAGAATGCCAAACTCAAAAAGAATCCCCTAAAGCCAAATAGCCTTAGTAGCTGCATTAACAGCTCCCCTGTACTCTACCTCTATGGATGATATAGCAATAACATTCTGCTGCTTTCTAGACCAACTGATAGGACCAAAACCTAGAGAGAAACTATAACCAGAAGTGGACTTGCGAGTCTGTGAATCACCAGCCTAGTCTGAATCTGTATATCCAATCAAGTCAACCTCTATGCCAAATCTATAATGAATCTTGTATCTATGTGAACCCTGTATGTAATGCAAGATCCTCTTAGCTGCTTTCCAATGCAGCTCATGAGGTTCTTGCATGAATCTAGAGACAAGTCCCAATATATATGATATGTCGGGCCTAGTGTGAGTCAAGTAGATGAGACTACCAACAAGTTGTCAATACTGAGTGGCATCAACCAATGGTGAAGAACAATCAACCTCAAGCTTGACTCCTGATAGAAAGGGAGTCAGAGATGGCTTGCAATCAGTCATGTGAAATCGAGCCAATAATTCAAGAGCATACTTAGGCTGTGCAAGAGAAATCCTTGAATCTGACTGTGAGATCTTGATGCCAAAGAAGTAGTGCAACAAACCCAAGTCTGTCATGTCAAATCTATCCTGAAGAGATGCCTTCATCGCTGCAATAGCCGATGAAGAACTCTCGATGATCAAAAGGTCATCAACATATAGAACTAAAATCAAGAGTGAATCATCCTATTGCAAGAAGTAGACATTGGGATCAGAATGGCACCTAGTGAAACCCACTATGAGAAGGAAGGAATCCATCTTGGCATACCAAGCTCAAGGGGCCTATTTGAGGCCATAGATAGATTTCCTAAGGTTGCATACTAAGGAATAATCTTAAACAAATCCTGGTGGCTACTCCATGTAGATCTCCTCCTCCAGGTCTCCATGAAGAAAGACACTCTTCACATCCATCTGATGCACATCCCAACCATGTGCTACGGTAATAGCCAAGGTGAGTCGGATAGAAGTCATCTTTGTAATGGGTGAAAAAGTCTCTGAGTAGTCAATGCCTACCACCTGTGAGAAACCCTTGGTGACCAATCGCGCCTTGTACTTATCAACTGACCCATTTGCTGCAAACTTGGTCTGATATATCCGCCTACATCAAACCATCTTTCTTCCCTTAGGAAGTGAAGTCAAATCCCAAGTGTGATTTTTTATTAAGGAAGAATATTCTTCCTCCATAGCATTATCCCACTTAGGTACCCCCTGATGCCTCTCGAAAAGTCTGTGGATCTGAAACTGAAGCAAAGAAGGCATGTGGATCTCTCTAAAAATCCCCCCTAGTACGTCTGTCATCTACGGGATCTCTTGCCCAAGTGCCAACAATCTCAAGTGTCTGTTTGGCCCAAAGTGGCTCGAAAGTGGGCGAGTCAGGTGCTAACTCCTCATCCTCTAACTGACTAGAGGTGGATGACTCTGCATCACTATCCTCACTGTCTGAATTCGAATAAGAAGAAGAAGTCTCTGGCTCAAGAACCTACTGTGGCTGATCTGAAATAGGAATCATCATGAAGAAGTAGATCTAATGAGGGAGAAGAAGTGTCAAGTGTTGAGTCTCTAGGAATCTCTTGAAAATAGACACTTCTCTTGATGAACAACTCATGAGTGACTGGATCTAGAAGGCGATACCCCTTAATACCATCCAGATATCCTACAAAGATGCAAGGCTTGGACTGACGTTCCATAGCTTTGTGTTTCTTTTTTGGAATGCGAGCCATGGCTAGGGATCTAAAAACTATAAGGTGCTCAACATCAGGTTTCCTTTTATGCCAAGCTTCAAAGGCTGTTATCCCTTTCAAAGCTTTGTGAAGAACCCTATTTTGAATGTAGCAAGCACAATTGATGGCTTTAGCCCAGTACTATGGTGCTAAGGATTTGAAGTGAATCATACAACTACCCATCTCTTTCAAGAACCTATTTTTGTGTTCTACAACCCCATTTTGTGAAGGATTGTAAGTGACTGTGTGCTACAAATCAATCCCCTATGTGGTGCAAAACTGATTAAACCTGATGCTGACATACTCCCCTCCATTATCAGTTTGAAGAACCTTGATAGATTTCTCACTCTGTTTCTCAACAAGAGCCTTGAAGTTTAGAAAATTTTCAAACACTTTAGACTTTTGTTTGAGAAAATATATCCAAGTGTACCTAGAGAAATCATCAATGAAAGTGAGGATGTACTTGGCCCTTGTGAAAGATGGTTTGGGAAAGGGTCCCGATACATCACTGTGGACTAACTCCAAAGGTTATGAAGCCATCCAAGCTTTGCCTTTGTCAAATTTTGCTTCAGGATGCTTCCCAAGGGAGCACTCCTCACAAAGTCCTTTTGAGAATTGGACACAAGGCAAGCCAATGACTATGTCATGTTTGCAAAGTTGCTCAAGGTAGCGGTAGTTAAGGTGGCCAAACCACTCATGCCACAGTTTACTAACTCCATCTGAATGAGTCAACAATGCTATTGGATAAGAATCTGATGCAAAATGTGAGAAGGTGTATAACCTTGTTTGGTGATTTTCCCTACCCACTGCTACTGTAGTATCACTATGCAACTCCTTGATAGCCATTGAATTTGGTGAAAACTCAACTCTCATACCCTGACCAATGTGAGTGATTTGGTACACTGATAAGAGATTGGTTGAAAGAGAAGGAACACTTAGAAAATTATTGAATGTTCCTCCTATTTCAACTGACCCTCTCCCTGCAACAAAAATTGAAGTGTCATCACCCAAACTAATTGAAGTCATGCTACAAGGCTCTAAAGATGAAAACTCAACTAGTGAAGAGACCATGTGGTGAGAAGCACCCGAGTCGATGACCTATGAAGATGTAGGAGCTGTTGTAGCTACAAGGGCCTTGCCATTTTCTTTCTCCTTACCCTTGCCTTTTGCCTTGGTAGAATCTTGGGTAGATGAATTCTGCTTGATGGACTCAGGAACACCTATGTTGTTCTTCTCTAGAAGATGAGTTAGGTGATCTATTTGTTTCTTCATGCATTTATGTTCATCATGCCCTATCTTTTTACAATAGGCACACTTAACCTTCTTCTTCTTCTTCAGTTCAGCATTGGAGGATGAAGACTCAGTGTTGTTTTTGGCAGGATTGTTTTTTTCTTTCTTCTTTTCTTGGTCCTTGTTCTTTTTCTTCTTCTCCTTTGTTGAAGTCTTGTCCTTGCCATTTCCAGCTATCAAAGCTTGGGGTTGAGTAGACTTCATTGTGCCCATTTGAATTAGCTTATCTTCCTCCATAGTCAAGTTGGCAATGAATGAATCCAAAGAAGGCATTTTCCATGTAGTGCCAAGGGCACTTTTGGTGGCATGGAAAGTGGAGACAAAGACTGAATAGCTTGGACCTAACTTTGTGAGAATAGAAAGTATGAGTTGATCATCTTTCTTCTCTATCTTGCATTCTTTGAATTGAAATCTAAGGGCCTTAAACTTAGTGAATAAGTCATGTAGGGTGTCAAAGTTGCTAGGACTTAGACTTATGAGTTCATTTTTGAGCTCATGACCTCTCATTTCATCAAGCTTCCAAAATAACTTTTCTAAGGTGTCCCATATGTCATTGGGAGTATAAGAGGATTTTAAATGGAAGAGAAGTTTTAGAGACACAAACAAGCTTAGTAATCCAAAGGCTTCATCACTAAGGTTGTACCACTTAACCTTTTCAGCGTCAGTGTTGGGTTCAACTTCAGTACTCATGGTGATCTTATACAACCATTTGCTTTTAAGAATGATTGAAATTTTAACCTTCCATTCATGATATTTTAAGGATGTTAGGGGTTTAAGTTGAAAATAATCCATTTTTAGCTGAATTTAGGTGAAGTTGTGTTGATTGCAAGTTGTGAAATTGTGCAGAAAGGAGAATGAAAGCAAAGATTTGCAAGTTGTGAAAAGCAATCACACCCCCCTGAAATATTGAGCCCCCCAAAAATATGAAAGTACATGCTCAAAATACGTTTGACTCAGCCAAGAATGCATCTTAGAGCAATCAGTGCAAGACTAAAGCAAACAGGACGTCGGACTCAGCCAAAAATGCGTCTCGAGAGACCCAAATTTTTGGCACTTTATAAACTAGTGCATTTTTGACAAATAATAAGCCTACAATGTGGAGAATTGAATTACAAACACTTTTAAAAAAAATGGCACCCAAATTTGAGCTACCATTTGCAAGATATTAAAGGTTTAATTTTCTCATAAACTAGTGTTTTTGCAAAAAAACACTAAAACATTAAAAAAATGCCTATTTTGAGAGAGAAAGTGGCCTTTTAACCACTTATTAGATTTGATATGGAATGAGGAATACAAAGGAGGTTTGTTTTAGGGTTAATTGGCCTCCCGCCAACCTAGGCCTCACCCTTCGTCTTCGACAGGGGAAGATTCAAGTTTTAAATGAAAACCCCCAAATTACAAAACTGTATAAAAAATTAAATATTTAGTCAAATTGACTGATTTTTATTTTATCAAGTCAATTTTAACTAAAAATAATGAAGCGTAGACAGAAATGAAGGATGCCACGTGTCCAAGGGGCGCCACATGGGATGCCAAGTAAGCAAGGGGCGCCAAAAATAGCACAGTCTAGAATTTTGACTCAGAAAAGACAAAAGAACAGCATATGGCAGTTTGTTTTCACCAAAAACAAGGGCACATCTCTAATTTTCTGGGCAAGAAAAGGTTAAATTTTTTTAGATTTCAACACACAATAGTTTTACCAAAAAAAAGTGCCATTTTCAGAAAATCAGACCTGGACACCGTACGCCCTGCTTGTATGGTAGAATAGAAGGCACCTTACAGGAGACTTGCATGCTAGGAGGACAGAGACTGAAGTTGGCATAGATTGCTAACTAGAAGGGCATGCTATACGGCCTATTTTGAACACCGTACAAAGGATGGCATGGCATAAGTAAAGACCAAAGACTAGGCGCTACTAAAGGCATGGCAAACAGAATTGAAGCCTGGCTGTAGGACTACTTTTTAGAGTTGCTGCTGCTCCCTCTGCTGCTCCACACAACAATGGCATCCAAGAAGAGAAACAAATGAACTAGCCTCTGAAGTGAAGACAGCCAAGACACCCAAATGCCAAGGATTTCCAAGGAAACTAACCAGAAATGATATATATATTTTTATTTTAGATCAAATCTAGAAAATAAAAAAATAAAGAGAACTCCACTCCTCTTGATTTTAAAATGAACTAAAAGCATAACCATACACATGATTACCGTTCTTGCTCTGATACCATATCAAATTTGTTCCCAGAATCTGGATAATGCGAGTGCAATGGAGATGTGATCACATAAGATGAACAAGTGCACACCACATAGATGCTAAAGCAATTTGAAAATTACACAAGAAGATAAATTACACAAGACAAAATGGAGAAAACCAAAATATGATTAACATGAGATGGCCAAAATGAGGAATACATATAGGAGAGTATGTAAGTAACTCCTTCACAAAAGGTGGACAAGGCACCCCAAGAATAGATTGTAACTCCTTTATGAAAGGTGGTGACAAGGTGCTAAGAATAGAGAAGTAAGTCCCATCAAGGGAGTTACTTATGACATTCTTATGACACCTATAACACATTTATGACACACACCTCCACATAAGCTAGCCTATCCCACAAATGTAGGAAAACCCCATGTATGCACAAGAAATACAATTTTTCTAATTAATAAATAGGGAAAAATAAAAACCTACACTAATATAGGCCCTATAAATTAGATAAAGTAGTTGTCTAGTTGGATACACTAATGTATGTTTAAGTAGGTGTATATGAGAAACTTAGTATAGGCCCCATAAATTAGATAAAGTAGTGGTCTAGTTGGATAAACTAGAGGTGAAAGTGATAGGTGAGCTATTAAACATCCACATCTAGTTGGAATCTAAACCTAGTAGTTAACACTTGATAGATATTCAAGTGGTTGACATCCCAAAATCCTATGGTATGTTCCCCAACAAATATTTGTCCAAGGCCCTAAATGGATATATGGCCACATATTTCCCACATATGTGGTTGTCATGGAAAGGAGTAGCCAATAAAATATGAGTGGATAGGGAACCATGCATTAAACACATGATCATTGAGTACAATGATATAAATGAGAAGATAAACCTAGATTCCTTGGACCTAAGCATCTACACACTAATCACCAATTTTTTAAATAATCAGACTAGTCACAACCCATGTTTTCTTGGCTTGTGGTCTCTTTATATAGACATATCCCACTCCAAACAAGGTAAAAGAGATAGTGTTTTTCTTATACATACCTTAGGAAAGAAACATCTGTCATCCTATCGACTATAATGCCCTTGTAAAAAAAACTTAGTGGAATATGAATCTCTAATCCTAAGATTATAATTTGCATTGAGACATGAGGCAAACAAACTAAGAGTGTTCAATGAATCTGAACTAGTAGTCAACTAGATCAAAGTTAAATTTTAATGCAAACTATCATACCTCAGAAGGTATAAACATAGATCTTGGGACCTGATTGAAATTTTCAATGCATTTAATATCATCCCTATTCCCTAGGAGGAAAAATAGGTATGATACTCACTAGCTTCAATTGTGGTGAACTTAACTCATCTAGATGACATAAAGCTATAAGAGTTCTCTATGGAACTCATTCCTTGTCTTTCTATCTTGGATAATGTGACTAACTTCCAATTATTTGAAGATGACCATCAAATTATCTAATTCCTCATCAACAGGGGGATATTTGAGGCCCAAATCATAGATGAAAATGACAAAGACAACCTTGAGACTAAATTGGATAAGGATGAGATCCTGAAAATTCATGGTACCATGATCCTAAAGGGGATGATCTCACTATAAAGAGTGTTTGATGCATTGGATCCAACCTTCCAAGATAAAAGGCCTAAATTCAAAGACCAAAAGTGCTGACTCATTAATTTCAGCCCCTAGAGAACCCCCAGACAGTCAATGTGGGTCTAGAATAGATAGACCATAAATTAGAACAATTATGAAGATCATTGCTAAAGTACAAGGATGTAATTGCTTGGGCATATAGAGATGTTAAGGTTTTAAACACAATAGTAATGAATCACACCATCCCCTTAAAATCAAACCAAAAAACCTTCATACAAAGGAAGATGCCAATTAACCCAATCCTACAGTCCTTGATTCACAAGGAGGTTCATAAATTACTCTTTGCAGGGATAATTTTACCGGTCCACCACTCTATTTAGGTGGCTAACCTATTCCTAATGTGGAATATTAATGGTGAAGTCCACCTTTGTGTGGACTTCCATAATTTAAACTAGGGCTCAAATAAAGATAATTACCATTGCCCTCACTAGATGAGGTAATACAAATGGTGAGAAGGTCCCAAGAAAGACATCCCAAATGATGTCTTTCTTGGATGAATTCTTGGGCTATAACTAGGTCCTATTCAATCTGAGAGATATAATTAAGACCAATTTCACCACTAAGTGGGACATATTTTCCTACAAACAACTATGTTTTGGTCTAATTAGCACTAGTATAACCTTTCAAAGGGAAATGGACTTCACCTTTGAGGGCCCGATACATAAGTACACCACATGAAGAGAGTATTTGAAATATGCAGAAGGCATGAAATCACTTTAAAGCCAAATAAGAGTTGTTTGGTGTCATCGAAGGTAAAATTCTCAGTCATATTGTCACAAAAGAAGGTATTGTTATCAACCCCAAAAGGGTAGATATAATTTCTAAATTACCTTGGCCTAACAGTAAGAAATAATTAAAAGCCTTCTTTGGGAAAGTCAACTTTGTACGTAAGTTTATTTTTGGATTTACTGACATAGTGAACCCCTTAAATACAATGTTGAATTAGGATGCTAAAATGGAGTGGCAATTTAAATCGAGGAAAGATTTTTAGGATATCAAATATGTTATCATGCAAGCTCTGGTCCTTATCACCCTAGACTATGTTGGACTAATCACCAGTGTCCCCCTTAGGGATTTTTGACATGGACTAATAGCCTCCCGTGAGTACTTATCTAGTGTTTGTATCAGGTGTTAACAGGTTGACCTTTTAGCGCAATGGCAAGCATTCCTTTCTAACAATTGGTATCAAAGCCATGGTCATGGGTTAAAATCCCCTCTAGTAACACTGAGGGGGGGATTGTTGGACTAATCACCAGTGTCCCCCTCAGGGATTTGTGACATGGACTAATAGCCTCCCATGAGTGCTTATCTGGTGTTTGTATCGGGCATTAACAGGTCAACCTTTTGGCACAAAGACAATCATTCCTTTCTAACAGACTATATGTAGGACTTTTGTGTTTAATCTTTGGCTTCAAAGCACACCATTACCACCTACCTCACCTAGAGGTTAGAAGGAGAGGAACACATAGTGGCTTTTATGACCACCAGTCTTAAAGATGCCAAACTTTGGTACTCTACCCTAAATAAGCATGCCTATGAACTAGTCAAGGTAGTAAATAAATTTAGGTATTACATCCTTTGGAATAGAGTGCATGCTATTGTCCCAGACCCATATATAAAGCAAATGCTGAGATAAAATGAACTAGGTGAGAGGAGAGGCCAATGGATGATAAAACTATAAGAGTTTTGTTTGGAAATCAAGTTGGCCAAGTTGTTCAAGGGATAAGGCCTCACCCAACTAATAATAGAGATAGACCCATGAATCATAATACACTAGGTGGACCAACCAAGGGTGAAACACTTAGACTAGTACGCCTTAATTATGCACTTTCTACTTTATGAAAATGCACCCCTAGGACTCAACCATATGCCTTTGATTGAAAGCTACACATTATATTTTAAATAAAAGAGTTCTCTTTAGAAGAAACCATGATGGAATCTACCTCTGATGCATATCAAAAGAAGAGACCAAGGATATAATGGCCAATTTTCATGAAAAGTTGGGAGTTGGGTATCTTGAGGCAAACACCATGGATCACAAAGTCCTCAAGGAAGGTTACTATTGGCCCATGCTATTCATATATGTTCACACTCATGTTTATTTTTGTCATCGATGTTATACCTTTTCCAAAAGGGAAACACATGTTGCTATGCCACTACAAACTATTAGAGAATTTGTGTTATTTACATAATGGGGGTTAGATTTCATGGGGGTGATTCACCCCAATTCATCATTTGATCATAAATTCATCCACAATGGCATGAATTACTACAGCAAATGGTCTAAGGTATCCATGACCAAAAAAGCATCATTATTGAAGTCATCAAGTTCCTGAAGACTTCTATAATGACCTATTTTGGGGTCCTCATTTCTTTAGTATGAAATAATGGTCCCATATTTCAATCAATGGAATTTATAGAGTGGGAATATGATAATGGGATCACACTCAAGTTATCTAATCACTAATCATAATGGAATGGATTCTTATAATCTACTAATAAAAACTTGATCAATGCCATTAAGAAATCATCCAAATAGAAGCTCCAAGAATATCACTCACTTCTAAAATGTGTCTTATGGGTAAACCTCACTAGGTATAAACAAGCCCTCATAATCTCTCCATTCCTTCTCATATATGGATTTGAGCCAATCATGCCAGTCACTTTACAAGTGCCTATGTATAAGCTCATAGAACAATTCATAGAACCATATGATAAAACTAATTCTAGACTCCTGGACCTGATTTTATTGTAGGAAGCTTGGGATGAGGCTTTGCTAAGATTTAGCAAGAATCAAAACATAGTCAAGAGGTGGTTTGACAATAGGGAAAAGGTTAAGACCTTGAGAATCTTAGATCTATTCCTAATGTGTGGCAAGGCCCATGAGAAGAAAGGCTAGCATTCAAAATTTGATCCCTCTTTATCGACCCCTAACCATAATTTTAGACCAGAATGCCTTTTGTCTCAAGGATCTCGAGGTAAATGACTTACCACTTCTAGTAAATAAATATTTCTTGAAACACTATTTCTAAGTTATCCCCTCTAAAGTGGTTTATGAATAATTAGAGTAGGAGTGGTAATATATATATTTAATAGGTTTTCTCTAATTATGTGTTTACTTTAGATGTGTGTTTGCTTTTGTTGTGTGTTTACTTTTGTTGTGTGTTTGTTTCTATTATTTAATTTTCTTTGTGTTACATTTCACCCCTTTGGTCACTTCTTTGTTCTACATTGTTCCTATAACATCTAGCTTTTTATTAGTAACTTCTTTAGATAGTGGTTGAAGCTTGAGAGGATTGCAGAGACACGAGAAAGCCCAGGTTAAAACCTTTGATCCAAGTGATTATAGTAATGTAAAAGGGGGATCTTAACATATTAGATTTGAGAGGCCAATGATTATAAAAGAAATATGTGGATTTTAGAATGGCCTACATCCAATATGGACACCAAACTGCACTTAAAATAATAATCCATAAGATATTGGATTATTCAAGTTGATTAAGGATTGGATAGCTATTCAAAACTTCCCCTTATCCATTTACCCTTGGTTTGGTTTCGAACCCTCAATGGATATGATTAAACAATTAATGATCACTTCTGGATAAAATTAGAAAAGAATAATGAAAGCATGCAAAATCTAAATTCTGAGTCTACCTCGAAAGGACTATACAAGAAATATTAATTATAGGCTTTCTGACCTAGATGGTAGTGGAGCAAATCCATGAATTGGACTGAAGGCATCTCTATCAGGAATATGGACACTCAAATGGAATTAGAGCAATTCCCTAGTCATTCCCTCTAAGCCATCAAACCAATAATGCCCTGGATAAAGACTGATAACTAGCCTAACCTTGATTGCTCAAGGATAATCTAAGAATGAATCAAAATGAATATCACTTATCACACATGTTGGCAGCCATCTATAGGTGTAAGCTCAGTATGCTGTTTGATATTGTGAGAATTTTGTGCCTCATATTTTTTATGGATGATAAAAGATACCTTATACAATATTTGTGATGAGCAAGTAAACAAGAAGAAATTGGTTGGGTTCTAAGTGTTTCTCATCATTTTCCCATAGAAGTCACCATTTTTTGTAGCCAACATGCCCCCTTTTCTCCAAAATGGGGGACCCATCTATAAATTTAATGAATCAAAGCTTAAAATTTCTCCCTTTTTTTCTTGATGGCGATGCCTACTCAAAACTTTAAAATATACATCGCCTTGATTTTCTTCAAGTAGTAATAAACCTCCTTTTTTAACTTTTCTAAAAATAACTAAGTAGTGTTTGTTTACTTTTAACATATCATGGCACTATAATTGTAGGTTGATTTTCACAAGGATATGTTCCTGGATTCAATTTCCCTTCTTGAAGTAATAAACTCATTATCTTCCATTGAAATATTGAGTCCTCCATGTCTGACAGGTAAGATTTAGTGAATCATTTTCTTTTTGTCTTTCTTCATCATTTTGTGAATATCACAGAGCTCAACCCAATGGGAGATATCTACTTCATTTGGAGTAAAAAAGGTCAATCTCATAAACCTATCATAGATGTTAGGTCCTGGGAGATCCTGATTGAATGGGAAACTACCCCATCATATAATGCGAAGATGAACTAGTTTCCACTTGTGACCCAGAAAGCTCAAAATGAAGTACGAGTGTTTAACCAAGATCAATTATGGTGTGCCATGTGTCCTTGGGTGACACATCACCTGACCTAGGATAAATACATGTAATAATGAGTCATGTTAAGATTTTGACTATTAATGGAAAGACTAATAAATAGAGGACATGTGTTATACAATGAATGATAGATAAGAAAACTCTAAGGGATGTGATTGCATGCCTACCATACACTCACCATTAATAGAATAGGAAGATGGGACTAATTGGATATTTTTGAAAAAAATCCCATCACCATCTCTATATCCATCTGGTGGTAGAGGATCATGGGCTCCAAATCTATTTCTTGATTTGGAATTAAAAGTAGAAAATCTCATTACCAACTCAAATTTCAAATTCATAGTAAGTGAGCTACCAAATGACATTAATGTAGAGAGATGTGTGCATAAGATTTTAAATCCTAAAGGAGGATCAATAATAATTATTATTACTACCTTAGAATAAATATTAGACTCCTTGATTTCAAATTTACATAGAACTCTTGTATCTTGTTATGAACCCATGATATCTCTTTTCTTTACTTTGTTAGTTTAGTAGTTGATATGGACGCATATGATTTGTAAGTCATCCTGTGAGCATTTTATTTTACCCCACATTCATGAGAAGTGGTAGTTGCTTAGATTATAATTCATATATAAGTAAGTGTTGAGGCCAATGAAGGCATCCATGAAATTATTGTATTGAGCTTGCTCAAAAGAGTTTGCCCCCTCAAAGTGGCATGTGATCAATTCAATCTTTTCAAGTATTCTATCAGATTTAATTTGTGCTACTAATAACTATTATTTTATGAATTTTTATTAATATTTTAGGAGGATCCTCTCATCTAGTATCAGAGAACTTTCCAAGGTAATTTTTTTTCAAAAGGTCTTAACTCTATTTTGTTACATACTTCATTTCAGTAATTTTTCAAAAAATATTAACTCTATTTAGTTGCATAAATCAAGTAATCTATTTTGGATCAGGGTAAAAAATTTAGCACTTAACTATGGGAAGTACTTGGGTGAAATCCCTAAAACTCATCATGATGAGTACCATAGGAACCCTAATGTAGCTGGCCCATTGAGAGGACTTGCCAGTGAAACAGATAATGATCCCTTACCATCCATGAGGAAAACCGAGAGCTGTTGCTGAGAGATAAATACATGGCCAAAAAATTTATGGAGAGTGGTACTCATTTAGACAACATTGGTGGCCAGAGTGATATTTTTAAAGCCCTTAGGTAGCCATTGAGACTTGGGGCCCATTTCTATCAATTTAAAAATATTTCTAGTAGACTCAAAAGAATCAATCAATAGAGTATCCACAAACTATTAGAGGACTTGAAGACTGATATTTAATAGAAACCAAAATCCATAAACCATCCATAGAGTATCAGTAGACTCTTAGAGGATTTATAGACAGATAGTGAAAAGGGGTATTTTTTTTATTTTTTTGTAATATCTCTCCATCTGTAGCCCTGTTGATCCTCAAACTTTATCTAGACACCTAAAATTCCATTTTCTACATTTTTTTGCAGGCCCCATATCCGAATTCCACTCTTAATTCCTAAAAATCTCAATTTTCCTTTTTCTTGGGTTTTCACATAAATTCTATTTTTATCTGTTTACCCCAAAAAATTTCCACTGGGTTCATCATCTCATTCTACTCCTTTGTCCCTCTTTAACAAATTTTCTAGTTTTTCCATTTTCACTTCTAAAATTGCCCTCACCTTTGTCAATCATACTCCCACTATGCCAAAATTTTATTGAAATCCCCTTTACCCCTTCTATTTTTTCCCAAATTCAAAACTTTCCTTACTAAACATGTCTTAACTCTAATTTTCCTACCCATTGCAAAAAAAAAAACTATTATTCATGTCATAGTAGTAACCTGAACAGGAACAAAAAACATGGAGGATGAAATTGCCGCCCTCAAGACCCACATCAAATATTTTGATTAAGGCTTGTTCTTCAACATACCACCATGATAATAGTCAACATCCAAAGTCTTCTTACAACATTGGGTTTTCTCCTTCCAGTAATTATCATGGGTCAAAGCTTAATTTTCCTTGACTCAATAGTGCAAATCCAATTAGATGGATCTATCATGTAGAATAATATTTTAATCTGCATAATACTTTTCATGCCAACAAGGTCCTACTTGCATCTTTTCACTTGGAACTTGAAGCACTTCAATGGTATCATTGGTATACCAAGGCTCATGATGAACCCATGTGGACTAATTTTTGCACACTCATTTTGAAATGGTTTGGTCCTACTGCTTTTGATGACTTCACTAGAGCACTCACTAAACTTTGCCAAACAAAAACCATGAGAGAATATCAAACATAATTTGAAAAACTAGCCAATCACATAAAGGGATTGTTTGATGAATTCTTTAAGAGTTACTTTGTCAATGGACTGAAGGATGCCATTCAATCTGAGGTCAAAATGTTTTGGCCTAACATGATGATGAAAGCCTTAGGGTTGGCTAAGTTAGTAGAGGACAAGATCATAGCTTAGCAGTTATTCAAATCCAATTTTGCTCCATTTAAATATAACTCCATAACAATCTCAAATGATGTTAGCCCTTAGAACCAATCTTATCAAGCATTTGACTGAAGCAAAGATGTAAACCAATAGAGAAAAATGACTATGTTATAACTATGATGATAAATTCACTCAGGCACATCAATCCATCAAGCAAAATCTCTACCTATTGGGTGTGGACTCTCCACCTAAAATTGAAGATTGAGAAGATGTTCAAGATACAATAGATGATCCAGAAGAAGCTCAGTCAATTGTGGAACCTGCTTCTTAGGAAGACCAACCAGAGATATCTCTCCATGCCTCAACAAGAGACACTAACCCAAAAACTATGTGGGTCAAGGGTGACTTCAGTAAGCTCCCTCTCACAATACTCATTGATTTAGGTAGCACTCATAACTTCATTGACCCTCATATTGCCAAACATGTTGATTATTTTATCCATCCTTATTCCAAATTTGAAGTCATGATTGCCAATAGGGTCACAATACCTTGTAAAGGGAAGTGTCACAATGTACATATCTCTATTGGAGATTATAACTTATGTTCAACCATGTTTGCATTGCCCTTAGGTGGATGTGATGTTGTTTTTGGAGCCCAGTGGTTACGCATACTTTGACCCATCTTATGGGATTTTGATAAATTTTGGATACAATTTTTAGCCAATGGGAAAAAATACAAATTGAAAGGCTTACAAATAGGATATATTAGCCTCATAAGTTCATATTTCATGGAAAATATTCTTAAGAAGAATTCACATGGTGTCATTTCCCAGCTCCATTCCATTCAAATACAACCATCAACAATCTTCACTACTCCTGATCTATAAACTATTCTGTAGAGGTATGCACATGTCTTTGCCAAACTAGTAGGATTGCCACCTTCATGACTAGAATACCATCGTATTCAGTTCCTATCTGAAAGCATTCATCTCAAAATTAGGCCTTATCACTACCTATTTCAATAAAATACTAAGATCTAGATG
This sequence comes from Torreya grandis, assembly GCA_037957365.1. Taxonomy (NCBI): domain Eukaryota; kingdom Viridiplantae; phylum Streptophyta; class Pinopsida; order Cupressales; family Taxaceae; genus Torreya; species Torreya grandis. The sequence continues at coordinate 3,257,643 of JARHVA010000092.1, forward strand.
CTCATTCAAGACTTACTATAGCAGGACATTATTTGCCCCTGTACTAGCCCATATTCTTCCCCAATTCTCCTTGTTGAAAAAAAGATGGGTCATGGAACCTTTGCATTAATTTCCATGCACTTAATCACCTCATAATTAAGGATAGATTCATGATCCCTATTATTGATGAGCTTCTTGATGAGCTTCATGACACTCATTTTTTCTCCAAGTTGGATCTCTACTCTAGATACCACTAGATTCAGCTTCATGAAGATGATATCCCTAAAATAAATTTTCACATGCATGATGGCCACTATGATTTTTTGGTCATGCCCTTTGGCCTCACTAATTCTCCTTCAACATTCTAGCTATTGATGAATAAAATATTCTGGCCCCACCTACGAAAATTCATTCGAATCTTCTTCGATGTTATCCTCATCTATAGTAAAACATGGTCTAAGTATCTCCAACATCTAGAGTTCACACTGCAACTTCTCTCTGACCATCATCTTTGTGTAAAATAGTCTAAATGTACTTTTGTCCATAATGAAGTGGAATATATCGAGCATATTGTTTCAACCCAAAGGGTTTGGGTGGATCCTAAAAAAATAGCTACCACAATAAATTGGCCACATCCTCAGACACTCAAGAGCCTCTATAATTTTTTAGGGCTATAAAATCATAAGTTTGTCAAGGATTATGAAAATATTGTAGATTTTCTGATAGCTATGTTGAAAAAAGGATACTTTTTTTGGATACAAGCTGCTGAGTGTGCATTTGAAAATTTAAAATAAGCTATGTGTACTACACCTGTTCTAACTATGCAAAATTTTGCCAAGACCTTCACTATCAAGAGTGATACTTGAGATAATGGACTTGGTGTTGTTCTCCTCCAAGAAGGATACCCCATTGCATTCACCAACAAAGCCATTTTTGGAAAGAATTTAGTGCTCTCTACTTATGAGAAATAAATGATGGCCATTTTGCATGCAGTATAGAAATGGTGACCACACCTACTGGGAAATCATTTTTACATCAAAACTAATCACCCGAGTCTAAAATATTTCCTATAAAAATGAGTCTCTACCCCATTAAAATAGAAATGGGTTAGCAAACTCATGAGTTATGACTATGAGATCACTTACAAGAAGGGTAAGGATAATATTGTGGTTGATGCTTTATCTCACACATTTGTAGACCAAGTTTCCATTTCATCTATTTCCATGCCTATTTAAAATTATTTGGATGTTGTACAAAAAGGGTATGCCAATGACTCCTCATTATCTCAAATCATTTAATAGTTGGCCACTAACCCCTTAAGTATACTACATTATTCATGGAATGGTATTTCTTTGTAATACAAGGGTCATCTGGTACTTCCCCAGAGCATAGATCTTTAGTAGGTTGTATTCTATGATTCCATGCTTCTCTATCCATACTAAACTTAGGGTTTCTCAAAAATTATGAGTGGGCATGATGTAACTTATTTTGGAAGGGAATGAAAAAAGCAATTCAAGAGATGGTGGTTGAATGTGATACCTGCCAATGTAACGAAGGTGAAACAACACTCATCCCTAGGTTGCTTGAACCCTTGCCCATCCTTAATAGGATTTGGATAGATATTTATATGGATTTCATTAAGGGGATCCCTAAATTTGGAGGGAAAATGGTGATCTTGGTTGTGGTTGATCACCTCTCTAAATATAGTCATTTTTGTGTCCTCAACCATCCCTATACCACCTCCATAGTCGTATAAATTTTCCTGGACCATTTTTTTGGTGTTCATGGCATTCCTTAATCCATTATCTTAGATCATGATGCAACCTTCAATAGCCATTTTTGGACAGAACTATTTTGATGCACTAACACCCAACTAAAGATGAGTTCTAGGTATCATCCACAAATAGATGGCCAAATTAAAATTGTCAATAAATTCTTGGAAACTTTGCTTCATTACTTCACCTCAGAACAACAACACTAGTGGGCAAAGTGGCTCCCTCTCACTAAATGGTGGTATAATACGTCTTCCCACGCTTCAACAAAAATGAATCCATATGAAGCAGTCTATAGTCAAACACCACTAGTGTTCCTTTTATACACCCTAATAGTTCATTTATTTAAGTGGTCAACATAACTCTTTAAAACCAAGATCAGATCCTCATTACCCTATAGGATAATCTTCATATGACATAAAATCAAATGAAATAATAGACGGATCAACACCATTTTGAGCACACTTTTCAAGTAGGTGATATGGTTTTTCTTTAACTACAACCATAAAAACAATCCTCCCTAAAACTCAAAGGGTGTCATAAGCTAGCTCCCTTGTTCTATAGTCCCTACAAGGTTTTTTAGAAGATTAGGTCAGTTTCTTATACATTGGAGCTCCCACCTTATTCTTGAGTTCACCCAATATTTCATGTCTCTTGTCTGAAAAAAGTTCTTGGAAAAAACATCAGAGTGAATATTATTTTACCAGAACTTGATAATGAAGGATCCATTCTTCTTGAGCCAGAGGAAATCCTAGATAGGAGCACATACCAACTTCATTCTCACTCCATCACCAAGGTTTTAATTTAGTAGCATGGAATGCAACTAGAGGATGCAACATGGGAACCACTATTTTAGATTCAACACTAATTCGCACATCTAAAGCTTTGAGGACAAAGCTTTTTCTAAGAGGGAGGGGATGTTATGAACCCGTGATATCTCTTCTCTTTACTTTGTTAGTTTAGTAGTTTTTATGAATGCATATGCTTTATAAGTCATCCAGTGAGCATTTTATTTTATCCCACATTCATGGAAATTGGTAATTTATTATATTAGAATTTGTATATAAGTGTTGAGGCCAATGAATGCATCCATGAAATTATTGTATTAATCTTGATCAAAGGAGGTTACCCCCTCAAAGTGGCTTGTGATCAATTCAATATTTTCAAGTGTTCTATCAAATTTAATTCATGCTAATAATTCTTGTTATTTTATGAATTTTTATTAATTATTGTAGGAGGATCCTCTCATATCCTGTGCCTTCAACACCTAAAAGCTTCCTAATTTCTCCTCTATCCTACTCCAATGGCCATTACATCCTCCAAATTGAAGGTAGATCTAGGGTATCGAGACACCACCTTTCCTAGTGGTTTAACCATGTATAATCACTATATTGACATATTCAAAGTAATTAAGTAGGTCCTTAGGGATTCTACCAATGCCAATAACTAGTTTGATAAATATGAGGATGCACTAAGTTCTTATAAAAGATGTAGAATTCATAGAGTCACAACCAAACTAGAGGCATTTACCTACACTAACTAACTATGTGACATCCTCTACAAGGCCATCTACATGAAATATAATACAAATGATTGGGTTTGTTTACCCATATCTTGACACCAAAATATCAAATTATTTAGGAATACCTTCAAGGTGTATTACTCCCTCCCATGCTTTTCATTCTCATATGATGCCATGATAATGATAGTTTGGATGAATTATCACTAGATCTATGACATATTCCATGGATGGGATGATAACCCAGACTCCAAGTGGGCCAATAAATAAAATATCAATGCATACATGATGTACACATTTTAAGAGGAGGTCTAAGTAGGCATGATCCTATTGAATCGGCTATTTGAGAACTTAGACTGCCAACATGTCAACTAGCTTTGGGTTCCCTTGATGCACATGATCCTAACTCAATTTGACACCCTAAACCCTGGAGGCTTGATCAACTTCAAGTTAGTCCATGCCATCACAGACACTCAGAATGGGGAAACTTCTACATGATGATCTACTTACTCTACACCATCTGTGGGGTACTGTCATTTAACCCATCAACATTTTTTACATGGGTTCTTTGTGGCCCAACTTTCCATGTGGTTTTCTTTAATATCTATGGCCATAAATTCCACCAACATGTCTAGGATGTCTGTGACTACTTATATTTGGTGGTGAACCATGTGGTCAATGAGGCTCTCATGCCCTATCTATCAAAAATAATTCAAGACTCCATCACATCCATAGGAGGGTATTGGTTTTATAAAAATGGCATAGTGATTTGAGTCATGAACATCCACCAAGACCCCCTATGCCTACCATACTATGTGCCTAATTGGCTAGTAGAGATGGAGATCACATATCAATCAGTGAATGACATCTTCAGCTTCTACATACAACATCAACATAAGGCCTACCCCATATTACTAATTGCCATATGAGGGCACATATAAAGGAACTTCTCCTCCATACAAAATATGGTGGTCAAGAGAGATTCTTTTACCCTAGAAAAATGTAAGATTCAATAGTGGGACCCTAAAGGGGTGATTTATGACCACTTGGTTCAATATTCATCTTAACTCAACATGAATTACAACCATCAAACCAAGGATGATGATGAGTACTACATAGATGCTACTGATGACTAGGAGGTTCCATCTTGGATAACAAATAAGAGGAAGAAGTAAGGCAAGAAGGCTCAGGTAGGCCCCTCAAGAACCCATTTAGCTCTTTCTTGGTCTGTGGAGGCCCTGACTCTAAGTTATTTGACCATATCCTAGAGAGTCCTGAAGATCATCCTACCACCTTCTCCTCCTCAAGTTTTACCTCCATCTCCTTTAGTTTCTCCTCAAGCTCTACCTTTGCCTCCTCCACTTTCTCCTCACTCTCTACCTCCACTTCCTCTAGAAACACCTTTTACTAGGCCCTAACATCCCTGTGCTTAGACTACATAGCACCAAGCATTCTAAGTATAAATCGCTCAACCAACAACACCATATCCTCTAAGATTTGATACCATCGATAACTCAAAATCAAGCCCTAAATGAGGCACCTAATAGGCACCCATATGGGTTCTCCCCACTCATTCCTCCATCTCCTCCCATTTCCCTTCCACCCCTTGCTCTTGCTATGTTATAACTCCCTATTTTGAATCCTATCAGTTTGGCTCTACCCCCTTTATTTTTCATTGTATCCCCTTCATATTTCACCTGACTACCTTTGGTCTTGGTCCTTTTGAGCATTATCATTTCCCATTCCCTTCTACTCCACACATCTCACATCTTAGAGTCCTCTCAAGGCTTCCATTGGGCATGCCCTCAACATCAAGTGTGACTATAAGCTTTGGGAGCATATCACCTTTATTAGGGACCTTCCCAATCCCCATTTTAGTTATCCCAACACTCCCTTACATAGATCTAAGTCTTATACTATCATCTCCTATAGACTCAACCATCATAGTCAGACCATCCATGGCAACACTCAAAGCTAACCGAGGGAAGAGGTCAAAGGAGAAATAGAAGGTGACTCATCTTTTGACTCCTCCAAGCCTAATAGTAACATCTTAATGATTGGTTCCCTGACCCCCTCTCTTCCTTACCTAATACTCAACTAGATTCACCTTGAATCAACCTATCTCATCCCCTATTATTCTATAATCCATTCTTGGGGAAATCCTACCTTAGGTGAACCTCACCGAGGAAGAATGATGAACTCAATTATTCTTATGGGCCTTCACTTTCATTCTCCCTCATCTCACTCCCATGACACATCTACATGCACTCCTTTCCCTTTCAATCATTCCACTTCATCCATCTCCCATTTGCCTCATCTTCTTCCCTTCACCACCATTTTATCCATACCTCCTACACCCTAAGGAATCTAATGGATAGTCTCAAGTTCACACACACCATAAATGAATGTGCAAGGTAACCCTGTTAGGAACCCCTTATCCAATAGAAGCACAATTGATTACTTTCTTATAAGTAATTAAACATGGAATTATACCAGAATGATTAAGTAACTAGAAACTTGAGACAACAAAGAATTTGAGAGACAATACACACTCTTGTATTAAATACTACTAGAAGAAAATACAATAAGGAAGATGCCACTTCTTCCTCCACCTCAAAGGCTTGCCACACCTCAAGACCTTCTTCCCTCTCTCTCTTGCTCAACCACAACCAACTCAACAACCTGAGTTGTTATCCCCTCCTTGAATGCTTCAGCTGATGTCCTTGACCTTACTTGCTTATAGATCTCCTTGACCTTGCTCCTTGCTTCAATGCTTTTACTTGCCTTCTTGAGTTACAATACATGCCTCATGGGTCTTTAAATAGGATCCCATGCATACAAAAATAGAACTCTAATTACAATAATTAGACATGCAGCTCGTGACTATAATTAGCCCTTAAACATGCAGACACTCGCTTCACTTAACTGACTGTTTGTCAATAGCAATTTTGGAACCACCACAGGTGACTGACGTTGGTCCATGTCTATCTGGTGCTAGCTGATGTTAGCTGACTCCCTGTCAATGCCTGTTGCCTTTTGCACTACATCTGACTGACGTTAGTCATGCTATCGATGCCGGTAATTCTAGATCTTCAGCAACCTCCCTTCTTCGTGTCTGCAATAGTTGAAGCTTTTAGCTCCACACCCTAACAATCTCCCACTTGGAGATAAATAGCTACAACTGTACCTGTACCTATACACCATCTATTTTGTTCCCTTGGCTCTGTTTCCCTCTTCAAAGTCACTCTTGAAGACCAACCACCATAAAACCTATGATGCTATACCTATCACTTATGCCAAAAGAATTTTGCTGCTCCCAAATCCTTCATGACATACTTCTACACCAACTTTACCCTTAGCTCAGAAAACTCCCTGTATATGTAACCCTGCAACAAGCAATACAATACAGTAACATGATAATGTAGCTAATATTATCCAACCAGGTAAAGAAAAATACAATGGTCAAACCTCCATTGTCTGTAGCCTACTCAAGACCATATACCATAGCCTTCTATCTCACGTGTCCATCCACTCTCTTCTCTAACTTGGGAATCCATCCCTCATCTAGTGCTTCCTTCCATCTGACAACTCCACCAACAAATACCTATTTGGTTCTTCTCCAAAGACTCACACTCCTCATCCATCCCAAGCTCCCACTATTTCTGGATTCTACCTGCATTGCTTCTTCACATCTTCCTAGTTCTTGACCATTACTAAGCAATATAAAGAAGGTGAACAATGAATATGAGGTTCACTTACCCTTTCCTGACCTCCATATGGGTGTTTGAGACTCCTTGACAGCTTGCTATCCACCCAACATCCATTCCAGTGACTGATCTCGGCCATCTCCCAGTCTGCTCCCGACCGATGTCGATTCCCTGCACTGACCCTAACTACCGACATCATTTCCTTGGCCGATGCCGATGTCCCCTCTGCCAATGTCAGTCCCTGCTTGACCGACATTGGACTTATCCTACCTGACTCTACCAACCTTGCTGGTCTGCACATGACTGATGTCGATATCTGCTTGACTGATGTCGGTCCCAAGTGACCGACATCGGTGTCTGTGTGTTCCTGTAAGTGATGAAATCTTCATCACGAGCTCATCTTGGATCAAACCCCTGTCCATATTGCCCTGCTCAGAATTGTTCAACCCTTATGACTGATCTCTGTCCTTCATCTCCTCCATAAACACCAAGGCTTCTTTGTTCCTGTCAAAAGCATCAAATTTTCTTTTCCTGCAATGAACTCTATCTATGCTTTCTGAATCTGAACACATACCTTTTGAATCAAGAACATCCATTCCCTTCTTATTCATGTGACCAAGCCTATTAAGCCACATCTTCGAATCTACAGCTGAAGTAGATAAACTAGAAGTAGAATTAATAATACAAGTAGATAGATAAAGAGTACCTACTTATTTACCTATTGCTAAAATAAGTGCACCCTTGGTAACCTTCTAAGAATCCGCTGTGAGGGTTATTGTGCATCCCTCATCACCCAAACTTCCAACAAAAATCAAACTCTGCTTTAGAACTGGGACATGCATGACCTCCTTCAACACCCATGTGTTGTCAATCTGCAATCTCAGTTGCACTTTCATTTTGCCAACTATTTGACAAGGTGTACCATCCCCTAAATAAAGCACTCCAAAGTCTCCCTAGACATACTCATGGAACAAATCTCTGTTTAGGGATGCATGAAAAGAAGAACCAAAATCTAAAACCCATGATCCTACCTGACTATCCAAAGAAAGTATGAGAGCATCCTGTACCATAATATTTGCATCCTTTGCTTCTTCATTACCTACATGTTGATTCTCTTTATCCCTCAACCAACACTCCTTCTTTGTGTGTCCTCTCTTTCCACAAAACCAGTAGGTAACACCTCTGGATTCAGATCTCCCTCCCACCTTTGACCTTGATTTCCCTTGCTCTATCTTATCTCTTTGCCTTCCCCTACTTTCTGCACTTAGAGCATTCCCTGATGATTCACCTGTGCTTCTCTTGCATATTTCTTCATTCAAGATCACACTCACAACATCATCAACTTTTAATATTTTAGAAGCAGATGCAGAATTACTTACTACCATAACCAAACTATCCCAACTTTCAAGCAAAGAACATAAAATCAAGAGAGCCTTTACCTCATCATCAAAAACAATATTGACTAAAGCTAACTGGTTTACCAAACCATGGAAATCACTAAGATGAGTATGTACCGATCCACATTCCTACATTTGCAAAGTAAATAGCTGCTTCATAAGAAATACCTTATTAGAAGCCGAGGGCTTTTCGTATAAATTTGCCAAGGATTTTATCAACTCTTCCGTTGTCTTACACTGTGATAATTTGGAAATCACAGATGATGCAAGGCTCAACCTTATGGAACCCAGAGCCTTCCGATCAAGAACGTTCCATTCTTCATCCTTCATATCTATGGGCTTGCATGCAACCCCACCCAACGGCAAGTACAAATCCTTCTGATATAGATAATCCTCTATCTGCATCCTCCAATGTTGATAATTCTTGCCGTTAAACTTCTCCATTTGTAGCTTAATTTTTTCTGCCATTGCTAAACTCCCACTCAATCAGAAAACCCTGTGAATGACCTGTAATCAAACAATAACCTGCTTCCTACAAACCGTAGCTCTGATACCAACTGTTAGGAACCCCTTATCCAATGGAAGCATAATTGATTACTTTCTTATAACCAATTAAACATGGAATTATACCAGAATGATTAAGTAACTAGAAACTTGAGACATCAAAGAATTTGAGAGACAATACACACTCTTGTATTAAATACTACTAGAAGAAAATACAATAAGGAAGATGCCACTTCTTCTTCCACCTCAAAGGCTTTCCACACCTCAAGACCTTCTTCCCTCTCTCTCTTGCTCAACCATAACCAACTCAACAACCTGAATTGTTATCCCCTCCTTGAATGCTTCAGCTGATCTCCTTGACCTTACTTGCTTGTAGATCTCCTTGACCTTGCTCCTTGCTTCAATGCTTTTACTTGCCTTCTTGATTTACAATACATGCCTCATGGGTCTTTAAATAGGATCCCATGCATACAAAAATAGAACTCTAATTACAATAATTAGACACACAGCTCGTGACTATAATTAGCCCTTAAACATGCAAACACTCGCTTCACTTAACTAACTATTCGTCAACAGTAGTTCTGGAACCGCCACAGGCGACCGACGTCGGTCCCTATCTATCTGGTGTTGGCTGACATCAGCCGACTACCTACTGATGCTGGTTGCCTTTTGCATTGCATCTGATCGACGTCGATCATGCTGCTAATGCTGGTACTTATGGATCTTCAACAACCTCCCTTCTTCATGTCTGCAATAGTTGAAGCTTTTAACTCCACACCCTAACAAACCCAAATGTGCAGTGGAGTTTTAATAGATCCTCTAGGAGCATGAATATGATTCTCACTTAAAGGTTCATCCAAGAGGGAAACCCAGTGATATGGCATACCCATCATGATTTTTTTTTCTCACCCAAGGGAGGACTACTGTTGGAGAAGAGAAGATGGCTAAGGACTCACTGTCTATCTTACGAACTACCCATGACATATCTAAGAAACTCCTCAAGGATATGTAGATATTTATTTGGACTCTTGAGGCCCAAGTGAAGATCACATTCCTGGTCAGATTAATAGGGTAGGTAAAGGATGCCCTCCTATTACTCTTCTCAATCTTGGGAAAATTAATGGGGTCTCAATCTGAGACTAATGAAATATGTATAAAACACAACCTACATGGGGAGAATCATGAAGATTGATGGGAAGTGTTGAAAGTTGAAGATTGTGGTCAATAAGGAGATGTTATAGGAGTTCAAATTGATGCCAACCTCAAATTTAAGTTTATAACAAACTTATGCCAAAAACATGAGATAAATGATGGAAGAGTGGATAGGCTTAGCCTACACTACAATAGAACCCTTGGAAAATGGTGAGAAGAAGATACTAACCTAATTTTTAGAGGTAAATATCTTTGTGCTATTCCACTTGGATGGAATTCTACTTGACCAAGGGGAATTCATAGTCTACCTAGGTCAATTCAACCATCTTATGAGGAAGAAAGTGACTAAGGTGAACCAAAAAGGAGCTTGGGTGTTATTAGACCTATCAACTTAATCGAGTATGAGTATCAACCAAGTTTTAGGAGTCTAGGCCTTGATGAAAGTAGATTTATAGATCTCCTAAAGATCAATAGCTTAGACAGAGGTGATCTTTAAGGATCCTCCCATTAACTTAGCCAAGTTGGACAAAGAGGTAGACTTCATGACAACTGTGCTAGAATTTGGGAGTGCTTAGTCAAAGCAATTGGGAACTATCCCCTCTTAGTTTCCTCTATGTGTTTAGAAGTGGTCCCCAAAGATTTATTGTGGTTTGTTTATATTTTATTTTGGTTTCAATTTTCAAATATGGTTGTAACTACAATGAGTAGACATCATGGCCCAGGATGGGATCCTCATGATTTTTAGAGGTGAGCCCCAATCCTTATCTATTTATATAAGAATCGTATTGTATTTTAGGGTTGACCAAAAATTACTTGAAAGTGATGTTGGATTATTTCCTAGATTTCACCTACGTTTCTCTCTAAACTCTAGACTATAACAGTGGCTGAGATTGATTATTGTAGTAATTTTTTTACCTTTTAATGAATACAATATTTGTTTCTATAAAAGGGTCTTTTTTTGTGTTCAATTTTCTGTCATCTTCATATTTAAATGATCAACAGTGCTATGTTAATTATATGAATACTTTATCACTTTATGTATGCCATGATTATGATGTGCTTAGTTATTATATTCTTTGTGTGAGTTCTTTTGTTTCTCTTTTGGTGAGTGTTAATCATTTGTGTGTTTAGCTAGAAGTTTTCATATGGTGTTATGTGTTCTTGATAGTAAAACCTTAGTAATAATCTTTGGTAGGAATTCACATTGAAGGCATACACCCATTTCCCTCAGACACTCCCACTATATGTTCTTGGAGGTAGATCTCTAGTGAAACTAGGTCTATAGTGATATAACTCTGACATATTTACTTAGTTTAATGATAATTTCATTGATCTCATTTTAGAATTGGAGGCATCCTTTTATACCTTACCCTTCCCTCTCTTTTGTGTTTATTTAGTGGTTTTTAAATAACCAATTCCCCTTGTGTTTATAAAGAATAAACCCAACACTCAAAGTATTCATAGTTGAATTTAAACTATGTAAATCATAATATATTGAATATCTAGTGGTAATAGTGCATGTCTTTAAGACTATTCATGTAGACTTCATTTGTGAATTATAATACATATAGCCATGCCTTGGTTTGATCCCAGATCAATCCTAAGATGGAGTATGAAATTTCATTGTTGTCCCCACCTTCCCCTTTCAAAGAATGTTCAATCGCATGGGCATTTCATGTTAAGGAGTAGATTAGAGTGAACAATAGTAATGTATATATTAGATGTGTTTACTTTCATTATGTGTTTGTTTTTATGTGTGTTTTATTTTGTTTTATGTTTTTCCACTCCATATCCCTCTTTGTTTCATGATGTTCCTATGATGCTCGACCCTTTTTAGTAACTACTTCAAGTGGTGGCTAAAGCCCGGAAGGATTGTTAAAAAGCAGTAAGACTCAGATTAAAGCCTTCAATCTAAGTAATTATAGGATAGTGATGGAAACTTTCGACATATCAGATTTGAGAGGCCAATGATTCTAAGAGAAATAGGTGGATTTTAGAACATCTTAAACCCAAATAGAGCCACTAAGCTACACTTAAAATAATGACTCAAGAAGATACCAAATTATTCAAGTTGATCAAAGACTAACTATATATTCAAAGCTTCCTTATTATCCATTCACCCTTATCTTGGTCTTGAACCCTCAATGGATAAGACTAATAAATGATGATGTTTTCATAGGAAACTTGGAAAAGAATAAAGAAAACATACAAAATCTAAATTATGAGTCTACCTCTAAAGGGGTATAAAGGTAATCTCCACCATAGCATTTTCATCCCAAATGGTAGTGGAGTAAAGACGTGAATGGGACTGGAGGCATCTCTATCAGGGTTATGGACACCTATCTAGTAGTAATGTCTTAGCCATTTGTAGACACCAAAATCACATCACACATGTGCGTAACTCACTATGTTGAAACCCCCATCCATCCCCTTTTAATAATTAGCCTTATTAACCCATGTTTTCATCCCTCACACATTTAATTAATTTAAAAATATTTAATTAAGTTAATTAAAAACTACTACCCATGACTTGTTCTCACCCCTAACATGAGTTCCTAACTAACTAATTTCTTCTTAACCTCATATTTCTACCATTTTCTAATGGATACCACACTTGGCAAGAGAAAGAATAAAAAATAGCTAAAAATAGCCCTTTTATCTACTCTCATGCTATCAACATTGATCAACCCTCAACTAACGTCGATAGGATCATCGACGTTAGTTACTTAAGACAAATTCCAAGCTAATATTCAAGTCAATAGAAATGAGAAAAATCAATTATTCACATACAAGCTTTGCCATTTGACTTTCTACATCTACGCTTACCATTACTCTACACAAATCGATCCAGATTAAGAATTGATATACTGCACAGAGCTTAGATTATTTTAAACTGATAGCACATGCTTGTCTTGTCTATTCACATATTGCTTTAATACACCCTATCAAAGCCATTTATTTAGCACTCATGGTTCATTCATTTCACCAATTAAGTATATCTTTGTGTTTTGTAATTCCTTTAAATAGTCATTTTACAATTACTTTACATTATACTTATTTATTATTTTATGAACATCCTGACTCTCCTTGTGAAGGAGTTGTAAAAATCCACCTATTTTCCTCTACTTAAAACATATCAACCCCCTATCTAGACCTACTTGAGTTTTAATCACTCTCTTACGACTCTTCCCAACCTCACAAATTTGACCAACATCTACCTCCTAGCTCAAACAAGTATCTTGAAAACTTATTGAGAACCTAATACCCATACAAAAATTGGTATCCTAATTGACTTCGATGACTATATATTTCCACCAACTTCTCTAAGCCTACCTAAACAACCTCCAAAAACACCAATAACTCACATTACCTGCACTGTGTCACTCTTTGCTACACTCAGACTATAAGAATGGTACGAATATCTCTCTTACTCTCTCTTTCATTTTGTTATTCATTACCATTTTATTTCAAAAAGTGGACTGTCATCCCTAAGGAAGTTTGACACTTGTAGGAACAAGTGTGTAGCTTGGCAACCCACTCATATATCTACTAAAAAATAATTTTGGTGGTAGTGCTTTCTTATTCACAGGTTGTCCTCCCTAGCCAAATAGGAGTGCTCAAAATCATCTGGATACGGTGTGAAACCAATCTAGGTTTTCTCTAATCTATAATCCTACCTCATCTTTGTTTCTTCTTAAACATCAAATAGATTAAAAATTTAGTGAAACATTTTTGGCATGCTCAATGGGACCCTAGAGTTTTCCTTGGGTTCATTGATTGTTTTAAGCATTCATATAGGTGTATTATAATGAAAATTTCATTCCTTGCACTTTCTCCCTCAATTTTTCTTCAGAATGAAGTATTCAACATTTTATTTTTTATTTAAAGGTAATAAACTAAAATTTCTTCTTCTTTGCCACTCTTCTCTTTCTTTTGCCTCTAAAAGAAACTTATCATTTTTCTTGTAAGCTAAAAAGAATATCTTCTTTATCTCTTTATTTCATGCACATTAGGATAGTGAAATTCATTCTCTTCTCCTATTTCATCATTATTTTCATTTGAATCAAAACACTTCAAATTTGGGTTTAAAACTCATTGCACTTCATTGTTTGCTTGTTGCATATTAACTCACCTAGTTAATTACAAGCATTATGAATGAATTGTAGTACACTCATGTTACACTACCAAATCACACTCATAAAAACAAACATATAAAATCACCTGAGATAAGGCCCATCAGGATTTCATTACTTGGTGGATAACCTTACCCTACCTAACTATCCTACTTGGAATTCACCATCAAGGGGAGAACCCACTCCGTTCTCTGGCAGAGTATAAACTCTAGACAAGAGGTATATTCTAGCTAAGCAGATTGGCTTGGTTTTAGTTCCATGAATTATGGGGAGAAATACCTTATAACAAGACATGTACTTGGTCTAACACAAATTTCCTCTTGAGCACCAAAACTAACCTAAAACTAGCTCTAGATTGCTTTCTAGTACCTTTGGTAACTAAACTCTCATCTCACTATCTGATTAAGGCATAATTTAACATGAGACTAAAATTAATCTCTAAGAGTTAATAATTAGTGGTTGTATGTTAATTTTTTTCTTTTCTATTGCCTTATGTATTTTTGAGTTAGTAAGGATGTTTTCCCATTGATTTACAAAATCAATACTATTCATAATATTCAAGCTGTATAACCTGTTATATTAAGTTTTTTGAGTGTTCATCCTGCTTATACAGACCTCTTGCATCCTTTATTTTGCCTATAAGTTTATAAAACATTAGATTTTTCATTTCCCAGGACTCCATAGTGACCAACATTAGTTAAATCCATTGACATCAGTAGACTTTAATCTATCAACATCGATCAAGTGACCGATGTCGACAACTGTGTAATTTGGGTATTTTATATTTGCTCAAAACAACAAGCTAAACAACCTACCTACCTACACCCAAACCTATTTTTTCCTCACTCTATCACTAATACAGAGTTTTAAGACTATTTATACTTCTTCTTGCATGGTATTGACGTGAAGCCAAGCCAAAATTCTTATCAATTATGTAAGTTTGTAATCACTTCCACCTTCTCCTCTTATTGCTGATTCTGTCATGGAACATATTTTAGATATAGAGCACACTCCCATCCCCAACCAAATTAATATTGTGCCTGAATGAGATCAAGATTTTTCTAGATTTCTTAATCATAATGTGGCATCCCTTCAGCATTGCATTTCCATGAGCCAAACTAGTAATTATTCAGGTGACCCACTATATAGTATGCCAACTTCTCTGATGGAAACAAATTTATTTTCAGTTGTCTCCACTATGTTCCCCATGGTTACTCAAACCAACACTTCAACAAGTAACCCAACCATAAATAATTTCCAAAGTTCAACATTGCCAACTGCCCAGTCCCACCTAATCCTTATCATGACTTCCCAACCTTGGCAACCACAAGCAGTTCAATCAAGTCTAACCCCATTTTAGAATTTGGTGGTACCCATCTCATCTACTCTTGCACTTATAATTATATGAGTTATGACTCACTCTTCACCTAGTATAACCATGCCAACAACCCAACCTACAATAATAACATTCAACCAAAGCATTGTCTCTAACCTAGCGGGATAAGCCCCTTTTATTTTTGCCCCCTAGCCTATGACTCACTACCCCTATGTTGCATCAACACAACCATAGAAAGCTATGTCAGATGCTACATCTACTTCTTATCAGGATCTCTATAACTTAGAGGGTATCTCCCAAACCAATCCCCCTCCATACCTCATTAGGATGCTGATGGACAAGATGTCTAGTTTAGAGACATCTGTGTTGGGTTCAAAGAATGTGTTATCTTATGATCAAATATGCAATGAGCCCATCCATCTTTCTATTCCTATTTTCCCTTATCCAAGCCAATGAGAAATCCCCAAATTTACTCACTTCTAGAGTAAAGGGGAACCACAATAGTATTTGTGAGTATTTAGACATGCTTGTTATTTAATAGGGCACGATGATGCATTACTACTTTGCACCTTCCTTATGTCTCTTTTGGGTGCTGACCTAATTGGTATAGCTCTATAACTCGGCACTCCCTTTTTTCATTTACCCAACTTTCATAATTATTCCTAGAACATTTCTCTATCAAAATTTCTAAAAAGGTTTCTATTACAGAACTTTATTCTATTAAACAATTTGATGACGAGTTTATCACAGATTTTGTTTCTTATTAGAGAGGCTTAATCAATCAAATCTTATTTTCTTTACCCCAACTTGAACTTATTGAGCTCTCATCAAGGGCATGTGCTAATCACATTTTTCCACACTCTGAGTACAAACTTTTTGCACATCTGATGAAGCATTTACAAAGATGCAAAAACTTGAGATTTAGGCTATAGATGAAGACAGAGTCAAGTTGCATAGTAAGAATGCCAATTCTAAATCAAATGACTCCTCTTCTTCTAAACCTTCTCCTTCGAACCAAAAATCTAAAGGCTCCATCAATGTGGTGTTCATTAAATCAACTTCTTCCACACTCACAAACTAACCTAATTATTTGACCTCATAAAATCTGACCAAGCAATTCCAACAGCGGTATGAACAAATATGATACACTTCCATTGGGGAGTCATACATTTTCATTTTGGAAAAACTATTAAAACAAGGAGCCATAACCCTTCCTCAAATTAATCCTCCCATACAGTTTGATCCCTCCCATCCTAGTCCTACTTGGTACAAGGAGGATGACTTTTGTGGCTACCATTGAGTCAAAGGCCACAATTATAATAACTACAAAACATTCAAGAACATTGTTTAAGACATGCTTAATGGGAGTGATCTCATCTTAGATAATTTTAATGCACCTACTAATCAAAATATGGATGTGTTCAAACAACCTTTTCCTAACCATTCACCCAATCAAAATAATATTTAGACCACGATTGATAACTCATGTGATCATAATATCCATATGGTCAATATGATCTTTCCTTCACCTCCAGTCCAACCTCTTCTGCAATAGGAGGCACCTATTTTACCTGCTCCTCTCCCATAATCAATAGAGTTTGTTTTGACCATCCTTCCTCCATAGGTATAAGAGCCTACTTCACCCATTCCACTCCCATGTGAGGAAGGGTCTTTTACCTCTCCTTTTTCCACAAGAGGAGCCTGTATTACCAGTTCCTTTTGTACCCATTTTACCTATCATCTTACCACTTGAGGATCACACCTTACCCATTCCTCAACTAGATGTTGAGGGGAACATCATTTCTATGCTATACCCTCTTGAGGAACCTTCTTCACCTACCTCTCCTCCATCAATGGAATGTAGTACCCCATCCACTCCTCCTTTGCACCTAGAGGAGTCAGTGTTATCTACCCTTACATTAGACAAGAGACCTATTATGCCTACTCTAATTCAACCAATTTTACCACTTATTTTACCTATGGAATATCATACTTTACCTATTCCTTGCCCACATTTTGAGGGATCAATTATACCTATGCTCTACCCCCTTGAGGAGCATTCTTTGCCTACCTCTCCCCCACCTGTGGAAGACCATACCTCTTCTCTTGTATCTATCGAAGAAGACTCCATTGTGGATCTTTCTCATCTTTGGCTCAAGGTAGAAAAGGCCAATAATTTCCCTCTTTATCAATCACCTAAGCCTTTTAAAGAAGCAACTATAAGGCCTACATCAACTTCATCTAAACCCTTCTCACAATTAGTGGGAAATCTAGAATATCTTGACTCCATAAAGCTAGATCATGCATCATTTTGGGACTGAGTTAAAACTCATTATACTAAACAGAAAGTGTCATCCTCTACCACTAATCCTCTCACTACCCTTTACCCCAACGTCTTTGAAAAAGTCAGAGCTTATTCACCAAAATCACCAAAAGTTCATTCTTCTACATCAAAGCCCTCACCTTTGCAGGCATCTACCACGTTAAAGAAGATCAAGTCTTTAGGCATTCCCCTAATCTCTAATCTAATTCATCCATAGGTGAAATTAGATCTAACTCTCTAAAAACTAATTGGAAATCAATGACCTAAACTAGGGAAGAATGGTAAGCTTCCTAGATCTCACTGATCCTTCCCTCTTCTACCTGTAACTTTGACTTCAATTTTGGGACCAGATCCCTCTACTTTGATTGGGGTATCCTCAATCCAAGTGAAATCAAAGGCCAAGTTACCTCCACTATTACCTCTACTACCTAGTAGGCCTTTCACATCTAACACCGTAACACCTACGACCAAAAAACTATCAGCAAAACACATGGCTCCACCACCACCTAAAAAGGTGCCACACAAAATCACCCCCATGACTCTTAAACAAAAGAAGGTGTCCACCCCTATTACAGAAATATGTGTTGGCCTACTCATAAGCTCTCAGATTCTTTTCCTATGCCATTTTTTGCAATCCTCCATAATAAATCTTGCTCCCATTAAGCCTTATAACCCTTTTAGACCGAAGCCATCTTAGTTTGATGATACACAAGTGTGTCTATATCATCATTCACTTGTACATGATACTGAGAGTTATAAAGCTCTCATATAAATCATTCATCAAAATTTTTATATCGACACTCTCTTTGTTGATAATCCCATTAAATTCCCTACTATTCCACCCATGGCATCCACAATAACATATACCATTCCACTTGAATTCAAACCCAAAGATGTTGTCATACCCCCTTTGCCACCTCCTTCACCTATGTTTCAGATCAACATGATTAATGTGGCCACATGGTCATGAAATCAAAAGGAAAAAGGAAAGGAAAAGGTCATTTCCCCTTGGTCTCATATGTTCTCCAAAGACACTCCTCCTTTAAATCTCAATATTTCCATTTTGGGTGTCTCAAAACCAACATCTTTAGAAGTTATTCAAAACTCGATGGTGAAACAACTTCACCAAACCCTTGGGAAAATGTCCTTATATGAGTTAATCCAAAACTCACCCCAATACCATCAATATTTTATTAGTGCCTTTCAAGTAGTTGAGGTACAACCTAATGATCCCCAACCTCTTATAGCTTTGGTCAGCTCTCTTAACACCATCTCCCTGATTTCCTTCAGTGATTCAAAAATTCCACTTCAACACCCTGAAGATCAAGATTCTACCTTTTTTATCATTGCATATATAGATCAAAATCATGTCAAAAGAGTCATGATTGATGGAGGAGCTAGTATTAATATTATCTCTACCCATGCCTACAAACAACTAGCCCTTCCTGATAATTGTATGTCTCAAACTGACATGGTGCTCCGCTCCTTTAATGATACTACAGATACTACCGTGGGCATTTTTATCTTACATATCCATGTATGTCTCCACATATTTATTGAGCTCTTATACATTATATAAGGAGATTTACAATACAACATATTGCTTGGATGACCTTGGATACGTACTATGGCATGTGTGCCCTCAACTTTGCATCACTTCATCAAGTTTGAGCATACTGGGCAAGTACATGTTATTACCACTGACCAACCTCCTTTCAAAACATGTAACATGACTTATATCCGCAACGATGTTCTCATTCCATTAAAGACATCATCTCCTCTACATTATACTTTTGAATCTTCCACAAGCTCCACTACACTAGTTACATAGATAACGACAACACAAATTCTTGACAAAGACCCCATTGAGGAAGCTTTCAAGCATCTATCACTCAAAGAATATCATTTTTGACACTCAACATGTTATTTATTCCAAAAGAGTATGAAAATCTTCAAATTCACCCTAATTATGATCTTCGTATTAGGATGGTCATCCTATATGGTCTGCCTAACATTCAAACTAATTTCACATATGGGGGAATTGATTGAGCTCCCACTATCAGCAATCCATCCTCTTCACCACAACCATTTACCTATGAATTCTCTTTCCTAGGCAAGCCTAGCTTAACTCACACCTATCTTTATAGGTATGCCTATAAAGGATTTGGTTTTGGTCATTAGGAGTAGGGTGTTCATATGCTCATTGAATATCCCACCAATAAAACCATTAAAAATGCCAAAAAGTGGCATGTAGTAGGTTTTGAAGAACCAACCAAATTCACCAAAGATTCTCATATACCAATTATTGAAGAACTAGTCTCTCCTTCTCCATCCTCTCCTCAACCATCACCTATCAAATCAAAGGCATCTATACCTCCTATTTTTTTAATAAATGTCATCCATTTGGGCCCCCTTACCTATCACCTGGGTAAGGAAATGAGGTCCTTTCCTCTCATTCATCTTGAAATGATTGATGAAGACTCTCTCAAAATCAACACTATATAATGTCAAGATGATGATGCTATTCTCACATATATAGGTGCAAATGATTCTTATATCCAATGATTACTCCCATCTAAAACACAAGCTATGTTAATTGAATCAACCATTGACATCAATTTGCCCTTTCATGATAATCCTCACATTCTTAAGATTGGCCAATCTTTGGACTCCTCTGAAAAAGATAATTATACCACATTTCTTAATGATCATAGCAAATCCTTCACTTGGTCTTATAATGATATGCCTAGTATCAACCCCTCTATCATCACCCATAACATTATCACCAACTGAGATGCTAAACTTGTTAAGTAGAAGCTTCACAAAATGCATCCTCATAATGCTCTTATTTTCAAAAAAGAGCTCTAATGCCTCCTTTATGTTAACTTTATTCAACCCATCAACTACCTGTAATGGGTTTCTAATATTGTTCTTGTCACAAAAGTAATAAGGGGAATCCATATTTACACTAACTACTGTGACCTAAACCTCACTTGTCCAAAGGATGACTTCCCTTTGCCAAGTATCAACCAACTTATTGATCTAACAACCACCCATGAGATGCTATCAATTATAGATGGGTTCTCAGGTTACAATCAAATCTTGGTTGCTCCTAAGGATCAACACAAGACAACTTTCATTACCCCATGGGGGACTTTCTGTTATCAAGTCATGACTTTTGGTCTGAAGAATGCTGGTGCCACCTACCAATGTTCCATGACTTACATCTTCCATGATCTCCTACATAAAATTATGGAAGACTATGTGGATGACTTACTCGAGAAGTCTAAACTTTTCCAAGATCACTTGATGATTCTCAAAATCATATTCACTCATATCTTCAATATAGCGTTTGACTAAACCCAAAGAAATGCATCTTTGGTGTCCTTTCGGATAAGCTCTTAGGATTTATCATTTCTCTCCATGGTATTGAAGTTGACCTTGCTAAGGTTCGAGCAATACTAGACATGTCTCTACCTACTAATATCAAACAACTCCATAGCCTACAAGGCAAGCTTCAGTGAATCCACTGCTTCATCTCCTAGTTATTAGATCATTTCCAACCCTTTCACCATCTCCTAAAAAAAGATGTTTCCTTCCATTAGAATATAGATTACTAGGAATCTTTTGATGCACTCAAATGATATCTCCTTTCCCCAATGGTTCTTATTCCACCTAAGGAAAACTATCCTTTCTACCTTTACATCTCTATAACAAACCATTCTCTAGGTGCTATGATTACACATCAGGATGATCAGCATCAAGAATAAGTGGTTTAATACATAAGCTGCACACTTATTGATTATGAAAATTGATATATCTATACCAAAAAGATTTGTCTCGCATTGGTATTTATAATTTTTAAGCTCTATCATTACCTCTTAAATCACAAAACCTATGTTATCACCCATATTAATCCCCTAAAATACATGCATTCCAAGCCATATCAAAACCAACGTGTAGCTTGATGGCTCATGATCCTTGTTGAATTTGACTTGGAATTTATTTTAAAAAAGTCTATCAAAGGGCAACTAGTCACTAACCAATCAGCTACCACCCCTTTACCTAACACCAAACCTTCAAACCTCAAATTCCATGATGAATCTATCACAATGCTCTCCACTAATGACATCTCCTATAAAATGATGATGTTCTTTGATGGGTCTAAATGTCAACATGGTGGGGGTGTGTGGGTCATCCTCATCCCTCTTGATGACAAGCCTATGCCTTTGTCATTTAAACTAGATTTTGAATGTACTAACAATATGGCTGAATATGAAGATTTGATCTTAGGGCTTCAAATGGCTATTTTTTTGGGTGTCAAATCAATAACCATTTTTGGTGACTTCTAGCTAGTGGTTAATCAGGTTAATGGTTCTTACCTATTCAAAAATGAAGTTTTACAATGATATAAACATCATATGGATATGCTATTAGAATCATTCGAATCCTACCTCTTGTAAATTGTTCCTTGATCTCCAAACAATTTTTTTGGCATAATGGCTTCTCTTGCTTCACACAGACCCTCTTCAACCTCTTCATCAAAAATCTATGTCATTATACATCACTTAATGTTGCACTCCTATGTATCAACTAACATCCTTTTTATAGGCAATGTAACACACAACCCAGATGACTTATGGTACAAGCAACTAATAGCTTACCTATCCTTTTCTATTACCCCTTTTGACCTCTCTCTAATAATGGGAGACATGCCTTCATGAAACATGCCACTCGTTACACTATGCTAGGGGGACTTCTCTACAAGTGAGGTTTTGATGGTCTCCTCCTTAGATGCCTCACTAGTACTAAGATTCCCTTTGCCATTAAGGAAGTCCATGATAGGATTTATGGTAGACATTTCAATGGTAACATAGTTGCCAAACATATCCTTTGACTCAACTAATATTAGCTAACAGTCCATCAAGACTGTAGTGATTACATTTTGTGTTGCATCAAATGCCAACAACACGCTAACCTCTTTCACATTCTAATCCATGCCTTACAATTTGACCAAGAATTTTAGCCCTTCTCCTAATGGGGTTTGGATCTAATCAATGAAATTAATCCTCATTCATCTCTTTGTCACCATTCCATCATTACTACTATTGAATACTTCACCAAGAGGGTCAAGGCCATTCCTCTTGTCTCCACTAAGGCTGACAAAATTGTTAACTTTATCAACCATCACATCAAATCAATGAAATTAAACCTCATTCTTCTCTTTATCATTTTGGTGTCTCCCATAAAACTATAATAGACAACGAAAAATCTTTCAAAAATAAGACTATCCAAAAGCTTTATGATGCTTTTAGAATCAAATTAAGCTTCTCATCACCATACTATCCATAAGTAAATGGATAGATAGAAGATTATAAAAAAACCTTAACCAAAATCCTCATGAAGGTATTCAACAATACTATCAAGGATTGACACACACACATTCACTTTGCGTTATGGGCTTATCACACTAGCATTTGAACCCCTATAGGTGCTACACCTTTTTCCTTGGTCTATATGATGGAAGCTATTTTGCCTCTTGAGGTCCAGATTCCTTCTCTTCACATCTCTCTACAAGACATACTAATGATGAATTTCACCAAGAATGTTTGGCTCAACTTGAGTTGCTTGATGAACGCTGTCTCACAGCCCTCAACCATCTCCAAATCTATCAAGAGAGTATCAAACATGCTTACAATAAAAACCTCAAGGAGTAAGATTTCAATATCGGAGATCTCATCTTAAAGGAAAATTAACATGTGACAAACATGGAGAAAAGCTAATGGGGTAAGTTTACTCCTAATTAGCTTGGACCCTACATCATAACTCACAAGTATGGCTCAAGAAATTATAACTTGTCTTCTCTCGAGGGAAGGCCAGAACTTGAGCCTTTAAATGTTTTAAACCTATGACCATTATTTTTTTAATAAAGTGATGCTTCACCTCATGTTTAACTTGATCTTGTCCCTTGAGAAACCATATTACATTCATCTCCCTTCCTCTTAACCCTTATTCCTACACACTTAGTTAACCTATGAAGTGCTATGGTTTTGTCCTCAAAGTGGAAAACCTCTAAGCCTCTATAGTCCTATCCATGACTAAAGTTTAAAAAAAAAGGGATACATAGATAAGTTATAATCTCTCAGGTCATGATTTTCAACGTAGACTATTCCCTTGAAGAAAAAATATGTAATTTATTCTTGATACTATAAATAGACTGCTCCCTTGAAGGACATCTATTAAAAATCAAAAATAAAATCTTAGACCACTCCTTTGAAGGATGGCTAAGCTAAGATTTTTATCAAGATAAATAATGACTTAGAAGCTTCTCATATTGATCAGCTTCATATAACCGCAACACAAACAAAATCCCATTGTAGGCTTTCCACATTGATCAACTTACACACAAAAAAAACTTTAAGTCATGGACTTGCCCATAATATCTCTCGAGTCACCCAAAGAAGGGGCATACTATCCCCACTAAGAAGGTTATGCTACCCAAATACTCTCATTCCTTTTACCTTTTTCCCCTCGTACTCTTTGAAGGGACTTTTAACTCACTTGACACAAGGTGAGTATGATGCTTCTCTAACAAAAAATGGTCAAATGATGCAAAGCATGAGAGAGGCTCATACTCCTAAGCCTTATTATGTTATGATTATGGTTTTTTCCAATACACGGGCATCGTGCCTCTTTCTTTCCCATCCCAATCACATGTTGATTTCTCTTTTGAGATCGTATCTAACAACAAGATTCAATCACCTTCTCTCCTTTTTATCAATTTTCTTGATTCTTAGAGTTATGTGTTTAACAAATACTATCACTCACATATCCATCTCAAGCAAAGATAATCAAATAACTACCCAAAACCATACTAAAACTAACAAACCATTACCCATTAATCTATTTCATATAATCCCGTGTGAAATACAACAAACATGCAACCATAGTTTCTCTAAACAACAATAAATAGGAAAACTATCAAGCCTACACCATTTATTTTAATCATACACCATCAAAAATATGAAAAAATGCTGAAATAAAAAAACATACCCAATCCATTCATTTTAAGCATACACCATCATAAATATAGAAAAATGCTAAGATGAAGCTAACCTATCAACTATGCATATACCTTCACACATATCGGAAATGCTAGTCTAATTCAACTATCATGCTCAACATTAACATTAACATAACATAAACATCCACATCATTATAATAACTTTAACATCATCACCATCACATAAACACATCTCAAAATGATCAACTCTCATATATATATATATATATATATATATATATATATATATATATATATATATGTTGAATATGAATATACATTCATGAATCATATTAGTATCATCTCTCTCTCAAAAAATACATCTTTCATTTTTGGCTCACAGGC
This sequence comes from Torreya grandis, assembly GCA_037957365.1. Classification (NCBI taxonomy): domain Eukaryota; kingdom Viridiplantae; phylum Streptophyta; class Pinopsida; order Cupressales; family Taxaceae; genus Torreya; species Torreya grandis. Next base: position 3,282,873 of record JARHVA010000092.1, read on the forward strand.
TGGCGTGTATACAACATATATAACAACAACAAAAATATCATTTACCCCTCATAATACTCAAGGCTATAGTAATGGTCATGAAGTAGTAGTATCATCACCACTCTCTACATGTCGATGTCTGCGTGAACTATAAGCTATGGCACATGTCACTAATCTCTCCTAATCTCTAGCCTCAAAATACCTCTAAATCTATGGGAACTCCTTGATGGATCTCTTATAGTATGTAATCTCATCTAAAGTAATTTTGTACCTTGCTAGAGATACAGTCAATGATAGGCCTATCAAACCTGTTGTAGGACCTTATATTGGTCCCTATGGTGGAGGAGGAGTAGCCTATCCTACTACTCTTATATTATCTCTCTCTACTATCAGTACATTAACCTAGCCCTTTAATTCCCTAACCTATCCTTGCAATGTCGTAACCTACCCCTATAAGACTAAAACCTATGCCTGTGCTGCATCTTGGGCCTATATGGCTGCATCTCTCTCTCCCATCACTCCCTATAAATTTGGTGGTAGCCTCCTATCTTGAACCACAAGATGCAAACCTATCCACCATGCAAGATAAGCCATTGTGCATCTAAGATATACTACACCCAATCTTGTTAATAGCTCCTCAAAATCTAGCCCATCTATCTCTTGGGAAAAGGTAGGGGTGCCTCTATATCATCCCTCCTATATAGAGGAAAGGTAGGAGGCACATCCTATAACAAGCCAAACTGTCTCCTGACCCATGCCATGGGTACCATCTCTAACTCTCTAATTCATCTCCCTCTAACTTATAACATGCTTTATAAATTGATAAACTACTCTACCTATCCTCTGAATGTAGGGTATGTCAATTAGGGCCTCCAAACAATATCTATGGGAATCAATCCATCTATCATATGCCTATAATAATTAATGTCCCACACTATGCCATCTACTCATGTTTGGGCCATACCCTCTCTCCACCATCTGAACTAGACCCTAAAATCAGCTATAATCATGGTAGGTATCCCCAATGGCCATGTCACCATGATGTGATCATATACCCAACAATAGATTAAATGTCTGACACACAAACTATACCATCATCATAGCCTCAAACTCCACAACTCTCTATATAACTATGCCAAAAAAGTTGGTCTTCATGCATACACATCTGCTAGTCAACCATTTGTGCCAATATACCTATCAATGTAATATAAAATCTCCCCCATCTACATTTGGTAGTGCATATATTGTAATCCATATCATCATCATGATACTTAACCGATGCTCCTCCTCATTGGTAGTGTACAATGGCTCATATGCAAAGCTCGTTGAATGATAGGTCACCTCACTGACATGATCCCAAAACAATGTTGCCATATAAATATCATGATACTCTCTCAAACAAGAGAAGAGCTCCTCACCTTGGAGTGGCAACCATAAAATCCTATATACATCTTCTTATGTCATTGTCAACTCTCTAATAGGAAAATGGAAAGTTTTGGTGGTGTGATCCTACCTCTCTATCAAAGCTATCATCAAGATAACATCATGTGCAACCTAGAATTATCTTCATACTCCTCTTAACCCTATGCTTGCCATGTGCTCCCACCCATCCATGGTGACATCCCTCCTCATCATTGTTAGCAGTGTAGGTAGTCAATCTCATAATGTCAACTCTTGCCTACCCTGCATCCACATACACAAACTTCAAATCACATACTTTCTAATATCAACCTCCACCATTTTTCCCTTCTCTTTGAGAGAATTACATTGGCATGAGGCCCTCATTAGAGCTATGTAAGAAACACTCAATTGACATGGGGTCTTTTGCAGTTAGATTGATCATATACCCACCTAACTATCTAACCTATTAAACCACCTCGACCCTAGACCCAACTACGTAGCTCTAAACCCTAGGCCCAACTACCTATCTCAAAACTCTAAGCCTAACTACCTATCTCTAAACCCTAGTCCCAACTACCTATATTTTAACTCTAGGCCCCATAGCCTATATCTCACACCCTTAACCCCACAACCTATCTTTTAAGACCTAAGTCCTATAACCTATTTCAACCTCTCTTTTCCTAACCACTCCCCTTAAATTTTTTTAACCATACCTCACCCTTTTTCCCTATGCATTAGGAGAACTACATTGGCTTGAGACCCTCACCTAGGCTATGTAGGTAGCACTCAGTCAACACAAGGTCTTCTAAGGCTAGCTCAACCATTAATCTTGTCGACTAACTCAATTGGGGATCCAAAATGGGATTTTTCTTCTTATTTGGGGTTTTTTTCTTATGATCGATGTTGGTCTTATTTATTGATATCAATGTTTGGTTAGCTGATATTAATATCGATGTTGGTCGATGTCAGTGAGCCCCACCGACATCGATGACTAGTTCAACCCTAGAGCCAAATAACCCACCTCTAAAATTTAAGTTTTTCCCTAAAAACTACCCCCAACCCCTCCCAACCTTACCTAAACCTACCCTCACCCCATTTACTACCCCTCTAATTATACTATCTCCCCCCAAACATTCAAATTTAGCCTAAATAACAAATAAACTACTTAAATCAAAAGTCAACTCAAAGAACATCTTACCTCATCTCTCCATCTCCTCTAGGGTAGAATGGCTGGCACTTATGGTGGCATGCCTCTAGTTGGGTCCCCTCCTACCTCTACCATCTCTACCCACACCAACACTCTCTTAGTCACATTATGGCCCACTAAGTGCTCAAACCAACCCTCACTCTCACACATTCTTCTCAACCACTTATCTCTCACTAATTCACTACAAATAGATATGCTAGAGCTATCCTATGCCCCACAACACTCAAAACTTTTTTTCTACAATCAACTATCACAAATGAGTTTTGGTGGGCTATTAAACCCCTTTTTGTTAGATTTGGTTTCCCACTGATGTCGACAGTCTTGACCTAAGATGTTGATGTTGATAATATTCTTACCGATATTAGTGACATAACCAAAATCAACAACCTTAAAATTAGAGTTTTCAACCCCAACCACCACGCTTTGGACTACACTCTAAGTCTGTGGCAACCTTAGAGATCACATATATCTCCCCAACCATGACAACCAACCTTGGAAATCACTTAAATTTCCACCCATGATGAATCTAATCAGAGATCATGAATATCTCCTCAACCATTGACCCTTTTTGAATCAACCTTGTATTGCTTGTCTTGACTACTTATGCTACCTTGTTATAGTTGGCCATTATACATGCACATGTATATTAGGTGTTTTAAATCATGACCAAGCCAGTCCTATCACCTGCAACCTTTTCTATTTACCAGGAGCACTTCCTACCTCAAATACTTGGAACACATAGACCACTAGAGGTACAAATTTGATCATTTTAACCTTATCAGTTATCACTTAAAAGCTATGATTTGGTTATTTCTATCTGAGTCCTCCTTGCCTTTGGCTATTATTGATTGTGCTAACTATAACTCATAGTAATATACTCACAAGAAGTGATGTTACCATGTTCTCACTCAACATCCATCCACCCACTTAACTCCTTATCAAAGTAGTACTTGATTCCAGATTCTCCTCCATTAATTCCCATTTTGAGGGGGGATACCTCATCCCATACCTAGAGCATCCAACTATTATTTTTGTCTTGCAGCTTGTTAGTACAAATTATAAGACAAAAAAGGGTAAATGTAGACACCAAAATTATGTCACACACATGTGTAACTCCATGTGTCAAAACCTCCCTCGATCCCCTTTTAAAAATTAGCCTTCCTAACCCATGTTTTCACCCCTCACACATTTAATTAATTTAAAAATATTTAATTAAGTTAATTAAAAACTACTTATGCCACCTTGCCTAGCCACCTCATCCTAAGACTAATTCTTACCCTCTGAGTCACCTCAAGACTTAGTCTCCTAATCCTAACTACCCATGACTTGTTCTCACCCCTAACATAAATTTCTAACTAACTACATTCTTTTTAACCTCATATTTCTACCATTTTCTAATCGATACCATACTTGGCAAGAGCAAGAATAGAAAATAGACTAAAAATAGCCCTTTTAACTATTTTCATGCCACTAATATTGGTCAACCCTTGATCGACGTCGGTGGGATCACCAACATTGATTACTTAAGCCAAATTCCAAGCTAATATTCAAGTCAGTAGAAATCAAAAAATAAATCATTCATGTAAAGGCTTTGGCATTTGACTTTCTACATTTAGGCTTATTATTACTCTTCAAAAATTAGTCTAGATTAAGAATTGATATACTGCATAGATCTTGGATTCTTCTAAACTGATAGCACATGCTTATCTTTTATGTTCATGTATTACTTCAACACATCCCATCAGAGCCATCTATTCAACACTCATGGTCCATCCATTTCACCAACTAAACATATCTCTATGTTTTATAATTCATTTAAATAGTTATTTTATAATTACTTTATGTTGTACTATTTATCATTTTATGAACATCTTGACTCTCCTTATGAAGGAGTTGTAAAAATCCTTTACCCATTTCTCTCTCCTTGAAACATACCAACCCTTTATCTATACCCACTTGAGTCTTTCCCACTCTATTTGACTCTTTCAAACCTCACAAACCTGACCAACATCTACCTCCTAGCTCAAAAAAGTATCTTATAACCTTCTTAAGAACCTACTATCCCTACCGACATTAGTCATATCCCCTTACCAACATCGATAGCCTAACTGACGTCGGTGACTATGTATTTCCACCAACTTCTCTAAGCCTACCTAAACAACCTACAAAAACACCAATAACTTACATTACTTACACTGTGTCACTCTCTGCTACGCTCAGACTGTAAGAATGTTATGAATATCTCTCTCTTACTCTCTCTTTTATTTTGTTATTCATTACCATTTTGTTTCAAAAAGTGGACTATCATCCCTAAGAAATTTTGACACTTCCAGGAACAAGCACATAGCTTGGTAACCCACTCATATATCTACTAAAAAATATTTTTGGTGGTGGTGCTTTCTTATTTGTAGATAGTCATCCCTAGCCAAAGAGAAGTGCTCAACATCATCTAGATATGATGTGTAACCAATCTGGGTTCTCTCTAATCTATAATCTTAACCCTTCATCTCTATTTCTCCTTAAACATCAAATAGATTTAAAATTTAGTGAAACACCATTCCCCTAAGTCATTAGGATAATAATGCTCAAGGTAAACCCTGATAATCGATCCATCCTCGACTAGTCAAATAAAATAGAGATGAGATGGGAAATGAAAATCACTTCTTACACACACTAGTAGATGTCTAGAAGGTGGAAGATTAGTATGCCAAATGCTATTATGAGACTTTAGTACCTCATATTTTCTATGATAAATAAATATCCCTCTTACAATCCCTATATTGAGCAAGGAATGAAGAATAAACTACTCAAGTTCTAAGTTCTTTTCATCACTTTCCCCATAGAAGTCTCCATTTATTATGGCCAACAACCCCCCTTGTTCTTTGAAATGGGGGGCCCCTTTAAAAAATATATCATGAACTAGAGATTTAGTGTCCTTTCTTACATTCTCATCGATGCCACCTACTTAAATCCATGAAATATATGTTGCTTTGATCTCCCCAAGCAGTAACAAGCCTCTTTATTTTTATGACTAAGGAGTGTTTTTTCATTTTATGAAATCATGATGCTAACATTACATGTTGGCTTTCACCAAAATCATCTGGAGTCTTATTTATTTCTTGGAGCAACAAACTCATCTCTATTTGTAACAAATTAAAGTCTCCATAAATTACAAGTAAGTTTTGATATATTATGTTCCTTTTTATTTTATTACTTAGTCTTTTTTAATGTGAATCTCATAGATCTTGGGAGAACCTGATCGAATGAGAAGGTACCACATCACCATGTGTCAGAGTGGCTAGTCCTCCAAACATGTCAGAGATTTCATATCTTGGGAGAGCTTGATTAAATGAGAAGGTTCCACATCACCATGTGTTAGAGCAACTAGTCCCCTAGATCTGTCAGAGATGTTAAAGACAAAAAGAGCTAGGCTAAATGAGAAGGTGCCATGTCATCATGTGTTAGATCAGATAGTCCTCTAGACTAGTAATAGATGTCAGACCTTAGGAGAACCTGATTGAATGAGAAGGTGCCATTTTACCATGTGTTAGAGTGGCTATTTTCTTGGACCTATTAGATATGTTAGATATTGGGAGAGCTTTACTAACTAGGAAGGTTCCACATCACCATGTGTTAAAGAGGCCAGTACCCTAAACTTGTCAAATATGTTAGATCCTAGGAGAGCTTGACCAAATAATAAGGCACCACATTACCATGTGTTAGAGTGGACAATCCCCTAGACCTTTCAAAGATGTCAAATCTTGGGAGATCCTAACCAAATGAGAAGGCACCATGTTTCCCAGTACACATGTGAACTAACAACCACCTAAAACCCTATAAATATAAGAATGAGGTATGGAAGAGACTAAATATACAATCGAGATGTCTCACATGTACCTAAGTGACACATCACTTAGCCTAAGAGAATGATGTGGAATACGAAGTCGTGCCTAAGTACCGACCATTATTAGGAAGACCAATGAGTGAATGACACATGTTAAAAAATGGATTTAATGGTAAAGCCTCTAAGAGATGTGACCATGTGCCTACCATGTACTAGGTATTAATAAAATGGAAGTTGGGCCTAATTTGATAGTTTTAAAACATCCAATCGCCATTGTTATATTCAACTAGTGGCAGAGGATCATGAGCTCTAAATTAAATTCTAGATTTAGAAATAGAAAGAGAAAACCTAACCACCAAATGAAATTTGAATTAGCATCAAGTAAGCCACCGAATTCCATTAATATATGGGTTTTATGCATGCATCTATAAAAATATGAGAATATCACTAATAGTTATCATCACTACCTTCGAATAAATCTCTAACTCCTTACTTTTAAAATTCCAAAGAGCCCTTGTATTCCATGCCTTATGTACTAAAATATTCCTAATTGACCTTCCATCCTAATACAATGGTTGCATCATCCTCAAACCCAAAGTCCAAACTTTAATACTGTGACACCAAATTCCCAATTGGCTTGACCAAGTTCAAGCATTACAATAATATATTCAAAGCGGTCAAAAAAGTCCTTAATGATTCAGGCTCAAATGATGACTAGTAGGTAGTGTTATAAATATATAATGTAGAGAAATAAGAATGAAATAAAGCTAGAATTAAAATTTAGAAAAATATAATAGAATGGAGACACAGATGTAACGTGGTTCACTTAATATGGGCTACATCCACACAAAAATTGCTGGTCTTTCTTATTATTCAATCCAACAAATGAAGGGAAAAACTTGCAATACATCCACTAAAATATCCTCTTCACTCTCCCCCTTTTCCACATAATTACAATTCCCTCATATCAAAGGAAGGTTAAAAATTAGGAAAATAATGCACTAACTTAATTTTTATCATTAGATCTAAACCCTAATAGTAAATGGTCTAGATTAACTATGAAATTACAATATTTTATAATGCATTTTTTACAAAATTTTGCTTCAAGGGCATTTCCCCTGAACCCCCACTAGGGGGGATCCACAATAGGTCACCACCCCCCTTGGACCCCCATGGCAACCCTAATGGGGAAGTGTTTCCCCCACACCCCCCTTGTCAGGGACTGGGCATTAAAATAAGATCAGGCTCCACCATCCAACAATCTCCCACTTGGAGACTGATTGTTGCAACTCTACTTCTACAAATTTTACTTGGAATTTTCTTTGAACTTTGACCCTGGTATGTTTCTCATATTTTTTGTTATCCTTAAAGACCTATTGAAGCTGAACACCTTTCTAGCTTAACTTTAGTGACTGCCTTTGTTAGCATATCTATAGGATTCTGACTTGTATGGATCTTTTCCAACTTTAATTGACCATCCTTCAAAAATGAATGAATGAAGTGATACCTAAGTTGTATATGTTTGGTTCTTGAGTGGAATGATGAGTTATTTTTTAAATGAATTGCACTCTAGCTATCACTGTATAACCTGCAATCTTCCTGCTTATGCCTCAAATCTTCCATAAATCATTAATTCCATATCATCTCCTTGCTAGCTTCTATATCTACAACATATTTTACCTCTATAGTTGACAAAGCAACTATCTTCTACAATTTTGAAATCCAACTAACTGTTGTGTCACCAATATTGAATACATAACCTATGGTTCTCCTCCTTCCATCTAAATCTCAAGCCATATCTACATCAACATATCCTTAAAAGATAACATCTGACCCTTCACAGCACAAATGTTTATCATTGGTCCCTCTAAAGTACTTGAGAATCCACTTGATTGCATCTGAATGCTCTTTTCTTGGATTTTTCATAAACTTGCTAACAACTCCCACTGCATGAGCAATATTTGGTCTAGTGCACACCATAACATACATTAAACTTCTAATTGCTAAAATATATGGTACTTTAGTCATGTAATTGATTTTTTCCTATGTTTTAGGACATTTTTATTTTCTTAATTTGAAGTGCCCTCCCAAAGGTGTACTCACAAGTTTTACATTTTGCATATTGAACCTGACTAACACCTTCTTAATGTATTCTTCTTAAGACAATGCCAATTTCCTATTTTTCCTACCTCTTGTTATTCTCATACCGAGGATTTGCTTTCCAACACCCAAATCCTTCATTACAAATGAATTTTTTAGTATTCTTTTCATCTCATTTATATCATGCATGTTAGATCTTGCAACAAGCATGCCATATACATATAATAAAAATATAATATAGCTTCCATTATCTAATCTCTTAAATTAAACATAGTGGTTAAAATGACATCTACTATAACCTTATTCTATCATAAACATGTCAAATTTCAAATACCACTATCTTGGAGCTTGTTTTAGGCCATACAAACTCTTCTTCAACCTGCACACCATTTTCTCCTTACCTTTGACTTCATATCCTTGTGGTTGATCCATATATATTTCCTCCTCCAAATCACCATGATAGAATGCAGTATTCACATCTAACTATTCAAGGTGCAAATCTTCTACTACTACTAAACTTAAAATAGTTCTTGTAGAAGTCATTTTAACTACTGGAGAAAATATTTCATCAAAGTCAATACCTTTATTTTGTGTAAACCCCTTTACAACAAGTCTGGCCTTGTACCTCTTTTTGCCTCCATCTTCTTACTTAAACCTATAAACCCATTTATTCTACAATGCTCTTTTACCTATAGGAAACTAAACCAAATCTCAAGTTTGGTTGTGTACCAAGAAGTCCATCTCCTCTTTCATTCCTTTCTCCCTCTTCTTTCTAGTTTCTACCTACATTGATTATTCATATCTTTCTGGCTCACCACCATCAGTCAATAATAAATAATAAAGTGAAGGAGAGTAATGTTCATAGAGTCTACTTACTCTAGTAGATCTTCTAACTACACTTCCAGGAGTTTGAGGTACTTGTAATTATTGTACATTCTAATTTTATGATACTTTTAAAATTTTATTTCTGATAATTTCATCAAGTACTACATATTTTGTATTTGACTTCTCTTGTTTCTTTTCTTACAACTGATCTCTATACATGACCTTTTCATTAAATATCACATCTCTACTCCTAATGATTTTGTTATTTTCAATATCCCATAAACAGTAACCAAAATCATTAACTCCATATCCAAAAAAGTACATTTCTTAGATTTTGCCTCAAGTTTGGTTCTATTTTCTTTATCAATATAGACAAATTCTTCACAACTAAAAGTCTTTAAAAAGGAATAATCTACCTTTTTACCTGTCCATGCTTCCTATTTAATGCCACCATCTAAAGGAATTGAAGGCCCTCTATTTATTAAGTAAACAATATTTTCCATAACATTTACCCAAAATTTTAAGGGCAACCTTGCATGAAATCTCATGCTCCTTACATGCTCCATGATTTTCATGTTCATCCTTTCTGACACACCATTTTTTTGTGGTGTTCTTGGAACCATCTTCTCTCTACGAATCCCATAGGATGAATAGTAATTATCAAACTCCTTGCTACAATATTCACCTCCATTATTCTAAATCTAACACACTTTAGCTTATTTCCTATCTCATTTTTAACCAAATCTTTACATTTCTTAAAAGTATCAAAAACATTAGATGTATTTTGTATGCAATAAACCTAAGTTTTTCTAGTTACATCATCGATAAAAGTAACATAGTAAGAAGAGCCACCAAAGGGTGATACTTGAGTCAGTCCCCATACATCTGTATACACAAGCTTTAACTTTTCATCCTTCTTTGTCCTCCAAACTCTGATAAATTTGACTCTCTTTTATTTTCCATATACACAGTGCTCATAGAAATCTAAATCCACCTTCTTCAAATTTGGCAACAAATTTTGAGTGGAGAAATTGCATCCCCTTCTCACTCATGTGCTAAAGTCTATGGTGCCATAATTTTGTATCTGCTTGTATAGAAGCTAGAGAAATAGAATAGTCAACATCACCATTAGATAAATACATTGTACCTACCATTTCTCCTTTTGCTATTACCAATGATCCTTTAGTGACCTTCAATGAATTTATCGTGAATGTAACTATGTATCCCTCACTTTCTAGATACCTTGCTGAAATTAGATTTCTTCTCAACTTAGGAACATGCCTCACCTCTTTCAACAACCATTTTTTTCCATTCTATAATTTTATTTATATCTTACCCTTTCCTACAATTTAATAGGGTTCACCATCACCTAAATAAACCTACCCAAAATCACCTTGAACATAGTCTTGAAAATATTTCTTATGAGGTGTAGCATCAAATGAAGCCCCTAAAACTAACACCCAAGAATCATTAATATTATCTAAATAAAAGATTAAAGTATTTTGTAACACATCACTTGCTACATTTGCTTTCTGGGTTTTATCTTGTTGTCCATCTCCTTGTTTTACTTTTCAAAACCAACAATATTTCTTTAGGTGTCCTTTCTTCCCACAAATCTAGCACACCAATGTTCCTTTAGATTTAGATATACTCTTCTTATACTTTCCATGATTCCCTAGGCCCTTTCTTCTATATTTTTGTCTTCCCCTATTCTCCATAGTCAAAGCATTACCTAATGTCTCACCAGTGCTTTTCTATCACATTTCCTTGCTAAGGATAACACCAATAACATCATCAAACTTTAAAGTGTTTGAGCTAGAGACACAATTGCTCACAGCCATGACCAAGCCATTCTAGCTTTCTAGCAATGAACACATAATCAAAAAGATCCCTAATCTTATCATCAAAATTTACTCCTACAAAGCTTAACTAATTTATGACCATGTTAAATTCATTTCAATGGTTAGCAACAGACCCACCTTTTGACATTTATCGATTAAATAAATGTTTCATAAGAAATATCTTGTTGGAGGCTGACATTTTTTCATACATTGTATCTAATGCCTTTATCACATCCACTATTGTATTTTATTTTGAAATATTAAAGGCCATCGACACTGTTAGGCACAACTGTATTGTTCCTAGTGCCTTTCTATCAAGAACCTCCCAGTCTTCATCCTTCATAGTCACCAACTTCTTTGCTATTCTACCCAATGGTAGGAAAATATCCTTCTAATATAGATAGTCCTCCATTTGTATCTTCCATAGCTAGTAGTTTTGGTTTTTAAACTTCTTGACCTTAAAGTTGCCTTCTTCTACCATTGCTTCCACTCAAACCAAGAAACCTCTTTTCTTGTGAGTTTATCTACCAAATAAACCTTTGGCTCTAATATCAATTATTAGGAATATAGAATGTAGAATAATAATAATGAAATAAAGATATAATTAAAATTTAAAAAAAAAAATAGAATAGAGATAGATTTAACATGGTTCACCCAATATGGGCTATGTCCACACAAAAATTGCTAATCTTTCTTATTATTCAGTCCAATAAATGAAAGAAAAAACTTTCAATACATCCACTATAATATTCTCTTCACTCTCCCACTTTTCCACCTGATTACAATGCCCTCATATCAAATGAGGGTTACAAATTAAGGCAAAAATGCACTAACTTAATTTCTACCATTAGATATAAAACCTAATAGTAAATGGTCTAGACTAACAACAAAATTATAATATTTTATAATGCATTTTTCAAAAAAATTTGCTTCAAGGGTATTGTCCCTGAACCCTTACCAGGAGGGGATCTAAAATAGGTTTTCACCCCCTAGAACCCCATGATGACTATAATGGGGGGCATTACCTCCCCACACCCCCTTGTCAGGGATGGGCTATTAAAATAAGATCAGGCTCCACCATCTAATAGGTAGAGTATGAGGATATCCTTATATCCTATAATAAGTGTAGACTCTATAGAGCCATGGCCAAACTAGAGGCATTCCCCTAATTTGACCTATTGAATAATATCCTTCACAATACCATCCATGTGTAAGAAAAGGTCAATGACTGGGTATGCTCACTCAAATCATGATCCCAGTTTACCGACATCTTTGGGAATGCCTTCAAAGTTTACTACTCCCTCTTAGACTTCACTTTATCCTATGAATAGTAGTGATAATAGTCTGAATGGGCTACCAGATATATGATGTCCTCCATGACTGAGTTGAAAACCTAGATTCTAAGTGGGTTAACAAGGAGGATATCAATACTTACACATTTCACACCTTCTATTAGGAGGTCAAGGTAGGCATGATCCTATTGAACTTGCTATTTGGGGGCCAAGACTACCAATACATCAATGAGTTATAGGTGCCTCTTTTACATATGATCCTTACATGCTTAAAGGTCCCAGATATGGGAGGGTTGATCAGCTTCAATTTGGTCCATGCCATCATAAATACTCTATCTATGGGTAATATATACATTATGAGCTACTTGATAGACATAGTCTACGAGATAATCTATTTTAAGCCTTTGGCCTTTCTTGCATGGGTTCTCAGGGGATTGACAATCCATATGGTCTTTTAAAAATTATATGTCCACAATTTCTACAATCACATCTAGGATATATGTGAGCATTTATAACCAATGGTCTACCAAGCCATCAATGAGGCCCTGATGCCCCAACTCTTAAAGGAAATAAAGGATTCTATCACAACTATTAGAGACTACTAGATGTACAAAGATGACACTATGATCTGGATTGTAGTTTTCCTTAAGGACCCGCTCTACCTTTCATATTATGTTCTAGATTTCCTAATAACATAAGAGATTACCTATCAAATGGTGGAAGGCATCTTTAGGTTCTATGTATAACATCAATAGAAGGCATGCCTATAACTCTTGATCATCATATGACACCATGTATACAAGATCTTCCCTTTAATTCAAAAGATGGAAGTTGAGTGAGACTCCTCCCCCTTTATAAAGTATAAGGTATTACAAAGGGACCCAAAGGGGTAATCTAAGCTCACTTTGCATGATACTATAACCACCTCAATATTAAGTATGTTTATTAGGCCAAAGATGATGATGAGCTCTATCTAACTATTTTCAAAGACTATGAGGTGTTATCTTGAATTGTATCCAAGAATAAAAAGAAGGGAAAGAAGGCTCAATTAATCCCCTTCATGCCTCCTTTTGATCTTTCTTGGTCTACAGATGACCCAAATCTAATAGCTTTAACCATATCCTAGAGAATCTTATAAGACATTTCTTGACCTTCTCCTCCTTGAGTTTTAAATCTAGATCTACTTCCACCAATATTTCCTACTTCTTATGCCTTAGATCCTCATTTGATAGCTCCAGTAACTAGGGTCTGGAAAATATATCCCCAGACTAATGGACACTAAGTAGTTCAGTCATAACCCACCTAACCAATGACACTTTAGCCCCAAGCTACACAAAACCTAAGGTTTGATGTAGATGATAGCTTGATAGTGATCCTAGAGAAAGGCTCACAATAAGAAAACATCTAGGTTTCCCCTCTCATACCTCCATCTCCTCCCATTTTCCTTCCACCCCTTCTACCACTTTCTAACTCCCGGTTCTGATACCCACTAATTCTACCCTACCCCCAAAAATTCCCTAAGTGGTGCCTCCTTTATTTCCCATTGTTCCCCCTTCATCCTTCACCCAAGTACCTTTGGCCTCGGTCCTTCTACGTGTCCTTGCCTCCTTGTTCCCTTCTATTCCTTCCATCTCACAACCTAGAGTCCTCCTCATGGTTCCCTTGGGTGTGCATTTAGTTACAGGAATGACTACATATTTTAAGAGCATACCACTTTCAATAGGGACCTTTTTAGTACCCACTCTAGTTAGTCTAGTACCTATCTTAGTAGCTCCATGTCCTCTACCATCAACCCTTATATCTCTTGTCATCCCAGTTGGACATCTACTACAACATCAGGAGTTAACCCAAGTAAGAGTTTGAAGAAGAAGTAGAATATAACCCACATTTTAGCCATATCTTAAAGCCACTATACTTTGATTCAATCTCATTCGTATCCCTTAGAAACACATCTGGTCCTAGACATAACATCTTGGTGCCTAGTTCCTCATCCCCCTATTTTCATTACTTAAGGTGCCATAGGACTGACCTTCAACCAACCCATCTCTTCCTTACTATTCAATGATCCATTCCTAAGGGTAAATTTTCCTCAAGTAAACCTAACTCAAGAATAATGGTGGGTGAAAATGTTCTCATAGGCATCCCCTTTTTTTCTCTCTCCTTTCACTCCCTTTCCCCCTCTACCTCCACTACTTTCCTAATTCACTCCTTCCACTTCCTACATATCCCCTCCACCTCATCCTCTGCCCTTATCTACCATTTATACCACCCTCCTACACCCCTTAAAACCCAAGGGATGGTCCTAAGTTCATAGGAATTGTAGATGACTATCTAGGGTGACTCAGACCTACAATGGAGTTTTGATTGAGCCTTCAAAATCATGAAGATAATACTCATGTAGAGGTTTGTCTAGGAGGGGAACTTGGTGGTATAACACACCCATCATGATCCATTCTCCCTCACTAAGGTGAACACTTACACTAGGGAAGAAATTATTTCCAAGGGCCCATTGTCAAATTTTTAGGTTACCTATGATATGTCCAAGAATTTCCTTGAGGACATGTAGAGCCAAGTTTAAAATTTAAAAGCCAAAGTGAAGTGCACTTTCTAGTTAGGATAATTAGGTAGGTCAAGGACGCCTTCCTATTAATTTTCTCAATCTTTTGGAAAGTATGGGATACTTTGGTTGAGATCAACATTCTTATCCAACAAACTCAGGCCTATATGGAGAGGATTGTAGAGATCAATGGGAAATGTTATAAACTACAAGTGATGGTCAAAAAAGGGATGTTATTAAAGCTCAAACTTATGCCAAACTTAGACTTGGGGTTATACCAAACATATACCTATAACATAAGAGTCTCAATGGAGGAGTGGTTAGCCTTGGCTCACACTACAACTAAACCCTTGTAAGAGGGCAAGATGAAGATATTTACCTACTTAAAAGAGGTTATTATCTCTATGATATTGCACATGGATGGAATCATTTTAAACTAAGGAAAATTTAGAGTCCACCTAAGTCAATTTGACTAGGTTATGAGGGAAATTATTACCAAGGTAAAATAAAAAAAGGCTCAGGTGGTGCTAGACCTGTCAACACAATCCGTAATGAACATCAACCGTGTCTTTGGAGTCCAAGCATCAATGGAAGCATCCTTCCAAGTATCTTAGAGACTAGAAACTTAGGTTGAGGTAATATTTAGGGAGACCCCAATGAAACTTTCTAAGATGGACAAGGAGTTTGACCTCATGGTAGCCATGTTAGAAGTTAGGAGTGCCTAGTCAAATTAGTTAAGAGCTGGTCCTTCTTAGCCACCCCCTCATGTCAAGTGAGTGGTCCCCCACATATCTGTTATAGGTTTGTAGGGATTGTTTTGTTTAAATTTTGTAATACAATTATAAATGTAATTATTGGTCATCATGGCCCAAGATGGGATCCTCATGATACTTTAAGGTGAGCCCCATCCTTATCTATATAAGGAAGAGCCATATTGTAATATAGGTTCATCCATAAATTGCTCAAAACCACTGTCAAATTATATTTAGGATTTCACCTACTTTTCCTTCAATCACTCTAGACTATAATATCAACCTAGATCAATTATTGTAACATAATTAACTCATTTTAATGAATATAATCTCTATTTTTTTCAAGAGGGTCTATTCCATGTTTCAATTTTCTTTCATCTCCATGTTAAAATGATTATCAATGCTAGGTTAACTGGATTAACACTTTGCTACCTTATGTATGTCATGGTTATGATTTCCTTAGATATTATAATTTTTATGTGAGTTATTTTGTTTCCCCTTTGGTGGTGTTGATAATTTGTGTGCCAATTTAAAAATTATCATATGGTGTTTATGTGTTTTTGACAATAAACTCCTAGTACTCATTGTTAGTGAGAGCTCATATTGAAGGCATACTCTTGATTCCCTTAAATCTTCCCACTATATGTTCTTGGAGGTTGAATTTATGGAAACTTGGTCTATAGTGGTATAATTATGGTAGAGTCACTTGGTTCAATGACCAATACATTAAGCTCATTTTAGACCTAGAGGCTCCCCTTTTCTTCCTTACTTTTCCCTCTATTTTACATTTATTCTTTGGAATTGAAATACCCTTTCCCCTTGTGTTTATAAATAATAATCCCAATACTCAAATTCTCATAATAATCTTTGACTTGTGTGCAATACTTTGGATTGAACCTTCGGTGGTGATAGTGCATCTCTTAAATACTATTCATGTAGACTCCATTTATGAATTTAAATACTCACAATCATGCACTAGGTTGATCCTAGATTAGTCCTAAAATGGAGTATGAAATTCCATAGTTATCTCCACCTTCCCCTTTTTAAGGAACACCCAACCTCATGGGTGTTTTTTGAGAAGGATTATATTAGAGCAAACAACATATAGTATGCATGAAATGTAAATTGCATGAAAACATTGATTAGTGAAAGTAACAATCAATAAAACAATATGGAAACATTATTGAATGAAGAAACTTTTAATGAAGAAAACAATATGGAAACGCCAAATCTATCAAATTTACCACTAAGAACACCTCTTAGGATTTTGAAAAGAAGACCCATGTATTTAAATGAATTCTATGAAAAGATTTTGAAACCAATGCTTAAATTTTTTTTTAAGCACCATATGAGAGGAAAAACTTGAAAAATTTGGGGCTTTCACTTTGAAAAATTAAATGAAACTCAAAGATGCCAATTATTTGTTATATTGATGAAAGTACATAGGATGAGACCTAAAATACACACCCTAAGACTGAGAACATATAATATTGATGGTTTAAACAAGGCAATTATTGAAAGTTTTCATAATGAATAATGTTAAGTAGGTGTGAAAAAATGCATCAAAGATGGCAACACTGCTCGAAATGTTATTACAACTTATTTGGTAAGTTGTCAAATAAATAATAAATGATTGATTAGAGAAATAACCTGAGCATTACAAATAAATATAAATATTGAAATCGAAATAAATGGGAGACAGACAAAACTTGATGTTACCAATGGTAATGAATTTTAGGCATTCTATGATAGACTCCCATAGAAAGACAAGGCTATAACTGATGCACTAAAATATTTACTTGCATAAGTTTGGAAAGATAACACAAGGGTATTGCCTAATATTAGAGATGTAGTGAAATGAAGAGTTGGTTCTTTTAACCATGAACCACATCCTAAACATTTTTTGGATATGACTCAAACACAATTGTACTCAAAATTTGTCAAAAAATATCTACAAATTTCTATTGGTTGAAGTTATTTTGAAATGGCCAAACCCTTTCATGTGAAAATCAATCATACTTGCACTACTTATTATAGGCAACATGTTAAATTTTTGATGCATTATATGTTCATTATCATTTACATACTGACAATATTTTGTAGGAGTGTTGTGTGAAATCCTTGCCAAAATTAACAAGAGAATTTTTTCCATCCATTTTTTGTGAAGGATGATATGGACAATTTTTTAAAAACAAGCCATGTTTGGATGGAACTTGTATATTTGTGGTGGATTTACAAAATTGAAAAATTACACCCATGAGGAGAGTGCATAAGAAATTAGATAATAATTGGTTGGTTTTAGTAAATATAAATATGTGAATTATCAATTAAAAGTGAAAAGGAATCTAAAAGGTGTTAGATTGTTACAAAACAAATATTTGTTATGAAATCTATATACAAATTCAGGGAAGAAATTATATATGAGTGTGCAAGGCACACACACAAACCCTGATGCTAGATGAATAATTCAAGTTAAGAAAGGACACATTCCCACTTGGTACTATTGTTTTAGTAGTTGAATTTGTAGAGAATTACATAGTGAAACCAAAAAGAGAGGTTTAGTCACAATACTACAAATCAGTATAGGTTTCCCTTTTTGTGCATATAACATTCATGCATTTACCTGGTAGTAAAAAATATGATTGAAAAATATTGGAGTACCAATTCTATGTCAGAAAAGATCAAGCACATTATTCATAGTATGTGCAAGGTTATTTTTAGATGATTTATGGTAATTTGAGTGAAATGAACATTACTTTCAATCAACATTATATTTGTTCAAATAAATACACATCACAATTTAAGAATGCACATATGTTCTAATGGCTAAGCATGATGCATGTGACCATTGGTGTATAACATATTTAAAATTTCACTGAACCAAGACATGAAAAAGGGAAATATGATGTAGGAGCATGTGTAAAAATATCACTTGCAAGAGAGGAGTTTATGTTTGAAGAGGTCATTTATTTTATATGTGTAAAAAACATAGTTGAATGGTGTAATGAAAATATGGGCCATGACGCTCAACAAATACCCATTATTCATAGATATTTCTAGCTGATGGAGGATGACAAATTAGAAAACTATGAAGATTATATGAAAGTAATAGGATCAAGTGATTTACACTCATTTCATATCTCAAACACACATTATTGGATGGTCCGTATGAGGCACATGGCATGTTTTTATTTTGCATGCATTGACTTTATTTGCAACAAGTACAAGTCAAAAGAATGGGTGGATGAATAGAGTTATAGGCCTCTAGTTCCAATTGACACTTATCAGGTTTTACCAACATTAAAACTTACAAAGTTGACATCATCACATGAATTTAACCATGTATATGATCTAGTGAAACTAGGTATATCCATATATTTAGCATGTGTTTCATACATGTACTAAGTTTGGTAAATATATCAACAGATCATGTTATTAAATAATATTTTGTTTTGTGATGTAGGGAATGTTTATGAAGTTATTATATATGAGGATAATGAGGATGGGATAGACTACTACTTGTGTGGATGTGTAGAGTAAAAATAGAAATTGACTTCTACAATCATAGATGCAGAAAATATTCATTATCCCATTAGGTCTATTATAGTTATTGAAACTTGGCTTCCATGCTATCCTATCAAAAATTCAAATATATGGTTGTTTGAAGATTATAAAGTACATATGAAGAGAATCAAATATTCAATCTTGGTTCTTGAAAAAAATGTTTGATTGTATAAATATCAAGGTAGGTTGATAAAAAGGACTCTATGTAAAGTTCGTGAATCTTATCATGAAGCAATTATTGCTACTATAAAAATAGACTCGATCTTAGTGGTTCCTTAAATTGAAATCCCAAGGTATGTTGACTTCCAAAATTCAAATGTGTTTACTTTTAACACATTTGATTTTTTCCTTAAGTATTACATATAATTTTTTATTTAATTACATATTTTTTGTAGGTTAGTGGTGCCAAATTAGCTTCCACCTTCACATGGTTGGCACTGTTAGTAGAAAATTCCATATTTTTAAAGCTAAGAGAAGCTTTCAATTCATGTAGATGATTGATTATTTTAACTTATCTAGGTAAATGTCATATGGAGGTGATTATTTTAACTTATCTAGGTAAATGTCATATGGAGGTTTGTGGGGTCAATAAATAACTAAACCTAAGTTTAGACATCAGTTGTGATTGATAGATTTCAAACCAAAGCTGGAGGAGTCTTAGAAGTGCATAAAATGAAGGATAAACTCAATTGGTGGGATTGATGAATAGTGTGTACAAAGGTTTTAGGGGTGTTTTTTTAGTTTTCAATAAATAAATGAATAACATCAAGTTTACATAATCTTGTTTTTGCTCTTATAGGTGTGATTAAACTATATTTGATAAGTTCTTGACTTGTTATTGCATACATAACATTGTTTGTGGAGTGAATGGTTTGAACACCATGGTTATTGATTATTTTTAAGGTGTGATAGACTTGTAACCAACATTTAATTTTTTTTAAAATATCTATGTTTTTGTGGGACTATTAGGTGTATTTGTACTCATATCTATGTTTGTCAACTTTTTTTTATCTCTTTCCTTACTGTTATCATGTTCTAAGCTCTAAAAACCCTAAAAACAAAGTTCTAAGAACTTAAATTTAAATAAAACTACAATTATAATAAAATACATACAATATCATCCATTTTTCATAAAAGGAAAAGTTGGATAACCTCAAAACAAAATTTTTGAATTTTGAATCAGTTCTTGAAATGTTGTTTTGCTTAATTTATGCATTTTTTATGCTTGTTGCCTTGTGATAGGATAACCTATGGTTTATTCACAAAAAATTGAATATATTTTGGTTTATTAAGTTTAATTAATTTAAAATTGATATGAAAGTATAGGAATTTAATAATCATGTGATATTTTTTTTATGGATATGACTTATGGTTTCTATTTTATGTCTATCCAAAGTTTGCCTAAAAAATAATAATTATACCTTTAGAGAAATGTCATCTTGACGCTGGAATGGGTGATATGTCTCCTAATTGGGAATAATAATATTAAAATAAGGTGTTCCTATAGATTAATCACCACCCTCTATATGATGGTAATGCAAGGTTTCAACCATGAGTTCCCAAAGATAAAGATCTTCAACTATGGCTTGTAATTTGACAATGTTTCTTGTCAATGTTGCTTGAGGTAGGAATTTTTGAAAAAGGGTATTTGCATAAATTATTAGGACATGGTGGTGGGAATGTTTGTAAATTACACATCTTGAGGTGTTGGAATTTATGTATTTTGAAATAGATCTCTTGAAAGTAGAAATGTCTATTAAAGGCAAAGAACTTATCTCTTAACTACATAAAAGTTATATTTTAAGATTGATCACTGAATCCTATGCCATGAGTTAATTTATGGTTTTAAATTAAATGTATTTGGGGTAAAATCATAATAATTATGAATGCATGTGATGGTTCTTTTGGTTCATGGATATGGCTTAAGGTTTTTGTTTTACACCTATCCAAATTTTGCCTAAAAAACAACAATGTTTCTTTATATGGAAATATCATCTTGAGGCCAAAATAGGTGCTACATCTCTTGAAAATGTGTAATAATATTAAAATAATGTAGTTTTAAAGTTTAATCACCACCCTTGAAATGGTGGTAATGCCATTTTTTAGTCATGAATGCTCACAGATAGATATCTGTAACTATGACTTGTATCTTGCATCTAGGGAAATGCCATCTTGATGCTAGAATGGGTACTCCATATCCTAAAAAAAAAAAAAAAAGATTCCAATAATGTAGTCTTAGAGGTTAATCACTACCCATAACATGGTTTTGATGCAAGTTTTTATTTATGAGTCCCAAGAGATAAATACCTCCAATTGCAGCTTGCATATTGTATCTAGGGAAATGTCATCTTGAGGATGGAACATGTGTTCTATCTCATAAATAGGAATATTTAGATGCCAATAATGTGGTATTAGATTTTAATCCCAACCCTTTACATGGTGATGCTTCTAATTTTCAGACATAAGGTCCCAAAGATAGAGATCTCTAACTATGACTTGCATCTTGACAATATTTCTTATCAATATTTATTAAGGCTAGAATTATTAAAAAAAGGTATTCACATGGATTAATAAGATGTGGTGATGTGAAAATGTGTAAATTAAACATCTTAAGGTGTTGGAAGTGATGAATTTTTAATTGGAGGTCTCAGAAGTGGAAATGTCTATTGGAGGCAAAGAACTTGTCTCTTAACTACATAAAGTTTCATTTTATGACTGATCACCAAATCCTATTCCATGAGTTTGTCAATGATTTTAAATCAAAGGCTTTAGGATAAAATTATAATAATTTTATATTTATGTGATGATTCTTATATTTTTTGGATATGACTTATGGTTTCCATTTTATGCCTGTCCAATGTTTGCCTAAAAAATAATATTTTTTCCTTATAGGGAAAGGTTATCTTGAGGTTAGAATGACTACTTTGTCTCCTAACTAGGAATACTTAGATGCCAATAATGCATTCATATAGTTTAATCACCACACTTTATGTGGTGATGATGCCATTTTTTATCCATGAGGCCCCAAAGATAGATATATCCAACTATGACTTGCATCTTGACAACATTTCTTATCAATGTTATTCAAGGCCAAAATTATTGAAAAAAGGGTATTTGCATGGATTATGAGGCCATGGTAGTGTGAAAGTTTCTAAATCCCACCTATTATATAAACTTTCCCCAAATTTTGAAGATATTCCACCAATTGAAAATTGAGATATAGGACTTTTGTACTTAAAACCTTATTCTAGGGTTTTTCACTAAATACAGAAGCACAAGAGCTTTTTAAAGTGATAGTTCATAAATTATAAGAACTCTCTAACCTTTATAACATAATACATTGATTTTTATAATAAAAAATTAAGGGAAATACTATAATTGTGACTTGATCTATCACAAGCTTAACAAGATAGAATCCTCCAGCTAAATGCTTTAGATGAACTTCAAAAAGAGGCACTCCATCACATTAAAATTGTGAAATAATAAAGAATTAGATGACATTATAAACACATAAATAATTAATTATTCTAACCAGGGGTCTAGAATTTAATTTTTGACTCCAAATATATATATCATAAGGGTAAGCTCCAAAGTAGATGGCTTGGGCCATATGAAATAGAAGAAATTTTTGATAATGGAGTTATTAAGTTGCAGACTATTAACCCAATCTAACTTCATCTACTAGTCAACGGACACCCACTCAAATTATTAAATAAGCCTTATTGTAAGGAAACTTTCACTTGAAATCCTCTTGATGAACATCAATTGTCTCTCTCTCAGCATAAGGATGACACTATTCCTATAACAAAAGGGTATTTTTTTGAATCCTTCTTCACCACTTGCCAAGAATAAACTAGGCTCCTATAACAACTACCATCATGCTATAGGATTTAGAGTATTTATTTGAAACCTTCTTCACATCCTTATTTATTTTAACTATTATTGCTATAATTTTAATTACTATTGACATAAGATCATTTATATTGCTACAAAAGATTATTTGTTATTGCTGTTGGATATAAATTGGTGTGCTCCAACATACCCTAGTCTCCTAAAAAATTCTATAGAATGATTCAAGGTCTATTTTCACATATGCCACCATATTGATAGAAGGATTTGTGTATTCATTGAATAACATGATCCAAAATGCTCACTTTGATAAAGGATGAAAATTACATCTATCAGTCCAAATGTTATTGGTTCTTATAGGACTATATACATATTTATCCTAGGGGTTGGTGGATGCACAAGCCAATTATCATGTCACTTCATGCACTTTTTGAATTTACACTCCTTGGAAATTCTATATTGCTTCATTTATGTGATATGCACTTCATTAGACCATAAAATTACAACATACATCTTCCTTAGCCACTTGAATCCACCTTCTAATGATTTCCATCCTCTTTCATAGTCATCAACCATCTACAACAACTTCCACTTCAACCATCCATGTCATGTTTAACCACCATTTCCTTACTCCATGGTGTCATGATGACACCATCCATGTTTTCTCTTTCCAACTATGCATACTCAAGAAATAAATAATCATGATCACTAATGTATTCATTTTAATTTTTTAGAAGTATCTATTTTAATTATTTTTTTTACATATTAATTATGATATCATATCAATTTAGTTGAGTACCTATTTCTATGAGAACTCCCTTAACAATCCCTTTAAACTATCTTTTCCATTAAAAATCCCATTAATCCTTTTTGCCTCCAAAGCTCCCATCACCATTTGTTTCATCCAACCTATCACACATGACACAATCTTACATCACTCAAGGATGAGTGATTTGATAGTTGAGAGGACAATTTACATAATGATAGAGTTAATTTTGCATAACCACCTTGAACTAAGAGATGTGGGTATTAAATGCCTAAAAATTTAAGAATGGAGCCAACAATCCTAAAACCTTACATTATCCTTTTTACATACCCAAATCCAACAACCTAAATTGATACTTTCATTTTCTCAAATGCTCAATTTAGTAGCTCACTCCTACTAATATTCAGTAGTTATGGGGGGTGACTATGAGCAACATGAACCGGTAAGCCTCACACTTCTATTAGAGTAACTATATGTCATGACAATATTCCAAAATGTAGGGTGGCTGGCATATTTGAAAAAGCTAACTAGCTATGACTAGAGTATAGCCAAAGAATTTTCTAGTTAATTAGAAAACAATTTGGCTACTGTAAAGGGCATGTAAATTAATATAACTAAGACACTTGTCAGTAGGGTGACTAGGTTACCCCATAGTGGAGACTTGTGGAAGGATAAATTTGACACAGATACCAAAAGAAAAATATTTTACTAAAGGCATGAATGCTTAAGATCCTCCAAATAAGAGACTATCTAAATATCATTATCACAGGTATGGTCTAGAGTATTTATTTTCATTGTGAGATATTTCAAATGTGAGAGATATTCCATGTTGTATAAAACCCACTTCAAATATTTGAATCACTTGAGGCATGACATTAGAATAAATATGATAAATTTTCCATTGAAGATGTTAAAGAAAATGGTTGTAGAATATAAAAAAGTTAATCCAAAACTACTTATCATCACTGCTTAATTCAACTGATATCCAAAATTTTATAAATATAAAAAACCCAACCTAAGTTGGAAGCACTTTATACAATTGCCTACAATAGCAAAAAGTGAAGATGAAGAAGAGGGTAATGATGAAATATAAGAAGAAATGGAAGAAGAAGCAGAGGTTAGACATGAGTTTATATAAGAGGAAAGATAAGATATACCTCTAAAAGTAGATATGGAGATGCCTCATAGATAAAAAACTATAGTAAATAAGAACACATGGCCACACAAGAATTTGCAGTCACACAAAAGCCTGCAATAGAATATTCAAGGGGTAAGGGAACACCAAGGAGGAAGAGAAAATTTATCCTTCAATATTATTCATCAAATGAGTTAGAGGATAAAGTTATTTCAAAACCTAGAGCTCGTAAGAAAGCCAAATAACCACAATACTATATAAGGAGATATCATAGATTGAAAGAGAAATTGTAAAAGAAACCAACATCTAAAACTCTTGTTGTAATTCACATCAGTGATGGATCCTCCAATGAGGAAGTCAAATAAAATAATGTTCCATCATCCATCAGTGAAGAACCTTATGCCTCTTATGGTTCAGAAGACACATAAACATATGAAAGGAGAAATCAAATGAATAAACACATTCAATTGATGAAAAGAATAGTAAGATGGAAATAATAAGGAAGAACACCTAATTGAGGAATATATGGGATAAAAACATGATGGATGGAATGAGATAATATATGTATAATTTGAGGATGTAGTACAAGAAGAGCCTATAACATCATTGCAGTAAGAATTCCCAACTCTAGAGCAAACATTACATGAAATTGAGCTATTGAGAAAGAAGTTGAAGGAGCAAGAAAGCCATGGACTGGAGACATTAGCAATCATATCATAAAATCTATAGGAACCAATTTACACAATTGGGTCCCAACCTGTAGCACTGAATAGTTAGTACTAATGATTCATGCCTAACCTACAGCCAAAGCATTTTCCTCCAAAACCATTCAAACATAAAGGTATAGTGAAAAATGCACTCTCTCCACTGGTATGAGCTAATATATAGAGGAATGGGTTGAATATTTTAATCAATTTAGTAAATAAAATGATGCAATAAATAAGAAATATCAAGATAGAGGAATAAATTATGAATTTGAAAGATAAGATGAAAGAAATGACCAAGGTAATAGAGCAACTTATCAACTATCAACCTCCTGCTAGGGTATACTCCATATATCTAGAGGAATAATGGCTCAAATTCATGTCTATGGGGATATATTATGATCTTCCATGTCAAATATTATACCCTAGATATTTTTTTTGATATTTATAATAATATCCCAATAGAGGTATAATCCCATTTATGTGAATTTTAAATCCACAACTATGTTGTGCCTCATGACCTGGATTGGACCCACAAATTGTATATAGGGGATGTATTATTGAAATAATTTCCATCATATATGGTTAATTAATGTCTAATAGGCCAATAAATTATAGATTATAAGTAGAAGGAACAAGAAATTGTATTAATGACCAGAGGGGAATCTAGAATTCTAGAAGACATCATTCAAGAATGGGCTAGCCTTATGAAGATAAAAAATTATCTTCTTGGTTTGTAGAACAAAAATTGAAAGCTTAGAAATTTTAATTAGGGTTAATATATTATATAGGAGTAGGCATACACATAAATTTCATAGCCAAGTGGGGATAACTCACAACAAAGTTAAAGAAAAGGGAGCCATGCTCACTTTTTAATCTAATAATAGATTTTGACAGGGTCAATATATATTAATATTTCTAGAATGTAAGGGAAAAAATGTTTTATATCATGCTAAAACCTCCCCAATTATATTATCCTATACCATATTGGGAGGGAAATCACCCATTGGATCATAACAAGGAAGATATAAGATGGAAATGATATGAAAAGAAATAGGGATTTTATGGTGAAAGGTGTAGTGGTTCTTGGGAACCATTAGAATGTATATTTGTATTTGTAGTTGAGATGAAAAGGATTTTTTCTTGATTAAGAGAAACATATTAAGTTTGGGGTTGTGATGAGCCTTGAAAATGGAATGTTTTTAGCATATATTACCTACCTATAGCCTCTCCTAATTTGGTATTTTTGTGACTATCTCTTATATTCCTACTTGAAAAAAGTCTAATATATAATAACTATAAATTATTATATTTTATAGAGTAATGAGATTTTGCTTTATGATTTAAGTATATATGATTATATTTTTTTATATGGTTTATTAATTATAATATTTATTTGAGAAAGTTTAGAGCAAAATAGGGATATTCCATGAGCAACTCAGGTCAATGCATTTTGTAGCCAAAGGATCATGTGTTAATTTATTCTATAGATAAAGGATCATATTATAACACATCCCATAACCATGTAATTATAGTTATGATGAAAAAATCATGATGACTGTAACTACTAATTCAATCTGCTATAACAACTATTAACCTGTAGGAAGCCCATAGCCACTAGAAGATGAACAAAGTTAAACTTGTATAGGCTATCCACTACCTTAAAAACTCTCGGAGATTGTAGAAAAAATATTTGAATTCATGAACAAATTCTATTAGGGTAAATATAACAAAACTTTGGTTATGAATGACCTAGCAGATTTGATGTCTTCCATTGAGCAAAGTTTAACCTCAAGAACTAAATTCTATTTCCTATAGTTGAACATTCTCATTATAGATATGCTTGTTTATGTTTATATCTATGTCATAAATTTAAAACTTACAACTTTTATATAAATATAATATAATAGAGATTTGTAAATTATTATGAATTTGTTTTGAGATTAGAAGTGTATAAGCATAACAAGCAATCTAATTAAGATATTGTAATTTGTTGTAGCAATCTTAAGTGGATAAAATATTTATCATCATAACCATTTTAATGGTTTATTAAATTATATTATACCACTATATTTTATCCACTTAATCACTTCATAACTCTAAGATAAAATCATGACAACAGTACCCAATCTTATGTTATCAAATTTTAGTTTGTACTAGTTTTTCTACAATGCTCTATCTAGGCCTAGTTTGTTCTTGGAAAGGATGTCTGATTCTAATTTACACTTAATAACCATATTTAATGACATATTTAATTCTTATATATTGTATCATATGATTATAAACCAATGATTTTATTGGTTTCCCACAAAATTAATCTCCACAACTTTTACACTTTAGGTTTATACAAGCCTACTCTTCCTTTGATAGGTCTTAATTCAAACCACTTCAAAAAATGACTTAAATTACCTTATATAAATGTTATAAAATGATAAATTATCATTTAGATACATTTAAATAATATTTTTAACCTAATAAAAAGACTAAACATCAATTATCTTCTCACGTTCTGTGTTTTCTCAATGAAAGCCTATAGGAAACCAATACATAGTCAAATTTGTATCATTCTACAGGGATTATTTTCATATTATAACACTTGTAATCCATTATAATCATCTTATACCACATTAATTTATATTTTAAAGAATTTACACTATTTAAAAATGGAGTTATGGTTCAATTTGTGCTTTAAACCTTGTTTTAGGGTTTTACAGGAAATACATAGCCCAAGAGCTCTTTATGGATTGTTCATAAAGAAAAGAAAATTTATCTCTTTTCAAAAACATATGTTAGGATATTAATAACCCTATTTATCATTAAAAAACTTTAAAATGAAATCATGTAACATTTAGTATGTATTATAAGTGCCTGTAAATGATTGTGAATGCACAAAGTAGGGTTGTTTGAAGTTTTCAACTACTTAGACCTTGAAATAATTGAAACTAATCCTTAAATTAAATTTATTACTATTTATTTATGCAAGGACAAGATTAATAAAACAAATCTAACCAAAATATGCCTTTTGATTGAAAAAATGTTAAGTTTCTTCATATATAGAATCTTATTACCTTGATAGACTACCAATAAAACTCTATTTTTTGACTTATCATTCAAGATTCATCTTAGAATAATTAATAAAATACGTAAAAAATAATAAAACATGTGATCCAATAAATTTCATCCATATAACATGCCTTCAATACCAAAAAAGGATTCTTTTACTGATCATTTACACAGTCATATTTTCATAATGCAGGCTTAAAGGCCTTCTTCACTCCTCCTCTACCTTAAAAACTTAACATGAACATGAAAACACAGCATGACACATGTAAAATTTCAATCTTTTACCATATTTACAAGAAATATATTCAAAAATTCAACAATTGCTTTTTGTAGGAAAACTTGCCAAAGCATCTAACTGACCTATAAATTGACTTCTAAGACCTTTAACAAGGCATTTATTGATTGATTTGACTATCTAAGAATCTAATAACTATTTACATGACTATTTCATCATATTTTCAATGATTCTCCTACATCACATACATTTGAACAAAATTCAACAGACTGCAAGGTATATTTTTAATGCTCAACAAAAGTTTAAGGCATACAATAATGTGAACATGTAATAGAATATGTAATAACTTACAATAAAATTTAAAATATGAAATCAATGACAATATTAAGAAAATTGAAATGTTGAACAATATATGTATATAATAGATCCATAAAATACATATAAAGGTGTACAAAATGTGAACAAGTTTGATACAATATCATGGGCCAATGGCATTTAGGCATATAATGCTAGAAATAACTATATATCAAGCCATATAGGCATTAAAAAAAATGTCATAATAGATTTTTATAATCATCAAAATACATCACTCTCTTTGCCTTACTTGTATAAGCCTCTCCTTAGGATGCCTTGCTCACAATTGGGGGTGTCATATCTAGATGACTATGAAACCTCCTCTGATCAAAACCTATCTATAGCTCAAACTTTTCATATGCAAATATTGTCAAAAAATTTACATGTAATATAAAAATATACTTAAAAAATTAACAAGTTATTTTTTTTAAATGATACAAAAATTATTTATAGGGGCACTTACCACAAGCTAACAGTCAAGGTCAATTTGTGAATGGTGCTCAATAGGGTCAATGATAGGTTCATGATGGTGAATAGGATTGTGAAATGGATCACTAATATGAGTTGGTGATGTGCTCATGATAACGTAAGGACAATATCTCTGCAAACACACACACACATACACATATGCAAAATAAAAACTCAAATTTAGGTCATAGACATTTAATTCAAATGACTAACTCATTGAAATATAATAGAAATTTTATAAATTAAATTGTAAACTATACCATGTCACACCTGCTAATCATTTCAACAAGACCAGAAGTCATCATTGTAGGACTCTACATAGATAATTATTTTTTGTACCATCTATTTGGATAAGTATAGAGGATAATTACAAAACACACATCCATATTTACACTTGAACATTATAATAACTCTAATTTACCTCAGTGAGTTGTTGTGCAGATGAAATCACAACAAATACACCTAATTTTTTTCCTTCCTAAATATATGGTGGAGTGTCTAGTATGGTAATCAAATGAATAAACAAAATATAATTGTTATTCACTTCATAATGTCTCTCTCTCTCTCTCTCTCTCTCTGTGTGTGTGTGTGTATGTACATATACATATACATAGACAAGTGTATGAATAAGAATAGAGTTTTAGACATTGAAAAGGCCTAATTGAATCAAAATTGATCATAGTTAGTAAATGCAAGTAGGTTATTTACATCAATAACATTGATTAATCCTTAAAAATCACCTTCGTATAGGTATATACAAGTGTATGAGCAAAAACACACATGCTCCTATGGCATCCAATATCTTGATGATACGTAAGAAATCATATACATTAGTGAGATTTCTATATGAAAAAAAATTAAATACATTTTAAGTTGTACACATATTTAAAATTTAACAAGTGTGATAATTTTTTGTAATAATTAAAATATTAAAGCTACCTGGGAATTTATATCCAAGGTGTCTAAATAAAATGCAGATGGCTAAAATATAGCGAGGTTGATATCATCTAGCCCCATAAAAATACCACCATGAGTGGGTTGCATGAGTAAACAAAATATCATTGCTAGTCACTTAATCACACACACACACACACACAAACACACACACACACACACACACACACACACACACACACACACACACACACACACACACACACACACACACACACACACACACACACACACACACACACACACACACACACACACACACACACACACACACACACAAGTGTATGAATAAGAATAGATTTTCAATCATTAAAAAGGCCTATATACAAGTGTAGGAACAACAACACCCATGCTCTTATGGCATCCAACATCTTGTTGCTACATAAAAAAATCATATACATTATTGAGCTTTTATATGAAAAATAAGTAAACACCTTTTAAACTATACAAATATTTAAAATTCAACAAGTGTGATAATTTTTTTCAATAAGTAAAATATTAAAGCTACCTAGGAAGTTGTATCCAAGGTGTCTAAATCAAATGCAGATGGCTAAAACATAGTGAGGTCAACATCATCTAGGCCCATATAAATACCACCATGAGTGGGCTACATTATATCCTCCTCCTCCTTGGGTATAGTTCATATAGAACCACATAATCTATAATTGCGAGCTTGACAAGTAGTAGTACTAGATGAAGCCTCACCATATCCACCCGCTCAATAAACTTATGATATATCTAGTTTATATGCTGAATAAGGGTATCAACAAGAGCCTTAAGCACATGAAAAGTATCAATATCTATAGCTTCCTTGACTATAGAGGGTATGGTTTCAAAATGATGTGGTTTTTTGATGCATACTCTCATATTATGATTAGGGGCATGACATGCACCTAGCCTATCCTATGTAAAGCCCTTTCCTCTACCAAAGAACTCTAAAAAATCAAAACAATTTGGAATTTCATTCATCACAAACTCATAATATAATTTTATTGAAAAATACATCATGAATATTTGAATAAAAATGATTGAGGGGGGGGATGAATTATTATTCAAAAACTTATTTATTAACTTCACTTAAGCAATCATAAACCATTCAAATAAGCATATAGATCTAGAAAGAATAAACACCAATCCAAAAGAGAATGAAACATAAGAACACATCACATATGTAGAAAACCCTCAAGGGCAAGAAAACCCATTGATATATGCAAATA
The DNA here is from genome assembly GCA_037957365.1 of Torreya grandis. NCBI lineage: Eukaryota > Viridiplantae > Streptophyta > Pinopsida > Cupressales > Taxaceae > Torreya > Torreya grandis. The sequence continues at coordinate 3,314,980 of JARHVA010000092.1, forward strand.
TACTATAGTCTTATAAGACAAACATCAAATTTAGTGAAGCACCCACTTCACATGGAGCACCAACATTAACTAGCTAAGCACCAACTTAGATAGACTTTAACAAGCATCCACTTACAAGGAGGCACTAACCCCATAGATGAATCAAAACCAAATATTCTACATAATATATTTAATTAAATTTAGGACACCCTATTTTTCAACCAACTGATGATGACCAATTATTCAATTCTTCACACTCTTAGCTCTCTCAAATTTCCTTCTATCCTTCTTTGCTCAAATAGGTCTCTTCAAGACTAATTACATCATATGACCTTGAATTTAATACATATATCCCATATAAAATATTCATCAAATATCCTATACACTCATTTGATGGTATACAATACCTCATTCTACTCTATACTATGTTATTTTATTCTCTTGCTCTCTACATCACAAAATAGGTCTAAAACTACCTAATATTTATACAAGTCTCTTGTTCATATCCTTCTTGGTAAACTAAACACAATTAAAATCTTATTTTTGTCATGGAATAGATATTAAGACATATCATACACATGAATCAAATGTTATTTGATTCCCTTTTAGGTTTGGCATACTTAATTAGACCTTAATTCATCTTTAGGTCTTGTGGAGACCTAATCCCATTAGGTATACTTTGGGACATGTTACACTTTGTCTTCATTAGAACACATTTAAACACCTCACATAGAAGTAAAATATCATATTCCACTAAATATAAATTTTCTATTCTCATCTAGGCTTCATAACACTTTTTAGCTTCAACCACCACTCAAAGCATGCCATTAACACTGTTCACAATTAGGCATGTGCATACCCATAAAGTATGTTTTGAAAAAATGAAGCATAAAAATAATTTTTCCAAATAACCATGGTAAAAAATCACATGTATAGAATTTAAATTACCTTTGGGTTATCACAAAATAATTTGGACTTAACAACTTAGGGTAAAAGGACTCAAACTCTTCTATGAAAATAGCCCACTCAGAACTACTAACTAGCCTCAAAACATAGTCATGGAAACTTGAACTCATAAAACTTGAAGGGACACACTCAAGGACTTATATAATGAATTAAAATTATATTAAAACATCCTTAGAAAAATCTTCATTAAAAATATCATAATATCTAATGGCAATTATTGGTATTACAGACCAATTTGTTGACCTCTCTCAGACCTCACTCAACCAGACAAGCCATTTTGGCTTCAATGTTTCAACCTCTTACGGTGAATTACAAGATTATTAAAATAATGGATAGGAAATATGAGTCCAAAAAAACAACATAATATGTATTATATACATTAAATAATGGCGTATAGTCTACAACTCATCTCTATAATTTGTTTACCTAGAACTGCCTGTTTGCCTTGAAGACCAATCATGGTGATAATGACCATAAAAAACCTATATAACCATTTACAAAGACTCTTGATGCATGTGGATTATTTTATGAGATAATTATACTATTTTTAGATATAAGGATAATATTTTCAAGTAGTAATATTGGTCTTGTAGACCAATCCCAGAGCTTTTATATCTCATTGTCTCATCTGAACCAGATAGGTCAACTTATGAGCAATATTTTCATCATATCCACTAACCTCCAAAACCTTTATACAAAATTAAAATGTCTTAAAAATATCTAAAACTGTATCCATACACTTGGATTCATCTCTAATCCATGATAACATATCCCTAATCATATTCTCACTTATGCCTAGGATTCTCACTGTTTGCACCATTAGTCTTGTTAATGTTAGGTTGTCATGGATGACTGCTTTAGCACACCTGAGGGATATAACCTATACATAAACTAGCATGAAAAAAAAATATAAGTCTCAAATTTTGTCTACCATCTATTTTGAAACTTTGACTTGGTCAACTTTGACTGTAACACTAAGTTTATGAGAAACTAACACTTTCATTTAGGGTCTACTCACACACCTGATAAACCAATCATAATTGGAGGTGATTTGGAGAGTTGAATACAACTTCCAATCACATAACTAGCCATACTAAACCATTTTGAGCACTTTAAAACAATATATTTTACATCAGGTCATTGTTAGGGTTTTTGAGAGGGTTAACACTATTTTTGGTGTTAACGATTGTTCATAAAGGATTGCCCCTTATTTCCAAAACTAATGCCTGGAGATATTAGCTAGGACCCTTCCCCATTTGTCCTTAATAACTCAAGATCTTATGTAGAGGTTACACATGACAATGAACACCTAAAAAGTCATTCTTAGGTTGAGAACCCTTCATTTTATGCACTTGAGAGACCTTAAAACACTTTTTCAAGCCTTATATTGCAAACCATGATCTCAAACTTGGTTAACACACCTGGGATAATCTATCACACCACTGACAATGATCACATGCTCATTCTTATCTTGAAATCTAAATATCATACCCCATTATTCCATACTCTCTCAATGCTATTAGGAATATAGAACATAGATAAATATTAATGAAATAAAGACAAATTAAAATGAAGAAAATATAATACAAGATAGACAAAAATTTAACATGGTTCACCAAATATGGGCTACGTCCACATAGAAACAACTAGTTCTTCTCTTTATTTAGTCCAACAGAATAAAGGGATAAAACGTACAATACACCATTACAATTGATGGAAGTAGCTACTAAGAGGGGGGTGAATCAGTAGTTAACAATGCACATTCAATTCCATAAACTCATTCAGCATACAACAACATGAAATGAAAGCTTATACATCCAAAGCATGAACAAGATCAAACATCATATGAACACATAATTTATGTGGGAAACCCTCTAGGAGGAGAAAACCCACTCTCAAGCCTACAAACCAATGGACTACAATCTTATAAGGATAATAAAAATAAGAGACTTTAGACCAGATCCAACTGATTAAGGAACATCCACCCCTCAATTTAGTCTAGCTCTAACTAGACCTTAAGCTAGCTCCAACTATAAAGTAGGATACAACACCCTAAGTGATGAATAATCCACTTAACCACCTCTAATCTGATGTTTGCCACTTCTCTAATGTCTTATATATCTGATAACAATGTTCTGAAGCTCATACACCTGTAATCTACTTCTCTTCTCCAAGTAGACACACCTACCTCATTCACTCAACCAAGTCACCCTTTAGACTATTAGGTCTAATGACTTGTTAGCTCATGAATTTGATCAAAAAAACATGAATAATCCTTTACACCTTCCCATGTTCCTTAATGACCCATCTCTACTCTTTGACTGAGTTCTTTCTTTTTCTTAGCTTCACACACTCTCTCACTCATAAATAGGCCAAATAGACCTAATATATATACTAATATTTCATATAACCCATATTAGTCAGCCAAGATATTTCCCACACTTTTTTTACACTTATAAAATATCCTCATACACATCATCAATCCAACTCAAACACTCCATAAGTTGTCCATATTTCAAATGACACTTATCTAATTATTAGGCTACACCAGGGCCAATTAGCTCTTATAAGTCATTCTCCATAAATGACCATATCCATAAATAATACCCCTCAAAAAATAATAATAACCACTTGGATAAGATAATAAGAGGTAATTTAAACCTTTTCATATCCCAAAAAGGTCCCATACATCAAATATACTTAGAACTTACCATTAGGCCTAAAACCACTTGCTCACTCATTAAGCAAGATGAACACTTTGAGATTCAACAAAGGACTCAAAAACATCATAATGGATCAAAAAATACCATTAAACACTACCCCAAGTGTCCAATTCATCTGTAACTCCAAATCACTACTCCATTCAAGCCATTCTCTCTCTCACTCCAAGACCTACAAATACTCATAAAATACTACCAAGAAGAACTGAAGCATGCAAATGATTTTCTCAAAAAATATCCTAAAAAATCACATGATTAGGTCCTACATGACATTAAAAACATCACCAAAACAACTTATCTTTGCTAAAAAGTATCCAAGCATCCACAAACACCACTATCATAGACTCACTCAATTTTGGTAAAACATAGTCAAAATACAATCAAATATTTTTGACTCTTAAAATGGGACATACCATGACATTCAATACCTTCTCATAAATCTTTGAACTTATAGAAAAAAATAAAACTTATTGGATACTCCAATACTACTTAAACAACATCATACTTACTCCTTCAAAATGACCACTTAGACTACCTATAGCTTCCAACATTACAATCATATAGATGTTTTTGTCTAGCACACGAAGGAACATTTTCATAACATATAATCCACATTCATATCTTCTAATATATATATATATATATATATATATATATATATATATATATATATATATATATATATATATATATAATATCACTCTTAAGTAGATAGTTATCTTGTTTTAGTAGCATCCATTGGTCTAACCGACCAATTCCTCATATCACTATATCAAAATCTTCATTACTCAGATAAGTCACCTTGAAAACACTATTTCACCTATGTATGAGTATAATAAAAAATTAAAACTTAAGGGAACATGAGGCATAGGTTTAAGAAAATTACCCCAATCCATCGATTCATCCCAATTTATTGATTAGACCTTCCAATTCCTCTTTTCATTATGATCATTATTTTTCACTTATGACACCATTTCCTTCATATCAACTAGTCAAATTTAACATTTTATAAATTTGACATGGAAATATGAATATTAATAAAAATTTTCATGTCTATTTGGGACAAGTTCTGAGCTTCAATAATCATCCATTATATCATCTAGTCATTCACAGAAATCTTCCTTGGAAACAAGAATAATGTTAACAACCCATTTTTTGTGGGAATCACACACTATCAAGAGACCAAAAATAATTTATTTAAAACTTTAAGGAGTCATATAAAACCTATATTTATCATATTTTATCACCCAATACATTATGAGCCCAAACTATCAAGATCTTCTCTATCAGGTCTAAGACTAGGGTTTTTGCATACAAAAACATGCTTAGCGTCTTAACGATCATTCCTAAAGGATATGACCTTAGTATATGAAATAATTATTGTAAAATATTATTATTCACCATAAAAAACATGTTTTAAATGATAAAATACCCATGAATACCTTCTATATGCTAACGAACACAAGAAAGTCCTCGGGCTCACTAGACACCTTTCTAGCACCTCTTAAAGCCATATGATCATTTTTATGAATTTTACTTCAAAATTTTGACCTATGAATTGGTAAATGAAATTTAAAAATAATCTCTTATAATTTATCATGAATATATAATCTTAACCACTCTAAACAAAATCTTTGGCCCTTCACAAAGCCTCACTAGCCCACCTAGGCCAACTAGGCCAATAGCCAAGTTGTCATGCAGATCACTTATCACCCCTTAAAAATCATACACCTAACCTATTATCAACATATACATGTATAAAATATATATTAAAATAATACTAAGCTCCTTACCATGTCATATAGGCCGTAGAGCTCAAAACCCCATAGGCAACCATGTATGATCAAGCCAATAAGGCATAACCTGACCTGCACTCCACCTGAAGACCACCTGGAAGGAATCCAATTGATATATCAACCACATGTAAATAAAATTTAATTTATATCCATGCTCCATGCCATCCACTCATGCTTCCATAGAACCAATTGCTCCTATAAGCTTTCACTAGCAACCAAGACTGAGCTGAGCACTAAGATCATGCATATTAGACCAAGGCACTCTCATGCCACTTTTTCATCACCAATGCCACTTGAAATCAATGAAAAAATATCACTACCATAAATATCCAAATAATATCCCCATTTTTAATTTATGGTAACACCTCCTTTACTCTCTCCCTCTTTGCCAAAATGACAAAGTGTACTCTTCTACCAAACATGCTCTTTTATCTTTAATCAAGTAATTTAAGAATCTAAACCAAGAACACAACCAAGAGCACCTACCTTTCTCTCTCATCCTTTGGAAATTATATTACACCAATTTTTAGCATTATATCAAAAATAAACCATAGTGATGCCCCTCAGACCAAGCTCCCTTCAAGAACTAACTCAGGTCATAGCTCCAAAAGAACTATAAGATCCTTGGACTTGACTACCTAGGAAAGCACACTAGCTCTCCCTCAGACCACTGCCACTTGAGAAACACAAAAATTATATCCCACTTTTTTAAACACTAAAATCAGACCTCTAAGTCTCTAAGAGACATAGCAACACTGAAGTACATTAAAAAATGAACACCTCCATAACTTAGTCCTTCTCCCAAGCTACCTAGATCCTTGAACTTGTCACCAATTACATAGGAACATAGCTCCCTTTAGGAAAATTATCCACATTGAAGGATTCCCCTTAGTCCACACTACCCATGCATACCTATAGGACCTTCAATAATAGCTACCATCAAATCAATCAACAACATGAGCACCAAAACACCATGCAAGCTTACATACCAATGTTCTCAAAGCACCCTGTAGACTAGTAGAGGTACTAAAATCATACCACCATACCTATGAGACACTTATAATAGTCTAAAATTCTCATATAAAACCAAAAATTCCATCCTCCTTTGGAAAATTTCTTCAACAATCTTCATTTTCTTCACTAGGCCTATTTAAACCCCTTGTAGCCCTATTTGGCCACTAAAAACCTCATAACTATTTGATATGATAACTTAAAGACTTGAAACTCCATATCTAAAATAAAGTACTATTCCCCTTTATAAATACCAAAAATGAGCCTCCAAATTTTCTTCTTCTCTATACTTCCTTCACAAGCCTATTAGTTAATTAGGCCTCTTCGAGCACCAAAACTTGAATAATTTGAAATGTAATCACCTTAAAAATATTTTAAAGTATTATTTGGCCACCCATTTGGCCTTTTAACCATTAAATATCTTCCAACCTCCAAATCCAAAGATAGACCACTTTTTCAATCATGCCTAAATGACTAGACCTTTAAAGTAAACCTTGGTCAAAGGTCAACCTTTGGTCAACATAGACACTTAAGGTAGATACCACATATGGAGACCATCTATCCATACATTTGGAAAAAAATTCAATCTCCATACTTCATGAATTTTGAGGTCATCTAGAAACTTAAGAAGCATTCATTCTTTAGATCTGGAAACCAAGACATAACACAAAGGATTCTCCAAACAATAATCTCATTCAAGTAAACAACCTTCCAGTCATGATACAATACATGACCACTTTTAGGGCTATATAATTCCTTCATAGAACCAAAATTCAATCAAATACATCTCTTGAAATCAAATAGATACTTTTTGAGCACCAAAGATATTCGATCTTCACAAACAATATTGGTCTTGCATACCAATCAAGCACTCAAACCCTTGACTATACAAAACAACTTGAGCACTATCAAATTTCACTTAAGGAAACATTAAATAACATCCTAAAGACCATAAAAGCATATAAAAATCCACCAATTACCATGAATACCCTTCAAGACATTATGAAGTCACCATAACATCCATTCTACTATTCTGAATCTTGCTTTTTGCACATCATCTTGAGCTAGTTCTTCAAATCTGATATCAAAAGATCAATTTGATTATTCTTAGAGAATTTAAAAATGCCATATTACCTTGAGAACATTGTCATACACCTTGGTCAGTCACCTTGAGAGTCTAAGATCACCATTCAACATAGCAAATCACACTAGTCTATCAATGGGGATTTTATTGCAAAAACACACTTTCAGATCTCTTCAAAACTTTTCATATAATTTGGTTCCATTTTCTATGAAACTTCTCCATGTAAATATATCCATAAGACATTCACTTTTACTTAGAAAGATTCATTGACTGTCATACCTTCTTTAGGTCTCAGGAAGGCCTAATTCCAATCACCCTGTTTACTTTAATGACCAACTAATGAATCAAGATGATACATAAAGTCCTTAACAATGAATTACTCCTATCAAAATATATTGATGACAAATTTTAATAGATCTCACCGTGCTTAATATCCCTCAAATCACTTGCATATGTTATCAAGGCATCATTAAGCTATCTTTCTCCTTCAATTCAGACCTCTACCTTTCAAGACACCTGCAAATATTTGTACCTATAATTATTGATTACAAAGAGAAAATCTTAAACAATCCCTAAAATACAACTTAGGTTTGATCTTGGATTTGGATTCAGTATAGTCCTTTTTCTTTGAACTTGTTAGTGTTAACATGCCGACCTTTATATAGACTTCAACTCTGATCTTCATAGATTTATCCATCATAGAGAAACCTTCAAAATTCATTAGTATTGAAATAAAACTTAGAAAACATGAAGATCCATGATAAAAACTAGATTGATCATCAACAACTTCATCAACTTTGCCAACAAGCTGACCAGACAGACATCAACAACTAAGCTACTCACAAGATCACCTTCCAATCTAATTAAGGCTCAAGAAGGACCTGATCTGATACCAATTAATGGAAGTAAATAATAAGATGGGGGGGTTTGAATTAATAGTTAATAATGCACATTCAATTCCATAAACTCATTCATCATACAACAACATGAACATGAAAGCTTATACATCCAAAGCATGAAAAATAACAAACATCATATGAACACATAATTTATGTGGAAAACCCTTTAGGGGGAGAAAACCCATTCTCAATCCTAAAAAATAATGGACTATATTCCTATAAGGATAATACAAACAAGATACTTTATACTAGCTCTAACTGATCATGGAGCATCTAGCCCTCAATTTAGTCTAGCTCTAACTAGACCTTTAGCTAGCTCTAACTAACAAGGAGGATACAACCCCCTAGGTGATTAAGCACCCACTAAACCACCTCTAATATAATTACCACCACTTATATTATATCTTATATATATAATTATGACCTTCTAAAGCTCATACACCTATAATCTACTTCTCTTCTCCAAGTAGGCAAACCTACCTCATTCACTCAATTAAGTCACCCTTTAGACTGTTAGGTCTAATGACTTGTTAGCTTATGAATTTGATCATACAAACATGAATGATCCTCTACACCCTCTCATAGTCATTAATTACCCATCTCTTCTCTTTGACTGAGATCTTTCCTTTTCTTAGCTTCACACACTCTCTCATTCACAAATAGGCCAAATAGACCTAGTATATATACTACTCTTTCATCTAACCCATCTTGGTCAGAAAAGATATTTTAAAAACTTGTATTAACCTTATAAAATATCTTTATAAAAATCATAAATACAAATTAAACACTCCATAAGTCATCCATACGTCAAATGGCACTTATCCATTTACTAGGCTACACTAGGCCCAATTAGCTCTTATAAGTCATTCACCATATATGACCATATCCATGAATAATAACCATAAAAAAATAATAATAAACACTTATATAATATAATATAAGGTAATTCAAACCTTTTAATATCCCAACAAGGTCCCATAAATCAAATATACTCAAAACTTACCATTAGGCCTAAATAGACCTAATAGACCTAATATGCCTAAAACCACTTGCTCACTCATTGAGAAGGACTAACACTTTGGGATTAAAAAAAGGACTTAAAAAAATCATAATTGATCTCAAAATACCATTTAATACTACCCCAAGTGTCCAATCTACTTGGAAATCCAAATCACTACTCCATCCAAGCCATTCTCTCTCTCACTCCAAGACCTACAAATACCCAAAAAATATTGCCAAGAAGAACTAAAGCATGCAGATGATTTTACCAAACAATATTAAAAAAAATAAAATTAATAGGTCCTAAATGACCTTAAAAAAATCACCAAAACCATTTGTATTTGCTAAACAGGATCCAAGCATCCATAAACACCATTGTCACAAACGAACTCAATTCTGGTAGAACACAATCAAAATATAGTCAAATGTTTTTGACTCTTCAAACCTAATTAGGGACATAAAATGACATAAAATACCTTATAATAAATATTTGGGAATTATATAACAACATAAAACTTATTTGATACTCCAATACTACTTAAACAACATCAGACTTACTCCTTCAAAATGACCACTTAGACTGCCTGTAGCTTCCAATAGTATAGTCTAATAGATGTTATTATCTATCACATGAAATAAAAATTTAATAACATATAATCAACATTAATATATTCTATGTGATCTATATATCACTCTTAAGTAGATATTTCTCTCGTTCTAGTAGCATCCATTGGTCTAACAGACCAATTCCTCAAATCACTATATCACAGTCTTCATTACTCATATAAGTCACTTTGAAAGCACTATTTCACCTGTGTATGAGTATCATCAAAACTTCCCACTTAATTTAATATGAGTCATAGGTATCAAAAAATTACCCCAATCCATTTATTCATCCCAATTCACTGATTAGACCTTCCAATTCTTCTTTTCACGGTGATCATTCTTTTTCACTTATGACACCATTTCATTCATATCGACTAGTGAACTTTAACCTTATATAAATTTAACACCGAGAGATGAATCTTCCTAAAAAAATTCATAAATTTTTGTTAAAATTCTTGATCTTCAACAAAAATCCATTAGATCATATGGTCATTCACATAAATCTTCCTTATAAATAAGAATACTATTAACAACCTATTTTTTATGGGACTCACACACAGTCAAAAGACCAAAAATACTTTCTTAGAAACTTGAAGGAGTCATATGAAACCTATAATTATAATATTTTATCACCCAATCCATTTTCATCCCAAACCATCAAGATCTTCTCTATTGGGTTAATATTAGTGTTTTTGCATACAAAAACTTGCTTAACTTCTTAATGATCATTCATAAAGGATAGGACCTTAGTCTATGAAATAATTCTTGGAGAATACTATTATGGACCCTAAAAAACATATCTAAAAGGATAATATCACCATACAAACATTGAACATGATAATGAACACAAGAAAGTCCTTCTCGGGGTCACTAAACACCTTTCTAGCACCTCTTAAAGCCATAGGATCATGTTTCTAACTTTTATTTCAAATTTTGACCTATAAATTGGTAAATGCACTTAAACACTCATATTTGATCATTTTACATGTATATATAAGCTTAACCACTCTAAAAACACTATCTATCCCTTGACAAAGCCTCACTAGCCCACCTTGGCCAATAGCCAAGCTATCATGCAAAACACTTGTCACCTCTTGAAAAACATACACCTAACCTATTAAAACACTATACATGTATAACATGTGTATTAAAATCATACTATGTTCCTTACCATGTCATAAAATTTGTAGAGCTCAAAACCCCATAGGCAACCATGCATGATCAAGCCAACAAGGCATAACCTAACCTAGACTCCACCTGAAGACCACCTGGAAGGACTCCAATTGCTCTCTCAAGCACATGGACATACCATGTACTTTCTCTCTATGATCCATTATATCCAATCATGATTCCTTAGAACCAATTTCTCCCATAAGCTTTCACTAGCAACCAAGACTGAGCTGAGCACTAAGATCATGCATATTAGACCAAGAGCACTCTCATGCCACTTTGTCATCACCAATGCCACTTGATATAAATGAAAACACATCACTACCAAAAATATTCCAATAAAAATATCCTCTTTACCCACATAAATAATTCCAACATAATTAAATTTCCCTCATATCAAAGGAGGGTTACATATTCGGGGAAAAATACACAAACATAATTTCTAACATTAGATCTGCAACCTAATAATTAATGGTCTAGATTTACTATGAAATTACAATATTTTACAATCATTTTTAACAAAATTTTGCTTCAAGGTCACTACCCCTAACCCCCACTAGGGGGGATTCCAAGCAGGTCACCACCCCCTTGGACCCCCACAATGACCATAGTGGGGGGAGTTTCCCCCCCCCCCCCACACCCCCTATCAAGAATAATGTATTATAATAAGATCAGGCTCCACCATCCAACAAATGCTTGCTTAGAACTTGACCTATAAATCATATTAGGACTTAAAACTAACCTTATAATAATGTTCAATCTCTCAACCTCACTTATATTCTCACATAACATCTCACATTCTAAAATAATGTCAAACATCCTTCATATGCCTTGATAATAAATCATGATGCATCATTAGGCCAAGCAGGTTTAGAAGTGGTCTAGTTACATGCTAGGTATATAGGTGATAACCCTTTAGGATCACCTTAAAACTCACATGATTGATCTAATGCCTTATATACATGCTCAATTAACCTTAGACATCCATTTATGTTTGTGTTCTCTCATTTCATCAAGCCACCAAACTCATACCTTCTCACAAGGTCTCTTCATGCTATGACTAGGATTCTCAAGCATTTGAAACTTAAAAAATGACCTTGAAACACTTATAAAATTATATTCACTTATATTTCATGATCATATAATTCTAAAATACCTCTCATAATCTTGTGCTTACTTACTTCACAAAGTTTCATTATGCACACCTTCTCATAGAGTCTAGACTAGGCTTCTCAAGATACCTTGTACTCAAGAAAAATAATCAAACATGATTTCATTGACTTGAACCTTGACATAAACCTAAAATGAATCATTAGGTTTCCTTAAAATTATCTTTTCATATGTCTCATATCTCATAAACCACTCACCAGGCATCTTTACCAGATGCACCTTGACATCAATGGCAACACTTCTCAATAGGGACCTCATTATTATTAGAATGTGGGTGATCAAAGACCATTCACTATATATCTAAAAATTTCTATTTGATCAAATTATGAGTGTGCCAGTGGATTAGAATACATTTGGCTTTCACATCTAGCTGTGTACTAGTTTTCCCATCAATGAATAGGGCACAAATTTGGGCTTTGGTTATATTTTAATCTTTCATAGTGGCTGCATATATTTTGTTAGAATAGTATGCCATATATATATTTATATAGTTATACCACCTATCAATTTGAACTGTTAATGAGTCAAATTAACCTATTAATCTTTGTAATGTGTTTGACAAAGAAAGTTAGTAGGGGTTGTTTGCATGGGAATCCCTCAATGTCCTAATTAGATTCTCAATTTCAAACTTATTTTCAATGACATGGGATGACAAATCCTCTTAACTAACATGGGGGGATTTAGGAACTATATGAGGACTAAGAGGGTTTTGTGGGGGAGGATGGATAGGAGGGTTTTATGGGTTAGGAATGATAGGAGGGTCAGGTAGTTGTTTAGTGCCACTTGCCTCTACATGTACTAAAAAATAAAAACAAAAACAAATTCAATAAAAATGCAATAAAATTAACTAATTTTGTTTCCAAATGGACTAAAATACATTTTCATACCTCTCTTTTGGTATGGAATTGTTGAATTTAGGTTGCCTTGATCTCACTCAAGTACATATTTGCTTTTGTTATCCTTTGCTTGGAATTTACATTGATGTCAAGAATAATGTAAGTGCATGTTTTCCTTATAATAAATATTAGGAATATCCTATACCATGTGATTTGCTTGGTAAGCCTCAATAATGTGAACATTATAGAAAGGTTTCCATTATAGTCTTGTAGCTAAAAATGTTGAGCAGTGGATAAAATAAATGGTACTTATTATTCCTCTATAGGCCATTGGTGATTAAGATTTATTAGATTGAAAGATGATTATTTTGGTTATTGATAAATGAATCTTACTTGAGCCTTAAAATTGCATACAATAATCTTATTTACAAGACAACATGATATTAGTTCAAGTTCATTGTTTATGCACATGGAGGTTGTATGAAATTATTCTTTGAATGATAGTCATTTTATAATATTAATTTATTTGTATTTTTTATTTAAGTTATCAAAATGTTTATCTAGAAGATAATTAACATTACCAAAATAGTTTGATTCATCTCACTGCAATATTTTAGTGTAGGTGATGAACTTCTTAGATGGATATCACTCTTATGAGAACTTTTATATGATTTTTATTGATGATATAATTGGCCCAAGATGGTGGTTATGAATGGTGAGGTCATTGTTTGTAATCCTATTTGTATTTTTATTGTATTTGTGGACTAAATCCTTCTTGGTGACTTAATATACTTTAGTTGCAACTTCTTACTCAAAAGTGGATTGTATAAATTAGTTGAGTCCTATGCAAAAGATTTTTTTAGTGCACTATTATGAAAGGATATTGATTATCTTGTAACTCTTTAGTTTAGTCAATATTTGGTGTTCTTACTAAGTAAACTTATGTTAGGAAGTAAAGTAAAATATTATAAGTTATAATATTAAATTGATGAATTTTATAAGTATTTGAATAAATTCATTCTATGAGTTCAAGGTCAATTGTCCTATTTTATGTTGAAACTTTTAGTTTATAATAAATTGAGAAAATTTAATTCAAATTGAACACTCGATAACATACTTGATTAGATTATTTTAAAAGATTTGGAATGATGGTACCATGCATTTTGGAAACATCCAAATAACTATATGGTTACCTTTGTAGTTATGTTCAAAATTGGTTGTTTAACCTTATTATTACAATATGAGGTTAAACATGAATGAATTTCCTTACTTACTAAGGAATTGATATAAGGGATAGTTCTACAAATCCTTTTATTATGTTATAAGGTTTTAAATCAAATAATTTTTTTATAAATTAGAACACATCTTGTTTTCATTTTAGTTTTATGTTGGTAAAGATCCAAAACTAGTGTGCAATGTATGAGTTATTAATTATATTATTCATACCTAAAAGGTCATGGAGTGATTGTATTTCTTATAGGATGATAAAGGTTATAGTTTTATTCATATGATGGAATATGATCTTAATGTTGTAAATAATCTATGAAATTGAAGTCATGTTAAGTGTGATTGATGGTGTTAAATATGTAGGCTCTTAACATAATAATAATAACCTGGGTCAAGATTGGCCTAGTTTAAACATAGGAGAGACATGAAATTAGTATCTAGTTGTAATACATATTGATGTTTATAATACTCCCCTTGCATGTAATAACCTAGAAGTTACGATTGTTGAGATTTTTTTAGCATGTTGTTAGTCTCTCTTTGGTACTTGTTTCATCCATTCATATCTTGAAATAAATGGAATCTAATATTTTTCTCTAGTTGGATATAAATGTGTATGATAAAGTTGATAATCAAACTTGCATAGTAAACTATAGGGTTTTGGGAAATGTACTGAGTTGGTAGTTCACATTTTGAAGGTTTTAGTAGAAAAAGACACTATTTTAATCTCATAGTTTCTTATTAAAAACTAGAACATGAGTGATGTAATGAACCTTGCTATTGTGATGAACACTTTTGGAAGAACTAAAAAGGGGGTTTTGGGTTGTATAGTACTTAAGTATGATGCAAGTTTTATAAAATTTAATTGTTTCTTACTCTTATATTGGTATTTGATGAAGGAATTCATTTATGGGAGTTTAATAAACATTAAGAACTTGGTAAAGAAGCTAAACCTATTAAAAGATGCATAATGAAGGGACACATTAGATAATGAATGATTCCAATGGAGTGTATTATATACCAATAGAGAGATGATGTAATAAATGAGGAATGACTAAAATTGGGAATTTAATTAGTAATTAATATGGACATAATTATCAAGCATGGGATAATACCACATGCACTAGAAGTGAATACTCTTTCCCCAATATATATTTTACTATTAATTGCTACTCTTAGAAATATATTAATATTAGGTGGCATAGTTAATGGTGAAATATAGGAACTAGTACCTAATTATCAATTGGTTTTTAATTTATTTGAGTCAATCCATGATAAAACTTAGATAAATAGTCGTGTTTCAATGTATTAGCTATTCCAAGTAAATTACAATGAAAAATTAGTTTCCATTATAACCTTAAAAACAACAAGAGAACTATTGATGTCTATGGATGCCTTATATTTACGTTTGCTTTTTTATAGTGTGGTTATCAAAGTAGTGATGTTAACTCGATCACATGAACTCATTCTTATAGGTCATGTTAAGGATATGATATTGGTCCTTCTGTACTGATATGTAACTCAATAAGAACTTTAGTTTGTTTTGTAATCATTATAAAATCACCTTACCTTTGTATTTGTATGAATTTCACTATTGTTGTTAAATTTATTAAACCCTAATGTCTCTAAGAAAATACTTGAAACATTCATGACACCATGTAAATTATTATCTTCAATAAATTTTGAAACTTATATCCTAAATGATGGTACTTTATGGTTTAATTGAGAATGGGATAATATGAACCCCCATGACTTTGAGGATGACTGTAAGTTAATAATGTATATCATTAACCATGACACTAACATGGAGTTACAAATATCTTAAATAATTACTATCTAAGAATCTTCACTTCTGAGACACTCTTCTAAAATGAGACCCCAACTTTGTTATCTAACCTAATCTATTTTGAAAGTTTGGCTTCAAAGTGTTAAAAAACATTCTCTATTACTCATCTTAAGTTGTAAAGGGATAAGGTCTAGTAAATACTAAGTGTTGTGACTTGATTTATTTTTGGAAAATAAGCATCATAACTTAAATTGAAATATGTTTTTGGGTTGACTTTTAAGGGGATGTTACAATGGTATCAAAGCCTCAGCTCTAAATATATATTGAAAAAGAGGTTTAAAACAACCATGGATGGTAAGTTAAATTAATATTAGTTCACTTACAATTGCATCATGTTATAATTACATCAATATTTTACCTCTCAATAATCAAAATAGGGAAATAATCAATTTTGTAACTCTAAAATATTTGAAGGCATAAACTTCCTTTGGAACCAAGGGTTTCTAGAAATTCTTTAGAAGTAATATGTTGTTTACTCATAGCCTTGGTTGAGCCAACCCTTTTATAAGTAAATTTGTATTAGGGAAACCAAAATATTTGTATACCATGACTTGTATGGTCTAGTCAATAGGAGGCAAGGTGGCAAAATTTTTACTCTTAAAAATAGGGATAAATTCTAGCATCTAGTGGTGCCTTGTATGGGCAAGTCATCATATGATGCTTAGGGTATGATGTCTTGGTAAAAACCAAGGGTAAAATTAATATCAAAGGGCCAAATAGGGTTAGAAAAACTAACTTGTTGGTAAATTCAATAAATCTAGGGGGTATCTATTTATGAAGGAATACCGTGAGCAATTTAATCCTTGAGGCATGGATGGTTGTTGATAACCACTAGTAGTTTAGTGGATATAGAATAATGGAATCTACTAGAACACAAATTTTCTTAGGAAAAGGTGATACTATACTCAATATCCTTGAAGCTAAGTTATTTATGTTCATCTTAACCAACCATCATCATTTCTAGAGAAGTATTGGAGCCTATAGGCTTCATTCTGGTGAATATGTTTTTAGTAGTATTAATGATTTGTATGGGCATACTTTTTGAGATATTTCAAATAAAAATTTGAAGGTTTATTTTATTTTTTCTTGTTTAGTTTGATGGAAAATAATTAGGGCCTAATATTTAAATCATCAATAGTAGGTATATTTATACTAGTTACTCCGTGTTCTAGTTCTTAATTAATGCAGTCACTACCATAGAATAAGGAATTGTGTGGTATAGAAAACCATGTTGGTAGTGTAGGATTGAAATATTATTATTTATATGACATAAACATGAGTTATAAAAGAAGACCACAAATCATCTTATACATCATCACCTAAGCAAGGACATGGATATCATGATCATTCAAATAAGCATATTAAGGCCCATTTGGTATTAAGGTTGTTTTTGTGCTAAAAACAAATGTAGTAAATAGTGTTGGCATGCTTTATACCATGAACCTAGGCAATCATATTTTTTTTTAAGGTGTTTTACTTTGACATATTTAAGTTAGGAAAATTGATGTGGTTGTTGGTGATGAGCCATATAAATGGTGTAATTTAAACCCCTGGCTATCTACCTTTTTGGCATTTAAATGCCAATATTTTCTATATGCCTTGTACATTTGCCTATTTTAAGTACTCTAATCATGATGATATATATTAACTATGTTTATCAAAATGAAGTTAGCTTTTATCTTGTGATTAGAGTTGAATATATTATCTTTCTTATGATCCTTTTACTTCTTATATTATGTGTTGAGTAACTTGAGTGACATGACCTATATGTAGCACAACCTGAAGGTTATGTCCTATAACAATGAGATGAATTTTGGATATACATAGACGCAACACCATATTACACATGGGGCATTCAAGGATCTAACCAATAGGTTATCGGCATATAGCCACTAGAAACTACCATAAAAAACATGAATAATTATTTTTAGCTTGCCTAATCATGCAACAGTTGTAACAACCAACCTTTTCATTGATTTTGGTTTAATGACAAAGACTAGGAATAAGAATGCATGGCCCTATATAAGCATACATGAAGAGGAGAAGTTGCAATGTCAAGCATACCTATTAGACTAAATTTAACTCCTTCCACATTCCCAAGAACATCACACCTATTTGTAACATGTAACCATTATTGGTTACATTCTTTATAATATGAATATTCTCAAGTTATAATTTATTGTTGAATAATAGCCATAGCCTCTTATATATATATTATAATAGATATGTAGGATAAGGAGAGTAGATAATATAGGAATAAGATAGACAATATAAATGTGATCAAGAAATATTATTTCATCTATTATAATCTTACTATGGTAATCTTTAATTGTTATAGGATTAAA
The DNA here is from genome assembly GCA_037957365.1 of Torreya grandis. Taxonomy (NCBI): domain Eukaryota; kingdom Viridiplantae; phylum Streptophyta; class Pinopsida; order Cupressales; family Taxaceae; genus Torreya; species Torreya grandis. The sequence continues at coordinate 3,333,631 of JARHVA010000092.1, forward strand.
TTCAACATTTTTTTAGTAAACATGTTTTAATTTCAATGAATGGATTGGATCTCAAGATAAAATGAGGAGCAGACCTCGAGGAATAATTGTATGGAAAATATCAATTTTTTAGAGTAGCAAGGTAGATTCAGTTTTCAAGTATTCATTTCCCTTATTTAATTCTACATATGTTGTTTGAGTATCATAGATGGTTTTAGTATTGTGAATCCATGTTAATTTCTTAAGGAAGCTTCCACATCATTTAGTTTCATTCAATTTTATTGATTTAATTCATGCAAGTGTGATTTCCTTACAAGTAATTTAGATTTTAGAAATTTCCTTTATGTAAGTGTGATTATATGTAATTGAAAAAATCAACAAGTGAGTGGAGTGTGCACATATAATGACATCATCTTATCAAGATAAAATGCCCTTGAGTTTATAATTAATGAAGTAATTGTTATATGCACCAAATGTCCACTTGATCCTATGAGCATAGGTGGCATTATACAATATTGTCAGGTTTAATTGGTGGTAATAAATTTCTCATCATTTTGGAGTCATTGCTAGGGAAGGTGTCACACATTTGAAATCTCCAAGATTGACAATATCTTTTGCTATTTTTTTCATTCCTAGATTAAACATTTACTATTTTCTATCTTAAAAATTCACTACTTGATATGTTAACATTTCCTACTTTTTAGATAAACATTTTGCTTTTTATAAGGTTGGATTAGTAAAAATCCAAAAAAAAACATAGTCAATACTAACCATGTGTAGGGCAGGTAAGTAAAATACAAAAAATGAGAGTGGTTGATTTGTATGTAGAGAGAACATGATCATCTAGATATATTATTTCATAGGTATTCAATCTCTAATAAATTAAAAGAGATACAATTTACAACATCTAAGGAATATGAAGAAACTCATGGAGACCATCTACAATTACCAAGATAAGAACTAGACATAAGAAGTCTGGGTTGAGGTAGTAGCACAAGAAGCAATTTTAGATGAGGAAGAGGTTCATACACCTAAGAAAGAACCCTCTATACCATATTTAAGAATTACTTCTTTGTTACCTCAAAATCAAGAATCTAACATTAAATTTTCTCCATCCTCACCCAAACTTCATGCCAAAAACATTTAATTCCCTTCTAGCTCTTAGAAGAGACATCATGCCTAGAGAATTTGTTGAATTAGATAAACTATTTACTAAAGAAAATGATGAATCCTCAAGAACTACCACTCCTTCACCTTTGTATAGGATACCTTCTATCCCTCTATAAAAATCTAAACTATTTATTTACCACACACTAGGGAGTATGGAGATTGATAACGAATTCAAAGAGTGGGTTGTAGAGGCATATGGTTTACATATAAAAAGTGTATACACATAATATTTTCAAATTTTATCAATTACTGATGCTTTCTCTCTTATAAGAACTTGCTAAGTCTCAATCTCTTTGAGTGCACATCTTAAAGGGTGTACTGGGAAAAGGGGTGGGCAGACCAAAGGTGCTTCTAAACAACCATATCCTATACACTTCCCTAAGATTTGGATCCTCTCTTACACACTCATCCAAGTAATTCACCACCTTACTTAGCCCCTATCTAAGCCTAAAATCCTTTTTGACATTTAACAAGTAATGTTATCCTAGGTTGGCCCTGCATTGTAATTGATATTTTCATGTTATGGGCCTAGGTCTGCCTTGGCCAACCTAGACTGAGACCTAAGTTATTTTTTATGGATTAATGATACATAGTTGAATTAGGTTGACTTTATTGGCCAACATTACGTAAAGGTTTAGGTTTAGATTTAGCTATATATATAAATCCATTTTCATCATTTATGAGGAATAAAAGAATAATAATAGATATTATATATATGCTTATCCACCATTCTACTTGAGGAACATTGCTTAGGGTTTTAATAATTTATTTGGAGATATAAATATTGTCTTGTAGATAAGTCCTTTGGATGTATAGAGAACTTATATATCCTAAATCTAACTTATCCTTGTTATCCTTTCATATGACAACAACCTCTTCTCAAGCACCTTGGCCAGGAGAGAGATTAAAAATCAATGGATTCATCTTCAAAGGTAAGTTTTCCTAACTTTATTCCTTCTTTGTTAATGTAGATAGATTTGCATTTGTAATTCTATCCTATGCATTTGTACTTATATCCTATGCATTAGTATTTCCTATACATTGACTTGAGTATAGATCTTCTATTCATGTTTAATTTTTATGTTTATTACTCCTACTTTTTTCCACAAGCTTTGGTGACCACTAGATTAGATTTTACGTTACTTTGAATTTACTTAGTGATTATGAAAAAATAGGACCTAGCTAGGGTTATTGCATAGTATTGCTTGAATAGAAGCTTTGGAAACCTCTCTAGTGATATTATTGTGGTAAGAGATCCTTTGGTTAGGTCTAGTGGATCCACTTTGGTCATTACCCTAAATATCTAATGTATAAACAAATGAAAGTGTAAGTAGGATTTATCTTCTCTGAACTAGGATTGATTAATAAGTCAGCTACATTTTCCTTTATATACATTCTGGTGAACCTGACATGAATCAAACCTTTATAAATTTTTTTTAATGCATTCATTTTATCATCATATTATATATTTTTATTTTTGCAGTACTGTATCAGACATGTCAATATAGTCCTAATAGTATGTGCACTGGTTTAATACATATTCACTCTAAAATGACTCTATTCTATCTGTGTTGGTCTTCTCTAAGTATAGGTGACTGGATTGATCTACTCAACACAATATTCTTCTTTAGTTACATAATTGCATACATATTCAAGCCAATTGACTTTGTTCACAATTCTTCTTTTTCAGCATATAGGTTTGTAGACATAGTTGATCCAGTAGACTTTGTTCGTAGTTATCTTTTGGAGACTGCATCAACCCATTTGACCCTATTCAAAGAATATCAAAATCATCACTTGAGAAACATAGCATAAATTTTTCAAAGTAAGCATGTTTAAAATCACCAAAGTTCATTCTTACCTTCTCTATCATTTCACTTTTTTATTTACAATATTGTTTTTCATAAGTTTACAGTATATAAAATTGTAACACTAAAATAAACTAGGTCGAATAGCTTGACATAGTTCTATAGCTTGTCCTCTCTCTAGAAGACATAAGTAACTTGTTTGACTATTTTATTTAAAATCTTACTTTGATAGACTAGTAGCAACCTTGTCGACCTTGTTTTATATTGTTTGTATATAGTGTCACTTTAACTAACTCTGTACTCTTCACAATGAAAGGAATTATCCTATTTTTCCTATTAATTAGTTCACTTATTTTAGTTGCTTTCATGCTTAGATTAATACAAATAGATTAATTATGTGGTTTTTTAATTTAACGATTTAGTCACACTATTTTTCTATATTTCACACACTTCCAAATCACTTAAGACTAAAAAACATTAAATATTTTATTATCAAGGTCTACGTACTTGGATTTCATCACCAAGGGGGAAGCCGATTTGGTTTTTTTGCCAAGTATAAACATGTGGTTGATGGTATATATTGAAAAATTACTTGACACCCTTATCACTATAGAATTATGAAGTGAGGGGATAGACCCCAATACCAAGCTAGTACCATCACCAATACAAATCTTTTTTAGCCTAAATTACCTAAAATTATCCATAGATTACTTTATAGTTTCTTCTTACAACCAACTTTCTATCACATTAATTTAAAAATTTATTATAACTTAACAAGATTTATGAATGACCAGTTAGTTAACATTTAAATTCAATTTTGATTCTTGATCTTTAATCATTGTATTTTGTATTATTAAACTTGTACTAGCCAGTGTTAGTGCAAGGTTTGTGTTATGTGTTCCAAATAGATCAATCACATTGATCTAATTGCTTGTGTGTTTCATTTTATTTACCAAGATATTATCTTGAAATTTTTTTCCTACTTTTAGAACACTATCATCCCCATCAAAATATTATCTTAAATAGTTTTAAATCATACTTCCCTTTAGTACAACGTCACCCTATATGACTATGTATCTTTTTGAACCTATTTTGTTTCTCCCTTTGGAGTACACAGTCGACTTGTACAATTATGTAGCTTTTTCAACCTATTTTGTTTCCTATCTTATAGTACATAGTTGACCTATCTGATTGTGTCCTCTTTTCATCTTGTTCTACTTCCTATCTAATAGTACACAGTTAACCTACATGATTATGTCCCTTTGTTCCATGTTCTATTTTATATTTTACATAACACTATTGATCAGTCTGATTCTATATCCTATCAATTGATTCTTCTTTCTATCAAATTTTTAGCCTCTTTTCTTCATCATGAATTTCATATTTGAAGATAATATAGATTTAAATCAAGAAAATAAGGTGAGTCTTACCAATCCTAATAAGTTTCCCAAGATAATTTGTGGCCCCCATCTTAGATGAAAGCAACGTTCATGTTTCCACTCAAACTACCAATTATGAGACTCTTCAACATTCATCCTTAGTTTATAATCCTTTGTTCTCCATATAAGATGAACATGATTTAGAATACACAACTGAAATGCTCTTCTTAATTAATTAATTTTATAAACATAGAGGAAATGACCTTTCAACCATTTATAATCTTATGATAGTTCCTCAAGTAAAAGAACCTCTTTCACCTTCCCCTACCTTCTCTCATATATTTGTGGGAAACACTTTACCTCTCAACATTTTCCTTCCATCATGTCTCCTTCACACACCATGACATCTTCTTATATGACTTCTTCAACCTCCATGCCAATTATCTCTACTAACATGGCAGGTTCAACTTCTAGTGGACCTTTTCTAAAGACCCTTCTCCTTAACCATGCCACTAGTGCATGTTTTAATACCAATGCTAAACATGCTCTAGTGTTTTTTTTATACCAATGCTAATCATGCCACTAGTTATTTATTTTCTACCAATGTTAATCATGCCACTAGTGCTTCTTTTTCTACCAATGCTTCTCATGCCACTAGTGTGATGCATGCTAATACTCATAGTGCAACTTAAGCCATTAATACTAATACCAATGCATCACATGTTGTGAAAAATAGTCAAAATACTTCCAAAACTCACCAAATATTATTATAAATAATCAATCAAATGCATAATTTTCAAATGAATAATTACAATCAAATGATGTAGATGCAAAACCATCTCATTAACCTTCAAAACCAACCTCAATAGGTTTCATGTGGAGCACAAAATCTAAATTATTCCCACCCCCCTTAGGGATTCCCATGGTAACCTTATTCCTCAACCAAAAATCATTAATAAAATGAACCTTTTATACCTCAAATTGCTAATGTTGACATAGGAGGTATCACACCTATCATCACCTATAATGGGTTCACCGACCCCACATTGCACTTAATGATATTTGGTAACCTTTATAAAGATTGGGTCAAAATTAATACCTTTGAAAAAACCAAAATATTTTTAAAAAAACTCTTAGGAGATGATTTAGATTGGTACAATCAAATAAAAACCCATTCTATCACTAATCTAAGAATTTCAAACTAGTGATCTTCCCATGAACAACTTAGCTCACTTTGTAAATTTTAAACAACTTGAAACTGAAATGACATAACCCTTTATCAAATTATGTAATAACTTGTCTAATAAATGTGAGAATAATATGGTAGATAAAAACCTCTTCCACTTATTCATTAATGCTCTCTACCCCAAATTACAATATTGGGTTAGGAATCTCTATCAAAGAACTTTTAAATAAGCCCTTGACCAAGCTAAGTAACAAGACTTCCTTATGCATAAATTTTAACCATATAAACCTAAAATGGGCACTTGTATGCTCATTAAAAATAAAAACCATCATGAAAATAATGATGGCATTATAGATACCTATGCCACTATTCACAACCTTCAAGCAATTGATCCAAAAAAAACTTTGGAGCATGTTCCCCTCTAAACAAACTCTTGCATAGTCTCAAAAAAACAACACTAATATACATAAAACATTATTCTTAAATGAGCTTCAAAATCATATTCCAAGACCTATATCATGATATGTTGATCCTACGCATCCAATGATATCATGATATGATCCAAATAAATTATGTTGGTTTCATGCAAGTGTTGTCAATTAGGATTGTGTTCTTGTGAGAAAGTGTGCAATTCCTCACTCCTATTGGAACATGGAATATATAAAAAGTATGTGTGAATTCATAAGGGATAGAATATGTAGAGAGGGTTGGTTCCCTTGGTGCTCTCACTAAAACTTAATTTTAAGCTATTACTTACTAATTCTGATAAGGAAAAGAGTGCAAAATACAATGAAAATAGATAAAATTGAATGAAACTTGAAATGGAATGTGATGCACCAATTTTTTTGTTAACCCCAATTCTAAAAATAGCACTTATATGAAATGGAAAAAACTTACACACACATTCACTACACCCAAGTAAGATTTCTACAACAATATTTCACATTAAAGACCTTACAAACTCAACTCATGCAAAGAAGGACTGAACTCACATCTAATAAATGAACTTAAGCTTGATTTGGAAGCTTGTAATGAACTGTATAACATAAAAAATATCTCATGAAGGTAAAAAAATATACTATAATTAAGGAAAAAAAGTATTTCATGAAGTTATACCAATGGCAAGCACATGCACTTCACTAGAAAAGACCTGAAAATGGAGGAATTTTGCTTCTTATTGCTCTCAAAAGGTGAATACAAATTTTGTAAGCATATAGGAAAAATAAAAATAGAAAATATTCATCTTACATTCCAGAAAAAATAATACATATAACAAACAAATTCTTAGAGACAAAGCAACCCCAAAGTAGGGGACCTCAAACTTGCTCAAATGGCTCCTCCAAAAGTATTACATCACATTTTTAGCTTCTTAAAAATTGGACCTTCATAAAGTGGCATGTAAAATAAGTAATAAAATTTTTATGGATCTTATAATACTCATCATTATGTTTTTTCAAACTTAGAGTACTTGGGGAGTGCCTATACTCTTGCACCAATCCCTAGGTTTTAGCTTTCTTATCTCCTTTGATGAAAAGGTCACTTCAATGGATGTACGACTTCAATTATTTGAAATTATTTTATTTTAAATCTTATCTAGGATTATTAATTATTATATAAAACTTTTCAAGATTTTTTTACAAGACTCCTTAATCAAATTGACTTTGTCTTGCACATGTGCATTTGTAAGAGGAAGAGTCCTATTTGCACTTGTTGGAGACCTTTTCCAAAACCTCATTTCATTATAAATCTTCATTTACTTCCTCATACCTTGAATATGGAGTTAAATATCCTGCTTAAACTTTCCAAGTCTTTTTAATAGGCTATTTTCACCTATTTAGCCTTCAAAAACCCCTAAAAGGCTAATTTTTCACCAAGGCATAGAAGGAAAAGGAGGAGCTTTCTTCAAATTTGCATCAAGACAACATCTCTCCTCCATGGAAGGATTCTCAAGGGCATAAAAAACTTATTTTAAAGTAATCTTAGGCATCAAACACTCAGCAAGACCTGAAACAACACTAAAATCATGCAGTTCCCATGTATTCCTTGTAGCCCTGTTTTCCTACAAAGCTCCTTGTATGGGAGAATCTAGAAGAGATAATGTAAAAAAAGACTTGTTTTAGGTACCCATTATCCTAAAACATCTCCATAAAAAATTTCATGGTAAAAATCCAATATTTGATATTATTTCCAGCCCATTTAGATTGCCAAATTAGGCCTAATTAACCCTTTTAGCCCTAGAAGAGAAATTTGCCATTTGGGAGTTCATACAGGTATGAAACCTCAAAAAAATGTTTGATTAAAAATTTTCATGCCAAAAAAATTATATATGTCAATTTTTATGATTTTGAATCACCTAGAAGTACCAAAACCATTAAATAGCCTTTGGAAGGCTTGTCTTTTGAAGGCATTTTTTTACTGTCCTAAAAGAATGAAATGGTTTGGGCACTTTTGGATGTATTTTTATGGATTTTTTAGTTTTATCAGTAAAATAATTCCTAATATTCATCATCCATTAATTAGCATCTTTTCATGTGCTCAAGAACCCTTGATTCAACTCAAAAAGTATTATTTTTATCTAAATTCATACAAGTGAAGGTAAAAAAAATAATACCATGATGAAAGGAGATTAATGACCCATAAAAACATTATAAAAAATAATTTATACTCATTTTTTATTGAGATTTGGGAAACAGGACCAAGAATAGACCCCTCTCGGATGCATAGGCTATAGTGACATACTATCACTCTTAGTGATTGTTCATAAATATGATGAAACCAATATTAAAAAAAATTATATTAATTTCAAGATTAATTATACCCCTAAATTTTTTTAAAGTTTAATATCCCAACTCTCTCTCCTCTTCTCGTACTAAGCATTTGAAAATTGCCCTTCTAGGCAAGCAAGAAAGGTAAAAAATGGAGCGAAGTTGGATTTTGAATTTTTTTTACTTGAAAATTCATCAAAACTACTTATATAACCATATAAGTACCTAATTAATCCTCAATTATTCTTTTATCATAAAAACAACCTAAAAACCAAACTGAATGCCTCAAAAAGGCCCGATTTTACACTAAAAATGCTATTCTCATCAATAATATCTGAATAGAATGTTGTAAAATGTTTTATAAAGTATCCCAAATGTATAATTAGATAAATAAATATGGAATAAATCTTACTTATGATCAAAAAATATCAAAACCTTCTCTGAATGGCACAAAATAGTCAAATTTGCATGGAAATGAGGTATAGAGTTAGTCCAAAATGTGATCAACCTAATTATTCATTTTTTAGAGATGAAATGATCTTTAACCATGATATTAATCTCATTAATACATTTTAGGCTCTTCTTACCACTGAAAAATGACTTGAAAAGGCCAAACAATGACTAGAAAGTACAAGGCAAGTGAAGGAAAAGACCTTAAATCACATAAACAACCTTAAGACAAATTCTTCAAGGACTTTTCAAGACCAATTAATGACTCCATAAAAAATGGCATGGTATGCAAAGTTTTAAACGGTAGGGGTGATAATTTGACCTGTGGGGTCAAAATTGTCAAAATTTTGGTGACTTAACTGGAAAGCATGCCTATTATGCTCGAGAACCAAAACATATACATAAAATTTGGACTCATAAAATAATGAAAAATCTGATCCATGAATGAAAGTACAACTTTTGATTTTAAATAAGACAACACCTTCCCCAAAAACAAGAAAGGAAACACACAAAACAAGAAAACTAACTAAACAAAGTAAATGTGCAAACAAAACACTTATTTTGGACAAAACACAAACAAACTAAACTAACTAACCATGAAAAAACATGATCCACCTGTATCAAAAAATAAATTCATAAATTCACTCATTCCAAGAGATGATACAAGTTGAAAAGTAGGATGTTTATTGAACATAACCTTTGATGAGGCACTCTTCTTGCCTACCAGCTTTCTTAACATCTCCTCAAATGAGCCATCAACAACAAACCAATCACCAACAAAGACAAACTCATCTAGTACTTTTGGATATTTTTCATATTTATTGTCATCTAAGACCTTGTCCAGTGATACCTCATTTATGCATTGCCTTTGAATGACCTCATCCTTCTTACCTACAAATTCATCAATCTCTTCAAGGAGCTTTGAATAGTCAACCCAAGCTACATCATGATCTTGAATATGTGACTCTTGATCAAATTTCTCATAAACATGTTATCCAATGGGAAACATATCCCTAAAAATCTCTTTAATCACTTGTAAAGATTTAAGGTACAACTACCAATCATCTTTTTGTTTCTCATTTTGATCAATATGAATAAGATCATTTTGAAAGGTATGTTGATCCTTTTCAAGTGGAGATACCTTAATATCATTTGTGACTTCAATTTATACTATCTCATGAAGTTCTTCCACATCAAGACCAACCTTCCCATTCTCAATTGTAATCTCATTCCCAACTACAACCTCAAGTGGAGTACCAATGGCAATCTCCTCCTCATACACACTTGAAGCATTATCTTCACACTCTCTAAGACTTTGGCTTGTAGTTACAACCTCTTTCTCTATCTTCCATAGAATAGGATCCTCATTTTGAAGAAGGGAGATGGTGGGAGAGTGATGAAATTCATTTGATTGAGAGGAAATATGAAGCATGGAAGGTTAATCATGATATGATTTTGGGATCTTGACAGCAATTGAGTCATTTAGGGATTCTTAGAGAGGAGGGAAAGAGGAATTCCTAAAGACTTCTATATTCTGCTCCTTCCACTTGGCCATTACCTCATCAAAGTCTAAAACCTCCTTATAATATGGATAACTTGAACTTGAGGGATTAATGGTGAAGAAGTGGAACTACAAGAAAGTTTAAGTTCTTGAATACGCTGTTGACTCCAACTAGGAAGATCCCTTGGCACACATTGAGCATGGTTAATAACTTCATGAGAATAAGGGATACAAGAACCCTCTTGAGATAACTCATTTAACTCAATTTTCTGCCTCTCCCAAGCCTTCATCTTCTCCAATAAAAAAATACACAACTCATTTATCTCTTTTAGATCATTGGACACATTTTGAAATAGACCATTCACTTCTTCATACTAAGAGTTTGAACAAACTTTTCTTTCATATGCTAATATTTTGAGCTCTATTTCATCCATTCTTTCTTAGAGACAATGCTACTCATATGCAACATCATAGCCATATGGGAAAGGTGATATCTGGTCTTGAGACTGATATGGCTCACAAAGAAGGTAAGAGTCATGATCTTGATTATAAAGATCATAATAAACTTGATAAGGCTCAAAATAGCTTTGATAATACACCTGATAAGGCTGATTAGGCTCATAAAAAGGCTCATAGATATCATGACAAGGCTTGTATGATTCATCATAGGGATGATAAGGAAACATAGCATAGGAATTATCTTCATACACAACCATCAAAACTCATTCATGATAATGCAATAAAAATAGACTTACTTAAAAACTTTGCTTGGACTATTAAAAGCAATTTCTTGAGCTTAGAATCACTAAATACTTCATGAAGAACACTGTTGTAACTGCAATTTCATCAAGACTAGCTCCAATATGTCACATTGGACATGCCAAAAACTATTATCAATCAGGAGTGTGACCTTGTGATAAAGTGTGAAAATCCTCACTCTTGTTGGAACATGGAATCTCTCCAAAGTGTGGGTTACTTTAGAAGGGAGATAATCTCTAGATAGGGTTGGTTCCCTTGATACTTCACTAAAACTTACTTTTAATCTATTACTTATTGATTCTGACATGTAAAAGGGTACAAAATACAATGAAAATGGATGAAACTGAATGAAAATTGAAATAGAAGGTGATGAAACAATTGTTTTGTGAACTCCAATGCTTAAAATTACACTTATATGAAAGGGAAAATTCTTACACAAACATTCACTACACCTAAGTAAGATTTCTATATCAATATTTCACAATAAGGACCTTACAAACTTAACTCATGCAAAGAAGGATTGAACTTACATCTAATACATGAAATTAAGATTGATTTGGATGCTTATAATGACATGTAGAACATCAAAAATCTCTCATGAAGGTATAAAACCAGAGTATAACCAAGGAAAACAAGTATTTCACTAAGTTATACCAATGGCAATCTCATACACTTCATTAGAAAAGACCTAAAAATGGAGGAATTTTGCTTCTTATTGATCTAAAAAGGTGAATACAAATTTTGGAATCCTTTATTCACAATCCAAATATCAAAGAGTCATCTTACATTCTATAAAATTTAATACATATAGAAAATAAATGCTTAGAGACAAAGTAGCCCCAAAGTAGGAGACCTCAAACTTGATCAAATGGCTCCTTCAAAAGTGATACATCACATTTTTATCTTCTCAATTATTGGCCCTTAATAAATTGGTGTATAAAATAAGTTCTAAATTTTTTATGGGTCTTAGAATACTCATCATTATTTTTGGTCAAACTTAGAGCACTTGGAGATTGCCTATACTCTTGCACCAATCCTTAGATTTTAGCCTTCTTATCTCCTTTAATGAAAAAGTCACTTCCATGGATGTAGGACTTTAATTCATTAAAATTATTTGATTTTTAATCTTCTCTAGTATTATTAATTATTCTAAAAAACTTTTCATGATTTGGTTACAAGACTCCTTAATCAAATTGACTTTGTCTTGCACATGTGCATTTGGAAGAGGAAGAGTCCTATTTACACTTATTGGAGACATTTTACAAAGCCTTATTTCATTATAACTATTAATTTACTTCATATTTCCTTGAATATGGCATTAAATATCATACTTCAACTTTACAAGTCTTTGTAATAGGCTATATGCATCTATTTAGCCTTCAAAAACCCTTAAAAGGCTCAATTTTCACCAAGGCATAGAAGGAAAAGGAGGAGCATTTTTCAAATTTTCATCAATAAAGAATATATACTCCATGTAAGGATTATAAAGGTCATACCAATAGTATTTAAAATCAATTTTAGTCATCAAACACTCAGCAAGACTTGGAACAACACCAAAATCATGCATTTCCCATGTATTCCTTTTAGCCTTGTTTTCCTACAAAGCTCCTTGTCTAGGAGAATATAGAAGAGATAATTTAAAACCAAGACTTTTTTTAGGTACCCATTATCCTCCCACATATCCATACAAAATTTTATGGTCAAACTTCAAATTTTGATATGATTTCTAGCCCATTTAGATTGCCAAATTAGGCCTAATTAACCCTTTTAGCCCTAGAAGAGAAATTTTGCATCTAGGAGCTCATACATGTATGAAACCTCAAAAAAAATATTTTATTAAATTTTTTTATGCCCCAAACATTATTCATGTCAATTTTTGTGATTTTTAACCACCTAGAAGTACCAAAACCATAAAATGGCCTTTGGAAGGCTTATCCTTTGAAGACATTTTCTGACTATCCTAAAAAAATGAAATGGTTTGGGAAAATTTGGATGTATTTTTAAGTATATTTGAATTTTATAATTTAAAATAAATCTTAATATTCATCATCCATCAATTTTAATCTTTTTATGTGCTCAAGAACCCCTATTTTAGCTCAAAAAGTACTATTTTGCCCAAATTCATACAAGTGAAGGTAAAAAAAATAATAACATGATTAAAATGAGACTCATGACCTATAATTTTTTTTATAAAACCATTTATATTAATTATTTATTGAGATCGATAAATAGGCCCAAGAATAGACCCCTTTCAAATGCATAGGCTATAATGACCTACTATCACTCTTAGCGATTGTTCATAAAGATGAGGGAACCAATATGATAAAAAATTTCACTAATTTCAAGATTAATTATACCCATAACAATTTATAAATTTTCATATCCCAAATATCTCTCCTCTTATCGTACTAAGCATTTGAAAATTGCCCTTCTAAGCATGCAAGAAAGGTCAAAAATGGAGCAAAGTTGGATTTTGAAAATTTTTTACCTATAACTTCCTCCAAACCACTGATATGACCCTATAAGGAACAAATCAATCCTCCATGATTCTTTTCTCACAAAAATCTTTTGAAAACCAAAGTGAATGCCTCAAAAAGGCTTGATTTTATATTGAGAATGTTATTTTCACCAAGAAGATCTAAATGGAATGTTTTAAAATATTTTCTAGAATCTCCAAAATGTCTAATTAAGTGAATAAATATGGAATCAATATTTTTTATGATTAGACACTATCAAAACCTTCTCTAAATGGCACAAAATGGTTAAATTTTGCATGGAAATGAGACATAGAGTAAGTCCAAAATGTGATCAACCTGATTATTTATTTTTTAGGATTAAATAGCCTTGAAACATTCTATCAATCTCATAAATAAATTCTAGGCTCTTATTACCATTGAAAAATGACTCGAAAAGGCCAAAAAATGACTAGAAAGCACAATGCAAGTGAAGAAAAAGACCTTAAATCACATCAACAATATTAAGACCTGTTAACCATGAATTCTTCAAGGAATTTTAGGACCAATTAATTAATCATAAAACAAAATTTCATGGTATTCAAAGTTTCAAATGGTAAGCGTGATAATTTGACCTATGGGGTCAAAATTCTCAACATTTTGGTGACTCAACTGGGAAGCATACCTGCTATGCTCAAGAACCAGACCATATACATGAAATTTAGACTCATAAAACAATGAAAAATATGATCTACGACTAAAATAAAACTTTTTAATTGAAATAAGACAACTCCTTCCGTAAAAAAAAGAAGGGAAACACACAAAATAGGAAAGCTAACTAAATAAAGCAAATGTGCAAATAAAGCACTTATTTTGGACAAAACACAAACAAATTAAACCAACCATGAAAAAACATGATCCACATAGTTCAAAATGTAAATTCATAAACTCACTCATTTGAAGAGATGATAAAATTTACAAAGTAGGATGTTTATTGAATATAACCTTTGAAGAGGTACTTTTATTGCCTATTAGCTTTCTTAGCATCTCCTCAAATGAGTCATCAACAACAAACCAATCACTAATAACGACAAATTCATCTAGTACTTTTATATCTTTTTCATATTGCTTGTCATTTACAACCTTTTCCAGTGATACCTCATATATGCATTGCCTTTGAATGACCTCATCCTTCTCACCTGAAAGTTCATCAAGCTCTTCAAAGAGCTTTGAATAGTCAACCCAAGCTACATCATGATCTTAAATCGGTGATTCTTTCTCAAATTTATTATAAACATGCTCTCCAATGGGAAACATATCCCTACATAGCTCTTTAATCACTTGCAAATATTCAAGGTACAACTTCCAATCATCCTTTTATTTCTCATTTTGATCAATCTGAATAAGATCATTTTGAAAGGTATGTTGACCCTTTTCAAGTGGAGATACCTCAATTTCATTTATGACTTTAGTTTGTACTATCTCATGGAGTTTTCCCACATCAAGACTAGCCTTCTCATTCTCAATTATAATCTCATTCCCATTTACTAATGGCAAACTCCTCCTCATACACACTAGAATCATTATCTTCACACTCTCCAAGAATTTATCTTTCAGCTGAAACCTCTTTCTCTATCTTCCATAGAATAGGCTCCTCATTTTGAAGAAGGGATATGGTGGGAGGGTGATGAAATTCATTTTATTAAGAGGGAATATGAATCATGGATGGTTGATCATGATATGATTTTGGGATCTTGATGACAATTGAGTCATTTAGGGAGTCTTGGAGAGGAAGGAAAGAGGAATTCTTGAAGACTTCTATATTCTTCTCCTTCCACTTGGCCATTACCTCATCAAAGTCTAAAACCTTTTTGTCCTCATGGACAACTTGAACTTGAGGGATGAGTGGTGAAGAAGTGGAACTACAAGAAATTTTAGGCTCTTGAATAGTCTCTTGACCCCAACTAGGAAGATCCCTTGGCACACACTAAGCATGGTTAAGAACTTCATGAGAATAAGGAACACAATAACCCTCTTGGGGAAAATGGTTCAACTCAATTTTATACCTCTCCCAAGCCTTCATCTTCTCCAATACAAAAATACACAACTCATTTATCTCTTCTGGATCATTGGACACATTTTTAAATAGACCATTCACTTCTTCATACTGAGAGTTTGAACAAAATTTTATTGCATATGCTAGTATTTTGAGCTCTATTTCATCCATTCTTTCTTGGAGACAAGGCTGCTCATATGAAACATCATAGCCATATGGGAAAAGTGAAATCTGGTCTTCAAATTGATATGGCTCAAAAGGAAGGTAAGAGTCATGCTCTTGACAATAAGGATCATGAGAAACTTGATAAGGCTCAACATAGCTTTGATAATACTCCTAATAAGGCTCATAGGTATCATGACAAGGCTAGTATGATTCATCAAAGGGCTGATAAGGAAACATAGCATAGGAATTCTCTTCATACACAGCCATCAAAACTCATTCATGATAATGCAACAAAAATAGACATACTTAGAAACTATGCCTAGACTATTAGAAGTAATTGATTTAGCTTGGAATCACCAAATACTTCATGAATAACACTATTGTAACTATAATTTCATCAAGACCAGATCTAATATGTCCCACTGAGCGTGCCAAAAATTGTTATCAATTAGGAGTGTGCCCTTGTGAGAAAGTGTGAAATTACTCACTCCTATTAGAACATGGAATCTCTCTAAAGTGTGGGTGACTTCAGAAGGGAGATAATCTCCAGAGAGGGATGGTTCCCTTGGTGCTCTCACTAAAACTTACTTTTAAGCTATTACTTACTGATTCTAACAAGAAAAAGGGTGAAAACTACAATGAAAATGGATGAAAATGAATGAAACTTGAAATGGAAGGTGATGCACAAATGTTTTTAAGAACTCTAATTCTTGAAATGACACTTATACGAAAGGGAAAAAGCTTACACACACATTCTCTACACCCAAGTAAGATTTCTACATCAATATTTCATAATAAGGACCTTACAAACTCAACTCATACAAAAGACTAAAACCACATCTAATACATGAAATTAAGCTTTATTTGGAAACTTATAATGACCTGTAGAACATCAAAAATCTCCCATTAAGGTTAAAAACTAGACTATAACCAAGGAAAACAAGTATTTCACTAAGTTATACCAATGGCAAGCGCATACATTTCACTAGAAAAGACCTAAAAATAGAGGAATTTTGATTCTTATTGATCTCAAAAGGTGATTACAAATTTTGGAATCCTTTAGGCACAATCCAAATAGCAAATATTCATCTTACATTTTTTTTAAAATAATACATATAGCAAAGAAATGCTTAGAGACAATGCAGCCCCAAAGTAGGGGACCTTAAACTTGCTCAAATGACTCCTCCAAAAGTGCTACATCACATTTGTAGCTTCTCAAAAAAATTCCACTAATAAAGTGGCATGGAAAAATTTTATAAAATGTTTATGGGTCTTAGACTACTCATCATTATGTTTGGTCAAACTTAGAGCACTTGTAGAGTGCCTATACTCTTGTACCAATCCCTAGATTTTAGCCTTCTTGTCTCCTTTGATGAAAAAGTCACTTCCACTGATGTAGGACTGAAATTCCTTGAAATTATTTAATTTTAAATCTTCTCTATTCTTTTTAATGATTCTAAAACACTTTTCAAGAGTTGGTTACAAGACTCCTTAATCAAATTGACTTTGTCTTGCACATGTGCATTTGGAAGAGGAAGAGTCCTATTTGTACTTGTTGGATACCTTTTCCAAAGTATCATTTCATTATAACTCTTCATTTAATTCATTATACCTTTAATTTGGTGTGACATATCCTAATTCAACTTTAAAAGTCTTTATAATAGGCTATATGCACCTATTTAGCCTTAAAAAACCCCCCAAAAGGCTCATTTTTCACCAAGGCATAAAAGGAAAAGGAGGAGCTTTCTTCAAATTTGCATCAATCCTACATCTCTCCTCCATATAAAAATACTAAAATTCATACAAACCTCTTTCAAAGAAATTATAGGCATCAAACACTCAGCAAGACCTGGAACAACACCAAAATCATACATTTCCCATGTATTTCTTGTAGCCTTATTTTCCTACAAAGCTCCTTGTCTAGGAGAATATAGAAGAGATAATGTAAAACTAAGACTTGTTTTAGGTACCTATTAACCTCCCAAATATCCATACAAAATTTCAAAGTCAAACAACAATGTTTGATATGATTTCTAGCCCATTTAGATTGCCAAATTAGGCCTAATTAGCCCTTTTAGTCCTAGAAGAGAAATTTTGCATCTCGGAGCTCATACAGGTATGAAAACTCAAAAAAAATGTTTTATTCAATTTTATCATTCCCAAAAAACTATTCATGTCATTTTTTGTGATATGGAACCACCTGGAAGTACCAAAACCATGAAATGGCCTTTGGAAGGCTTGTCTTTTGAAGTCATTTTTTGTCTATCCCAAAATAATGAAATGGTTTAGGCACTTTTGTATGAATTTTTATGGATTTTTTATTTTTATCAGGTAAAATAAGTCCTAATAGTCATTCTTCATCAATTTTCATCTTTTTATGTGCTTAAGAACCCCTGTTTTAGCTTAAAAAGTACTATTTTTATCCAAATCCATACAAGTAAAGGTATAAAAAAATAACATGATTAAAATGAGCCTCATTACCCATAAAAATATTATAAAAAACCATTTATATTCATTGTCTATTGAGCTTGAGAAACACGCCCAAGAACAAACCCCTCTTAGATGCATAGGCTATAGTGACCTGCTATCACTCCTAGTAATTGTTCATAAATATGAGGGAACCAATATGAAAAAAATTCAACTAATTTGAATCTTACTTATAACCCTAAAAATTTCCAAATTTTAATATCCCAGCTCTCTCTCTCCTCTTCTCATACTGAGCATTTGAAAATTGCCCTTCTAGGCATGTAAGAAAGGTCAAAAATGGAGCAAAGTTGGATTTTGAAATTTTTTTTACCTATAACTTCCTCCAAACTACTGATATGACCTTATGAGGAACCAATTAATCCTTCATGATGCTTTTATCTCAAAAATATTTTGAAAACCAAAGTGAATGCCTTAAAAAGAACTAATTTTGCTCTAAAAATTCTATTTTCACAAAGAAGATCTAAATTTAACGTTTTTAAATGTTTTATATAGACTCCTAGATGTATTATTATGTGAATAAATATCTAATCTCTCTCTCTCTCTCTCTCTCTCTCTATATATATATATATATATATATATATATATATATATATATATATAATGATTAGATACTATCAAACCCTTCTCTGAATGACATAAAATGGTCAAATTTTGCATGGAAATGAGGCATAGAGTTAGTCCAAAATGTGATCAACCTGATTATTAATTTTTTAGGGATTAAATTAACTTTAAAAATTATATGAAGCTCATCAATACATTCTAGACTCTTCTTACCACTGAAAAATGACTCAAAAAGGCCAAAAATGACTAGAAAGCATAAGGCAAGTGAAGAAAAAGACCTTAAATCACCTAAACAACCTTAAAAATTGTTAACGATAAATTATTCAAGAAATTTTTAGGACCAATTAATAACTCAAAAGACAAAATGGCATGGTATGTAAAGTTTTGAATGGTAGGGGTGATAATTTGACCTGTGGGGCTAAAGTTGTCAACAACAAATTGGAGCAATTCTCACAAGACTTGTAGACAATTGCATAATAAAGCTATGAATTTTATTCTTAGCCCAAAATTTGATCATGAATCACTCATTTAAAAGTATCAATAAGCATATGACATAACTTTTAAAGCCCATGAAATGCAAAATAAAAACCAAGCTTTAAATTAAGCTAATGCTCATCTTGTTATATATAAAGATCCTCTTCCCAACCATCAAGATAGTTTCAACAAGCTTAATCCTTCTACAAATAATGTTTAAAGTCTTATAGACATTATTTCTATGAAAAAAATGTGGTAAATATGACTAATATGTGAAGAGTTATTGATTTTATTGATTTCAATCTAACACCCACACATCAAACCTCTCAACCATTCTATGTCATTCAAGATACTTCCCCATCCCATCTATTGGAGTTAGGGAAAGAGGACCTTAAACCCTTTCAAGAACCACTCTCAACAACTCAACTTGAATATACCTATCACACTATCTCTACTCTTTCCCCAGTATTTACATAATAAGAAAACATTCCCCAACCTTCCAATAGTATTTCTTTAACCCAAGCACAAGAAATACCTCAACCAACTATCCCACCACTTAAAGTCAATCAACCTATTTGTCCTCAACCCAAACCAACTACACTTTATCAACCCAATTTTAATTTCACTTCTAACCCTCCTTCATAGGAGCTCTTACAACATTATGCACCGATATCTAGAAATCCCCACATGGGTTATGATGAATGAGACCCCATCGCATAAATTTATCATGTCCCATCTCAAATACCTTTCCTTGAACTAATGCAAACTTCCCCCATCATCAAAATCATTAAATACGATTATTATTTGAAATGAACATACCTCTTTATCCTATATAAGGATGTAAAGCCACCTTATCTGGATTTGAAGATAGTGTCCTTCAACAATGTGAATATATGTCCATACATGTTAATGAACTAGTGGATACTTATTTTCCCCTTAAGTTTCCTATTGCTTCCATGATTCTCGATGAGATTCTTCTTCATGAAAATGATCCTCCTCTATTCATTACCATCTAAATTAGTGATATCCAAGTTAAACATGCTGTAATTAATGAAGGTTTAGGTATGATGTAGAGGCATGGGGAGAAGTCCTCATAAACATCACCATCTCATTGTAAACCCAACTAGTCACAACATACTTAATGATTTGATCTTTAGGATTTGATCTCTAGTTCAAACTTGCTCTTTGATTCTTGGGCTTATTAGTCTCTTTACTAGTGTACCAATTTTTTGTTATCCTCAAAGCATTTCTTTATGGTATTTAATCTCCCTCATTATAGTCACTTACATTTGTTTATCCTCTGCAATTCATTCCCTTAGTAAAAGTTTTCTTGTACTCTCACTAGCTAGCACACTAGGTAACCCATTAGGTCTCAAGGACCACAACATGGTTTAGGCATCAAAGAATCAAACTCATTGCATTGATGTTCTTACATGAATATATCATCTCTATCTTATCCCATTTCAAGTGACCAAATAGACCTTGAGACTCTCTCTTGACCTTCTAGCTCACAATGGCTTCCTTAAGCTTGTATCTCTTTTTCTGAGGTTATTATTTGGTTTACCAAATATGGGTGTTACTTCCAATAATTAATCAACTTTATAGGTTTAATTTATACCCCCAAAGGTGTGGGTAAAGTTTAATTTCCTAATTCCTTTCCTAGCCATCACTTTCTTTACAAATACCTCCTCTTTTAGTCCTATTTAGCCCTCTTTTCTTGACTCAGTCCTAGAATTACATACAAATCATACTCTTTCACTCCAAATATGCTTGAATATATTTTTACATGCTTAGGTGAGTAAAACTACCAAGTTTGGTATTTTTTTTACGGTTGTGTCTCTCTAAACAATCCAACCCCTAGTTTAGGGTTTCCTTAGCCTTATTCATGTTTGAGAGCCTTTAAAATTCTATATCTTGAGTTCAAATCAGTTTCAAAAGATAAATCTTACACCCTCTAGTCTGTTTTGACCTCTATCAACTCTTATAATAGGTTTTATGATTTATACCATTCTTTAAGGATTTATAAATCATAATACATAGTTGACTATGTTCTTTCTTAGTTGACTGTGCACTCTTTAATTAGTCTTTACACCTCTCAATGCCTTCTACAACCTATATGAACCAATCTTGAGGATCTCTAACATATCTTCATATTATTCTATGACCCTCTCAATGTTCATCCTCTTACCAATGCTCATTTCCACTTCATTATACTCTGCATGTGTAAATAGTGCCTTAATTGTGTCAATAATTTAGGGTTTGTGTTTGATTAACCAAATTAAATAATAATTAAAGGGTTTGATTTTGGTTTTTACTCCTATTAAAATATGTCCATGAATTAACACTAAAGTTCCAACACTCACCTTAGCCTCATATGGTGTGACTTGGCAGTGATCATACAAAAATAGGGGTTTCCTATGGACTATGAAGACATGGGTATCCACTGTATCAATATACTTCTTACTTCTTTAGCTTCTCTATGAGGTTTCCTTATTTAAATTCAAACAATCTCATTTCAACCAAGACTCTTATCAACTTCCATTCATCCCTTAAACTTCCATTCAAACCTTGACATTTTGTTCAATCAATTAGATGACTCTGCAACATGGTTCTTTATATTGGGATAGACACTAACTAATAATGAATGAGTATAAAAAGCTTGTATTAAACCATATTAAGAATCATATCCTCATGCACAAACCTATAGACATACCACTGTCTCATATTATTAACTTTTATGCTTCAAAGAAATAACACTTCACCTTACCTAAGACTGTCATATATGTACACAGTTCCTTAGTACATAGTGTCCTTTTCTCATTGAATTAGCCCTAATTTTTGGGACTTTGAATCAGTCATCATGACTTCATATATTCTTTGAATAATTCAAGAAATAATGTTAATACAATTTCCATTGGTATGCTTTGAACAAACCAATCATGTCTCACTACCAAATTCTCACTTACAACTCATGATTCCAACCTGTAACTTTTGTTAACCTATAACTAAATACAAACTTGGAAAGGTTATGGCCTCAAGGGCCTTACAAAGAAAATACAAGAATCATACTAATCCAATTCTTGTTCAAGAATGCTAACACACAAAAGTCTTTCTTTTCTTATTCATTGAGATATCAAAATCATTACAAGATTTGGTCTATTATAGACCCTGTGACTTTCCTTTTAGATTTTTCGTACAAATGTCATTCTCAGACTCTCCTATCTCTTCTTGGAGATCACACACACTCTTCCTATGCCATCTTACCCTCTTTACAATTATTTTTCTTCTTTATTTCAACATATGCTTCATGGGTTGGTTACACCAACTTAGTTGCCATAACTAACTCCCACATACAAGAAGGACCTTCATTAGCTCCTATGACTTGATTTAGGCCCTATACATGAAATACATTAAATACCCTTTATTATCACTTTAGTGGACCTCCTAAACCAACTTGTTCACCTAAACATTCCTATACATGCAATTATCCTTCTTAGCCTTCTTACAACATTTGAATTTTCAAATTCCCTATTTTGGAGGGAAAATAACTAGAGACCATTTGACACATCTTGAAGACCTCAAATGGATTCTAAGACATAAAATAGACCTTAAAATGTCACGTACACTCTTTGACACTTAATATTACCACCTTTGACTTCCAAATTGTCAAAAATCAAAAATGGTGTTTCTTCGCTTGATGCTCTTGCATCATATTGCCTAGAAGGGAGAAAACTTGAGCCTGCATATTTCTTTCTTGCCTTCCAATTCTCATTCTATGTGTCTTTCATGATCAACATCCTTCTACTCTTGTGTTCTTATTATGTTTTCTTTGCTAAACTCTTGCTTGTCCTCTTCTTAACTTTATCTAGCCTTCTTGTCCATGCATCTTATACCTCTACAAAGTATTCAAACTATTATAGCTCATTACTTGTTATAATTTCGTCTTATTCTAAATCAATATGAATCTTTTCATACTCAGATGTAATCAAATGGTGTCTATTCCTCTTGCTTATGCTTGTATTCTCATGAATCTTGCTTGATTCTTGACTTTTGAGTGATGTTTTCCTCTTGTTCATGTTAGCACTTTATTCACTAGGATCTAATGGCTCTTTATAATGTTAACCTTTGTATTTTGATCATCTATACTTTCTTTTTATACATCTTCTTAAATCTTATTTACATTTTGATGTCTTTTCCTCTCATTTTACTCACTATGTAAGAGCAACTTCTTTTTCTTGTTATCCTCACCATAGTAAAAATTGAGTTGAACAATATTTGGATATCCATATCCATGATTTGCAATTGTAAAATCAGCATTAACTTTCCCAAATGAATAACTCACCTTGTTCACTTTGTCATACTCCATTTGCTTGAAAATTAGCTTGCTTTTTTGCATCTTTGTGTACACAACTCTTTATTCTTTCCTTTGTTACTTCTCTTTAGGTGTTTCTTGGAGTTATTAATTGATATTTATCTACTGTAAGTCACCTTATTTCATCCTCTTTAATGGACTGAATAACTCTTCCAACATCTCCAACTCTTCTTGCAACTTGAATGCATTAATCTCATCAAAATCCTCATCAAACCTTGGTCCACATTGCTCTTCCTTGTCTTGGGTAGCTTTTTATTTATCTTCTCCTTGGTCACATTCATTTTTGAGAGTCATAACAACCTCTTCATACTACATAACTTAATTATCAATCAATCTTTGAGGTGTTTCACCCTCGACATGCCTTGCTACACACTCATTCATCAATGCCATTATTTCCATGTATAAGATATCTTCACTATTGGAATAAAATTAAACCATATCATCATATAAAATTTTTGAAAACAAACTTGGAGAACACTCATATTTTATTCAATCATCTTCTTTATGTATCTTCATTTCCTTGGCTTGATTTTCTTGCACCATCTCTCTCATTTGCTTTGTGATCTTGCCATCTTCTTCAACCTTCATGCTTTCTTGGAGTATACTTGAAATATGATCTTATTTTACTCTTTTCATTTTATTTACTACCCACTTGATACCTTTTACCTTCTTGGGATTCCACTTGTTTCTCTTTACATCACTCTCATGCTTCATCCATTTATTCTTTACCATGCCAAATAGGTATACTTTGCCTTTTGTGCTTTATCTCCACACTTTTGCTTGTTTTCCACTTATACATTTTCCTTGTTTAACCTCTTTTTTGACATTTAACTCATTATTATCATCACCTAATTATTTAATCCATTTAGGCCCCACATATCTATGTCCTTGTTCTCCTTTTAAGGTTTGTACTTTGTCATGTTTTATTTCAACCTGCATATCATCCTTTTCTTCATCATAGATGTAATAAAAATAAACATTTAGGAATTTATTTACCTCCAATGGAAATTATTTTAAGTTGGTTTCTTCCTTTATGTCTTCATGGGTGACCTTCATGTATTCTTTGGGAACCATCCCCTTTGTTTCAGGTACTAGACATGGCAATACATCATATAACTCATCTTTCTCTTCATCTTCTACATGTGGAATACTCTCATTATTAAACACTTTATCTTCTTCAATAGGTTATTTCTATTTGCCTTATTATTTCCACTTGATGGGTGATATTTTTGGCCTCATGCTTGGCCTTCAACAAATTCTTCTTCATACTTACAAACACAAACTTGAAAGCAATGTTAGAATATAAAATGTGAGATCACATAATCTCTTTGAATGTCCTTGGCATATACATTATCCATCTATTCTTGTCTTCACCCTCATGTGCTCTTCTTGAAACTTCCATATTCTTCTTGTACTCTTCAATGAGAACTCTCTTCTATACCTATTTTTCTTATTTCTCACTTGGAAACATCTCTATTCTCATACCTCTTTGGGCTGCTATCTTTTTATTCTTCTCACTCTTCATGACACTCATCTTGTGCCTTATTATTATCACAAGTGGCTATAGTGGCCATTTCAAAATCATTCTCACATTCCATCCTATCCCTTATCTTTCTTATTTTTTTGAGCTTCATCATGAGCTCTATCCTCTCTATACCTTACCCCAATTCTCTTCTTATATCTTCCACTTCTCTCTATATATCCATCTTCTCCATTTTTTTTTGTTCTAGGCCTATCTAGACCTTCCTCTTAACAAGCTTGTTAATCTTGCCTCTTAGACCTCTTTTGGGATTTTCCTCTTATTTGAGTCCTCTATCTAGGACATATTATTATTCACCTTGATTCTCTTTTGGAGTCTTCTTTCTTCTCTCTTTTCTAGTCTTTCTTTGACTAGTTTCTTGTCCTTCTCAAAGGAATTTGGGGATTTCTCACTTCTCTTTATCACTCTTATCCTTCTCTATGCTGACCTTAATAGATCAAAGCTACATCCTTCTTCTCCCTTAATACCCCAAAAGTACCACCTCAAGCATTCTTCATCGCATGCTTTGTCAATTTCAATTAGACAAGTTTCAAAGAACTTCAAAACAAAACTCAAATCAAAATCACCTTGATCTGATACTAAATGATGCGAAGGCATGGGGAGAAGTCCTCATAAACATCACCATCTGGTTCTTAACCTAACTAGTCACAATATACTTGATGATTTGATCTTTAGGATTTCATCTCTAGTTAAAACTTGGTCTTTGATTCTTGGGATCATTAGTCTCTTTACTAATGTACCTATTTTTTGTTATCCTCAAAGCATTTATTGATCACATTTAATCTCCCTCATGAATATCTAGACAATCCTCTTAGCAATATTGTTAATCGTACCTCTTAGACCTCTTTTGGGACTTTCCTCTTCTTTGAGTCCTCTATCTGGGACATCTTCTTATTCACCTTGACTCTCTTTTAGAGTCTTCTTTCTTCTCTCTTTTCTAGTATTTCTTTGACTAGTTTCTTGTCCTTCTCAAAGGACTTTGGGTATTTTTCACTTCTCTTTATCACTCTTATCTTGATTTATGTTGACCTTAATAGATCAGGCATGCATCCTTCTTCTCCCTCAATACCCTACAAGTACCACCTCAAGAATTCCTCATAACATGTTTTGTCAATTTCAATTAGACAAGTTTCAAATAACTTTAAAAAAAAACTCAAATAAAATTCACCTTGATCTGATACCAAATGATTCATAGGCATGGGGATAAGTCCTCATAAACATACCATCTAGTTGTACACCCGACTAGTCATAATATACTTGATGATTTGATCTTTAATATTCCATCTCTAGTTAAAACTTACTCTTTGATTCTTTAGCTCATTAGTCTCTTTACTAGTGTACTTATTTCTTGTTATCCTCAAATCATTTCTTAATGAAACTTAATCTCCCTCATGCTAATCACTTACATTTTTTAACCCTCTACAATTCATTCCCTTAGTAAACTTGTTCTTGTACTCTCACTAGCTACCACACTAGGTAACCCATTAGGTCTCAAGGATCTGTTGACGCTGGAGATTGCACCCGAGGCAAGGAGGCCTAGCTCCTGCCTTCTCCTCACAACATGGAAACTCCTCTCTCACCTGTGGGATGGTGAAGCAGGAGAGGAGAGTCTCTAGATAAGGGCTAGCTCCCTTTGATGCATCATGTTTGTTTCAATAAATGCAAAATATAGGTATATATAGCTATGATAAAGGGGGGGGGTGAAAAGGGAGAATAAAATCATAGAAAACAAACTACCTACTCTAAAAGAGGCGATGCACCAAAATAAAAGGTTGACCTTCTCACATCCACTCTCAAAATTAGACAAATACATATATACACTACGCACTTGGCAGAAGGACTAGGC
The DNA here is from genome assembly GCA_037957365.1 of Torreya grandis. NCBI lineage: Eukaryota > Viridiplantae > Streptophyta > Pinopsida > Cupressales > Taxaceae > Torreya > Torreya grandis. The sequence continues at coordinate 3,360,582 of JARHVA010000092.1, forward strand.
TGCAAGAAACTAGTAGGGAGGATTCAATGGAAAAATACAGAATAGAGATCACCCAAGGTTCTATGAAACACATGCTTATGAAGTAATTTATTCTACTCCTTCATTCCCAAATACTACTCTTCTCCTATCAGCTGTAACAATGGCACCTTGTAGACAGTAGGTCTACTGGTGTTGAACCTGTGAGAGCATCAAAAGACAATGACTGGACACAAGCAAACATTTAACGCATACACAGAAATGTCTATCCAAATGGAGGTAAAAAGTTGCATTTTGTATTGATCCAGGTGAAATTTTGTAGAGCTACGCTCTTTACAAATGTGAAAGATTGTTTTCAATAATGAGAAGTTCATGATATATAGGAAAAAAACAAAGAAAGAGGGAACTTTGCACTTCTTTTCTTGCAAGTGGCCTATCGTGTCATTTTATAAAAAACAAGTCACTCAAAATATTAATGAGCTATTTGTTTTGCCTGCTCGAGAACTGCATTTCTTGCCTAGGTGACTTACATGGTTTGCCTTCTAATTTAATGCAAATGGAGAAACCAGTTGTTGTTCCCCTAGCTGCTTGCATGCCAAATGATCAATTTGCTGGCACAATTTCACCTACTAGAGTTGCTTCTTCAATTAGCACCAGTTAGACAATTACACACTCATTCCTTGCTTGTCACTTTGTCCATTTGTCCTCTTTCTTATCTTTTTTGGTTGCTTGGCCTCTTTGGGAAAACTCCTTGGTGGGTCACTACAATTTGTCTCTTTTCTAATCAGCGCTTCCTTCATTTGACAACAAATGATTATTCTATTTCTCTAAAATTGATGTCTTCATCAACGTCCTCATGCCTTGTTGGCAGTCAGACTCATGTTGGCTATTTGACTGCAGATGGGCCTTCATGTTTTGCATGAACTACCTTAGTCTCTTTGTGGCTTGTTTGGATGGCTACCAGGCTTTGCATTCTCATAGGATATTTCCCTATAGACTTTGTGTCTACAAACATTTCATAGGCTTTGGCTTGTGTTCCCATTAAGCTATGGGATTTGGTTTATGTTGTGCTTGGCCCCTTTGCATTGTAAACACCTGCCTTCCTTTGAAAGGGATTTTTTACTGTTGACTACCCTTTGGCTAAGGGCAGGCCCTTAAACCAAAATATGGCTCAACAGTTTGGTTCAAGCATGCGCACCAAGGCTAAAAGACCTAAAAGGTTGAAGAACCATTGAACCAAACCCAACGAACCATGCTTGAACTACCATGTTGAACCTTGCATTTGAACCGTTTGGTTGAGGCTTTTGTCATCGAACCAAATATGTTGAACCCTGCCCGTTGAACCAAAAATTGGTTCAACGGCTCAACAATATGAAGGTTCAACGCTATTGAAATGAGATGCTTGAACTGAATGATGAATCGGGCTAAAATGAGCATGAACCAGGATGGAATTTGCAGCTGAATATGAATGGCTTTGAAAAGCCAGAGAAGAAGTTGACCACAATTTTGCCAAGGGGGAAAAAATTGGTCAACAGATTGGTGACTCACAGGGGAAGCATGCCTGCTATGCTTAGAATCCAGTTGCCTTAAAATCCATTGGGTGCGGAGTTAGATGCATCTATGAAAGAATTAACAACAGCCCAAAAGATCAAGAATCAAATATGAAGCCTTTACCCCACATGCAAAGGGAAACACACAAGGCTAAAAACACTACTTGTGTAAACTGCACTTAGGGAAAGCAGGAAAGAAACTAAAAAAAAACTATTATGTACAGCTAACCAGGCATTTTTGATTCCCTCCTGGATCAAATGGAAAATTTCTTAAGTCCCCTTCCTGGTAAGAAGACTTATGGTGCTAGGCAAGTAGCTGAATGGAAAAGAGAAATGGTGACTTGCTCTTCTTGCCGGTGACTTGGTTTGGCTGGAATCCAAGTGGATATTCAAACATGCTCTCAACATATACATACTCTGTTTGTTCTTGGAAGCTTGCTTCTTACTGGTCCTTCAAGTTGGTGTTTCCCATCAAGAAAATGATTGCTATCGGCTCATCATCAAAAGCCTCCTAATATGCATCATTGACCAGCTCGTTCTCCTTTGCCTCATGCTCAGGTTCTATGGTATGGCCATCTTCCTTGATTATTTCGAAGAAGAAATCTTTAGATTTACCCCTTCACAGATTCACCAACCCCCTGAAGGGGTAAATCTAAAAAACTATAGCCTCTTTACATGCCTGTTTGAAACCCAATGCTACCTTCTTCATTTTGGACCAACTCATGACCTGCCTGGAGAGAAGCACAGCCTGCCTTAATGCCTTCAAATGAATTATTTGAAACATGAACAAGAGATTTCCCATGCTCCTCCATGTCACTTTACTTGATTTCCTCCTCAGTTGCAATTATGAAGTCTCTCTAGTCAGTCATAAACTGAGCATAATCCATATCAGGCAAGGCCTGATAGCTTTCTTGGAGGTGTATGGATGGAATGCATTTAGACACAAAATCTGCAATTTGATTTGAAACATCCATCACATGTTCACTAAGGAGACCTACTCTAGACTCCAATTCTGTGATTCTCCTATCCAAATCTTCTTGGAAAAGCCTTTCTCGAAAGTCATAATCATTATCAGGGGTGGGAGCAGCCTCTTCTTCTTCTTCAAGAATTAGACTAAAATCTTCCTCCTCCTCCTTACTGGTCTAAGATTCAACTATTTGCTTCCAGATCATGATACTAGGATTGGACTCTTGCTTTTGTGAGTAGGTAGCAACTTTGTCATTTTCAAGTTCCTGGGCTGGTTCATGATGCTCCTCCTTCTAGCTTGGAATTTGGAGATCATGTTGAAAGTCTTGAGGAGGCTGGGGAATAATTGGGAGGGTCTGCTCATGCATAGGGAAATCTACCTGAAGAGAGGCATGCTAGAAAGCTAGGTGCATGGGATTGAGGGTAGGACTGATTGATGCATTGGATGAGCCAGAATGAGCAAGTGCCATCTAGTAGAAAGGATTCAACATACAAGAGGGAGTCTTCTCTAAAATAGGAGGGGGCAGACCTTGGGCCAAAACCTCTTGATTTTCATCCCTCCACTTCACCATCACTTTATTAATATTAAATTTAGCTTGTGGATTGGTGAGAGGGATACCTTTTGGCATTGGCTAGTCTACAGCATCTGAAAGCTCCATCTCTCTCTCTCTCTCTTAGCAGTCTCATCTTTTCTTCTATTTCCTTAATCCACTTGGCCAGGTCATCCTCATTTTGCACTTCTTCATTTTGGACAACATCTTTCTCCTCTTTGCTATTTAGAGATTCAACCACTTGATTCCAGCTCAAAAAATTTAGACTGGACATTTCCTTTGGGGCTGATGGGGTTTCAATGTGAGATGACAACAAAGATTTTGATTCTACTTCCCTTGCTACCAAAATGGACTGCTACATTTGAAGGTTTGCCAATTCAATCTGTCTATCAAGATTAGCCTTAAACACAAGATTCACTATTTTGGAATTTCTTCAACATGATTGTGGAATAGACTTTGACAGGCTCAACTTGGCTCAAGAGCAGGGGATGTATATGACTAATTTGATGCTTTGGGCAGCGAGTATGCAGGTTGATAAACTTGGTAAGGCTACCTCTCATGCACACGTAGCTTCTTAAATCGCTCACATTTAACATCTCATTTGAAAGCCTATGCCAATTCGCTCTTTCAATAGGAGCCCATTCTTTCTTAACCTGATCCAGCACATTCCTCACTTGATGGACTATATGATCAAGAATTTCTTGGCCACATCCCCTTCTGGTGTTAAGATCAATTACATATTTGTCATATGCCAGCAGTGCTTGCTTGAAGGTAGAAACTGGTTGATTGGCGAAAAGATTAGGTTGAGTGGGAGAAGTGACATACTGAGAAGACTGAGCACAAGGGTGATATAGCTCATAGCAGGGTTGAGACTGGCCATATTGGGCATGATAAGGATTTCCATAAGGCTGGTAGTGATCATAACCATGCTGGCCAAAAAAAGCAGAGTCTATAGCTCTGAATGATGGGATTATACATACCAAAATGTTGTGCTTCTTGATGGTACCAGGCTACTTAACCAGCGGATATAACTCGGAGTCACCAGATGCTGAAGAAACTTGATTTATTGTAATAGGACCAGCATCAATCCTGAAACTTTACTGCGTTAAAATTGGGTCCCACCAGGCGTGTCAAAACTGTTGACGCTGGAGATTACAGCTGGGGCAAGGAGGCCTAGCTCTTGCCTTCTCCTCACAACATGGAAACTCCTCTCTCACCTATGGGATGGCGAAGCAGGAGAGGAGAGTCTCTAGATAAGGGTTAGTTCCCTTTGATGCATCATGTTTGTTTTAGGTAGTGCAAAATATGGGTATATATAGCTATAATAAAGGGGGGTGAAAAGGGAGAAGAAATGCATAGAAAACAAACTACCCACTCTAAAAGAGGTGATGCACCAAAATAAAAGGTTGACCTTCTCACATCCACTCTCAGAATCAGACAAATACATACATACACTATGCACTTGGCAGAAGGACCAGGCTGCAAGAAACTAGCAGGGAGGCTTCAATGGAAAAATCTAGAACAGAGATCACCCAAGGTGCTATGAAACACACACTTATGAAGTAATTTCTTCTACTCCTTCATTCCCAAATACTTCTCTTCTCCTGTCAGCTGCAACAATGGCACCTTGTAGACAGCAGGTCTACTGGTGTTGAACCTGTGAGAGCATCAAAAGACAATGACTGGACACAAGCAAACATTCAATGCATACACAGAAATGTCTATCCAAATGAAGGTAAAAAGATGCATTTTGTATTGATCCAGGGGAAATTTTATAGAGCTGTGCTCTTTACAAATGTGAAAGATTGTTTTCAATAATGAGAAGTTCATGATATATAGGAAAAAAATAAAGAAAGAGGGAACTTTGCACTTCTTTTCTTGCAAGTGGCCTATCGTGTCTTTTTATAAAAAACAAGTCACTCAAAATATTAATGAGCTATTTGTTTTGCCTGCTCGAGAATTGCATTTCTTTCCTGGGTCACTTACATGATTTGCCTTCCAATTTAATGCAAATGGAGAAATTGGTTCTTGTTCCCCTAGTTTCTTGCATGCCAAATGATCAATTTGTTGGCATAATTTCACCTACTGGAGTCGATTCTTCAATTAGCATCAGTTGGACAACTACACACTCATTCCTTACTTGTCACTTTATCTATTTGTCCTCTGTCTTTCTTGTCTTTTCTGGCCACTTGGCCTCTTTGGGCGAACTCCTTGGCGGGTCGCTACAATTTGGCTCTTTTCTGATTAGTGCTTCCTTCATTTGAAAACAAATGGTTATTCTATTTCGCTAAAATTGATGTCTTCATCAACGTCCTCGTGCCTTGTTGGCAGTCAGACCCATGCTAGTTGTTTGACTATAGACGAGCCTTCATGATTTGCGTGAACTGCCTTAGTCTCTTTGCAGCTTGCTTGGACGGCTATCAGACTTTGTGTTTGCATACATTTCATGGGCTTTGGCTTGTGTTCCCATTAAGTCATGGTCTTTGGTTTATGCTACACCTGGACCCTTTGCATTGTAAAATCTTGCCTTCCTTTGAAAGGGCTTTTTGACTGTTGACTGCCCTTTGGCCAAGGGTAGGCCCTTAAACCAAGCCCATTGAACAAAAATATGGCTCAATAGTTTGGTTCAAGCATGCACGCCAAGGCCAAAAGACATAAAAGGCCGAAGAACCATTGAACCAAACCTAACGAACCATGCTTGAACTGCCACGTTGAACCCTGCCTTTAAACCATTTAGTTGAGCCTTTTGTCATCGAACCAAGTACGTTGAACCCTACCCGTTGAGCCAAAAAATGGTTCAACAGCTCAATGATACGAAGGTTCAATGCTATTGAAATGAGATGCTTGAACTGAATGATGAACCAGGTTGAACTGAGCATGAACCAAGATGGAATTTGCAACCCGAATATGACTAGCTTCGAAAAGCCAGAGAAGAAGTTGACCACAATTTTGCCAAGGGGGCAAAAATTGGTCAACAGGATCATAACATGGTTTAAGCATCTAAGAATCACATTGATGTTCTTACATGAACATATCATCTCTATCTTATCCTATTTCAAGTGACCAAATAGACCTTGAGACTCTCTCTTGACCTTTTGGCTCATAATGGCCTCCTTAAGCTTGTATCCCTTTTTCTAAGGTTGCTCATTGGTTTACCAAATATGTGTGTTAATTCCAATAATTAATCAACTTTCTAGGTTTCATTTATACCCCTATAGGTGTGGATAAAGTTTCATGTCCTAATTCCTTTTTTAGCTAGCAATTCCTTTGCTAATACCTACTCTTTTAGGCCTATTTAGCCCTCTTTTCTTGACTTAATCCTAGAAGTCCATATAAACCATACTCTTTCAATCCAAATACACTGAATATCTTTTGACATGCTTAGGTGAGTAAAACTACAAAGTTTGGTATTTGAAAATGGTTATATCTCTCTAAACAATCCAAACCCTAGTTTAGGGTTTCCTTATCCCTATTCAGGCTCAAAATCCATTAAAATTATATATCTTGAGTTCAAACCAATTTCAAAATATGAATCTTACACATTCAGGTCTGTTTGACCTCTATTAACTCTTATACTAGGTTTTATGACTCATACCATTCTTTGAATCTTTAGAAATCATAATTCATAGATGATTGTGTTTTTTTTGGTTGACTTTGCACTCTTTAATCAATCTTTACCCATATCAATGCCTTATAAAACCTATCTAAACTAATCATGAGGTTATCTAACATACATTCAAATTATTTTTTGACCCTCTCAATCTCCATCCTCTTACCAATGCTCATTTTCATTTTATTATACTATGCCTGTGTAAACGGTGCCTTGACTGTGTCAAGAATTCAAGGTCTATGTTTGATTAATGAAATTAAAGAACACTTAAAGGGTTTTATTTTGGTGTTTACTCCTATTAATAAAATTCTATGACTTAAAACAAAAGTTACAACACTCACCTTAACCTCATTTGATGTGTCTTGAGAGTGATCATATAAAAAAAGGGATTTCCTATGAATTGTGAAAGTAGGGGTATCTAATGTATCAATACACTTATTAATTATTTAGACTCTATATGAGGTTTCCTTCCCTATTTTAATTAAAACAATCTCATTACAGCAAAGACTCTTATCAGCTTCCATTCATCCCTTAAACTTCCATTCAGACCTTGACATTTTAGTCAATCAATTAGATGACAGTGCAACAGGGTTATGTAAATTGGGATAAATAGTAATTAATCATGAATGAGTATCATAAACTTATACTAAACCATCTTAAGAATCCTCTCCTCATGCACATACTTGTATACATACCACTGTCTCATCTTATCAACTTCTATGCTTCAAAGAAACAACAACACATCACCTAATCTAAGACTGTCATATGTATACATAGTTCCTTAAAATAAAGTGTCCTTTTCTCATTGAATTGGCCCTTATTTTTTAGACTTCAAATCAATCATCATGACGTTAATATATTCTTGGAATCATTCAAGAAAAAATGTGAATACAATTTCCATCTGTATGCTTTGAGGAAACCATTTCATGTCTTACTACCAAATTGTCACCTACAACTCATGATTTCAACCTGGAACTTTTGTTATACCTATAAATAAATACATAATTGGAAAGTTTATGACCTCAAGGTCCTTAAAAAAATAATACAAGAATCATACTAATCCAATTATTGTTCAATAATTCTAACACACAAAAGTCTTTCTTTTCTTTTTCATTGAGATATCAAAATCATTATAAGATTTGGTCTATTACAGACCCCGTGACTTTATTTGAAGAGTATTCATACAAATTTCATTCTTAGAATCTCCTCTCTTTTCTTGGAGAGCACACACTCTCTTCCTATGCCATCCCACCCTCTTTACAATGATTTTTCTTCTTTATTTTAGCATACACTTAATGAGTTGGTTACACCAACTTATTTGCCATAACTAACTCCCACATATAAGAGTGAATTTCATTAGTTCTAATGACTTGATTTAGGCCCTATACATGAAATACATTAAATCCCCTTTCTTATGACTTGATGTACCTCCTAAACCAACTTGTTCACCTAAACACTCCTATACACGCACTTGCCTTCTTAGCCTTTTCACAACATTTAAATTTTCAAATTCTATGTTTTGGAGGGAAAATAATTAAATATAATTTAACACATATTGAAGACCTCAAATGGATTCTAAGACATCAAATAGACCTTAAAAGGTCCAATACACACTTTGACACTTACTTTGACCACCTTTGACTTCTAAATTATCAAAACTCAAAAATGGTGTTTATTGGCTTGATGCTCCTGCATCATACTCCCTAGGAGGGAGAAAAATTGAGCCTACATATTTATTTATTGATTTATAATTCCATATCTATGGGTCCTTCATTCTCAACATGATACTTCTCTTGTGTTCTTGTTCCCTTTTCTTTGCTAAACTCTTGCTTATCCTTTTCTGAGCTTTGTATAGCCTTCTTGTCCATGCATCTTATACCTCTATGAAGTGTTCCAAATGCTATAGCTCCTTACTTGTTGTACTTTCCTCTTGTTATAAATCACTTTGAATCTTTTCATACTCAGCTATAATCAAATGATCCCTATTCCTCTTGCTTATGCTTGTTTGATAGCTTCTTTCCTCATGAATCTTACTTGATTCTTGCCTTTTGAGTGATATTTGCCTCTTATTCATGTTAGCACCTTATTCATTAGGCTATAATTGCCTTTTTATCATGTCAAAATTTGTCCTTTTCTCATCTATACTTTATTTTTATGCCTCTTCTTCAATCTTATTCACATTTTGATGTCTTTTCATCTCATTTCGCTCCCTATGCTCGAGTAACTTCTTGTTCTTGTCATCCTCACCATAGTATAACATGACTTGACAAATATTTGGATATCCATATATATGATTAGAAATTGTAAATTCAACATTAACTTCCCCGAATGAATAACTCACCTTGTTCACTTTGTCATACTCCATTTGCTTACTAACTAGCTTGCTTGTTTACATCTTTATGTTTTCCTTTGATTCTTCTCTTTTGATGTTTGTTGGAGTTCATAATTGATATTTATCTACTATAATTTACCTTATTTTATCCCTTTGGATGGACCGAATACCTCTTCCAACATCTCCAACTCTTCTTGTAACTTGAATGCATTAATCTCTTCAAAATCCTCATCAAACCATGGTCTACATTGCTTTTCATTGTCTTGGGCAGCTTGTTATTTATCTTCTCCTTATAATCCTTCATTTCTGAGAGTCATATCAGCTTCTTCATGTTGCATACCTTACTTCTCAAGAAACCTTTGAGGTGCTTCACCCTAAACTTGCCTTGCTACACACTCATTCATTAATTCCATTATTTCCATGTATAAGATATCTTCACTATTGGAATAAAATTCAAACATATCATCATATACAACATTTGAAAATACTCATATTTTATGCATTCATCTTCTTGATGTATCTTCATTTCCTTGGATTGATTTTCTTATACCATCTCTCTCATTTGCTTTGTGAGCTTGCTATCTTCTTCAACCTTCATGCTTTCTTGGAGTACACTTATAATATGATCTTCTTGTATTATTTCCATGTTATTTTATACCCACCTGATACCTTGTACCTTCTAGGGATACCACTTGTCTTTCTTTGCATCACTCTCATGCTTCATGCCTTTGTTGTCTACCATGCCAAATTGGTATACTTTGCCTTTTGTGCTTTGTCTCCACACTTGTGCTTGTTTTCCACCTATGCATTTACCTTGTTTAACCTCTTGTTTCAGGTTCAACTCCTCATCACCTGATTATTTAAGCTATTTATTCCACACATATCCATGCCCTTGTTTTCCTTTTAATGGAAGCACTTTGTCATGTTTTATTTCAACTTTCATATCATCCTTTTCATCATAGAGACAATCAAAATCAATATTTAGGCATTCATTTACCTCCAATGGAGACTACTACAAGTTTGTTTCTTCCTTTATGTCTTTATGGGTGATATTCATGTCCTCTTTGGGAACCATCCCCTTTGTTTTAACTATTATACATGGAAATGCATCATACAACTCCTCTTTCTCTTCATCTTCTACATGTGAAATTATCTCATTATTCAATAGTTTGTCTTTTATAAGAGGTTATTTCCCTTTGTCTTCTTCTTTCCACTTGATGGGTGATATTCTTGGTCCTTCCTTCATCAACCTTGAGGCCTCATGATTGGCCTTCACCAAATTCTTCTTCATACCTATAAACACAAACTTAAAAGAAATGTTAGCATATAAAATGAGAGACCACATATTATATTTTAATGTCCTTGGCATAGACATTGTCCATCTCTTCTTGTCTTCACCATCATGTGCTCTTCTTGGCACTTCCATCTTATTCTTATTTTATTCAATGAGAACTCTCTCTTCTACCTATTTTTCTTGTTGCTAACTTGGAAACATATCTATTCTCATGCCTCTATGGGCTGATCTCTCTTTCTTCTTATCACTCTTCATGACACTCATCTTGTGCCTTCTTCTTCTCACAAGTGACTCTAGTGGCCACTTCACTTTCCTTCTCACATTCCATCCTATCCCTTAGATTTCTTGTTCTGTTATGAGCTTCATCATGAGCTCTATCCTCTCTATACCTTGCCCCAATTCTCTTCTTATGTCTTCCACTTCTCTCTATATATCCATATTCTCCATTCCTCTTGTTTTATAGGCTTATCTAGACCTTCCTCTTTGCAAGCTTGTTAATCTTGCCTCTTCTTTGAGTACTCTATCTGGGACATCTTCTTATTCACCATGACTCTCTTTTGGAGTATTCTTTCTTCTCTATTTTTTAGTCTTTCCTTGACTAGATTATTATCCTTCTTAAAGGACTTTGTGGATTTCTCACTTCTATTTATCACTCTTATCCTCCTCTATGTTGACCTTTACATATTATACCTACATCCTTCTTCTCCCTCAATACCATACAAGTACCACCTCAAGCATTCTTCATAACATGCTTCATCAATTTAAATTAGATAAGTTTCAAAGAACTTCAAAACAAAACTCAAATCAAACTCACCTTGATCTGATACCAAATGATGCAAAGGCATGGGGATAAGTCCTCATAAACATCACCATCTAGTTGTAAACCCAACTAGTCACAATATACTTGATGATTTGATCTTTATGATTCCATTTCTAGTTCAAATTTTCTCTTTGATTTTTGGGATCATTAGACTCTTTACTAGTGTACCAAATTTTTTTTGTCCTCAAAGCATTTCTTGATGACATTTAATCTCCCTCATGACAATCACTTACATTTGTTTACCCTCTATAATTCATTCCCTTAGTAAACTTACTCTTGTACTCTAACTAGCTAACACACTAAGTAACCCATTAGGTCTCAAGGACCACAACATGGTTTAGGCATCTAAGAATCACACTCATTGAATTGATGTTATTACATGAATATATCATCTCTATCTTATCTCATTTCAAGTGATGAAATAGACCCTGAGACTCCCTCTTGACCTTTTGGCTCACAATGGCTTCCTTTAACTTGTAACTCTTTTTTTGACATTGTTATTTGGTGTACCAAATATAGGTGATACTTAAAATAATTAATCAAATTTATATGTTTCATTTATACCCCTATAGTTGTGGGTAAAGTTTCATGTCCTAATTCCTTTCCTAGCCAACACTTCCTTTACAAATACCTCCTCTTTTAGGCTTATTTAGCCCTCTTTTCTTGAATCAATCCTAAATGTCCATACAAATGATACTCTTAAACTTAAAATACACTTTAATATATTTTTAAATTATTAGGTGAGTAAAGCTACCATATTTGGTATTTTTTTTACTGTTACATATCTCTAAACAATTTAAACCCTAGTTTAGGGTTTCTGTAGCCTTTAAAATTATATATCTTGAGTTAAAAACAATTGAAAAAGATGAATATTAAACCCTCAAGTCTATTTTGACCATATAAACTCTTAAAATAAATTTTAGGACTCATACCATTCTTTGAGGGTTTAGAAATTATAATATATAGTTGATTGTGTTCTTTTTTAGTTGATTGTGCACTCTTTAATCAATTTTTACACCTCTAAATGGATTATACAACCTATTTGATCCAAAATTGAGGTTATATAACATATATTAATATTATTAATTTAAAATCTCAATGTCCATCCTCTTACTAATTCCTCATTTTCACTTTATTATACTCTACTTGTGTAAACAATGCCTTAACTGTGTCAAAAATTTAGGGTCTGTGTTTGATTAGCCAAATTCAAGAATACTTAAAGGGTTTGATTTTTGTGTTTAATCTATTACAATATGTCCATGACTTAATAATAAATTGCCAATACTCACCTTAACCTCATCTGGTGTGAATTGACAGTGATCATGCAAAAACACGAGTATCGATAGACACCTAAAATTGGCCCCCAATGACCTTCAACCAAGATTTTGACTAATTATTACCAAAATGCACAATTTGGCCTAAAAAACTAAAACACATTAAAAGAGTTAAAATTGATATATTCAAGTGCTGATTTTGGCTAGAGTGTCACTAAATAGGGTAATGCAATTTATGAAGTAGCTAACTTTGATCAAATCATTTTGAGTCAAAATGGCATTTTCATACCTAGGTGCTCTAGATTGCTCTTGTATACCAAATTTATTGCATGAGACACGTGTCTTTGTTATTTTATTTTGGAAACATCCTAAATTAAATAATGGATCCAATGCACCTAAATCTTATCCTAATTCCAATCCAGTCAAATTTTGAGCCAATAAAAAGACATTCTAACCAATTTGATTAATTTGTACACCAATTGCCAAGATTTACACCAAAATTGACTAATCATGTTTAAAACTAATTAAACCAAATAAATATCTTAATTTAATTTTCTATGAAACTTTTTGAATATTTCTTGTTAGAAATTAATATTAAATATCTACATCATCAAATGACATCATTTTTTGGGTGGCATCTACAAGCCATAAACGCATAAAATATCAATATTACGCCCTCCCATGCCTCATCAATGCCTCACATACCTCATAAATTCCATTTATTCCCAAATCATGATGAGGGTATTTATGGCTTTTATTTACATAATTGGATGTGTTCATGGCCACACATCTCAATCTTGAGATGAATGGTCATGATTGATCCTAAACCATTTTGAAAATATATAAATATAAGAGCCATGAACATGAATTTTAAGCTTGAATAATGCAAATTTATAATGCACAAATAATTCTAAAAGCCATTGCAATTAGTGTTATAATGCCAAATTATTGAGCCAAGCCAAGCCAAAGCTAAAGGTGTCAAGAGGAGATGAAGGTATCCACACTCCATTGAAGAAGATCTCTTGAAGCACACGCCGAGAAAGCCAAAAAAGGAGCCTTTTAGAGAAATAAAGAATTTGGTAAGAAATTTGTGTTTTTTATTCATATTTCTCATTTCTTTCCATTTCTAGTTGTTTTTTCAAATGGTTTTTACTCACTAAGATCCTCCTAGTGACTAGGCCTAGAGATGTTATGCCAGTTAGTGTGTCTCTTTCATTTTGATTTTAATTTGAAACTAACATGATACTAACCATCCTCTCTTGAGTCAAATTTTTATTCTACATAATAATTTCAAAAGCCATTGCAATTAGTGTTATAATGCCAAATTATTGAGCCAAGCCAAGTCAAAGCCAAAAGTGTTAAGAAGAGATGAAGGTAACCACACTCCATTGAATAAGATCTCTTAAAGCCCAAGCTAAGCAAACCAAAAAAGGAGCCTTTTGGATAAATCAAGGATTTGGTAAGAAATTTGTGTTTTGTGTTCATATTTCTCATTTCTTTCCATTTCTAGTTGTTCTTTTAAATGGTTTTTTGATCCAGGCATCAATTCAGGCGACAATTCAGGTGACAGTTCCACCCCAATTGATGACGGAACTTCCGGGAGCCATAACTTTTGCACCGTAGCTCCAATTGACTCGCCGTTTGAACCGTTGGAAAGCTAGGAACGAGGGGAACATCGTGAAATGGCATTGAGCTCTGCTCGATGAAGTTTGACCCCCGAAAACCCAACGGAAGTGCCTCAAATTTCAATTTTAATAGTGCTGTCTAAAAATAGTAAGTTTCTAAAAATAGTAATTTCTTGAATTATGTATTGTTTTAAATATTGGAAGTCGTACCACTTCATCTCCCTTGAGATTGGTGACCTTCCACATCCTTCCCATGCTTTCAAATTGTGTATAAAAGAATAGGTAACCCGAAATGTGAAGACAGACATCTCTTCCCAGAGATAAGCATATTTTTGTATTGCGATTTTGAGTAATACTACATCTCTTCTCAGAGAATTCATTGTTATTGTGTTATTTCTATGTTATTGTGATATTCATCAACCAAAACTTCTGAGTTTTGGATCATTTTTCCTCACTAAGCTCCCCCTAGTGACTAGGCCTAGATATGTTATGCTAGTTAGTGTGTCTCTTTCATTTTGATTTAATTTTGAAACTAACATGATACTAACCATCCTCTCTTGAGTCAAATTCCTATTCTACATAATGGCACACCCGATGGGACAAGATGCATCCCACATATGAAAGAGAGCATGAGGCAACTTTAAAATTTCAATTTGGATTCTTAAAACTCTTTCTAAGTGATTTTATAATTTGGTTTGGCCAAAATTTTATCTTCACAGGTTTACACAGGTAACCGTTGATAGTTAGAGGAACCACCAATAGTTGAGTAAACTACCAACAATCATTTTCAATCATCGATGGTCAAGTGAAAATGAAATTATCATCGATTAGGTATAACCATCACTTGTCACTATATTTTTCTTAAAAACATGGACCCAAAAGCTAATAGGCCATTTTAAAATGTTTGGTTTAGGGTCGTACAAACTCCATTTTTGATGATTTTTTTAAACCACATATTTTCTCTTAAACTTGTAGAATATGATATCAGTTTAGATTCAAGTTGCATAGAGTTTTCAAATTTTTTTGAAAATATATTTAAATGTTTCTAATATAACACATTTGATTTTGAGGTGATGTCTTTGGGTAGATAGATAACTACCAATAGTTAGCATAACCATCATTGATCAATAAAAATTGTAAGGAGCCAACCGTTGTCAATCACTGTCACTATGTTAGTTTCAAAAATACAGACTCGAGACCTTCATTTTTAAAGTTTATTATTCCAAACTTAAAATAGATTCAAAGCTAAAGGACACTAATTTTTTTATTGTATGACCAACTTGAAATTTGTTAAATCATGCTCTTTAGACATCTTTCGATTGTTTAAAATGAATTAGGAACCTTATTTTGGGGCTTAATGAAAAATTTAGATGCTTAAGTGAATGCTTTGATAATTATGCTTTAAAAGTTACAACTTAAGACCAAGGGGTCAAAATAACACTACTTAAATTTTCATTTGGTGTTTAAAATTGAACTCATTTATCCAAATTTTGTATTCAATAGTTGCTTAACTTAGTTTTTTATTAGAAAAAAGAGGGACATTATGTGTATGCTCTTCTATCCATCCCCTTTAAAAAAAATTTAGAATAAAAAATGCCATCTTTATTGAAAAGAGCCTAGTCCAAGGCATAGAAAGATTTTCATTTAAAGACCTCCCCAAAAGCTCATAATAGTAGTGGGTGATCTTGAGACAACCATAAAGTCTTTCTAGTATGTCTTTTATTTTATGTAAACTTGGCTTGTGAGTGGTAATTCATTACATCACACAAGTTATTTAGGGAAGATTTGACTTGGAGTTTCATTTCTTAACATTGACTTCATCACCCCCACTAGGATCAAATATTTGAGTGATTAAACCACCTTTTAGTATTGGCATTAAGCACTGCGATGTATCATAACATTGGACATCACAGTACACTAAGCAAGTGATGGATGTAGTGGTTGCAAAAAGGGTAAGACATTTTTATAAAAAGCTAACTGCCATGGATACCTAATTAACATGCACTTATTTTTCATCATTTAGCATGAAAGTCATTGTGTAATCAATCCATCTAGAAATGTTTGAAAACCAATTAGTTTTAATCAACCCCACTTTGCCACACCCTTGATAGGAATTTAGATGATTTACTTGTATTTTGTCATTTTATTACTTCGTATTTTGAGACTAAAACTAATGTGTTTATATATAAACCATGTCAAAAAAAAATTATATGTCATTCTTTTATCTAAAGAGGCATTATGCTATCCATTTTACACCACACTTGTGCCTTGAAATTTTTACTAAACATATTTGTGTGTGTTACTTATTTTAGATGGGTACTATTATGCTGCCCACATCATTATCAAGTTTGATCCTTTGAGTATTTAAAACATAACATTGATCACATCATTCAAGCATGCTTATGTCGTTAGGCAACTCAATTTGTTTCAAAACTTGTTTACCACTGTGCCAAAAATTATTTGTTTCAAACCATGTCATATTATGCACTTTGGACCTTATTCATGCACCACCATGTTTTCCAATATTATCTAGTTTGTTTGATCAAATTCTAGTCTTCAATATTGAGTTTTCAATAAACTTTGTCAAATTTGGATTCAAACATTGATTTATTTTTTTTAGGTCTCAATTCATGGGGATGATACATAGATCTTTCTCTTTTGCATTACATAACTTCAGTTAATTAATTACCCAAATTTGATGACTATTTATTATTTATTTGTTTAATGCCTATCCTCATCATTGTTTGTGTCTTTATTTTGGAGAACATAGTATTTCTCCAAGAGCCTTTTACCTTGAGGTTTATGCCAACTAATCATGTTTATGTTTGATTCTGTGTGTCGGGTCTATGTCAAAGTTATTTCTAAACTTATTAGATTAAATCAAATTCACATCAATCCTTTTTTTAAGCCTATCTTTTGATGTTGTTTGGACAAAAGTCATAGCATACCCTATTTAAGCCTAGCTTTTGATTCCACGTTTGGACAAAATACCTAACAACTCAACTTTTCCCTCTCCT
The DNA here is from genome assembly GCA_037957365.1 of Torreya grandis. Lineage (NCBI taxonomy): Eukaryota > Viridiplantae > Streptophyta > Pinopsida > Cupressales > Taxaceae > Torreya > Torreya grandis. The sequence goes on from JARHVA010000092.1 coordinate 3,377,597, forward strand.
AGTTTTGACCTTATTTGTAATAGTTTTACCTAGGCTTTTGACATGTCAATTTTTATTAAGATGCTTGACCTTTTATGTGTATGAAATTTGATGTTAGACATTTAACTATTTTATGCCAAGTTTTAACACAAACCATTTTTGAGATACAATTCCTTTTTCAGACTACATTGGAGATATAACTCCACCCTTTTGACCAAGTTTGAACCATTTGTCCTTTGGACATAGTTTTTCAATGTTCGTAGAACTCTAAGTATTTTATTTTAGAGCTTTCATCATTTATGTAGATATGTCTAGTTAAAATTATGGTGGAGTCATGTACAATCCAACTTATGATAGAATGGCCACACAAAATCTGACTAGAAACCCCTACAGAGAGATTTTTTAATGAGTTTTATTATTCTCTCTACAATAATCCATATGGGGAACATAGTTAAAATCCACAAAATCTAAATCAATTTACTGAATGGGATGATATAGTTTATGAGTAGGACTTGGATGATTTTTCTTATGTGAGTAATCAAGCTCCACCACGTTATACCATTTCTATTTTGAGACCACAACATCACATCATTTACATATCAGTACCTCATCCTTTGGATTGTGTGATCAACTTGACTCCACAACAACCCTTCATCTTTATAGGACCTAGTCTTTTGGCTTGTGTGAATAACCAATCTCTACACCATCCTATTGTTATCATTTCAATACTTCATCCTTTGGCTCATGTGAATAACCAAGATCCATAATGCCCTACCATTATCCAACCATAAGCCATTCCTCATCCAATGCCAATCCCATCAATCCCTCAACCAAGCTAATCATTTGAATACTAAGCTATGTTCAAAATTGGTATTTTCTAACTCATTGGAAACCAAGGCCAAGAAAACCAACCAGTCTGAGATGCTTTTGTTGAGCTAACCATTTGTGATAAGCCAAATTGTGATGAATCACCTTCTAATCTTATTCCTATTATTTAGGAGTCTTACTCTGAAGAGCTAGTCTTTGTTGAGTCACTTATTAATGATTATAACTGCCTTTGGGAAAATCATTACCTTGACCATATGCCTATTTTTTAAGGGACTCCCTTTAACAATTCATTCTCTAAGGAGTTGTCTCTTGACCTATTTCCCATCTTAGAGGAGTCCCACTATGACAAACTAGTTTCTATGGATCTTAGTATGCTATCACAGGTCATTACTTGTCAAATACCAAACATTAAACAATTTATAATATAATAAAGTACCCATTAGATGAAGAATCAACATTGGAGTCAAGTTCTATTATTGAACTGACATCATATTTAGTATCAGAATCAAAATGAACATCTGTCTTAACATCAGATTTAGAAATAGAATACATACATGACTATTACAATATTGGTTACATAGTCCTCACATATCAATTTAAATACATTTGTGATCCTTCTACAACTTTTGAGGATGAGTAATTCAACTTCGACACAAGTTATCCTAGTATTTTTTATGAGGATTGTGCTACCAAACTCTATTCTATTACCATTCCACATGATATTACCAATAACCAATATAGCCATTTCATTGACATTCCATCTCCCATAAGTGTCAATTAGGACTGACATAATCACACTTTATTGAACTGTATTCATGGAAACATAATAGTTGATGAAGAGCAAGGAGGCTAAGACCACATTTATGTAGTATAAGAACACTCTCCTCATGCAATTTTTTCAAAGGTGCTAGGGGACATGCAAAGTTCAAACTCAACATATTTTAGTGAACATTTTTAGAAGTGCTAAATTAAAATCAAAGTCAAAAGCCAATATTCATTAGTGATACCTTTTTAGAGGTGCGATGAGACAATCAAGACACTTAATTAGTGAAAACCTCAATGAGGCACTGATAATTGAGCATAAAAGTTCTTCACTACTTAATGAAGACTTTATTCAAAATCAAATCAAAATATCTTTCAATCTACAATCTAATCAGATGGTAGCTACTCTCAAGATTAAATAACAAAAAAATCTAGTAGTCTTATCAAGAACATCTTCAGAGGTATTCGGCCCCACCACATCCAAAGTTATGTTGAATCCAACATCAACAACATTCTGTGACTGAAAGTCCTAATATTCATTTATTTCCCAACCATTACACATTCCATTATCATCTACCATTCCATTTCACAATCAAACCTACCATCTATTATTTGTCTTTATTTACCATCCACAGCCACACTTTCCCTTATAGAGGATATAAATATACCTTGTCTCGATGTTTGAAAGAATCAAAATCAATGACCAATGAAGATCACAAGAGCATTCTTGATAACTAGATTTGTAGGAAGTTCTTGATAGAGTAGATATTTATATGAGGTCTAGGGTAACAATTAACATGAGTGACTATTCTATTTGTATCATTTTTTGATCAAGACATGCATCTCCACTTTATCAGGAACATCATAATCATATGCCATTTGACCATACCTAGTCCAAAAACATGTACCATACCATTTCATTTGCCATATCCATTTGCCATTTTCACATATTCTAGCCAATCACCTTCTCACTTGGGGGTAACCCACTTACCATCTTATCCAATCTATTAAACCATCATTATGCTAAGTAGGACTATTCCATTTTACCATATCATTCTTATCTAGACTAAATCCTATTTTTAGCCATCCTACCCAATCCTATTTTGATCTTGGTTCCTTTGATTCTTCCTGCACCTTTTATGAGGGGATACTAATCTAGTCTCACCAATATATCAAATCCTTGTTTCAATGACAATCAATGAAAGTAGTGTGACAGTTAATTTGGCAATATATCTTTCATTTTCCATCCTATATCAATTTTGTTTATGGAAGCCTAATTATAACTGCATATGGTAAAATTAGTGTTCACTGGTCTTGCTAACAATTATAATTGCCTATGGGAAAATTAGTATCATTGATATTCTCTAGCGTATCCTAGTTATAACCACCTATGGAAAAATTAAGGGCAACATTTATTTATCATGCATTGCCACATCACCTTGCCATTGTTGTTTTCATTTGACTAGCCATTTACCTAATTTGAGAACTTGTTAGGACCTAGTTGGTTTTTCCTTGCCTTTTGTGTGGATGGAATTATTGTGACTTGGGGTTATTTCAAGACTATGTGGGCCATGATTAGCTCATGTTTAGGTCACCTCAATCCCCCCTTTCCATGTGATCTCACCATTTTATGAGCAATCTAATTTAAACACTCTCATCATTTTATGAGTAGGTATCTTGTAATTATCTAATGAGTTAAGATACCTCAAAATACCAAAAAAATTGAGATATTTAAAAATCCAAAAACATTTATCCTATCTAAGCCTAGTTAGTTATCCTCGATCCACCCTACTGGGGTGAAGTGATTGTTAGGATGCTTTCTTTTGATTTTGTTTTTAGGCTTTCTATTTGTTTTTTTGTTTTTTTTCCTGTGCTTTCTATTCATTTCTTTGTTTATTGTCTGCTTACTTGTTTGTTTTCTTTTAATATTATTGCGTCAACTCAATATATATGTGTTCATTGGGTGATTTCTTGTGCACATTATTCTTGATTCAATCCATATTTATACATCAACATTATCATCATGGTTTTTATCATTGGTGCATTTTTTTCGAGTGTTTATTGGATCAAGAGTCAGTCTTTATGCATATTTTGGGATAGTCTTGATGGTGTTCTATAATGATGCATACCATTACATGCCACAAAAAAAATTAGCTTCAAGAATGTCTAAAATCAATAGAGACACATAAGTTTTTCCTTAGCACCTTAGCAAATCCTTCCATTCATCATGATCAAATTAACTCATTTGACCATTCTAGTTGTATCATTGTTAATCAAGATGAGCATCTCCTCATTGGCAAGTACAACTGAATCATTTTTATTTGATCAATCCTTATTCTTTTATTCATCTCTTTCATCACTTTAAGCATCTTCTCTTTAGTCATTAGACCATCACATCTACGTATGCACCTGCTCATCTTTAATTTGTACACCAGGTTATATCCATGAGTTATGCTTGTTAATTATCCCTAACTAGGGTGAAACCATATCAAACATCATCTTTAGCCTATCCAGACCCTCTTAATGATTATAACCACTTATGGACAAATCATTATTTTGAATTTTATTCTTGATTATAAACTACTTTTGGGAAAATCAATACCTTTTAAATCAATGCATGCAAGCATTTTCTCATTTGGATTCATCTTAGCCATGGGTTAATTACACCTTTATTCTTGATTTTTTTTAGGGACCATCCATCAGCAAATGTGACAATCACTCCCTCAAGAGGGCATCATCATAGGCTTCCCAGACACCATTTGGAGCTTTTTTGTTCAATCATCATATTTTTTTTGGCATATAGGCCTTTACTCATTATTTGAGAAGAAATTGTTGTGGCTACAACTTGCAATGCCTTCCTAAATAGGGACAAAGTATAGACACCTAAAAATGGCCACCAATGACCTTCAACCAAGCTTTTGACCAATTCTTACCAAAATTCATAATTTGACCTAAAAACACTAAAACACATTAAAAGAGTTGACATTGATATATTCAAGTGTTGATTTTGGCCAAAGTTTCACTAAATAGGGCAATGACATTTTATGAATCAACTAACTTTAATCAAATCATTTTGAGTTAAAATGGCATTTTTGTACTTGGGTGCTCTAGATTAGTCTTTTCTATGAAATTTCTTACACAAGACATGCCTTTTTATTTTGTGTTGGCAACATCCTAAATGTGATAATAGATCTAATGCATCTATAATCACATCTTAGTTCCAATCCAGTCAAATTTCAAGCTAATAACAAGACATTTTAACCAATTTGATTAATTTGTGCACTAATTGCCAAGATTCACACCAAAGTTGACTAATCATGTTTAAGGATAATTAAACCAAATCAAGATCTTAAGTTAATTTTCCATGAAATGTGTTAAATATTTCTTGTTGGAAAATGATATTGAATATCTACATCATCAAATTATATCATTTCTTGGGAGGCATCCACAAGCTATAAATGCATAAAATATCAGGATTAAGCCCTCCCATGCCTCCCTTGCCTCATAAATGCCCCTTCTTCCCAAATCATGAAGAGGGTACTTATGGATTTTATTTGTATAATTAGATTTATTCATGGCCACAAATCTCAATCTTAATATGGATAGTCATGGTTGATCTTGAACCATTTTGAAAATCTATAAATAGAAGATCTATGAACATAAATTTTAAGCTTGGATAATGCAAAGTTATAATGCACAAATAATTCCAAAATCTATTGCAATTAGTGTAATAATGCCAAATTATTGGGCCAAGCCAATACAAATCCAAAGGTGTCAAAAGGAGATGAAGGCAACCACACTCCATTGAAGAAGATCTCTTGAAGCACAAGCTAAGCAAGCCAAAAAAGGAACATTTTGGAGCAATCAAGGATTTGGTAAGAAATTTGTGTTTTGTGTTCATTTTTCTCATTTATTTCCATTTCTAGTTGTGATTTCAAATGGTTTTTCCTCACTAATCTCCCCTTAGTGACTAGGCCTAGATATGTTATGCTAATTAGTGTGTCTCTTTCATTTTGATTTCATTTTGGAACTAACACAATACTAACCATCCTCCTTGAGTCAAATACCTAGTCTACAGTATCCACTGTATCAATACACTTATTGCTTATTTAGCCTCTCTATGAGGTTTACATCCTTATTTAGATTCAAACAATCTCATTTCAGCAAAGACTCTTATCAACTGCCATTCATCCCTTAACCTTCTATTCTGACCTTAACCTTTTGGTAATTCAATTAGATGACTATGCAACAGTGTTCTTTGTATTGGGCTAAACACTAACTAATCATGAATGATTATCATAAAATTGTATTCAACCATCTTAATAATCCTCTCATCATGCACATACCTATAGAAATACCACTGTCTCATCTTAGCAACTTCAACTTCTATGCTTCAAATAAACAATAACACAACACCTTACCAAGATTGTCATACATGTATATAGTTCCTTAGAATAGAGTGTCCTTTTCTCACTAAATTGGCCCTATTTTTTGGGAATTTAAATAAGTGACCATGAATTCATATATTACTGGAATAATTAAAGAAATAATGTGAATATAATTTCCATCTATATGCTTTGAGGAAACCATTTTATGTCTCACTACCAAATTGTCACCTACAACTCATGATTCCAACCTGTAACTTTTGCTAAACCTACAACTAAATAAAAACTTGTCAAGGTTATGGCCTCAAGGGCCTTAAAAAGATAATTAAATAATAATACTAATCTAATGTTTATTCAAGAATGCTAACACACATAAGTCTCTATTTTCTTATTCATTGAGATACCAAAATCATTACAAGATTTGGTCTATTACAGACCCTGTCACTTTCCTTAAAGAGTTTTCATAAAAATGTCATTATCATACTCTCCTCTCTCTTATAATAGATCAAAAACACTCTTCCTATGCCATCCCACCCTATTTATAATGAATTTTCTTTTTTATTTCAATGTAGGCTTCATGGGTTGGTTACAACAACTTAGTTGCCATAACTAACTCCCACATAAAAGAGGGACTTTCATTAGTTCTTATGAATTTATTTAGGACCTATACATGAGATACATCAAATCCCCTTTATTATGAATTTAATGGACCTCCTAAACCAACTTGTTCACCTAAACACTCGTAAATATGCAATTGGCCTTCTTAGCCTTTTTACAACATTTGAATTTTCAAATTCCCTATTTTGGAGGGAAAATAACTAGAGACCATTTAACACATATTGAAGACCTAAAATGGATTATAAGACATAAAATATACCTTAAAATGTCCCATACACACTTTGACACATAATTTAACCACATTTGACTTCCAAATTGTCAATACTCAAAAATGGTGTTGCTTGGCTTGATGCTCCTACATCATACTCCTAGGAGGGAGAAAACTTGAGCATGTATCTTTATTTATTTCCTTCCAATTCCACATATATGGGTCCTTCATTCTCAACATGATAATATTCTTATCTTTTGGTTCCTTTTTATTTGCTAAACTCTTGTTTGTCCTCTACTTAGCTTTGTTTAGCCTTATTGTCCATGCATCTTCTACCTCTATGAAGTGTTCCAACTACTATATCTCCTTAATTTTTTTAATTTAATATTGTTATAAATCTCTTAGAATATTTTCATACTTATCTTTAATCAAATGGTGCATATTCCTCTTACTTATGCTTGTTTGATAGCTTGTTTCCTCATGAATTTTGCTTGATTCTTGCCTTTTGAGTGATGTTTGCCTCTTATTCATGTTAGTACCTTATTAACTATGCTATAATGGCCTCTTTATCATGTAAAAATTTTTCCTTTGATCATCTCTACTTTATTTTTTTGCTTCTTCTTCAATCTTATTCACATTTTGATGTCTTTTCCTCTCATCTTGCTCACTATGCAAGATCAACTTCTTGTTCTTGTCATCTTCACCATAGTAAAACATGACTTGACCAATATTTGGATTTATATATCCATGATTAGAAATTTAAAACTCAGCATTAACTTTCCCTTATGAATAACTCACCTTGTTCACTTTGTCATACTGCATTTGCTTACCAACTAGCTTACTTGTTTGAATCTTTATGTATACAACTCTTTGTGCTTTCCTTTGCTACTTCTCTTTCAGTGTTTATTTAAATTACTCATTTATATTTATCCAATATAAATCACCTTATTTCATACCATTTAATGGACTAAATACTTCTTCCAACATCTCTAACTCTTCTTGCAACTTGAATGCATCAATCTCTTCAAAATCCTCATCAAACCTTGGTCCACATTGTTCTTCCTTATCTTGGCCAGATTATTATTTGTCTTCTCCTTGGACTCATTCATTTTTGGGAGTAAAATAATCCTCTTCATGCTACGTACCTTTCTTCTCAAAAAAAAATTGAGGTGTTTTACCTTCAACTTGCCTTTCTAGACACTCATTCATCAATGCCATTGTTTCCACGTACAAGATATCTTCACTATTGGAATCAAATTCAAACATGTCATCATATAAAACAATTGAAAAAAAACTTGGAGAACACTCATATTTTATACATTCATATTCTTGATGTATCATCATTTCCTTGGCTTGATTTACTTGCACCGTTTCTATCATTTTCTTTGTGAGCTTTCCATCTTCTTCAACTTTCATGCTTTCTTGGAGTACACTTGAAATATGATCTTATACTATTTCCATGTTATTTACTACCCATTTGTTGCCTTGTAACTTATTTGGCTACCAAATTTTTATCTTTTCATCACTCTCATGCTTCATGCCTATATTCTCTACCATGTCAATTTGGTATACTTTTCCTTTTATGCTTTGTCTATACACTTGTGCTTGTTTTCCACCTATGCCTTTGCCTTGTTTGACCTCTTGTTTGAGGTTCAAATCCTCCTTATCATCACATAATTTTTTAATCCATTTATTCTTCACATATTCATGCCCTTGCTCTCCTTTTGAGGGGTGCACTTTATCATGTTTTCTTTCAACCTGCATATCATCCTTTTCTTCATCATATATGCAATCAAAATCAATATTTAGGTATTCATTTACCTCCAATAACAACTATTTCAAGTTTGTTTCTTCCTTTATATCTTTGTAGGTAACCTTAATGTCTTCTTTGGGAACCATCCCTTTTATTTTAGCTATTATACATGGAAATGCATCATAGAACTCTTTCTCTTCATCTTCTACATGTGGAATGCTCTCAATATTTTGCATTTTGTCTTCTTCAAGAGGCTATTTCAATTTTTTTTCCTCTTTCCACTTGATGTGTGATATTATTGGCCCATCCTTCATCACTTTGAGACCTCATGCTTGGCCTTCACCAAATTCTTCTTCATACCTATAAACACAAACTTGAAAGTAATGTTAGTATATAAAAGGAGAGACCACATAGTCTCTTTGAATGCCATTGGCATAGACATTGTCCATCTATTCTTGTCTTCACCTTCATGTGCTCTTCTTGACACTTTAATCTTGTTCTTTTTCTCTTAAATTATAACTCTCTTCTCTACCTATTCTTCTTGTTGCTCACTTGGCAACATCTCTATTCTCATGCCTCTATGGTATGCTCTCTCTTTCTTATTCTCACTCTTCATGACACTCATCTTGTGCCTTCTTCTTCTCACAAGTGACTCTATTGGCCAATTCACTTTCCTTCTCACATTCCATCATATTCTTTATCTTTCTTGTTCTCTTATGAGCTTCATCATGAGCTCTATCCTCTTTATACCTTACCCTAATTCACTTCTTATGTCTTCCACTTCTCTCTTTATATCTATCTTCTCTAGTCCTCTTGTTTTCTAGGCCTATATAGACCTTCCTCTTAGTAATCTTTTCAATGTTTCCTCTTATACATATTTTGTGACTTTCCTCTTCTTTGATTCCACTAACTAGGACCTCTTCTTATTCACCTTAACTCTATTTTGGAGTCTTCTTTTTTCTCTCTTTTTTAGTCATTCCTTGACTAGTTTCTTGTCCTTATCAAAGGACTTTGGGGATTTATTAATTCTCTTTATCACTATTATTCTCCTTTGTGATGACCTTAATATATGAAACATGCATCCTTCTTCTCCCTCAATATTCTTTAAGTACCACCTCAAACATTCCTCATAGCATGCTTTGTTAATTTCAATTAGATAAGTTTTAAAGAACTTCAAAACAAAACTCAAATCAAAATAACCTTTATCTGATACCAAATGATTCAAAATCACGTGGAGAAGTCCTCATAAACATCACCACATGGTTATAAACCCAACTAGTCATAATATACTTGATGATTTGATCTTCAAGATTCCATCTCTAGTTTAAACTTGTTCTTTGATTCTTGGGATCATTAGTCTCTTTAATAGTGTACTTGTTTTTCTATATACTCAAATAATTTCGTGATGAAATTTAATCTCCCTTAGGATAATCACTTACATTTTTTTACCCTTTGCAATTCATTTCCTTAGTAAACTTGTTCTTGTACTCTCACTAGCTAGCACACTAGGTAACCCATTAGGTCTAAAGGACAACAACATGGTTTAGTCATATAATAATCACAATAATTAAATTTATATTATTATTTGAATATATCATCTCTATATTATCCCATTTCAAGTGACCTAACAGACCCTGAGACTCTCTCTTGACCTTTTGGCTCATAATGGCTTCCTTAAGCTTTTAGCCCTTTTTCTGAGGTTGTAGTTTGTTTTACCAAATATAGATGTTACTTATAAGAATTAATAAACTTTATAGGTTTAATTTTTACCCCTATATGTGTGGGTAAAGTTTTATTTCCTAATTCCTTTCTTAGCCAACATTTCCTTTGTAAATACCTCCTCTTTTAGGCCTATTTAGCCCTCTTTTCTTGACTCAGTCCTAGAAGTCCATACAGACCATCCTATTTCATTATAAATACACTTTAATATATTTTTAAATGCTTAGGTGAGTAAAACTAATAACTTTGGTATTTTTTTTATGGTTACATCTCTCTAAACAATCCAAACCCTTGTTTAGGATTTCCTTAGCCCTGTTCAAGCCCGAGAGCCTTTAAAATTCTATATCTTGAGTTAAAACTAGTTTAAAAATATGAATTTTACACCCTTAGGTATATTTTTACCTCTATAAAATCTTACAATAGTTTGATGACTCATACCATTCTTTGAGGGTTTATAAATCATAATACACAATTGATTGTGTTCTTTTTTAGTTGACCGTGCACTCTTTAATTAGTATTTACACCTCTCAATGCCTTATAAAACACATATAAACCAATATTAATGCTATATAACATATATTAATACTATTATTGACCCTCTCAATGCCCATCCTCTTACCAATGCTCATTTTCACTTCATTATACTCTATTTGTGTAAACAATGCCTTGACTATGTCAAGAATTTAGGGTATGTGTTTGATTAACCAAATTCAAGAATAATTAAAGGGTTTGATTTTGGTGTTTAATAATATTAAAATATTTCCATGACTTAACACTCAATTGACAACACTCACCTTAACCTCAACTGGTGTGAATTGACAGTGATCATATAAAAATAGGGGTTTCCTATGGACTGTGAAAATAGGGGTATCCACTGTATCAATACACTTCTTGATTATTTATCATCTATATAAGGTTTAATTCCTTATTTTAATTAAAAAAATATTATTTCATCCAAGACTCTTATAAAATTCCATTCATCCCTTAAACTTCCATTCAGACCTTGACCTTTTGGTCAATCAATTAGATGACTGCATAATACGGTACTTTGTATTGGGCTAGACACTAACTAATCATGAATGAGTATCATAGATTTGTATTCAACCATATTAATAATCCTATAATCATGAACATACCTATATACATACCACTATCTCATCTTATCAATTTTTATGCTTCAAAGAAATAACAACACATCACCTTACCTAAGACTGTCATATGTGTATACAATTCCTTAGAACAGAGTGTCCTTTTCTCACTGAATTGGCCCTAATTTTTGGGAATTTTAATTAGTAATCATGACCTCATTTATTTTTGGAATCACTAAATAAATAATGTGAATACAATTTCCTTATATATGCTTTGAGGAAACCATTTCATGTCTTACTACCAAACTATCACCTACAACTCATGATTATAACTTGTAACTTTTGTTAAAACTACAACTAAATACACACTTGAAAAGGTTATGTCCTCAAGTTCCTTAAAAATACAATACAAGAATCATATTAATCCAATTCTTGTTCAAGAATTCTAACAAATAGAAGTCTTTCTTTTCTTATTCATGGAGATATCAAAATCAATACAAGATTTCGTCTATTATAGACCCTGTCACTTTCCTTGAAAAGTTTTCATAAAAATGGCTTTCTCATATTCTCATATCTATTATTAGATGTCACAGACACTCTTCCTATGCCATACCACCCTATTTAAAATGATTGTTATTCTTTATTTCAATGTAGGCTTCATGGGTTGGTTACACCAACTTAGTTTCCATAGCTAACTCCCACATACAAGAGGGACTTTCATTAGTTCCTATGACTTGATTTATGCCCTATACATGAAGTACATTAAATCCCCTTTCTTATGACTTTAATGTAACTCCTAAACCAATTTGTTCACCTAAACAATCCCATACATGCACTTGGCCTTCTTAGCCTTTTTACAACATTTAAATTTTCAAATTCCATAATTTGGAGGGAAAATAACTATAGACTATTTAACACATATTGAATACCTCAAATGGAATCTAAGACATCAAATAGACCTTAAAAATCCCATACACACTTTGACACTTACTTTGACCACCTTTTGACTTTCAAATTATCAAAACTCAAAATGACATTTCTTGGCTTAATGCTCCTGCATCAGGGTACTTTCATTGACTTCCTTGATTTCATTAATAAACTTGGATATTATTAATACAAATTTAAGTCCACATGTAACACATGTCAAAGTTACTATAGAATTAAAATTCCTCCTCTAGTTTGCATGTGGTTTCCTATTACCATCCCTCCTATCACTATCAATTTAAAAGTTATTATCTTTACTTTTCCCCTCTTATAACATCTTGCTTGGTAGACCTTGGACTCATTATTGATGCAAGTTGTATCTCCTTAAATCTTGTAAATAATGCATCTTGTAAATAAGGAGATACAAACCCCTAGAATTTTAAACAAATCCAAGAATGCATCTTGATGGCATGTGCCCAATGGACTGATTAACCTTATTGTGATATCCACAAAGATTTTAGTCATTTAACTAGAGACTATCAATTATATTAGTTGTCCTTGGCTTCTCCTTCTACATATTCCATTAGTAGGCCCCAAAATCATTTTAACAAATTTATCTATTGATTTTATAGGACAAATAACTATTCTTCCACTCATTGCCAAAATCTTTGGTAGTATATTGACATATTACATCCCACCACTGATCAATCTAAAGATAAGACTATCTATCCTCCTAAGCTATTACCTAAGTATATAACTAAATATAGGAAGGTATACTATATTTTTTATAAGTGCAGTACCCATCATACCAATCATTTCCATATTCTATTGTTGTTTAGTGTGAATTCACTATTCATAAACATAATTCAAGAGACACTATACATAGGTCACTATTCATGTGATGAGGTGGTAGTAGTGAGTTGGAAATGTTTAATAGGAGATGTGGTAGGTGATACAGGAGGATGTAGGAAGGTGATGTGGCTTGGTACACAAAGCATCTTTCATTGTTGGAAAAATAGGGAAGAGAAATGGAGTGAATTTTTCCACCAAGCACATGTGTTACCTTTTTATTTTTCATGTGAGGAGTATGTGGGGTGCATCTCTTGAGTAGAATAATTAAGTGGGTGTGTGGGGCACAATTCTATGTAGGCTCCACTATATTAGTGCTTGGCTAAAGACAAGAGATGAGTTATCATCTTTTGGTATTTAGTGGGTGAATGGAGTACCAAGTTTGGAAGCATATGAAAGTGGAGGACAAAATATATATTATCAAATGGAGGTGGTGATGCTTTTATATAAATAATTTATACTATGTTTTGGACTATGCACAAAGTGGTAAACATTGATTAGTGACCACTTATACATCCACTTGGAATGTGGTGCCACATTTACTCTCTCCCCATTTTCTTCTCTCTCCCCTTCTCTCTTTATCAATTCTATAAGAAAAGGATGGCATTCCTTTGTATGTAGAAATCAAGGTGTAGATCACGTAATCCAAGTTGTGGATGTTGAGTGAAATACTTGTAAGTCTTTCTTGAATTTTGTTTAAAGATTTATTTTAATCTTTTGTAATCTTATATGCATTGAAGATAAGGAGTGTGTGAGATATTACAGAGGTGTGAGTGATAGGTTATTGTAACTAGTTTACTCTCCAACTACTATTGTAATTAATAGCTAAACCATTCTTTGTGGATGTAGCCAAATTGGTGAACCATGTACATCTTGTCTTATGGTTTGCATTGTTTATATTTTTGATTTGTTCTAGTTTAATTTCTACTCTCATAGATTATTTCTCTATAACTTTGAGGATATGTTTTTGCATACACTTTTATGCTAACAAGTAGTATCAGAGCAAGATTGTTTGTTGATGAAGATTGAGTTGTAGGAAGCTAAGGATTATAGCTTGAGTGGGAGCTATGACATATGACAAATCAAAGGTGGATAAATTCAATGGGAAAAAATTTAGTTTATGAAATATGAACTCATACTTTCTTTGTATAATATTAATGAATCTTGGGTTTTAGATTAAGGAGCTTCTTTTCATGCCATTCCTAACAAAAATTAATTTAGACATTATATTCAAGGTGATTTTGGACATGTTTATCATAGTGATGATTAACCTTGAAACATTATTGAAAAAGGTAGTGCTAACATGAAATTATAGAATGGAAACACTTGGGTTCTTAAGGATGTTAGGCATGCTCTAATTTTGAAGTGAAATCTAATTTCTATAGGACAGTTGGGAAGTGATAGTTGCATGGTCACTTTTACTGTTGACTCATGGAAGGTTACAAAGGGTTCTCTAGTTGTTACAAGAGGTAAGAAGGTGGGTAATTTATATTTATCTACTATTATCACTAATACATCTTGTGATATAGCTTCTTCAAGTGAAAATGTAGCTTTGTGGCATTACAGAGTTGACCACATGAGTGAGAAGGGAATGAGTATTCTTCACTCAAAGGTGAAATTACTAGGTCTAAATGAAATTCACTTGGAATTTAGTGAGCTATGTGTATATAGGAAATAGAAATATGTGCAATTTCTAAAAGTTAGACCAGCCAAGAAGATAAGGATGTTATAGCTTATGCATATAGATGTATGGGGACCTACTCAGGTATCTTCATGTGGTGGTTCAAGGTATTATGTTATATTCATTAATGATTAAATTATAAAAGTTTGGGTTTATTGCATTAAACAAAAATATGATGTATCTGACACATTTATGAGATTTTGAGCTTTACTTGAGAATGAAACATGTTTAAATCTCAATTCCTTTAGGTTAGATAATGGTGGAGAATATTACAAGGAACTTGATAGTTATTGTTCACTTAATCGAATCTATAGGTATAAGATGGTTATAGGAACACCACAACATAATGGTGTGTCTGAGGGGATGAATAAAACCATCATTAAACATGATATAATCATGAGGTTGCATGCATAATTGACATTATAGTTTTGGGTGGATGCTATTGATACATCTATGTGCCTAATAAATAGAGGACATTCAACTTCTTTGGATGGTGGCATACCAGAGGAGGAATGGAGTGGTAATAAGGTTGAATATTATTTTTTGAAAATTTTTAGTTGTGAAGATTTTACTTATATTGACAAAAATAATAGGTCTAAGCTAGAGGAAAAATATCAAAAATGTACTTTCATTAGCTATGGTACTAATGACTTTGGATTTCAGTTGTGGAATGAGAAAGATAAGAAAATCATCAAGAGTATAGATGTCATATTCAATGAGAAAGTCATGTATAGGGAACAATTATTGGAAATAAGCAAGAAGAATCCAAGATAGAATACACAGTGTTGGAAGACATTACAAATGAAAATATCTCAAAGGTACTGGTGTAGAATGTACAACAACAACAAGAACCCCAAACCCCTGTTATGAGAAGATATACTAGAGTAATTAGACCACCTAAAAGGTTTTCTTCTTATTTCAATTATTTTTTACTTACTAATGGTGGTGAGTGAGAGAGATCCAAATAAGTAATGCAAGTTAATACCAAAGAGAAGTGGGAGTAGGCTATGGATGAGGAATATGGCTCTCTCATGACAAATAAAACATGGGTTTTGATGAAGCTTCCAAAGGGCAAGAAGGCATTGTAGAACAAGTGGGTATACAATATAAAGGAGGAAGATGGAGGTAAAAATAAATATAATGCCAGGTTGGTGGTAAAAGGATATACACATGAGAAAGTTATATATTATCATGAAATCTTTTCTCATATTGTTAAAATGACTTATGTTAGAACTATTTTAAGTATAATTGCAATGGAATACTTGCATTTATAATAGTTGGATGTGAACACTACTTTTTTCATGAAGATTTGGAGGAGGAGATATACATGGATTAGCCACAAGGTTTTGAACAGTGATATGGATAAGTTTGTGTGCAAATTGATGAAGATATTATATGGCCTTAATAAATCTCCAAAGCAATGGTATATTAATATTGATATTTTTATGATGGAACAAGGTTATTCTAGATGTCATTATAACCATTATGTTTATTTTAAAAAGATTTAAAATGGTAGCTATATTATATTTCTTTTGTATGTGGATGACATGTTGGTGGTAGGTTCTAACATGCAGGTTATTAATGTACTCAAGAAACAATTGGGATATTATTTTTCTATGAAGGATCTAGGGGCTACTAAATATATCCTTGGGATGATAATATCTAGAGATATAAATAATTATAGGTTAACACTATCACAAGGAGAACACATAAAGAAAGTATTGGAGAGATTTAGCATGTAAAATGTTAAACTAGTTGGGACTCCTTTGGTGGGCCTCTTCAAGTTAACAAAGGAAAAATGTCCCAAGACATAATAAGAAAGGAATCACATGTCTAAGACACCTTACTCATTATTTATTGTTAGCTTAATGTATAAAATGGTGTGATACAAGGCCATATATTGCACATCCAGTGGGAGTGGTGAATAGATTCATAAGTAATTTAGGAAAGGAACACTAGGAGATAGTGAAGTGAATTCTGCATTACCTAAAAGGGACCACAGATGTAGTGTTGAGTTATTATGGATAATATGTTACTCTATAGGGATATGTTGATTCTAATATGGTATAATATTTGGATGTTAGGAGAAGCACTATCAAGTATTTATTCACTGTAGGTGGTATAATGATGAGTTAGATATCACGTCTACATAAAGTGGTGGGACATTTTACCATAGAGACTAAGTATGTTGATATTATAGAAGTAAGTAAGGAGATGATATGGCTATATATGTTTATGGAATATTTAGGACATAAACAAGGAAAATGGATAATTTTTAGTGATAGTTAGAGTGTCATTAATTTATAGAAGAACTCAGCAATTCACTTTAGGACTAAACACATTCAGTTGAGGTATCACTTCATTTTATTAGTATTGGAGGAGGAGTAACTAAAGATAGAGAAGATACATATAAGTGATAATCTTACATATATGATGAAATTTTTTTTTGCAAAAATGAAGTTAAAATTTTGTTTAATTTTAGTTGGTCTTTGTGGATGAAGAAGATTATAATGAGAAATTGGTTCAATGGATGCAAAATCAAGAAGTTGTGAATACTAACTTTAAGTGGGAGAATTGTTAAGTGTGAACTCACTATTCATAAACACTATTCATGATACACTATTCATAGGTGACTATTCACATGTCACTATTCCCAATTACTATTCATGTGATGAGGTGGTAGTGGTGAGTTGAAAATGACTGTGCAAGAGATGTGGTAAGTGATATAGGAGGATACAAGAAGGTGATGTGGCTTGGTGGTGTTTTGGCTTGGTCCATAAATTAATTTTTATTTTTGGAAAGATAAGAGAGAAATAAGGTGCATTTATTCATTAGGCACATGTGTTTATTTTTGGTTTTTCATGTAGAGAGCATGTGGGGTGTATCTCTTGAGTGGAGTAAGTGGGTGTGTGGGGTAAAATTCTATGGAGGCTCCACTATCTTTTTTCTTGGATAAAGACAAGAGTTGAGTTAGCATCTTTTGGTCTTTAGTGAGTGAGTGAAGCACCAATTTTAGAAGCATATGCAAATAGATCATAAAATACATATTATCACATGGATGTGGTGATGCTTTTGCATAAATAATTTTCACTATGTTTTGGACTATGCACAAAGTGGTAGACATTGCCTAGTGATCACTTATGCATCCACTTAGAATGTCATGCCACATTTTCTCTCTCCCAATTTTCTTCTCTCCTCCCTTATCTCTTTTTCAATTCTATATGAAAATGATTCCATTTTTTTGTATGTATAAATCAAGATGTAACTCATGTAATCCAAGTTGTGGATGTTGAATGAAAGACTTGTAAGTATTTTTGAACCTTGTTTGAAGCTTTTTTTAATCTTGTTGAAGCTTGTATGCATTGAAGACAAGGAGTGTGTGAGAGATTGGACAGGTGTGAGTGATAGGTTATTGTCACTAATTTATTCTCCAAATGTTGTTGCAATCAATAACTAAACCATTCTCCATGGATGTATCCAAACTGGTGAACCATGTACATCTTGTCTTAAGGTTTGCATTGTTTATGTTTTTGATTTGTTCTAGTTTAATTTTTTCTCTCATAGCTTCTCTTTTTGTAACTTTGAGGATTTGTTTTCACATATGATTTTATCCTAACAAGTTGTATAAGATCAAGGTTATTTTTTTCTAAAGATTAAGTTGAAGGAAGCTAAGGATTATAGCTTGAGTGGGAGCTATGGCAGATGAAAAATTAGAGGTGGAGAAATTTAATGGATAGAATTTTGGTTTATGAAAGATTCACTCATAATTTATTTGGATAATATAAATTAATATTGGGTTCTAGATTCAGGAAATTCTTTCATGCCACTCCTAATAAATATTATTTTGGAGATTATGTTCAAGGTGATTTTGGACATTTTTATCTTGGTGATGATGAACCTTACAAAATTGTTGGAAAAGGTAGTGTTAATGTGAAATTACAAAATAGAAACACTTGGGTGCTTAAGGATATTAGGCATGTTCCAATTTTGAAGAGAAATCTTATTTATGCAGGACAACTGGGAAGTGATGGTTACATGGTCACTTTTAATAGTGACTCATGGAAGGTTACTAAGGGGGATATAGTTATTTCAAGAGGTAGTAAGGTGGGTAATTTATATTTATCCACTATTATCACTAATACATCTTGTGATATAGTTAATTTTAGCGTAGATGCAACTCTATGGAATTACAAACTTGGCCATATGAGTGAGAAGGGAATGAATATTTTTCACTCAAAGGTGAAATTAACAGGTCTAAAGGAATTTGACATGGAATTTTGTGAGCATTTTGTATATGGGAAATAGAAACGTGTGCCATTTCTTAAAGTTGGACCAACCAAGAAGATAAGAAATTTAGATTTTATGCATGTAGATGTATAGGGACCCACTTAGGTATCTTCACTTGGTGGTTCAAGGTATTATGTTACATTCATTAATGATGCAATTAGAAAAGTTTAGTTTTATTGTATTAAAAAAATTAATGTATTTGACACATTTAAGAGACGGATATCTTTAGTTGAGAAATAAATAGGTTTAAATCTCAAGTACCTCAGGTCAGATAATGGTGGAGAATATTAAAATAAATTTGATAATTACTATTCACTTAATAAAATATGTAGGTAGAAGATGGTTCAAAGAGCACCACCACATAATGGTGTGTTAGAGAAGATGAATATAACCATCATAGAACATGCTAAAAGCATGAGGTTACAGGTAGGATTACCATTATAATTTTGGGTGGATGATGTTGATACATTTATATACCTAATAAACAAAGGACTTTCAACTACTTTGGATGGTGGCATACTAGATGAGGCATGGAGTGGTAAGAATATTGACTATTCTTTTTTGAAAGTTTTTTATTATGAATATTTTACTTAGATTGATAAAAATAATAGGTCTAAGTTATAGGTAAAATATCAAAAATATAATTTCATTGGTTATGGTACTAATGACTTTGGATTTTAGTTGTGGAATGCGGAAGATAATAAAATCATCAAGAGTAAATATGTCATCTTCACTAAGACAGTCATGTACAGGGAACAATTGATGAAAAATAAGCAAGAGGAAGCCAAAAAATAATACACATTGATTACAAATGAAAATGTCCCAAAGGTATTAGTATAAAATGTGCAACAATAATAAGAACCCCAAACTCTTGTTTTTAGAAGATCAACTAGAGTAAGTAGACCAACTAAAAGGTTTTATCCTTTAAATTATTTGTTACTTACTAATGGTGGTGAGATAGAGATATTTGAAGAAGCAATATAGGTTAATTCCAAGGAGAAGTAGGAGCAGGCTATGGGTGAGGAGTATGACTCTCTCATGATGAACAAAACTTGGGTTTTGGTTAAGCTTTAAAGGGGCAAGAAGGCATTGCATAATAAGTGGGTATTTAATATAAAGGATGAAGATGGAGGTAAAAATAAGTACAAAGGTAGATTAGTGGTAAAAGGATTTACACAAAACAAAGGTATAGATTTTGATGAAATATTTTCTCCTATTATTAAATTGACTTCTATTATAACTATTCTAAGTATAGTTGCAGTGGAAAAACTATATTTAGAATAGTTGGATGTGAAGACTACTTTTATTCAAGAGTATTTTGATGAAGAGATATACATGAAGCAACCACAAGGTTTTGAATTTAGTGGTAAGGAGAATTTTGTGTGAAAATTGATGAAGAGTGTGTATGGCCTTAAGCAAGCTACAAAGCAATGGTATATTATGCTTGATAGTTTTATGATGCAATAAGGCTATTCTAAATGTCATTCTGACCATTATGTGTATTTTGATAAGTTTTAAAATGGTAGTTATATTATCTTATGTTTGTATGTGGATGACATGTTGGTGGTAGGTTCTAACATGCATAATATTAATGTATTGAACAAATAGTTAGAAGATTCTTTTTCGATCAAGGATCTAGGGTCTATTGAATAGATCCCTACAATGAAAATAACTAGAGATAGAAAGAATTAGAGGTTGACACTGTCATAGGGAGAGTACATAAAGAAAGCGTTGGAGAGATTTACCATGAAGAATGTTAAACCAATTGAGAATCCTTTGGTCGGCCACTTAAAGTTAAAAATTTATAAATGTCCCAAGATAAAAGAAGAGAGGAATTACATGTCTAATACACCTTACTCATCATTGGTTAGAAGTTTAATGTATGCAATGGTGTGTAAAGGGCCAAACATTGTACATGCACTAAGAGTGGTGAGTAGATTCATGAGTAATCTAGGAAAGGAACACTGGTAGGTAGTGAAGTGGATTTTGGATTAATTGAAAGGGACCATAGATGTAGTGTTGAGTTATGGTGGATCAAATGTTACTCTATAAGGATATGCTTATTTTTACATAGCAGAAGATTTGGATAGTAGGATAAGCACTACTAGGTATGTGTTCATAGTGGGTGGTACAATGATGAGTTTGATATCATGTCAATATAAAGTGGTGTCACTTTATACCATAGAGGCTTATTATGTTATTGTTTTATAAACAAGCAAGAATATGATATGTATATATAGGCTGATGGAAGAGTTTGGACATCAACAAAGACAGTCAGAGTGTTGTTCATTTAGCCAAGAACTTAGAATTTCACTCCAAAACTAAACACATTCAGTTGAGGTATCACTTCATTTAATCAGTATTGGAGGAGGATAAATTAAAGCTAGAGAAGATATATATAATTGAGAATCATGTATATATTATGACAAAGGTTATTGCAAAAATGAAGTTGAAATTTTGTTCAATTTTAGTTTGTCTTCATGGATGAAGAAGATCGGAATGATAAATTAGTTCAGTGGATGCAACAATGAGAAGTTGTGAATACTAACTTCAAGTGGGATAATTGTTAAGTTTTAAGTCACTATTCACAAACATTTTTCATAGTCACTATTCATGTGATGAGGTGGTAATAGTGAGTTGATAATGACTATACATGAGGTATGTCAAGTGATACAGGAGGATGTAAGAAGTTAATGTGACTTGCTAGTATTGTGGTTTGGTATACAAATTATATTTCATTGTTGGAAAGATAGGAGAGAGAAACAAGGTGCATTTCTCCACTAGGCACATTTGTTGCCTTTTTCTTTTTCATGTGGGGAGCATGTGAGGTGCATCACTTGAGTGGAGTAAGTAAGTGGGTGTGTGTGTCATAATTCTATGGAGGCTCCACTATATTAGTACTTGGATAAAGACAAGATATGAGTTAACATATTTTGGTATTTATTGGATGAGTAGAGTATCAGGTTTGAAAGCATATGAAATTGGAGGACAAAAGATAAATTATCACATGGAGGTGGTGATGCTTTTATATAAATAATTTATACTATGTTTTTGGACTATGCACAAAGTGGTAGACATTGCTTAGTGACCACTTATTCATCCACTTGGAATGTGGTGACATATTTCCTCTCTCCCCATTTTTTCTCTCCTCCCTTCTCTATTTTGCGATTCTATAAGGAAAGGATGTCATTCCTTTATATGTAGAAAATCAAGGTGTAACTCATGAAATCCAAGTTATGGATGTTGAGTGAAAGACTTGTAAGTCTTTGTTGGATCTTGTTTAAAGCTTTGTTGTAATCTTGTTGAATCTTGTATGCACTAAATAAAATGAGTGTGTGAGAGATTGGAGAGGTGTGAGTGACAGGTTGTTGTCACTAGTTTATTCTTCAAGTGTTGTTATAATTAATAGCTAAACAATTCTTTGTAGACATAGCCAAATTGGTGAACTAAGTACATATTATCTTATGGTTTGAATTTTTAATGTGTTTTATTTATTTTAGTTTAATTTATGCTCTCATAGCTTCTCTCTCAATAACTTTGAGGATATGTTTCCACATATTATTTTATCCTAACACCAACAACATCTTTGTGATCACCCTTAATCACCACCTACACTATTTATTCCTTATTCCACATGTCACCCATGCAAAAAGGCTCCTCATTTACTGATGGAACCTCCTTCTTTAACGATGGCACATCATTCTCCACTGGTGGTTAGTCCTTCTTTCCCCACCAATACCATTCCTATTCAGGCACCTATTCCTCTCCTTGATTACCCTATGCATGAGATCCCTCATAAGTATGACCCTTTAGCTACACCTATATTTTATGTTGAGGATATTTGTAAAGT
This sequence comes from Torreya grandis, assembly GCA_037957365.1. Taxonomy (NCBI): domain Eukaryota; kingdom Viridiplantae; phylum Streptophyta; class Pinopsida; order Cupressales; family Taxaceae; genus Torreya; species Torreya grandis. Next base: position 3,400,528 of record JARHVA010000092.1, read on the forward strand.
ATTTGCATAAATTTCCATGAGGATTGATGAGACTCTAGTTGCCATTAGGATCCATATTCAGAGATAATATTTGTGGGCAAAATTATTAGTTTTTGTGAGCATGACATGGTGTTATTTCACATTATTATTCATTATGATTTTGGGTTGGATTTGTGATCCACCTTTATATATCTTATACACTAAACTATATGTCCAATTGAGTTTCACCTATTTACTTTACATGAATATTTATATTATGCTTTATGTTTTTTATATGGTTTCATTTACTCCCATCTTTTTTATGGATTATTATCATTCTTTTCATGATTGCATGCTTATGTTTATGAGTTTACTTCTTTCATGGATTATTTTTCTTTTACAATGATTGTTTGCTTCCTTATCTCAATTAAAAATTAGATAACTATTATTGTGTCTTGGTTACATAAATTTGGTTCTCTTAGTAACCTTTATTTACCATATGATCAGTTAGTAAACAAGACATCTCATTGTAATATCATTTAAAAATATAATTTTGATCTCCATTTATTCCTTTAATTCCTTTTCATACTAAGCATAAATATGGTTAAAACTAGAGATTACATATTTTTTCATAGGTAAGACTAAGTGTTTAGTTAGTCATATCTTTGGATACTTAGCTTCCTTTAACCAAAGTCTAATTTAGCTCATTCTTGTGTATTAATTATATAACTAGTGTTGGTTATTCCAAATCCATATGGAGGAGGAATTATAAAAGCCTTAAAAAATTTAAAATTCAAATCATTCAAATAAAAGACAATGATATAAAAGACAACATACAAATTAAAAAGTCTAATCACACTAAGAGACATGATTCTTAACACATCTCTTATTTTTAATTGAATCTCAAACTCCATAGTTGGCCTTATGATAGAGTTGAGGTCCATTGGGTTGTGGTAGCTCAGTAGATTGGGATAGGAGTAAAAAAAAATTTAGTGCTACCTAATTTCTCACACAAGCACCAAATATTCACAGTAGACCAATGAATTTGTATGAGGTCCTAAGGAATGGGGAACATTTTGTGGGAAGGTAGTTCCACTTTAATTTTATTGTTCATATAACCAACATGAGTCGATCTTAGTATCTCACCTATTTTTTGTTGAGTTTAGAGCCCTTTAGGGCTATCACATGACCATGATGGTACATTTTGGGGGCTTAGAGGTCATGTGCTCCAAGGATGAGGGGATCACATTTTACATTTACTCCTCATGTGTGTGAATATTATTAAATACACATTTAATAATTTTCATGTCGACTTCCATGTTTGTTAAAAGTGGGATTGATTTCTTTGTTTTAGGGAATTAATTAAAAAATGTTTAATTTCCATAGAAGGAGAAAATTATTAAATGATCTATTTAATAATTTCTATGATATATTATGGGATAAAATTATTAAATATTCTATTTAATAATTTGTATGATGTATTATGGGAATGGGATGGACTTTCTCATTTTGAGGAGTTGGTTTTTATCACTTTCTCATTATAAGTTGTGCCTTTTGGAGAGGAATGTCATGTTTCTTCTCAAGAGGCTTTTGGATGTGCATGGTTAGGTGGCATATGTCATGTTTCCTAGGTAGATAAGGCTTATCTCGATTAGGATGGTAAGTTTCTCCTTGGGAAATGGATTTCTACATCATTTATTATATATAAAAGGTGTGGTGTGACATTTTAGAGGTTGTTGATGATTTTTATTTGTAGGTGTGGCTTTTGAGAGATAGAGTCAAAGTGTATATATTTTTCAATGTTTAGGTGTTCATTTACAGGGTGTGGTATAATAGCTTGTGACATACAGTAAAGGGTAGGTACAGATGAAAGTGCAGTTTTTTATACAATATTTTTTATAGAATATTTTTCTATCTCTGGGAGAGTTCATTGTAATCTTGTTTCATATTGCTATTTTATTTGAGGACTTTCTTGGTGGATGTATCCCACATTGAGTGAACTACGGTATATCTATGTTATGATTTTATTATTGTTTTAATTTTCTTCATTTATCAAACATTAACTATGATTTAAAGAATTGATTCTGTGATGAATTTGGTGCATAGTTAAATCTGATTTTACACATTTAAAATCTAGTGTAGATATTTTTAATTAAAGATTTTATGGTGGATTAAATCTAATTTGAATTCATTTAATTCATAAAAATTGATATTAGAGCTTTGGTGGTGTTTAAGTTCAAGTGGTAAATCATAGGAAAGGTTATTAGCTTGAGTGAGAGCTATGAGAGAAGAAATCAGATTCAAGATTGAGAAGTTTGATGGTAAGAATTTTGGTTTATGAAAAATGCAGATGGAATATTACCTATATCAAAAGGAACTTCAACTCCCTTTGGAGGGGAAAGGAGGATAACCTAGAGCTATGAGTGATGCAAATTAAACATTACTTGATAAAAAGGCATTGGGAGGCATACGTTTATGCCTTTCATCTTTTGTTACATTTAACATTGTAGATCAAATAACTACAAAAGATTTTATGGATAAACTTGGAAATTTGTATGAGAAACCCTTAGCTTAAAATTAAATTTTTTTAATGAAAAGATTGTTTAACATAAAAATGTTTGAGAATGGTTCAATTGCTAATCATTTAAATGATTTTAATATAGTTTTATTTATGTTCACTTCTATTGGAATTAAGTTTGATAGTGAAGTTAGAGTTTTGTTGATTTTGTGTTCTTTGCCTGATAGTTGGGATAGTTTGGTTATGGTTGTGAGTAATGTAGTCCCTGCCAAGGGAAGCTTGAATTTTGAAGATGTTTTAGGTGTGATTCTTAGTGAATAAATACAAATGAAAATCACCAGTGAATCATCTTTAGGTAATGCTTTGTCTATTGATACTAGAGGGAGACAAAAGCATAAGAGAAAATGTAACTATGGAAAGTTAAAAGGTAGATCTAAATCCAAGATGATATGTTAGCATTATGAGAAGAGTGGACACTCAAAGAAGGATTGTTGGTCACTTCAGGATAAGAATGGCAATAAGGAGGAAATAAATGAGGTAAATGTGACATCAGGTAAATCATATTAGGATGCCTTAATTCTTTTTATGGATAGTTTTTTTGAGTCTTGGGTATTAGATTCAGGGGCTTCTTTTCATGCCACCCCACATAGGCATTATTTTATTGATTATGTTCAAGAGAATTTATGACATGTTTATCTTAGTGATGATGAACCATGTGAGATAGTAGAGAAAGGTTGTGTTCAAGTAAAAATGTAGAATGGAAACACATGGATCCTTAAGGATGTTATACACATGCTTATGTTGAGACAAAATTTGGTTTTAGTGAGGTAATTGGGAAGTGAGGGATGTTTAGTTATGTTTACTATATAATCATGGAACTTTACCAAAAGATCTCTTGTGGTTTCAAGAGGTAAGAAAGTTGGTACTTTATATTTGAATAATAGTGTTAATTCTTTTGATTTAGTTACTGTAGATGGAGATGCAACTATGTGGTACTATAGGCTCTGTCATATGATCCATAAGGGCATGGAGATCTTAAAAGATAAGTTACCTAGATTAAAAGACATAGATCTAGACTTCTATGAGAATTATGTTTATGGGAAATAGAAGTGGGTTAAGTTCTTGAAAGGTGGACCCATAAAAAAAGAGCACAAGTTAGAGTTGGTACATTCAGATATATGGAGACCAGCTCAGGTATCTTTTATTGGTGGTTATAATTATTATGTCACTTTTATTGATTATGTAACTAGAAAAGTTTGGGTTTATTATATTAAAAATAAATTTGATGTATTTGACACTTTTAAGAAGTGAAAATCCTTGGTTTAGAATGAAACAAGTCTAAAGTTGAAATGTCTCAAATCAGATAATGGAGGTGAGTATTATAGTAATGCTTTATTTGATTATCATTCTAACAATGGAATTCGTAAGCAAAGGATTGTTCTAAGAACTCCACATCATAATGGGGTATCTAAAAGGATGAGCATAATAATAATAATAGAACATGCTAGGATCATGAGGTTACATGTAGGATTGCCTTTATAGTTTTAGGTAGTAGTAGTTAGCATGGTAGTATATCTTATTAAAAGAAGACCTTATATACCTTTATATGGAGGCATTCTTGAACAAGCTTGGTCTAGTAAGAATGTTGATTATTCTTTTCTTAGAGTCTTTGGATGTGAATATTTTTCTCTCATCAAGAAAGAGGATAGGACCAATTTAGAGGCTAAATCAAAGAAATGCACATTTGTTGGATATGGTGAGGATGACTTTGGTTTCCATTTATCAAGCATTAAAGATAAGAAAATATTTTGGTCTAGAGATGTCTTTAATGAAAAAGTAATGTATAAGGATCAGTTGTAGGAACATGGATAGGAACATAAAGAGTACACAGTATTGCATGACATTGTGGATGGAAAAGTATCCAATGAATTAGTTTAGGAACCTTCTACACAAAGACCCAAAAATCCTATGGTAAGAAGGTCTTCTAGGGTAAGAAAAGCACCTGAATATTTTTCTCCTTCTTTGAATTATTTGTTACTCACTAACAATGGAGAACCAAAGTGTTATGAGGAAGAAATATAGGTAGATGCCAAGATGAAATGAGAACAAGCCATGGATGAGGAGCATAGATCTCTCAAGAAGAACCAAACATGGGATTTGGTAAGGCTACCCAAGGGCAAGAGTGCATTGCCAAAAAAGTGGATCTTTAGAATAAAGGAAGAGGATGAAGGGAGAAAAAGGTATAAGGGTAATATGGTGGTCAAGGGGTTTGTACAAAAATTAGGTATTGATTTTGATGATATTTTCTCTCTTATTGTAAAAATGAATTCTATATGACTTCTATTAGGACTGTTCTTGGTTTAGTTACAGTTGAGGATTTACACTTAGAATAGTTAGATGTAAAAACTACTTTTCTTCATGGTGATTTGGATGAAGAGTTGTATATGAAGTAGCCATAGGGATATGAGGTCAAAGGGAAGGAGAACTATCTGTGCAGACTAAATAAGAGCTTGTATGGCTTGAAACAATCTCCAAAAAAATGGTATAAATTTTTTGATTTTTTTATGTTGGAACAAGAATATCAAAGATGTAATCCTGACCATTGCATGTACATCAAACATTTTGATTATGGTTCCTTTATTATTTTATGCTTCTATGTGGATGACATGTTAGTTTCAGGAAAGAACATACAACACATTCATATGCTCAATAAATAGCTTAGTGATTCATTTTCTATTAAGGATTTGGGTACTAAAAAGCAAATCCTCAGTATGAGGATTACTCGTGATAGAAAGGAGAGGAAGCTGATTTTATCCTAATCAGAGTATGTGAACAAATTCTTGGAAAGGTTTAGCATGTTAGATGCTAAATTTGTTGGTACTCCTTTGACAAGCCACTTTAGATTATCAAAGGAGTAGTGTCCCAAGATGGAAGATGAAAAGCTTAAGATGTCTAAGGTACCTTATTCATTGGCAGTTGGTAGCTTGACATATGTCATGGTTTGTACTAAGTCAAATATTACCCAAGTAGAGAGAGATGTGAGTAGGTATATGAGTGATCCAAGTTATGAGCATTGGCAAGTAGTGAAATGGATTCTTTGATATTTGAGGGGAACCATAGATTTCACATTATATTTTAGTGAATCAAATACCACTTTACATGGTTATGTGTACTTGGATATGGCAAGGGATATTGATAGTAGGATGAGTATGACAAGATATATATTTACTATTGGAGATACAGTGGCTAGTTGGATTTCTAGGATATAGAAGGTTATGGCTTTATCAACCATAGAAGCAAAGTATGTTTCTACCATAGAGGCAAGCAAGGAGATGATTTGGTTATAAGAGTTGTTTTGAGAGTTGAGGCATGAGAAAAAATTTGGGATACTACATAGTGATAGTCATAGTGTTATTCATTTGGTAAAGAACTCTGCTTTCCACTTTAGGATGAAACACATTCAATTATGTTATCACTTCATCATGATAGCTTTAGAGGAGAAATTGGTGAAGCTGGAGAAGATTCATACTAGCCAAAATCCTATGGATATGATGACCAAGGTGGTCATATTGGATAAATTGAGACTATGTTCAGATTTGGTTGGTCTTAATGATCATAGAGCAATGATAGATTATGTTCAGGAGAAACATTCTCCAAGTGGAGATTGTTGAGTTTGGATCCCTTTGGGGATATCACATGACCATGATGGTATATTTTTAGGGCTTAGAGAGCTCCAAAGATTTGGGGAGCACATTTTGCATTTACTCCTCATGTGTGTGAATATTATTAAATGCATATTTAATCATTTTTATGTTGACTTCCTTGTTTGTTGGAAGTGGGATTAATTTCCTTGTTTTAGGGAATTAATTAAAAAATGTTTAATTTCCATAAGAGGAAAACATTATTAAATGATCTATTTAATAATTTATATGATGTATTATGGAAAAAAAATTATTAAATGTTCTATTTAATAATTTATATGATGTATTATGGGAGTGGGATGCGGTTTGTCATTTTAAGGAGTTGGTTCTTATCACTTTCTCATTGGAAGTTATGCCTTTTAGAGAGGAATGGAGTGTTTATTCTCAAGGGGATTTTGGATATGCATGGTTAGGTGGCATATGGCATGTTTCCTAGGTGGATAAGGTCTATCTTGATGAGGATGGTGAGTTTCTCCTTTGGAGATGGATTTTAACATCATTTATTATATATATAAGGTGTGGTGTGACCTTTTAGAGGTTGATGATTTTTATTTTCAGGTGTAGATTTTGAGAGATAGAGTTAAAGTGTAGGTATTTTTCAAAGTGCAGGTGTTTATTTATAGGGTGTGGTATAATAACTTGTGAGATACAGTAAAGTGCAAGTGTAGGTGAAAGTATATTTTTTTGTATAACATTTTTGACATGAGATTTTTCTATCTCTGTGAGAGTTCATTGTAATCTTGTTTCAAATTACTATTTTATTTGAGGACTTTTTTGGTGTATGTAGCTCACATTGGGTGAACCACAGTACACTTATGTTAGTTTTTTATTGTTGTTTTAATTTTCTCCATTTAGCAAACAGTTAATATGATTTGAGGAATTGATTTTGTGATGCATTTGGTGCATAGTTAAATCTGATTTTACACATTTAAAATCTATTTTATGTGTTTTAAATTAAATATTTTATGGTGAATTAAATTTTATTTGAATTCACTTAATTCTTAAAATTTGCCTTTGTATTTTTATAGTCACTAGACTCTTAGTGTCTCTCTTTTATACCTAGTATGTCTCATGTTTCCTAAGGTTTTCTCGTAGATGCCTATGTCATGATTTTTACATTCCCTCTTTCATTACAATATTCCTAACATTTCCTCTTGAGAAATATTGTTTTGTTAGATGATCATTCCCCCTAGGATTTTCTTTTATGAGTTTCAATGTAAGACCATGGATAAGACCAGGCTCTCCTCACAAATTACCATAATAAAACATTCCTTACTAAGAATCACCTCATTGGTGTTTCCTTTTGTGAGTTTTAGTGAAATACCATGGACCGGAACATGTCCTCCTTGCAAATTATCACATTAAAACATATTTTAAAATCATTCCCATAGTTGTTTCTACCTCATTGGCCTTCTCTTTATGATTTATAGTGTAAGACCATGGATAGGACCGAGTCCTCCCAAAATATTCCAATACCCAATTCACACTATAACCAAGTCATAATGAAATTACATGTGTCAAAGTTGAGATAAGTAATGTTCAATTAAGAGTTACACATCATTGACATACTTCCTATCTTGATTTAGTATGGTTTATGCCTACTTCATAAGTCTTTCATTTTTATCTTCTTATTTTTCGATTGCATGTATGTCTACAACTATTTTATTAAATTTTTCTTACTTCCCAGCTTGAATTAGTGTGATTAATTTAATTTCATTTTAAATTTTATTTTTCTCTTCATACTTCTCAGCTTAATTGAGTTTGATTGATTGACTTAATTATTTTATTTTTTATACCATTGATTTTCATGTGTCTTCCATTCTATTACAAAATTTTCATACTTCCCAATGTGTTATAGTGTAATTTTATTCATTTTAATTTGGTGCAAATATTTTACATGGTTTAAAAATATTTGTTTCCACTTTTACCATCTTTGGTTTCCTATATTTATTCATCTTTTATTTTTACACATTTCCCATTATGATATACTATGTATTACATTTGTTTTGATTACTTATACTTTTCCAAATCATTTTTTCCTTTTTATTTTTAACAATAAATGTGTATCACATAATATTATAAAATAAAACACACATCACATAATTCTCATATCATATTAAAAAAAATATAAATACATGTGCTAGAAATGAAATATATCCATGCATCCACATATAAATCCAAGTACAACTCATGTTATGAATGAAACTATCAACATACATACATATACATATATATCATGCATTTTATAAAATATAAAGTATAAAATAAAATGGTTATAGCTCTTAAGGTTGTGTTCCATCATGTTTGTCCTATGGCTTAGCCACACTACCCATGGACACTTATGACTAACCCCTCTAAATGGTGTGTTATAAAGAGGTAGTCTAGGATCTCAAACCAATAATCTATCCTTATAGATTGGCCACGTAGGCCTTTACCTATCTAACTTGGATCATAATCACCATGTACACAGCTTACACATATGCTAAAGATTGTTAGACCTGATTCTTTCCACCTTCAACCATTGTTGATGGTTGTAACCCATCACCTCACACCTATAGCTATCACCTAGCCTCTCTCACCAGTCTAAACTAGATCACATGATCTGGGATAGATAAAACCATAAGATTATCCAATGTGTTAGGGTTGTATGGTGACAACACCCTATCCAAAATATCATGATGTGTAACCATAACCAAGGTTGCCCATCTAATCTCCTCTACCATAGGATAGGCAAAACCAAAAACTAGATATGTATCAGATCATTTATATATCTTAAATCATATGTCTACCATAATCAATGATTCAACTAGTGTTTTATATTAAAAATGTAAATCAAATTTAAAACATCTCTCACCAATGTTGATATCATTGACCATGGTCTCATCATCTACTCATCCATTGAGCACCTCCTTAACTAGCTATCTCTTCATCAATCCAACTCCAAGAGTCACCACCTAAGCCCACCATGGTCCTCTCCTCAGTGATCTATTTATGGACAAAATGTGTCCTATAATAATTGTAGGAAATACTTGTGCAATAGATAGTACCTACATCTCCTTGCATTGATGGTGTCTCTATCTCCAATGAGTTTGTGGTGGACACTATCACCTCTATTTAAGTGTATATTGTGATCCTTCATCCTCTAAACCTACACCCATAACGTCATCTCCTATTTCTATTGCCTCCTAATGTCATGCTTAACTAATCCATGGTCTAGCTCTTTGAGCCCTAATCACTAGTATATCCACAAGTACCCCTTCACCTCCTCTCCCTCTTATCTCTCTAGCATGTCATGCCCAATAACCGGGCACTATTAAAAGATATGATAGATGGGAAAGTCCTAGTTATCTAGATATGTGTAACACTAGATGAGGCTCCATCCATGAAGTGTAGTGGCCTGTGATTTACTCCTATGTCAAACCAATAAAAATAATAGCCCAACTCACCATATGGTAAATATGCAAATATATGATGACCATACTATCTGCCCTCATGTAACAGTCTACAATGTTAGAACATGGGGCATGGCTCATGTTATATGGTCTTACCTCCATTGAATGATGCAAGGTAACCTATTATTGACCACATTGGGAAACCTAATTGGTTGATACATAGGGAACCTCTCATATATCCATGTGCTTAGAAGTTTCAAAGGTCCCATCATCTTTTATCCTTGGGACAACATCCCATACATATCATGCATGAGCTAGACCCAAATGACATAACCAAAATTATAGAGTGCTCAACCAAAATTATAGAGTGCTCCATCATATAAAATTGACTGACATAAGGCTATTGCCTACAATGGTACCTTGCCATCTAACTTGTGACACAACACTCATGCTATCATAGGTCTTATCACTACCTTCTAGATGTCCAAAATAGATGTAAGATAAAAATCAAACAAGCTTATGTGTAACCTAGGGTAGATCCTATTTGAGCATGTAGCCCACTGGGCTAAGACTCATCTCCCATCCTCTAAGTCTAGTGTATCATTCATCATTAGCATCCTGCCTATCAAAATTCCAATCATTGGATGGATATCCTCCAAAGTAATAGCCATATTTATGGTGTCCCCCTCCACATCCCATTAAAAAGTGTTGGTCAACCATTCCCATTCTCGTAGGAACATGATAATGAGATAAACACTTAGAGGGCTCTATCTCATCTCCATAATACCTCCAAATCCCAAGGCAACTAGTCAAGCCCTATCCATGTTTGCTTACTATTCCAATAGATCTAGTAGCCAGGATACATCCACTAGGCACCAAAATCTATGGCATCTCTAAAAAATATCAAACAATAGAGGATGTATCAGATCTTGATGTTATAATAATAAAAATACATTCTTAAATATTCTCAAAAAATTATAAATTAACTACTTCATTAGTTTACATGGTTTAATTTTATAATTTTCTTATTTTTCTACATAATCAACCCATTTGATACTAAATCAGCCTTGTCATAGTATTATTATACTACATCAATCCACTGATACATAGTCTACCATTTTATTTCAGACTATTTCATTATATTTTCTAAGCAACCCTTTTTCCAACTTTAGCATACTACATCATCCCTCTAGTATGTATTTAGGCCTCTTTTAACAAACTATATCAGCCACATATTACGAACCACATCAGCCAGAGGGTATTATGTCATCCATTTTCCTATTTTAAACTATATCAGCCTATTATTACCCAATCGACTTATTCAATGATATGATGTTAGGCCACTAATACATAGTCATCCCTTTATTTCTCTCATTTTATGAATTGAGTTGATATGGTTGACTCTATTCTTTATCTACAACAATTTTTTCACCATTTACCATAAATGTCTTAGACATATGTTAGGCCTCTTACCATTTACCATTTATCAAACTTTTCCTACCCAGTACCTCATTCTACCCCTAGTCTACCTCAAAATTAATTAGGGTTATTTTTGGTGTCTAGATTTTTCCTATCATCCAATTTTATATATTTATCTTAAATTCAATCAAAATTGCTAAAAAATTGAAATTAATTTTTTTTACCTATGTTACACTCGCTTCAACCACTATGCATCCTCCACATCGTAGTTGTCATCTCCTCACCATGGTTACTCTCTAGGATCAATTTAGGTCTTTCAGAGTAATGTTTTCTCATAATAGTAAAAATAATAAATTATTTGTTTATCACCCTATTTATATTTACTATTCAAAATTATTTACCTATCAAATATTTACAATCAAATTCTATTTTTACTATATATTTGTTTCTACTAACTCTTTTTTGAATCGTAAGATGTTCCAAAATCTTGAAATTATAAGAAATCTTTTCATATATTACATTTATATTTTATAAATGTTTTGATTTTTTGCTCTTTTTTGCTAATTTTTATAGTTTCACCTAATATTCCCTAGTTGGATACCTTCAAATTTATCTCACTTCATTTCTTATCTACAACACTAAGGTAAGTAAAGGTATGCATTTTTTATTTCTATCATTTCATTTGACTTATTCACTTGTTATTAAATTTTATTTGGTTTCAACGTTGTGTGTTAATATGTTCTTTTTCCAAAGCACTATCTCATGTTACATCTATATGACACATGATGAGCTTTGAATGGGGCATATATATACACATAATATTTTCAAACTTTATCAATTACTAATGTTTTCTCTTGTAATAACCCATCGAGTCTCAATCTCTCTAATGCATGTCGTAAAGGGTGCACTAGGAAAGGGGTGGGCAAACCAATGGTGTTTCATAGGATTGTTATCTCATATACCACCAGTTGCTATCTACGCAACCATCTCCTATACACTTCCCTAATATTTGCTTCCTCTTTGCACACTCCCCCAAAAAAATTATATTCTTACTTAGCTCCTATCTAAGCCTAAAATCCTTTTTGACATTTACCAAATAATGTCAACCTTGGCCGACTCTATATTCTAATTGATATTTACACATTATGAGTCTACGTCAACTTTGGCTGACCTAGGTTTAGACCTAACTTATTTTTATCAATTAATGATACATAGTCAAATTGGGTTAACCCTATCAGCCAAACTTTTGGAAAGGATTATGGTTAGATTTAGCTATATATACACATCCATTTATATCATTTATAAGGAAAAGAAGAAGAAAAATATATATTATGTATATATTTATTCACCATTCTACTTGAGGAACATTGCTTGGGGTTTCAATACTTTCTTTGGAGATATGGATCTTGTCTTGTAGAGAAGTCTTTTTTATCTATAGAGAAGTTATGTATCCTAAAGGTGACTTATCCTTATTATCCTTACATACCACAAAAACCTCTTACAAATAACCCTAGTCAAAGGAGAGATTGAGGCTCAATAGGTTAATATTCAATGGTAAGTATTCCTAACTTTGCTCTCCTTTATTAAAATAGATAGATTTACATGTGTACTTATCTCCCATGTATTAATACTTCTTATACATTGCCTTGACTATATAACTTCTATACATATTTATATTTTATGTTTATTACCCCCACTTTATTCCACAAGATTTGATGAGCACTAGATTAGATTGTATTTTACTTTGTATTTACTTATTGAATATTATAACATAGGACCTAGCTAGGGTTATTGCATAGTGTTGTTTGACTAAAGGCTTTGAAAACCTTTCTAGTGATATTATTTTCATAATATATCCATTGGTTAGGTCTAGTGGATCGATCTTCATCATGACCTCAAATATCTAATGTATCAACAAATGGAAGTGTAAGTAAGATTTATCTTCTCTGAGATAGGATTGATTAATAAGTCAGTTGTATTTTCCTTTGTATACATAAAGATTATTCATGGAGGACCATCAATAATAAAATACTTCTAATGAGTTTTCTATTAGAAACTTAGAGTTCCCAATGTAATTAGTTTTTACTATGTGGTAAATAACTATTTACTATTAGTTGTTAGTTACTGTATGGTCAATATGATAAAGTTATTATTGAGTATAATAATTTTTTAGTTATATATATTGTTAATAGAAAACAATATATCTGGTATTGATATTGTGAGGAGTGATTTTAGGAATTTATTAGTTGTTAGTGGTTAGTTATTAGAACAACTAACTTATTTGTAAAATGAATGCTTATACAATAATTCCTATATATTTACAATGTTCCTGAATAATAATATGTTGATGAGATTGATTGGATTTATATGCTTCTACACATTTCAGCCTTCAAATATTTCATGCATAATAGATTGAATCTTGATAATGGTATCACAACAGGTACCTTGATGGGACCTCTTTATACAATTCATTTGTTTATGTTTGCATAGAATCAACTCAATAACTAAGCAGTGTAACCCACTTGCAGTAGTCATTGTTTTGTTGTCCACCCCTTCTTGCATCTTATTATTGGTTGAACAATGAAGATCATGTGTTCTCCTAATTTCTCCACCATACACTCATCTGCATTTTTAGCTATCTTCCTTCCACCCTGTTCATCTCCTATTCATAGTTTGAACACCCATCCTATCTGCAATAAGCATTATAAAAATCAATATATATATATATTGTTTTCCTATGTACTTATTTTGAATATGTTCTCATCAGTGTCTGGGAATTTTGGAAAATAAAAAAAACTGGTATATATCTTGAAAATAATAAAAAAAGATATATGTATTTAAAAAGAAAAAAATAAAAAAAATATAGAGTATATATATACATATATGGTTTGCATTTTTCTAATGTGTAAAATAAAGTTGTATTCTACTAAGGATTCAGATCTGTCCATATAAGTAGGTCATATATTTTCATTCAATAATGGATGTCTACCTTTGAGCATAAATTAAACAGCTCTCTAGGACTCTAAAAATAATAGTGGAGATTTTTTATAAAAATAATAATAAATTCCTACCACCATAAGTTGCATCAGGTCTGCATTGAAATATTTTGAATGGTAAAGCAACTTTAACTCAGGATTGACATTATCTCAAATATATTTGATACTCATGAAGTCTATTTTGACCTAGAACTCAAAGTTCCAAAAACTATGATCTCATCCTCATCCCAAGCTCTTTGACAGTGGCACCAATTTCAAAGTCCATTCCTTCACAATGGACTCATTCTTTCAACAATGAGACAAACATATCCACTATCAATCACTTCTTATTCAATGGCGATAAACGCATCTTCTTTTTAGTGTTTATCTTCTATTTAGGTTTGTTATAGTCGATTATTTCTTAGATTTAACTTTTATTTTATTTGTTAAGTTTTAGTTTTTAGGTATTTTACGTATAAGTTTTTGGTTATGTAATTGTATTTAGTATTGTTAATGAATTTTTTAAAGTTTTGTTGATTTTAAAAGAGTGCACAAGTGTTTTTTAAAGTTTGTTATATATTTTGGATCATGTATTTTTAGTTTTTAGAATATGGAAATATTATGATATTATTTTATTATATATTTCCCTAGTAATGCTAAGTATTTTATATTTTTATTTAAGAGTTCCATTTCCTTTAATAAAGATTTTATCTTAATTATTTTTTATGTTTTTTTTATTAAGTTTAGTTTAAAGGTATTCAATGTTTTAATTTTATAAGAAAAGTAATATTTAATTGCTTTTCCATTTTTATCTTTTAGACATTATAAGTTTTGAGTTAGTATTTTTTAAGTTATGGTCAAAAAAATTAGTGTGTGTGTTTATATTTTAAATTTATAGTTGTGAGTCATCTTTTAATGTTGTCACCTCTGTATTTTATGTCAAAAAATAAAAGTGTCAAAGTTATTATAAGAGTTATTTGAGAATCAAAGTCCTTTTTTAATTGTGAGATTTAAATAAGCCTTCAGAGGTATTTTTTTTAGATAAGCCTTTGTTCAAAAGGTATTGTGTAATAAATCTCCTCTCCAATATAAAAGGTTTATTTATGCATCGGATGCATTTTCAAGTGAACCTCACATTTGCATGTTAATCTTGTCGGAGGGGAATATAGTATTTAGTGTTTCTGATTCCTCTTCCCATGTGACCTCTAAGGGAAGAAATGTTAAAATTTAGAGTTCTCATGGTAATTAGTTTTTACTATGTGGTAAATAACTATTTAGTGTTAGTTGTTAGTTACTATATGGTCAATATGGTAAACTTATTATTAGGCATACTAGTTTGTTAGTTAGATATATTATTAATAGAAAACAATATATCTAGTATTGATATTTTGAGGAGTGATTTTAGGAGTGTATTAGTTGTTATAACAACTAACCTATTTGTAAAGTGAATGGTTATACAACAATTCTTATATATTTGTAATATTCTTGAATAATAATATGTTGATGAGATTGACTAAATTTATGTGCTTCTGCACATTTAAGCCTTCAAATTTTTAATATATAATGGATTGAATCTTAACATTTTCATCTTTTGAATTCCACATCCACACCCTAGGGGAAATGTACCTATAAATAACATCCCTCATTATACCCTCCCTAATTTCAAGGGAAAGTGATGCAAAGATTACACACAAAAGCACAATCTATCTCATGCTCACAACTTATCTCATGCTATATTCAATCAAAGTACACTTCTTTACTAATAGCTCATAGGTTCATTTGTCCTTTGATGGCTATTGGTGTCAATACCTATTTGAAATTCCTCTAAACACCTAGAACATGCTTATTACAATAATTAAGTAACCTTTATTCAATATATATAATTATCAAATCATCATCTCATCCCAAACCCAACTCTATGGGATACCACTTTTGTAAGCACAATTTGTTCACTATTTAACCCTTTTAGGTTTTTTAGGGATCAATTACAATTACAGTTAACAATATATATACGAACACATACTTTGAGGATACAAATCTTTCAAAATTTCCTCACAAGCATAATTTACCAACTATCCTCCAAATTATAGGAATTTTCATAGGTTTCTTTTCTCACAAAATGGATTTACATGTCAACCCTAGACAGGGTCTTTATGAAACTGTCAAGACTAGAGAGGTGTCTAAAATCATTTACAGTCATTTTAAGGGTTTTCAATCCACTGAAACTTTTATTTGTGGTAATTAACACTCCCACATACCTTCTACACCATGAGGAACCTTCTCTTTACACCTATATATACATTTTATGTCTTGGTTTCTTTTGACTATGCAAGATAATGAGTTTCCTAGGGCCTGTGACACAATTTGAAAACAAATACAAAATCCTACACAAATAAAGAATATCAAATAACATCAATACATTAAATAAAAATTCCTAAAGGATTTATAAACTAATGAAAGTCATTTTCAACACTGCTTTGATGTGACTATGTGTTCAGACACAGTTTGTGAACCTTGCAAACCAATCTTTTGGAAACTCCAAACTTGGTTTAGAATTTTATAAAATATTTTGAATTGAAACAAGTTTATATACTCCATTATTCCTTTACAAAATCATACACTTTCTCTTATAAACTTCTATCTATCTTAAGATCAAGTTAGTTATAGTTATATGTGATTACACAAGCTATATAAGATTGAGCCTTCTTTTATGAATTTAGGTTTCTAAATGACAGTGAATCCATGCAATAACTAAAAAAACAAAGATAAATAAATCTATATCCACATTATGCTTAAAAATTCCACCAACAAAATTGTCACTTCAACTTTATCTTAATCCTCATAACACAAAGTGAAATAATACAGATATGTAGACCCATCTTCTAATATCTTATCCTCTTAGATGAAAGTAAATGCACATTATATAAATAACTTAAACAAAAATTCAATAATTTAAACTTATCCAAGTTTCATGGCCACCAGTAAGACATCTTTATTAGTTATTTGTATAGTTATTATCATGCACAGTCAAAGTTTAACAAGATACTAATGGAAACAAGGTATACAGACTTGTTTGGGATTTTTTGTCTATATGCATTAAATATTTCTAAAGGGGGTAATAAAATATTTATAGATACCAATGAAAAAACTTACCAAATCCTATAAAACATCATAACTTACTCCTTTTGTACTTTCCACCATTGATTGTCCTCATACAATCAATTTTTCATAGCACATGATAGATATACATAGAATTATCTTGTCTAAAATGAACAAACTTGTTTTCATTCACTCTTTTGGGGTTTCTTTTACATCTTAATTTTTAAACCAAACCCCCATTATCTCATACAATGAATTAATACTATAAATAAAATAATTACCTTTATTTTATTATTAAAACTGATGTAACTACCTATGTAACTCCCCTTGTACGTTAGGAGTGCACAACTACCTAACCTATTCACTAAAGTGACTCATCATGTGATTCATATATGAACTTAGGTGCCACTAACCATTTTCACCACAATAATATACTATAAGGACCTCCTGCTAACATAACATTTGATCTACAAACCTTGACCAAGATTTCAAAATTCAAATGAGGAATTGGCAGGAAAATGCCCAAACACTTTAAATTCAAATTTGATCAAGTCTAATGAACTAGTATGGATTACTACAGACTCAAGATGACTAAGAACACTTTCCAAAGACCCAAAATATGACAAGTTGACAAATATATACATTGATGCAATGATGCTCCTGCATCATACTACCAAGGAGTAGAAAACTTTCCAATAAAAGTTATAATTGATGTTGACTTTGAGATATTTTGTAGCATCTTTCTCTAAGTTCAAATTAACCTAGGTCTCAAAGCCTATTTTAGATACGTATTACTTTGTAACACTTGCTTATGTTGTCTCCTCTTTGCTTCACTCCTCTCTTTCTCTTTCTCTTTCTCTTGCTTTGCTTCTTCACTTTATTCATGGAGAGTTGTTGTTCAATGCTTTAGTTCTAATAACCTGCACATGGAACAAATATGTCAATAAAAATCACTTCTTACTTTCTCCCTTGGATTTCATCTTGTTATTCTTTAGTTTCTTGCTCTTGGGCTGCCACCTTTCCTTTTTCATTTTGACTCAATATTGCTCTCAATTCCAACTCAACTACCATGATGCTCTCTTGGTTTCCTATGAGACTCAAATCCTTTGATCCCTCCATTATTTTCTTCCAAAACTAATGGTATTCTACTTTAAACTCATCCAAATCACCTTAATATTCCATTGGTTTTAAATAAAACACTATATCTTGATACAACTCAATTCTTTCAAGCACTTCAACTTGTGCTTCCTCTTCCTTTTCTACTACTTCTACCTCATGTGTGTCAACCACTTCATCATATGCTACTTACCTTCATTTATTTAAATTAACATGTTCATTAGCCTCAATGTGTTCTCATATAAATAATCCTTAGCAACATTTATATTAACATACTCATAAAAATGACATTGAAATAAATACCTTGTATTTTTAGGCTCTCCTCCACCCTTTCTTGGCTGCAATCTTCCTCATTTCCTATCATGAAACATGCTATTTATGAAAAAAATCTCTTGAGTTTTTTGCATAACAAATTATTTTTATTTCTCTCCTATATCTTTGTTTTCATTCTTATTTTCTTCACATGTTGCTTGATTAGCAATTTTATTGGCTTCTTCCTCATAATGCATCCAAGATGTGGGTTCACTATCTCTCTTAGCTGCTCTATTTTGGTTAGCATATCATCTATTTGTTTCATTATCTCACTTATATATTTCTCCATATCAATCCTCTTCTTGATGTCTTCATGCACCTTCTCTTTGTGGTGGATTTTCTCAACCTTGCCCTTTTACCTCTTCTCTCTATCTCTCCTCATCTCAACTAATATGCCTATCAATTATTTAAACTCATCTAGACCTATTCTCCTTTCTAAAAATCCTTCCATATTTTCCTATTGACCACTCACTTGGTCTCTCAATTTTATTTTTTCCTCACCTAAGACTAATCTTCTTCTTGTCCTACTTATAGGACTCTTTCAAGCTCGCCTATGAGCTTCCTTCTTAAGCTTCCCAAAAACTCTTCTCTTTTTCTTCAAGCCTTCTTAGCTAAGGGATTTTCCACACACTATTTATTTTAATTATATATTTGCCTCTTACACATGTACACATGCATCCTTTTTCACTCCATTTTTGCATTCTTCATTAGCCACTTCATAATAGTATCTCAAACCAACATTCAATATATACTCAGCACAATGTATTCACAAACTAAATCAATTATTACATATAAAAATCAAAATGTAACTTATCCACAGTCTCTTCCCACTTTGATACCACATGATGCATATATTACACACACAATCACAATATATCTCATGCTCACAACTTATCTCATGCTATATTCTATCAAAATACACTTCTTTACTAATACCTCATAGGTTCAATTGTCCTCTAATGGTTATTGGTTTCAAAACTTGTTTGAAATGCTTCTAAACACCTATAACATGCTTATTACAATAATTTAGTAACCTTCATTCAATGTATATAATTCTCAAAGAATCATGTCATTCCAAACCCAAATCTTCTAGGAGACCACTTTTGTAAGCATAATTTGTTTATTGTTTATCCTTTTTAGGTCTTTTAGGGCTTAATTGTAATTACAGTTAATTTTATATATATATATATATATATGGACACATAATTTTAGGATAAAAATCTTTTAAAATGTCTTCAAAATCATAAATTCCCAACTATCCTCCAAATTATAGGAATTTTCATTAGTTCCTTTTTTCACAAAATGGATTTACATGTTAAAACCCTAAATAGGTTCTTATGAAACTGTCAGGACCCAAGAGGTGTCAAAATTCATTTACAATAATTTTATGTGTTTTAAATCCACTAAAAAAATTATTTATTATAACTACCACTCCCACACACCTTCTACACCATGAGTAACCTTCTCTTTATGCATAGGTATACATTTTATGTCTTGGTTTCTTTTGACTGTGTAGGATAATGAGTTTCCTACAACCCTGTGACACAGTTTGAAAACCAACACAAGATTATATACAAATAAAGAGTATCAAACAATGCCAATACTTCCTAAAATATTTAACAACTAGTGAAAGTCATTTCCACCTTCATTCTAATGTGATTATGTGTTTAAACATAGTTTGTGAACCCTGTAGACCAATCTTTTGGAAACTCCAAACTTGGTTTAGACTTTTATACAATATTTTGAATTGAAATTTTTTTATAGATTCCCTTATTCCTTTCCTAGGTCATAAAATTTATCTTATAAACTTATATTTATCTTGAGATCAAGTTAATTACAGTTGTATGTGATTACACAGGCTATATAAGACTGAGCCATCTTATATGAATTTAGGTTTCCAAGTGATAGTGAATCCATACAATAAATAAAATAACTCTATATATACCTTATACTTCAAAATTACACCAACATAATTATCACTTCAACTTTCTCTTAATCCTCATAACATAGAGTGAAATAATACACACATGCAGACCTATCTTTGAATTTCTTATCCTCTTAGATGAAATTAAATGCATAATATATAAATAAATTCAACAAAACTTCAATGAGATCAAATTATCCAAGTTTCATGACCATTAGTAAGACATATTTATTGGTTATTTGTACAATTATTATCATACATAGTCAAAGCTTAACAAGATACCAATGGAAACATGGTATACAGACCTGTTTGGGATTATTTGTCTATATGCAAGCAATATTTATAAAGGGGGTAATAAAAGCTTTATAGATATAAATGAAATAGTTTACCAAATCCTAGAAAACATTAGAACTTACTCTTTTTGTACTTTCAACCATTGATTATCCTCATACAATTAGTTTTTCATAGGACATGATAGATATACAAAAAATTATCTTATCTAAAATGAATAAACTATTCTTAATTCACTCTTTTGAGGTTTATTTTACATCTTACTTTCAAAACCAAACCCCCATTATATTATATATTTAATGAATATTTAAAACAAAACAATTACCTTTTTATTATTATCAAAACTAATGTAACTACCTATGTAACTCCCCTTTTACATTGGGAGTACACAACTACCTAACCTATTCACCAAAGTGACTCATCATGTGAGTCATTTATGACCTTAGGTGCCACTATCCATTTACACCACATGACTATACTATAAGGACCTCTTGATAACATAACATTTGTTCTACAAACCTTGACCAAGATTTCAAAATGCAAATGAGAAATTGGCAGGAAAATGCCCAAACACGTCAAATTCAAATTTGATCAAGTCTACTCAACTAGTATGGACTCCTACAGACTCAAGATGACTAATAACACTTTCCAAAGACAAAATTTGATAAATTATTAAATATATACATTGATTCAATAATTCTCCTACATCATAAAGGTAGGTGAAGAATCAAATACATTCCTCTTTGAGTTTGATATCTTATGTTATAACTATGATTACAACCAAGATGCTAAAAATCTAAAGTTGTTTATAGTAACACTCAAAGATATAACTCTTAGATGGTTTATGGGACTAGGGAAAGGTGTAATTTATACTTGGAAAGAAATAAAGGAGATGTTTATATCCAAATATAAATACTATTCTATAGGAAGAAACTATAGGAGGGATGACATATTAAGGCTAACACAAGAAGAAGATGAATTACTCGAGGACTACATTGAAAGGTTCATGTTCAACCTACAAAAATCCAAGTAGACTGCAATGGGTAAAGAATCCATAAAATTGATATTTTAAAAATGAGATAGAGAAGATTATTTGGAAGAATTAGACCTAATGACTATAAGAGATGTTTCAACATTGTCCTTTGAGGATTTATCACTTCTATGTAGGAATTACTTGATATAAAGAACAAAAATCATGGTAGCAAGATACTTCCTTCATCGACTACAAAAAGACTCTAAAAAATTGAGGTAAGTAATTTTATATAGGATATGAAGAAAAACATCATTATACATATGGATACTCAGCTATATATGTTTCACACAAGGAAAAATCAAGAAGAAATGGAGCAATCCTTGATGGTTTATTACCTAGACTGTTGGAAAAAGAAAGGAAACTATAAATGTCAGGCTATTCAAGTAAAGGTTTCCAGTATAATAGAGGGGGATCTTGAGAAAATAAAATTACATGAAATTTATGGAGATGGAGATCATATTTTTTATGTGGTTCAATACAGACAATGCCACCTAGGCCATTCAATCAAGGTATGCTATCTAATTTTGTATTTTTAAATTCTTAATTTTTAGCTAATTAGATTTGATCTAGTTCATGGGAAACCATGAAAAATCAAAATTTGTCTTAGAAAAACAACCCAACCTTAATTAGTTAGAATCCAACCCAAAATTAACAATCACAACCCACCCAAAACAATTATTAGTAGCCTCAAAACCAAACTTGGCATTCCCAACACCAAAACTAATAGTGGTTTTATCTTTCTAACCCATGGTAGTAATCATGGATAAAAAACCAACCTTGGTTCAATCCAAGTTTTGGTTTCCCATAGAAACAATAGTTATAGCAACAACCACAACCAACTTTAATGCCAAGCACCCAATCACCTCCTAGAAAACCATAACTACCTACCTAACCTATGATAAACCCTACAAATAATTTGGTTCAACCAACATAGACCACTGAAATAATGCAATATATAACTTTAGTCTTGAATATTAATGAAATACACCTTCATTCAAGATGTATTTTTACATAATCCACATCACCCATGATCATGGAACCTCTTTAGGAGATTCTAAAAAACCAAACTAATCTAAAATCTCACAAACCCACTACTACTCCTAAACCAGGTTCCACTGTAACATAAGGACCTAACCCTCTTTTTCTTAAGAGGTTAAATATCTATCATCCTAAATAAGAACCTAAATTTGATATCCTAGGATAATTAAAAAATGTGTGTCAAGGTTCAACTATTTCAATCCATCAATTATGTGTTCATCTATGCAAAAATTGTCCATGAATTGTGCTTAAATAAACTTGGAGATAAAAAAATGCCTAAGTTGTTAGCCAACTTACAGACATCATGTTGGAAAATATGGTTCCACCCAAGTACTCAAATATAGTCAATCATGTAGTCAATCTCAACATTAATGGTCAACTTATACCAAATACATTGATTGATTTAGGGGTAACCATAAATGCTATGACTATGGAAACCATGAACAAACTTGGACTTAAACAACTTCTCCCAACACCTATTATCTTACAAATGGATGATAAATCAACTATAAAATCTAAAGGAATGATTAAATATCTAGTCATCACTATAGATTCATGGGAATATCTAGTATATTTAATCATTATACAACCAAAAACTAACCTAGGAGGTTACCCACTTATCCTAAGAAGACCATGGCTAGCCACAAATGATGCTTGCATTAGTTGCAGGTCAGTAAAAATGTCAATTTTAAATATAAATGACACTAATAAATTAGTGTTATGTCCACCAGCTAAATTTTCCTATGAATAATACCAACCTCCTTGGGTAGAGGAAGTATATGAGTAACACATTTATTTACACACTTGATCCAATTTAGTATGAAGCATGTTGTTAAATATATAGTCAAAACTAAGTTATAGAAATTATTATATGAAAGGTTCATCTATCCTATTTCTTACTATCAATGGGTTTTACCCCTTATGATTGTGCCAAAAAAAGTGGGTAAATGTCATATATGTGTACACTATAGGGAATCGAAATCAATTACAAGGAAGAATCATTTTACCCTTCCTTTTATTGATGAAGTCCTTCACACATTGGCAATAAAAATGTATTTCTCATTTTTTGATGCATTTAGTGGATATAAACATAATAAAATAACACTTAAGGTCCCACACAAGACTACCTTCACATTGTCTTAGGGTACCTACGCATATGTAATACTTCCATTCATTTTATGCAATGATCCAACCACCTTCCAATGAGTTATCTTGAGCATATTTTTAATCTCTCCTATGACTGTGTGGAAATATATATGGATTAATTCATCATTTATGGAGAAACCTATGATGAATCCTTTCAAATCTTTGATAATGTCCTTTAATGTTGTTAAGACCATCATTTATCCCTAAGTCATGAAAAGTGCTACATGTTAATGACAGAAGATATTGTGTTGGGACACACATCTCTCCTGTAGGTATTAAGGTAGGTCTTGTCAAGATAAGTATAATCAAATACTTACCAATTCCAAATAATCAAAAAGATGTTAGATGTTTCCTAGGACATGATGGTTATTACCTTATATTTATCAAGGACTTAAACAAAATTACAACACCTTTATTCATTTTTAATTTTAAAGATGTTGATTTTGTTTGGACTACTACATGTCAGGAAGTGTTCCAAGAGCTTAAGAATTTATTGAAAAAAATTCATATGTTAATAAGTCATGATTGGATTTCATATCCATATATATGTTTTTGATTGTACACTAGGAGTTTCCCTTGACTAGAAAGAGAAGTCCTTAAGCTAAACCATTTATTTCATCAATAAAAAACTCAAGGAACTATTCACTCAACTACATAGTCATAGAAAAAGAATTTCTTGTTTTACTATATGCTATTAACAATTTTAGACACTACATTATTTGTTATCAATTCTTCATCCATATTTATCATGAAATAATCAACTTTTTCATTAATAAGCCTATAGTAACTCACAAGATAATTATATGGTTTCTTTTACTATAGATATTTGATATAATAATTGTTGATAGACCACGCAAGGATAAATTAGTTATAGATTTCTTATCTCAATTGAAATCCAATTAGAAAATTCCCATAGAAGATGAATCTTTTCTTGATGAACATATTTTTGCATTAAATACTAATACTCCTTGATATGCAGATATTGCTAAATATTTGGCTACAAGATTACTTCCACAACATTATTCTCCTAAAGAAAATTAGAATTTAATCACAAAATGTGGTCCATACTCATGGATCTCTAGGTACCTATTTTTCATATGACCTAATTTAGTTATGCTTTAGAGTATTTGAGAAGATGAGGTTGATGACATCCTTTGAGCATGTCATGATGAACCCTATGGGGGTCATTTTTTTACAAAAGAGACTATCATCAAAATTATAAATATCATATATTATTGGCCTTCTCTACACAAGGACTCCTTAGAATACACCTATTAATGTGATCAATCCCAATGTATGGGGAAACCCACATGTTCATATGAAATTCCACTACATTCCCAGTTAGTTTTAGAACCATTTGATAAGTAGGAACTTATTTTATGGGTCCCATAGATACCAAATCCAAAAATAAGAAGTAAATGTTAGTTTTCATGGATTAGGTCACTAAATGGGATAAGTGAAGGCCTAACCCATGCAAGAGATGAGAAGGTGGTAGAATATTTATATGAGGAAATTTTCCCCCATTAAAAGGTATCAAAATAAATTTTTATAGACCAAAGGCCTCAATTTACCTTGAATATCATAGCTTCCCTTGTTAAGGAATATGAAATCAAGCACAATAAATCCACCCCTACCATCATCAATCTAATGAATACGTAGAGGTCACAAACATGGAGATAGAGAAATCCTCACCAAAATAATCAATATGCATTGTAAATATTGGGAAGCTTATCTTTATGAAGTAGTTTGGACATACTAAATCATATGGAAGACCAAAAATAGCCTCACTCCATATGAATTGGTATATGTAAATAAGCCCATGTTTCCCATTGAATTTGAACATAAGAGCTTGAGGGAAACATTATAACTTGGCCTAGATTTTTCACAAGCACAAAAGAATAGAGTCCTACATTTAAATTCCTTGGATAAACTCAAAAAGGAAGCACTACATCATACTGAAGTCATGCAATAGTAAATGATTAGATGGTATGATAAGTATATAAAGATAAGAGAGTTTAAGCCAAGAGATTGAGCCTTAATTTTTTATTTTAAATATAAAGAACATGAGGGAAAGATAAGAAATAGATGAATTAGTCCCTATGAAATAGAGTAAGTATTTTATAATTTGTGTACCATTGATCTTATGTACTTATTCCTTTTAGTCAATAGACATACGTTAAAATTATACAAGAAGCCACTTTCTAAAGAGAGCTTCACTTGACAACTTATGGATGGGCACACCTTATCTTCCTCTCAGCATGTTGTAGATATTAATTTTACATCATTAGGGCATTATAGTGTACCCTTACTCTCCATTTTCAAAGAATAAACACTTTTCTATAGTCAATCCATTCATTTATTTTGGTTGGCTATAGGCTGAATAAAAACCTTGTTTAAAAAATTGTCCAATCAATTAGGTAGAGTCACAAAATTTCATGAAAAAAATCAACAATGAAAACCTTCTAGCATTATTAATAGGTGTTGGTTAGTAAACCAGGTTCTAGCTAATCAATATCTATATAAAACAAACCCTTAAATGGAAAATCAATGTGTTAAACATTTAAGGAGAAAAAATAAAAAAATGGAAAAAAAATCATAAGAAAAATCAGCAAAGTGCAATGAACATGGAATTTTTAACTCCTTTTGCATAATCTTCCTTTCCTATAACTTTAAACACCTATTTTCAGCCTTTCTAGGTAGCTTTTTCCATTGCTACAGGATGCAAATTTGGTGTTACAAAATGCAAATTCTACACTACAAGATCCGTATTCTATGTTATAAGATACACCTTTTGTATTGTAGATTGCTAATTTAAGCTATAGAATGTGTCTTCCATTTCTATAGGTTAATTAATAGGGTGATATAGGTTGTGTTATGCATCTTTAATAGGATGGTTTTTGAGGTACGCAAATGGTAGTTTACATTATCAATTTGTTCACCCTTATTAAGAAAAAACTGCATTTCCAAGCTATAATATTAATTTGTTATCATAATAAGATCACCTATGATAAGATGATCTAAATTCATCTAGTTGTCTTGAGGAAAGAATGGGCCCAAATCTTTTGTATTTTTCCCACTACTTCTACCCTCAACACTTTACATTGAATCTTACTCATGTATTAGTTATATTCATTCATAGATAGTAGTAGAAGACATGTCCTTTAGTCCAAAGGTCACTGCTATCTGATCCTAAAATAGCCATGAAATTCCACCTCATCCAACTCCTTCAATGAAATGTATTGTAGCTTCCATGTCACATCAAATCCACATGCCTCAATCATGATATTAACACCCTATTCCATGTCATCCCGATTCATTTCATTATATTTACATCCACACACATTCATATGATAAGGAAACTTATGTAAAGGGTTATGATAAAAGCATCATAAAATTATCCCTAGCTTTGAACATGGTCATTGAGCTCAACTTGTAAATACCTTGCTCTTTACTCAACCTGTAATCTTCACAATAGTCATTCAACTTTCACTAGACTTATTAGAATTATTTATTATGTCCCTATGTACTAAGCATATTTGAGTAATTTATCTCTATAATTAAACTCTACATAACTCTTTATCTCATCACCTCAACTTGATCCATTCATTTATTCATTTCCTTTCTTTTACTTACTCACTATCTTCACACTAGTCAATCTCCTCAAGGATTAAACATCAAATCTTGTTATTAATCTCATGCACACAACCTACCACCATGGATGACATATATTGGGTATAAAATAATTGAATCAACCCTTTTTAACTTCTCACTCACTCTCCAATATCCACT
This sequence comes from Torreya grandis, assembly GCA_037957365.1. Classification (NCBI taxonomy): domain Eukaryota; kingdom Viridiplantae; phylum Streptophyta; class Pinopsida; order Cupressales; family Taxaceae; genus Torreya; species Torreya grandis. The sequence goes on from JARHVA010000092.1 coordinate 3,428,239, forward strand.
TACCACTTCAAGCTCAATAGTGAATCAATTCCCTTGTAGCCTTTTTTTTCAAAAATATCCTTAGTTAGGATGTTATGTTAGTATTACATAATATCTAAGCCCATATTTGGGTACCCTATATCTTCTTATTACATCCCATTAATTTTCATCTCTTAACTCTTTTTATAGTTACTCCTTCCTTTATAACCACCTTGCCAATTAGGCCTTCTAATCCTTCTTTCACTTTCTCAAAATTCAAATCCATACCAAACCATATGATACCCTGTCAAAACCTTTGTAATCCTTATATAAATATATAAATATGAATTATTGTAAATTTTGATGAATTTACCATGGTTATAATAAAAATAATGGAGTTTAAAGAATGAAACCTTAGCTAGGCAAATAGGCTTGATTGTGTAAGCTAAGAGGGGTTAAAATAAAATATTTTTGGATTTAAAGAATCTTTAAAAAATATAAGACATTCCAAAGGTCTATAATAACACTTTCCACCTTCCTAAATGGATAAATGTCCTTGATCAATCCTGATATGCTTATAACAATGCAAAATATAGAACTGTGTTCTCTTATAGGACTGTGTAATGACATTAGTAATCTGTCTGCACTTCAAAGAGGTTTCGAAGATTAAAATGGACTATTCTCAAAATTTTCTTATTTCCACTCATAAAAATATTCAAAAAGCTTAGTACCATTCAATTTATCAAACATATACATTCTTTTCTTGGCATTTGACTGAGTGAAATAGGGGTTTCTGACTGTATACATAGGATTCTATTCATATGAGGATTGTGCATTGGATATTATCATATTTATTATATTAAAACAACATAATGTACCATACCATCAAGAAAATTCTTATCTACAGACCAACATCTCAAGCATAACTATAATTTAAACTTCAAGAAACATCAACTCACCTTCATTCTTGATTGTCTCAAGGTGTGTAACAGGGTTTAAGGATAGATACCAACTTTTCTTGAGTTTCTTCATTATAAAACACTATACTCAATATCCATAAGTTATGTATGATTAAAATATATTCAATAATTAATATACAATGGTAATTATTTACTTGACAATCTTGAGAAGCCACCTTAACCATTCACTTAGTGATTGTAACCCTGCATTCCTTGTCTCAGACCTAGAACACACACAAGAGTGATATATACTCATAACCTCTAGGGATTTAAAAATTAACCTATAATCAAAAATAGTCCATATACTTTTCATGAGAGAGTAAACACAAAAAACAACTCTTATTTATTCATATATACCAACAACTGTTACATATATAGTCCATTCTTGACTCTACCATCTTCTTGCAGAGTATACAAAATTCTTATCTTTTTTTCCTCTCTCTCCTCAAATATCTCTCCTCTCCTACTCTTTGCTCATGCTACAACTCATATTCTTATGCATCATCTACATTGGTTTTGGGTGGTTACAATCAAGACTCTTCCACCACTATTTTTTCATGATATGACATTTACATGTAGTTATCACATATCACATTCTTAGACTACCTCACCACTTATCTATCTCTTTGACATCCCATTAGACTTTATATGAACCTGAGGACCTTAATTATTCACTTGAATTCCTTACACTATTTGAAACACCAATTACAAGCCTCACTAGGTCCTTTACAATTTCAAATATTTAAACTATCACTTTTGGTATGAAATACCAATACGATCTCAAAAACTCAAAACATTAACTCCTAAAGACTTCAAAGTACTTCAAAGAACCAAACAAGACCCCTAACAAGCATATGTCACTTCAACAACTAGAATGGTATTTATTTTCTAGATTTTCCTACATCATACTCCCCAAGAGATAAGGATTTGATCTCCAGCTTAAATGTCTTAGTCTAAATTTCTTTCTATATTTCCAATTCATCATCTTTTTCTCCTTGTAACTCCTCATATGGTTTCTTCTATTATATTGATTTCCTCTCAACTAGTTCTTTTGCTTTAATCTCATCACTTTATCTGATTTTATTGTGAATGCATCATGTATCTCCATTAATTTTATGATCTATTATAGTTATTTATTCATTCCATATTCTATCTCCTCCAATTCTAATATCTCTTCATCATAATCACCTTCCATTGTGTTGCTCTTGTTCTTCACTTATTTTCTTGTTTTATAGTTTCTTTATTCCTCACTTATCAAAACTTGTTTATGTTTTCCTAGTTGTTTTATCTCTTTGTTGAGGTTGTATTCTTGACTCTCATGTTCTAATGACTACTTATAAGTATGATCTTCATTCACCCTTATCAAGATCTCCTTAGTGTCTCCTTTGGCTGCCCATTCATAGTTCTTCACCTACTCATCACCTCCTTGTTTCACTTGTAATTCCACTTTCTTACTTAAATCAAGTTCATCATAGGATAAAATTCTTAGGAAACTTTTATTCTTAGTAATATTATACATACTTTCATTTTTCATAGCTAAAATTTTGGTATTTACATAAATTAGTTGCTTACTTTTTTTTTTCACTTATTGGATTGCTCTATTGTCCACCTCCTCTTGACTATTTTTCTTTTAGCTTTTCATCCATGTTGATCCTTGGGATAAAAATATCTCTTCTTAGTTTTATCCATGCCAAAATATTATATCTTTTTTATGGAATAAGTTTTGGACTGATATAGTCCTCATTTTCCTCTTGACTAGATTGAACTATACTTTTTAATTATCCAACTCTTTAGTTTCTCCCTTCTACTATATTTTCCATGAGGGATACACTCTTCCTCTTTAACATTTTTTATCAAAATGTCTTACACATTTTTTAGGTGTCTATGAGTCTCTTCTTATACTTGTACCTCCATACCTATCATAATGACTCCTTTATCATCTTTCTACTCGTATTTAGGAGAATTACTAGTCTCTCTAAGAATCTCAACATCTTTTTATCTTCCAACTTGCTTTTGTCCTTACCAAGGACTTTCCAACTCTATTATATAATTATCATCATTCCCTCATAACTTTATTTATGTTTCATTTAGCTCTCTTTCTGAGGTAACTTATTCACCTTCATGGTTTTCTCATGTAGGACATCATGTTCCTTAGACAAGTCTTTTACCTCTTCTTTTACTTATAATTGGAGTTATCTTGCATTATTGTGTCTTCCTACATCATTTTTATTTACTTCACTTGGATTTTTAGCTATCCACACTTTATTTGAAATTTTATTACTTGGTTGTACCATGAATTTTGATACATACAGGTTCATACTTTTTATAGGTGCTTTGCAATCTCTCTTATTCTCCAGCTCTTATTTTGAAACTTCATTGAGTTTTGCATGCTTCATGTCAAATAATCTTTGGATCCATTTAGGCATCCTATATCCATGATATATTTCTAGATTTGAGAGCTTAACTTTGTTATTTTCTCTATCTTCATGTACATATGCAGTATTATTCTCAAATGCATCATTATGATCAAATTTTGAGCTTTCATTTACCTTTCCAATATGTTGTTGCATTATCATGCTCCTTTCCAAGGCTTCACTATTTGTAATCATCTCATTTTTTTCTATTTTCTTTCCTTCTTCTACTAGAATTCTCTCCAAGGCATCACAAAACTCTAATTAATCCTCCATCTCTAACTCTATAATCTATCTCCTCTTTATAGACTACTACAAATTGTTTTTTTTTTGCTTACACATTCATCTTCATGTATAGATGCTTCACTCGACCCATTTCTCATAGGATTTAAGGTCTCATTATTTACCTTCATCAAACTTTGATTTACACCTGTATACACACACTCAAAGGCAATGTTAAAATAATAAACAAAAGACCACATAGTCTTCATGAATGTCTCTTTCACAGACATTTTTATCTTTTTTTCTCTTCTTCCTCAAGTACTTCTCTTTCATGTTTCTCTTTTAGAAACTCTTTATCCTTCATACCTTTATGAACATGCTCTCTTTATTCTTCTCTTGTTGGGTCTAGGACCGGGAGAGAAAATTTAAAATTACATCATGAATAAATTATTCCACACAAAATTTAATAATATATTATTTTGAGATAATATTTACAATGCAAGTAAAAGATTTATAAGATTCTACAAGTGGTTATAGGATGTAACCAAATCTTTTGAACCAACTAACCTTAATAAGATAAAGTAAATAAATTTACTAAAAAATACAAATATATAATTAAAGATATTTTGGATCATACAACTAAAAAAAATACCCCTTGATCCAAAGGGGTATACAAGATGAAAGAATTATAATAATGACTCTAAAGTCATCAAAGAAACTTTGACATAATTGCAAGTGGTGTATTATACCTTTGGCACTGAACAAAAACTATACCGCTCCATAAAGAAACCCACCACTATGAGTTATGGCAAAAAATGGCTGATGAATATGATCAAGGTCTACTCATACCTAATGATCATCATATTGTACTATAGTAGAACATGATCTAGCATGTCTAACTACATCAACCCACATAAGGTCCCACATAGGAACCTATCCAAGGTACAAACCCACTCTGTAAGGCACATCTTCATGATTCCTAACAAATTATGATAACCTTTGCTGAAAAATATTAGTTATAACAACCTCTATCAACTCATATTGTCACTGATGACTGATCTAAGTCCAACCAATGCCTAAATATTCTTCCCCTATCAGGTGAGAGGTGTGAATCCATGCATTGAGAGAAATAAAAAAAACTAACTCTATCTACTCCATGTCATGAATATCAAATATAGAAAGCCAAAAATGGAATTAAAAACAAGAAAATAAGCCAAAATTTTCCGTTCAAGCATTAAACCCAAATTCTGAGTGAGTATCTAACTAGAGAGGGTAATTATCCTCCAACCTCTAAAGATCCTCTAGTCTCCATTTGTCACTTAGATGGTGTCAATAAAAAGGATTATGGGACATGTAATGGATGGTATTATCTCCAATATCATAATCATGAAGTGACATTAACAAAAAAATCCATTTTTAAGTTGTCAGTTTTGATTGAAAATGTACCTTTATACATTAGTTTCAATAAATTTACCGTAAAAATCATATAAGTGCACTTAAAATTATACAATTAACGATTAAAATGTGTCTATAATGTCTAAAAACTTATAAATCACCTAGTAACATGACCATCTTTGCATGAAATATTGACTTATCAAAAAATGTTACAATACAAATTACTCAAATGTTGAATGTGACAGAATTTGTGACCAAAAATAAATTTGAACTCTTAACCTCTAATTTTTTTGGATGAAATATATCCATATATTAACCAAATATCAATATACAAATAATTCATAAAAAATATAGGTGGTATGAGAGCATGCCATGCAATCACACTAGGCAAATCCTAGGAGTCAGAAATGAAAGCATCACTAATAACTAGGCAAAGCCTAGGAACAAGTCACATAAAATAAAGAAAACTTTAAGAAGTAAGAATAAGGAAAAAAGGTGGAAGATCCATATCATCCAGACCTCATCTCAAGATTGGTAGGTCATTTCCATCTAGAATAAGCTCCCAACTAGTAGCTTGAGTTGTGTCCTTATCATCATCTTCTTCATGTGTTTGAGCAGGTGAAATGACCAAAGAAAGCCTAGGGAACTTGTCCAACACATCTATCAGCCTCCAAGTTGTTCCCCTTGAGCATCTGCGTGTAGAGGAGGATGAAGAGCATCCCAACCATCCTAACTAGCTAGGAAATGAGGTAACAACTACCACCCTCACTATTAGCTCAAGAGGGGTCATGTACTAGTATGGGGTACCATTATGAGAGTGGCACTAGGAATTATTGTGATGATGTACACCATGAGGTAGAAGAACCACTCTATTCTCCAATTTAAGATCCCTAGGTAGACATGGTAGAACTTGATCCATTACATAAGGATCATCTCCCTAATGGGAGAGGAGATCCTGAAGATGCCCAAGCTCTATAGCCACTTTATTGGCTTGGACTTGAATCTACAAAAGAACATTAGAGATGATAGAGGACTTATTTATAATATAAACATTAAAATTAGTAAATACATTATTAAACATAGAATTTTTTTTTTCTAAATCCAGAAGAGAATCTCCAGTTTAAAAGTATGCCAGATTTGTGAGTATTTGAAAGGCATCATGGGTTTATCTCTAAGGAGGATGTGTTGCCAATGAAAAAAATTGGGATGGAAATCTCTAAAGAGACCATGGATCTAATTCTAGACCCTTTGATATTTGGAATAGTACTAGGAAAGATGAGGAAGCATCTCCAGGTGGCCATAAAAATGGCAAGTAGGCAAGTGGACTCCTAGTTGGATGAGTCTTCTACCAATGGGTAAGCCTTGGTGTAGTATACACCAAGTAAAATGAGCAAGATTGGGATCTACACAAACCCCCTAGATAGTGTTAAATCAAAGTCTCCATGTAGTAACAAATGAGTATAGCTCCTAATAGGCATTAAGCTTGTCCACCATGGACAAATGGGGGGTGAGCCATCCATAGCCAAGCCGAGTGTAATTACAAAAAAGGGTCTCAAAATACCACTTTCAATCCTCCCACCATGTTCGGGTGGAGTGGACTAAGATTTTTTGGAGCATGGATGCTTGTAAAGCATTTAGAATCTCATGGTAGGATTCATGGTCTACATTGGCTAACCAAAATTTGGCTTTTTCCTCCTCATAGGATAGCCAAGAGTGAGATCATCTGCAAAAGATATATTGGATGGTATGAATTTCTCTATGGAAAAGCTTGAGAGCATTGATATAAGGGACTTATGCCAAGGGTAATTTATTGATATTTAAAACAAGATACCACTAGAGAGGATGGGTGTTAATAGATATCCCATTGTAAAATCCAAAACCATTCTAGAGAAGCTATGGCTTATCTTTTCCTAAGCCTTCTAGATGCTTTTGGCCACAAAGGACCTTGTGATTTGAATGGGAGATTGAATGAAGAGAAAATTGGGGAAGTCAAGCCTTTTCCAAGCCTTCTTTCCCTTAGGCAAGCATGAAGAGATACAGTATTTTAACAACACCTTCCAAGCTTCATGGCCCTCAATGTCTCACACAATCCATTTGGCACATAAGGCAATTCATTGCTAGGCTATGTCAATGAGCCCCATCCCTCTGGCATCATGCATGAGGTATAAATATTCCCATACTACCCTTTGGAATCCTTTACCTTGAGGGGAAGTGGTATAAAGGAAATCTTTGAGTAATTTTTCCAACTTTTGGTAATATTTTTTAGAGGGCACCTAACATGATGAGTAGTACACATAGGTAGTTGCAAGAAATTTTTAGTAGATTTGTTATTTTCCTACTAATGAAAGAGACTTGGTCACCCAATATTCTAGCTTCTTAGAAAATCTATCAACAACATATTACCACAATAAGGGAGGTGAAGCATCAAAAACAAAGGGATGCAAAGAAATTTAAAGATTTCATCATTTTGGATCCACTTCCAATTGAATTTAGCAGCCCATGCCAGTAGAGGGAGGTAAGATTGTCTATAGAAATTAATTCTTTTCCATTGGATGTTGGAGTCAAAGGCCAAGGAGAAGGTGTTGAGACACTATAAGGCATTTTCACAATGGGTTCATCCTAAATGATAGTAATAAAAGAGTCATCTACAAAGTGGCCATTAAGTAGTTGTATATATTCTTGTGGGTTCATGACATTGGGAGGGAGATAAATTCCCTTAACAAGGCCCCTAGCTTGGGCATTACTAAGAATATATGCAAAACCCTCAGCTACAAGCACATACAAGGTGAGAGCTAGTGGGCACCCTTGATGAATGGAATGGAATCAGTCAAACTACTTAGAGGTGACTCTATTAATGGAGAAGACGCCTGAGACATCTGTAAAAAACATCTAGGTGGTTTGGATAAAGATGGGCCTGAAGCCCAGAACTAAAATCATGGATATTATGAATGGCCATTCGATGTAGTCATAAGATTTTTCAAAGTCAATTTTAATGAACATAGTTTTTTGCTTAGACCTTCTGATCTAATCCATCCCTTCCTATATGGCAATGATGTTATCCAAAATATAATGATTTTTTATGAAACCTATTTATTTTAGGTGAATGATGAGAGGAAACATATTACACAGATGGATTGTTAGATCATTGATAATGATTTTATAAGAGATATTCAAGAGGGTGATGAGTTGTTAGTTGTAGATCAACTCGAGATCTCCCTACTAGGTATGAATTTAATATTTCCTTTGTTTATATTTTTACCTGGTGAATGAATGTAAAACACTTCTTGATAAACCTTATGCAATTCACTACCCATAAGGTCCCAAAGGGATTGATATGATTTATAGGGGAATTCATAAATGCCAAAAACTTTATCATTATCCATGTGAGACACTGCCTCATGCAAATCATCAATAGTGAGGGGTATATTACAATCCATCCACTATATGAGAGTGAGTTTGCATGGCACCACTGTAAGGCATTACTGAAGGTCAATTTTATGCTCAACTGAAGACACTTGAGCTTTTAACACTTATTGATAATGGATAACAAAGGCTTGAAAAATGTTTGGGGTCTATGTGAGTCTTTTTCTAGCCTCAAAGATGACTTGAATTTTCTACTTTGATTTTTTGGCTTGCAGCATTTGGAAGAAATTATTTGAAGCTTTGTCCCCTAGATTAAGCCAATGAAGCTTGGCTTTGACTTGGACTCCCTAGGCATTGTAGTTGTATATAATTTTAATGTGGTACTATAAGTACATAAATATCATCTATAATATCTCATTGAAGGGATCCTTTTATAGGGATAAATCTATGTGGCTCAATAAGTTAGTAGCATAGTAAGAGTGTTTTCATATTTTAGCAAGTTAGCAGCCATAAATTTATAGAAAGTGAAAGGTCCTTTTGATGGCATCATCCCACCAAATAATCCAACCATATTCTTGGGAAGGATGTGGATCCAAATTCTAAACTCTCCTAATGTGTACCACCATGGGCCCATGTTTGAGAAAGAATGTGTTGAGGAAGAATTGTGTTTTGTGGAGTTTAGGTTTCATAAACTACCATATCACTCTAAACCCAATAGGTGAGTGGTTAGAAAGCCCAAATTTGACAGTGCCTATACCAAAGGAAAAAACCATTATCAAAGGATAATTATAGTTGGGTGGACATCATTGCCCTATCTAGATGCTTCATAATCTAAGTGGGGCCTTACTTGAAATTAATCTAGGTGTACCGAACTCCATCTATAGGATAGTGGATTAAATTATGGTCATAAAGACCCCATTTAGTGCACATGTAAAACCATGCCTCCCTTTCAAAAGCTTCCCACCTTATATCCAAGTGGCCCATTTTGTCCTTGGAGATGCCACCATATTAAAGTCACCACATAATACCCAATAGGCATTAGGGAGATCATTTTCTATACACCACCATAAATGGGTACATTTTAAGGTGTTATTTAAGGCAGAAATATTAACAAATCCAAAAGAGTGGGTTTTAATGCTAAAAATAACCCATACTACCCAATTGGTAGGGTCCACACCAGATTACACTAAGTGTGGCCACCACCTTGGAGAAATTCATGTGATCACCCCTCCACATCCTGCATCATGGTTTCTATAAAGAAAGATACTATCATGCTAGATGGAATTAGTGACAATCGTCAATAAAAAATTTGCCACCTTGACTTCTTATAGATAGAGAATATCCATCTTGGAAAACTTCCTTATGAAATCATGCACAAAAAGCTTACATTTTGGGTCTTTGATACCCCAAAAATTTCATGAAAAATAATTCACAGATGATGGGTGTTGAGGGACACATCCTCTAAGTCCAACCCTTCTAGGGAATCATATCGATTATGCAAAAAGTGCCCAGTATTAACACTTAAAAAATCATCAAATTGCTTCCTCACAATAGGGTCAACCTAGTACTCTCCATCTACCTCATCACTCCTTTGAGGAGGGATACAATAGTGTTTGGGCATATCTCATCGAGTAGGAAGTGGAAGAGTGGTTGGCTACGAGTCTAAAAATTTAGAATAACTAGGCATAGAAGCATCAAAACCTTGGGATAAGATGTTAACAACCAGAGGGGTGTTAAACACCTTGGGATTTTCTACCAATTTTGGGGCTTTAGCCTAAGGGTGATCTTTGTCAATAGGAGCTAACTCTTATAAGCCAGTATTTCAAGACAACTTGCCTCTTTTGGGACCAACATCTACATTTATAGCTATGGAGTGGGTGTTCTTCTTCCCTATTTTAGTCCATCTATCCTTAGATAATTTCTTGCTAACTTTAGGAGAGGTCTTGGGGGGAGAGGATGAGTAGTTGGACACATTATTATGATCTAACTAAAGGGGTAAATCCCATATCTTGTGGTATGTGTCTTGGTAGTGAAATCAAGTGTTAGGAAAGTTGATATACAAGACTCACTAAGAGTGCCTCACATACCCAACTTGAATTTCAAAAAAATTCTTGAGGTCTTGGAAGAGGTCTAATTTTACATCGACCCTTTTTAATGGTCTAGAAGAGTATAACTAGTTTTATTCATGACAAACCACATGGTATATGGAGGATGTTATCTGGTGAATAAAATGCCAGTAGGGGAGGAGGCCTATAAATTATACCCAAACTAGGACTTTAAGAGCAGTGTGCTCTAAGATCACAAAGTATCATGTCCAAGGGGAGATAACCATAAGAGATTTCATAACATACCAAGTGGAAAACCTATGGAAGATTCCTCCTGCATGAGAAGGGTCAAAAAAATAAAAGAGAAAAAACCCTTGGTCATGTTCTGGATGCTCTCTAGCTTAATGTTATGATCTACCTAGTAAGTTTGAACCCAAGATTGTAGCATACTTTTAGAGGGGATTCTTCCAATAAAATATCCTATTAAATAAAACTTCTCTAACTATTGACATGCAGAATTAAATTCAATAATAGATAATATAACATTAGGTTCTAAAGCATTACCTTATGGTAAACCTTCGGGATGAACTTCCTTGGGTGATTACAGGGGGCATTACTTGATGCTCCACCATTATTCTCCATAGTTGAAATGATCAAGATAGAGTGGTGAGAAGTCATTATAAAGGGTGGCCTTTCCTAAAGGTGAGAAACCCTAAATGGTAATACATGCAAGTCCCACAAGTGACTAAGGCCACAATATGACACAAGGCTAGGCAAGCAGAAAAAATTTAACCTCTAATTTTGAGAATGACTTTCAAAATAAAGGGTTGCCAATTTCACTATGCATGAAATCATGTTATTGGTAAATTATAAGTGTTACAATTTTTTAATTTTTTATTTAAATCAACTTGCCCAGATTCCAAGGGAATAAATTTTAATGATTAGAAATATATGTTTCACTAGCATGTAAAATTATAACTTTGGTTTTTATCTTCCCTTAAAAATATTTTTTCCTGCTAATGTGGATCCCCCAAGATAAATAAATTAATCTTAAATTAATTCTAAAAAATCAAACCAAAATATGTATATCCTCCCTTTTATTGTTCTGCCCTCTTACACTATACCTTATAGATCTGCCTGTTATGTTATTTTTTTAATTTATTTATACCAGTTATTGCACACCAACTATTGAATTTTTAATCCTTGGCACTATTTCAAATCAACTATGGTAAAATATCAGCATAGCAGATGGCTATCATCAGAATGGTTAGGCCATTGTTATATCTTTGATCAAATCTGATTAATTGCTCTAACTTCTACGCTAATTTGACTTCTTATTTTCCACATAGATCACTGAAAATTACTCTTGATAGAAAATTACCATACAAATTTGTCTCACACTAAACAAAACATAAAATAACTTAGTAAGTTCTAAATATACTAGAAGATAAAATATTGTTTTAAAGTATCATACAACTATGTTTTCCTATAAATCAAATCACCATACCACTATTAACATTGAAAATTTTCTTATATTGGGTCACCTTAAAGATTTAAGTTTATAGGAAAAAATTAATAGTGTTATAAAAATACTTGGAGTTACTCATGACTCATGTCAACATCATAGAAAGACATTTCTTTTGTCTGCTTTGATGGAACTAGAATGGTGCTACAATTATTTTTTACTCCTCTTCAATTTTCCTTGACTTTGATACCACTATTGGCTCCAAGAGTGGGAGATAAAATTGAAAATTACATCATGAATAAATTATTACACACAAAATTTGATAATACATTATTTATAGATAATATATATAATGTAGGTAAAAGCTTTATAAGATTTTATAAGTGGTTATGGGATGTAACCAATTCCTGTGAACCAACTAACCTTAATAAGATAAAGTAAATTAATTTACTAACTAATAAAAATAAATAATTAAAGATACTTTGGATCATATGACCCAACATCTCTTTCCTCAAGCCATTCATCTTATGTCTTTTATCTCTCCTAAGTATCTCTAATGGACACTTCACCCTCTTTCCCATACTACAGCCAAACCATTGGCTTTCCTGATCATTCACGAGCTTTACCATGAGCTCTATCTTCTTAAAACTTTTCCCCAACTCTCTTCTCATCTCTTTCACTTCTTATTCTACATCCATTTTCTACCTTTTCCTTCACTTTCTAGGCCTAATTAAACCTATCTCTTAAAAAGCTTACCTACTTGACTCTTAGACCTCTTCTTGGTTCTTATTCTCTTTCTCTAGTCCTATCTCTAGGACTTTCTTATCTCCCTTGAATCTCACTTGGATTCTTCATCTTCTCTCTCGATCTTCAATGATCTTTCCACTTTATCTTCTCTAGATCTTTCTTAACTAGTTTCAAGTCCTTCACATTGGACTTAGGGGCTTTATTTTCTCTCCTTACTAATATATTATTTCTATATGTTGACCTCAATAGGTCATACTTTCACCACACTCTTTTCCCACAATACCTCTACAATTTCACTTTATATAATCTTCACAACATTCTTACAAATCTCAAATCAATAATCTTAAATAACTCAAAATAAAATTAAACCAAGATATTACCTTTCTATGATACCAAATGATTCATAAGGTAATGATAAAATAATCATGAAACTATCCCTATATTTAAACTTGGTCATTGATCTCAACTTACATATACCTTGCTCTTTACTAAACTTGTAATCTTCATAATAATCATTCATCTTTCACTAGGATTATTAGCATTCTATACTATGGCCCTGTGTACTAAACATATTTTATTCATTTATATATATCATTAAACCCTACATAACTCTCTATCTCATCACCTTAACTCATTCCCTTCATTGCTTCATTTCCTTTCATTCACTCACTTACTATCTTCACACTAGTCAATCTCCTTGAGGCTTAAAACATTAAATCTTGTTATTAATCTCATGTATACAACCTAATACCATGGATGACCTATCCTAGGAATAACATACTTGCACCAACCCCTTTGAATCTCTCACTCACTCTCCAACATCCACTTACCACCTCAATCTCATTAGTGAGATAATTCCCTTATAGCCTTTTTTTTCCATAAATCTCTTTAGTTAGGACGTTTTATCAGTCTTATATAAGATATAAGCCTATATTTGGACACCCTATATCTTCTTACTACTTTCCATGAAATTTAATTTCTTAACTCTTTGTGTAGTTACTCTTTCCTTTATAACCACCTTACCAATTAGGCCTTTTAGCCCTTTTTCCACTTGCTCAGACTTCAAATCCATACTAGACTATATGGTACCCAATCAAAACCTATTTAATCATTCTAAACATACATAAACATGAATTATTAAAAAAAATTATGGATTTACCATAATTAGAATGAAAGATAATGGAGTTTCAAGAATGAAACCCTAGTTAAGCAAATAGGCTTGACTATGTAAGCTAAGAGGGGTTAAAATATAATATATTTAGATTGAAATCATTTCAAATAAATATAATACTTTCCAAATATTTGTACTAACACTATCCACCTTCCCAAATGGATAAATATTATTGATCAATCCTGATATAAGGACTATTTCAGATAATATGGACTTATGTCCCTAAATTGGATAGGAGATAATATTTGAAAATGAATAGTTTTTGGAGCATGTGGTAATAATTTATATCTATTCCCCATTTATTATATTGGACATAATTTAAAATGATAAAAATTTTAATAATGTAGGCATATTATTGATATTTATTTTTCAATTGGACTAATTATTGATATTTATATTTCAGTCCTATTGGAGATAATTTAAAATAATAAAATTTTGAATAATGTATGTGTACTAACTTTACACCACTTTTGGAGTAGCAAGACAACATCATCCTCTTCAAAAATATAGGTGGTTAGCCTATTTTTAAATGCTAATAGGGTTTGACCAAGCAGTAATAGAGGAATTCACTTGTTTATTTGAAAACAACAAAGCCACTATCAGAGGATTGAAAATAAAGGTAACCAAAATATCTCTAAGGCAAATTAATGGCCTACCCAGAGTAGGATATCTTTGGAAAGAAAAGTTTTATATAATTATAGATAAGGAAACATTTAGAGAAGGTCTTGAGTTATTAAGCTTATCCAGATAGGGTACCAAATGCCTATCTCTACCACATGTATGAGAAAATTTGTGTTTATTCTAAAGTATTTCACTTTTGAAGGGAGAAATTCTATTTTATATGCCATAAATTTTAAGTTTATCAATCACTTGATGCATAACATTAGAATAAACATGCCAAATTTCAAGTTAAAAATTCTAAGGAAAATGGGAAAGGATTATTATAAAGGTAACCCTAAAAATCTATCCTTCATTGCCTAATATAATTCATTGTTCAAGATAACTTTAATAAATAAATACCTAATGTGACTTGGGAAGAATTACTATAGTTTCCATTTGAGGAATAACATGATGATGAAGAAAATTTTGAAGAGAAGGTGAAATCAAGTGATGAACAGGAGGCATAGCAAGAAGAATATGATGTTAAATAAGAAGCATAATTAGAAGCTAAGGAGGAATCTAAAGAAAAAGAAGAAAATGAACTTCCTATAGAAAAATATCCTCATATAGTAGATGGACCTAAAGTAGAGGAAGTACGAGAGAAAAGGGAAACAAATAAGAGGATAAGATTTATTCTTTCACATTTTTCATCAAAAGAAGAATAATCCCCTATAAACCCTAAACTAGTTAAGAAGCCCAAAATTCCTCAAGTTTATAGGATGCAGTCACACATATTAAGGGGGAAACCATAAAAAATGCATATTTCCTCCTCTCCTACCATACTCCATATTAGTGAGGCCTCATTTGAAAATGAAATTTAATAAACTAATGCTTCTACAGATAGTATAATTTATGATTAAGCCTCTTCTTCCTTTGGTTTTAAGCCTTTAAGATTGACTAACGGAAGCAAGGAGGAGTAATCTATTGAAGAAAGTGAGGAAGATCGGTTAGTTGAAAGGGATGAATAAATGCATAAATAACCTAAATAAAAGGGATATGAGAGTCTTAAAACATCCTCATAAGGATAAATTTAGACCCTAAATCAAGAACTTAGGGAAATTTAATTACTAAGGGGGAATGTTTGAATGTTTGAAGAAGGAAACAAATTGGATACATAGAGAGAAGTTGCTTCATAGCTGTAAGATCTAGTTGTACCAACTGAGTCTCAACCTAAAGCCACAACATAGAAAATAACCTAATAACATACTACCATTCATGTTATTCAAATATCTATTTCAACCACTTCTACATAGATAGGAAAACCTAACTCAACATTTCTTTTCTTTGAGATGCATCTACAAGGAGATGAGCAATTCTAAAGTACACAATTCAATTGGTTCAAACACTATGGATAGTTGAAGAAAGAGAACAAGGAATTGAAAAATAAATTTTAGGAATATGAATAACAACTCATGAAATTGGAATCAAAATTGGAAGAGTTATCTTGGTTAATAAATATATTATTGATATGCAGGCCACCTACCTAGGTTTACTCTATTTATATTAAAGAACAGTGGTTGAAATTCTAATATATGAGAGTATATTATGATCTTCCACAAATGGTAATAGATCCTCATTATTTATTTAATATTTATAATGATGGTATCCCTAAAGATGATGCTTAATTGTGTGAATTCTATATGCATAATTATTATATACCTCATAATGTATAAAAGAACCCTAATTTATATGTAGGAGATGTCTTGCTCAAGGATTTTTCTTCATATCTAGTGTATGAGAATAACAAGGGTCAAGAAGTAGTAGACTATAAGGAAAAATAATATACTTTGATGATAAGAGGAAAGTTCACTGAGCCTAAGGTGATAGTATAAGAATGGGTTTCTTTAATGAAAATAAGGGGAATAGCTTCATGGTTTGTATGTAAGCTAGGAGAAGCTCAAAACTATTACCTAGGATATTTAAATACCATATGACATAATTCATTCATAGCTTGTGGGAACATATGGAATGAACTTACTCTTGAATTGAAGAAGAAGGAACCATTCCCTCAAATAATATCAAAGTTTCCCTTGACCAAATTCATACTTAGAAATTTTAAGAAAGGACCAAATTTGTTAACTATCACTTTTTATCCACTGCCATTTTGGTATCCCATTCTAGAATAGACATGAGAAGTTCCAACTGATGAGGCAAAATAAGATATCATATGGTATAATTTTAAGGCTCAGTATGGTTGTTATGATAAGTAAAGTATAGGTTCATCAGAACTAATAGACTTAAGAATTGTGTGTATTATTCAAATGAATAAATTAGTTGATCAAATATGAACAACACCTTAAGTTTGGGGGTGTGATGAGCCATATAAATGGCATAATTTGAAACCCTACATATCTACCTTTTTGGCCTCTAAATTTCAATGTTTCCTATATGCCTTGTACATTTACTTTTTTAATTAATCTAATCATGATGATATATATTAACTATGTTTTAGGAATGAAGTTATTTTTTGTCTTGTTATTAAATTTGAATATTTTAGCTTTTATTATGATGATTTTAATTCTTATATTTTGTGTTAAGTAACTTGAATGATAGGACCTATATGTAGCACAACTAGAAGGTTATGTCCTACAACAACAAGATGAAGTTTGAATATATATAGAACCACAACACCATATTTCATATAAGTCATTCATGTACTAAAACCAATATTTTATTAGCCTACAACCATTAATAACCACCATAACAAACATAGATAGCTACCTACAACTTGCCTAGCCTTTTCATATGTAATGACTAGCCTTTTCATTGATTTTGGTCTAATAAAAAAGATTAGAGAACAAAAATGGATGGACCTATATATTCATGCATGATGAAGAGGATTTGTAACATCAATCATTCCTATTATACTACATTTCACTCCTTCCAACTTCCCAACAACATCACCCCTATTTCTGACCTATAGTCATTTTTGTGTGCTTTCTCCATAAAATGAATATTCTCAAGTTGTAATTTCTTGTTGAGAAATAATTATATCCTCTTCTATATACATCAAATAAGCCATTGTAATCTTACTTTAGCAATCTTTAATTGTTACATGATATGAATAAATTTAGAATTTTTTAATAAGCACACTGTAATTTCAAGGGAAGGATTGGATCTCAATACCAAATGAGGAGGGCTCCTCAGGAGGAGGTGTAGGAAAGATGCTAACTCATTAGAGTATCTAAGTAGATTTAGTTTTCAAGTATTCACTTCCATTATTAAATTCTACATATGTTGTTTGAGTATCATATATTATTTTATTATTGTGAATCCACTTAAATTCTTAAGGAAGATTCCATAAAATTTAGTTCCATTCATTTTTTTTATTTCATTCATGTAAGTGTGATTTCCTTTCAAGTACTTTACATTTATGTAATTTCCTTTATTCAAGTGTGCCTCTATGTAATTGATAAAGTAAAAAAGTGAGTGAAGTGTACACATATAGTGACATAACCTTATAAATTTAAAACTCCCGTAGGTTGATAATTAATGAAGTAATTATTTTATGCACCAAGTGGCTACTTCATCCTAATCATAGATGAGGTTGTATGAAGTTTTTAGGTTTAATTACTGTTAAAATTATGCTCATCAATTGGATAATTATGTAATCAACACTTTCAAAGTGTAATAATTTCATACTATATTCAATGATATAGGTTCAACATGAAATTATCGTATCTAATATATCTATACTTGGAGAGGGTTAAACAAAGAGCTCAAAGATACATATTAAATCTAGTTATCACCAAATTGATTTGTAGACCTAATTAGAGGAGAACCTATGAAATAATGTTAAATTAAATGGTTGTGAATCCTTTAGGTAGACAACTATATGAAGTATCTCTAATTAGATATCTATTTGTAAACAAATAATGTAAGCAAGTAATATAACCTAGTATTTTCAAGCAAAAAATACAAACAAGGGAATGGTTTTCTATAAAAAAGGGGGTTGAGAACCATGGTAGGAAAATGGGGGATTGGGTTATATTTAGTGGATATATGTTAATTATAATAAATATTATATCCACACTAAGTATAAGTTTAGAGAAACCTTAAAAAATGATATAGACATATTCATTTGTAGAATATACTTACCTTGATGAAGAACCCATCGAGCCTCAATCTCTCCTTTAGCCAATGTTTTTTTGAAATATATTATTGTGGTTTTGAAGACTTCAAAGGATTTAAAATATGATCTAATCCAAATAATGACCTACTATAAAATATACAATACTTTAAAAAGATAAGCTTCCTTCAAGACAAGACTCTAAGAAATAACTCCTCTAAATATAGATTAGGGTAGAAGTATGAGAAAAATAGAATGAAATGAATGTGTATGATCTAATAAAATGAAAATGGGACTTGTATTTATAGTGGTTGATTATCATAATCCATAATAAAATTTAATCTAATGCCATAAATTAGGTTTGATGTACATAAGAGTAGTATATTGTCATTAAACTATGTAAGCCACACTAAAACAATTTGAATGTCAAAATTAAAAATTATAACTACATCAACTAGGTTAAATTAGTACAATTAGATAAAAGGAATAAAATAGACTATATTGGCCATGGATTATGTAGCTAGAAAACACAATAAAATACATCATCTAGGGCCAATGTGGTTGGAAAACACACTGAGCTACATCAGCCATGGCTGACATAGTTGGAAAACACATTGAACTGCATTGGTCATGGAATATGTAGTTATAAAACACACTAATATGCATTATCCATGGTATATGTAATTGTAAATAAACACTAAACTACATTGGCCATGGTAAATATAGTTGGATATTGATAAGTTAACATAGCTAAGTGAGGTAAGATGTAAGGAGCTAGGTAGAAAGGATAATATAAGGAAGTTGAATTAGAAATAGGGATGATATGACTATGACATAGATAACAAAATCTCTCATAAATAACCAAATACCTTCCCACCCATTTATTGGTACATCCTTTAAGATGTGCACTTAAGGATATTGAAGATCGATAGGTTCTTGTAAGATAAAATGTTAGTAAGTGATAAAAGTGAAAAATATTATGTGTATACATATGCCCCACTAGAAACTCATCATGTGTCAAAATATTTTAACATGGGATGGTGATTTAAGAAAGAACATAACAACACAAAAATTGAGTTAAATTAAATGAAATATAGAAATAAATGCTTAAAGTGAATTAAAGTCATTTAAAGTAACATATACATACTTTGACTTACCTTTCCAATGAATGACTAAATGCAAATATCATATTCTCAATCCTAGAGGATACAATATTTGAATTTAATAAACCCTAGGGTTATAAGGTTAAAAATATAATCAATGTGACATATGTAATATGGTTAAATTAGAAATAGAAAACTCTCATAAATGATTAAATTACTTGGAAAATTGGCAATCTGGGATTATAAAGACTGGGTTAGAACCAAAATACCAAACATGTAATGACAAAATGATGAAAAATGAATGTAGAACATAATAAATCATGTAAAACATTGTAATCAAGTAAGATATCAATGTAATAAATAATAAAATAAATATATGTAATAAAATGAATGTAAATTCATGTAAGATAAGCATGTCAGATCAAACACAAAGAAAACAAATATGATTGAAAATGTAAATGTAAATTAAAATGTAAGACAAACATGTCATGTAAAATAAAAATAAAAACATGTGATCAATAAAAATAAATACTCATAAATTTTATATTGGAAAAAATATGATGTAAATAATGAATGTGAGGTACTACATGGGTGATGTGAACATCCATAAAAAGAATGAGACACACTATACAAGTGAGCAAGTCTAATAACTATTGGCATCAAGTACCTATGACACTCCAAATAGTGGACACAAAGCTTGGGTTAACAAGAGAATTATATAGATAATCCCATGAAGGATATATATATGAAAACTAAAATGGGTCCTAACTTCCTACAATGTGTTCCCCACTCTTTAGGACTCCTTATAGAGTTGTCAATGTACTACAAATATTGGGTACTTGTGTAAGAAGATAGGTGGAACTATAATGTAGTAAGATAATATGATATAATAATACCTCCTACCCAAGTCTACTAGCCTTTCAAAGCCCAATGGACCTTATCTCTATCATGAGGCTAAATATGGAATTTGAATTTTGACTTAGATAGGAGATGTGACAAAGATCATGTATTTTAATGTGATCTTAATTTTAAGATATAATTAGCTTTTATTTATTTCCTTTTATTGTATGACTTGGATTTTAAATCTTTAATATCATAGAATCAAAGAGCTAAACATAAATTATATAGTTAATTAATCACAAGAGAGCTTATACTTGGCCACTAGAGAGAAGGACCAAATGACCATTGTGTCTAAAGAGTCCTAGACTTGCCCACAAGTAAGTGTGCAATCTCAAAACTGACCTATGTGTGCCTCAAATGAAATAAATTAAAGTGTGTGTGTGTGTCTATATATATATATATATATATATATTGAGAGATGGTCCATGTAATAAGTGATATAATGATGAAAATGATCATAATTGATCAAAAGAAG
The DNA here is from genome assembly GCA_037957365.1 of Torreya grandis. Taxonomy (NCBI): domain Eukaryota; kingdom Viridiplantae; phylum Streptophyta; class Pinopsida; order Cupressales; family Taxaceae; genus Torreya; species Torreya grandis. The sequence continues at coordinate 3,449,182 of JARHVA010000092.1, forward strand.
TAAAATAGTGCTATGAAAGGGATAAAGTTGTGTTGTGATAGTCATGTCACTATGGAAGTCATACTTACCTATAAGGGATATAGCACAAGTACTAAATAAATTAGTAGTCATCCAAAAAGAGAGGGAAAGTAAGCAGTCATCCCAAAATAGAGGAATGGTGAAGAGTGAGAAGGCTATTAAGCCTAATGATGCCAAGAAAGAGGAATGGTGTCAAGAAAGCTAAGAACCTATATAACAAGATGATGATAAGAGATTAAAGTTATTTATATAGTGATATGAAAGTGAAAGAGGTTGCATGCCTAGCCTCTACATCAAAAAAGGCCTTAAGGGAAAAGAAGAAGCTTTGAGAACATGAATTAGGCCTACTATATGTTGTCACCCTACTTGGGAAAAAGTAGAAGATAGGTATAAGGAAGAGTTGGGGCCTTCAAGAAGGTTGGTTGGCATGTTTGTAGAAATGTTAAGAGGCTGAAAGCTATTGGAAGTGACTCTAAGTGCATAGAGAAGGTAGATGGCAATAGGCCTAGACAAGCCTAAAAGGTGCATTGAGAGAGTGAGACAAGATTGATTACAAGAGGGGAGTGGATAATCTAGAGTGAGTTCAACCTTAAGAGGTAATTGAGGTAAATATCAGAATACTGAGGAAGTATAAGAGAGTGTTGATGTTGAAAAGAATAGAGTCTAGTGAGGAAGTCCATGACTGAGGTGAATAGAGTATGAAATATTATAAGTAAATGTTTGTGAAAGAGTTTGAAAGATATTCAAACTTATAACAAATTATTGAATAATATATTGACATAATTATATGTAAATTTTCTATACATTTTAACAACATTCAATAGACTGCAATGTTTAAAAAGTGAAATGTTGAACAATATATATTATATCCATAAAAGCCATAAAAGCATACAAAATGTGAACATAATACAATATCTAAGGTTAATGCCATATAGGCATATATTCAACATGACAAACAACTATACATCAAGCCATATAGGCATACAAAAAAATCCTTTTCAAATGGGTTCTAACCAATAGGAGCTATGGAGGATAACCACTCTACATAAAAAATCCCCTGAGTACCTATGAGAAAATAAAGGCCCAATCAACAATTTCAAATTTTAAAAATCCAACCACTAAGAAATTTCAGATGAAAATAGCTAAAGCAAAATATGAAAAATAAATATGTATAGAATAAAACCTATGTGATGAATTAGTAATTTTCTCAATCCTAAATCCAATTTAGTCTATTTTATAGAGAAGTGACTAAGTAAAATAATAAAATTTTATGAACAATTAATCATTTTAAATCAAAATGAAGTAGAAATGGACTAAAATGCTTAGGAAAAAAGTATAAAACTTTGGAACAGTTAGATAATTTGCATAAATCCAAGGCAAAATGGTCTAAAAAAGAATATTTAAATGTGTTTCAAAACATAAATATGAAGATATACCAAGACTAAATAGAATCATGCAAATTGAGATTTTTAAATTAATGCATTCTTATATGTGATTTCTAGACCAATTGCTTAAGATGACAGTTTATTATTATTCAGGTTTGTTTAAATTAATGAATCACATTCATATTTTAAATATTATCATCTAGAAGAAATTCACTCCCAAGGAAGCTACTACAAACAAGCAATCACCAATGAACTCCTCAAAGAAAGAAGACCAAACTCCATAGCAAAAAGAGGGTCCATGTTTTTAGTTTGAAAATGGGGTGCGTTGTGAAATCAAAAATAGGTAGCTAATGCATTGAGAAGGTGTGTGTTATTATTAACCACTATGGTTAGTGAAATAGTTGGATTTGAGACTATTAAGGACTTGTATTATTTTGAATCTAATTTTTTTAAGATTGTAGAGAAATTCAAGAACCCATTAGTAGGTGAGAGAGGTTATATTCATGATGATTATCTCATGCATGATGGTTATCTCTTTAAGGTAAAGAAACTATGTGTTCTAGTTGGGTCTATGAGAGACAATTATTGTTTAGATAAATTCATAGTGGCAGTTTTGGAGGACATTTTGGTAAAAATAAAACTATAGTTTTTTTTTAAGAGAAGTACTTTTGTCCTAAGCTTAAGAGAGATATAACAATGTAAGTATCAATAGGAATGATGTGTCAAGTGGATAAAGGCAATGCATAAAACACAGGTCTATGCATGTCATTGCTAGTGTCAAATGGATCATGGACATATTTAAGTATGCATTTTTCAAGTTTCCAAAAACATAGCTAGGTAATTTTTCAATTTTTTTTATTTTTTATTTTTTATTTTTTATTTTTTATTTTTTATTTTTTATTTTTTATTTTTTATTTTTTATTTTTTATTTTTTATTTTTTATTTTTTATTTTTAGATAGGTTCTCTAAGATGGTTCATTTTATTACATGAAATAAAACCAATGATGCCACTAGACTAGTATATTTTATTTTTTTAAATATGTTATTAGGTTGCATGGTGTTCCAAATACCATAACCTCAAACATAGATATTAATTTTTTGAGTCTTTTTCTAGAGAACTATATGGAATAAGTTGGGAAATAACTACAATTTATTAGTACAAAACAAATTGATGGGAAAACATAATTAGTTGATAGGAGTTTTTAAAACCTATTAAGGGGTAAGTGTAGGGAATTGGGGGGACAAAAGGGGGTCTTAAGTGGACATGTTTTTCTTGCAAAACATGAAACCTTGACTTGTATGTATTATTTGAGATATTTACACTCCTAATTTGAAGATGTTATAGGAAGATGAGTCGTAGCATTTCGAGTCTAGTTTCTAAACTACTAATATTTTTTGAAATGGCTTAATACAACTAAGTCAAACATTATAAAAGCAAAGAAGTGGTATTTTTTTTAGAAAAATCATACTAGGTAGTTGTCCATGCACCCCACAATTTTTTGAGCATCATTTGATTTTTATTTAAACCTCTTGGTAGAAAGCTAGGTAAGATCATATAGTTTGTAACCTATATTTTTGTAAATTAATTAATGAATATGTTTTAAACTGATTTCATAAGTTATTATGCCCTAAAATATGATTAAAAAATGTATATTTGATCATGTGCCCCATTAAATACCTCAAAAAATAACAAAAATTAGATTTTTATTTTTGTAATGTGTATATAATTAGATTTAGTTTGCGAGCATATGCTTTTTATCTAGTTTGGATCAATGAATCAAAAGATACATAAACAAAGATGAACATGAATAATCATGGAATATAGTACTATAAAAACATACTTAGTCAATAAATATTTATATAACAACCTTTAAGCAATCAAAATATTAAAAAATCATATATATAGAAAGAGGAGACTTAATCGATGATGCAATACTATTTTCAATGAGAACTTATATAAAATGGATAGTGTCTAGCATGGGTGAAGTTGAATTTTTTAATTATTGGAAAAAAACATGCATTCAATTGTGTGTGTTGTAGGTCCATACCTAAGGCTCAAGAATCCAAGCCATTCTAGATCCTTAAGGCATGTGTTGGAAAAGGAAAGATAAATAACCACATATGTGGTTATACTACATACACAATAATACCAAAATGGAAATTGAGGACAATATGAGATAGAGTTTAGGGTTTAGGGTCTAATCATGACGGCAATTAAGGACAATTTGATTTGATTAAACCTAGATTTGTGACCACAATGTGTTTTTGGGCATAGGGTTTATGTTTTATGATGCATTAAGATTAATCATAAGCAATTTGGGCCAATTTGAGCTCCTTGAACCTATTTGTGATTATAAAATGTGATTTTGGGCTCAATTGGCCCCCAGGTCACCACATATTGAGTAAATTTGTAAATTGGGGGATTGAATGATGTGATTTGGTGTGATATCCCCAACCAATAGGGATTGTAGAAATACAAAAGCTCTGATACCACTGTGATGTCCCTTTCTTAGGGGTTCCTTTTTCTGTCAAAAGCTCTGATACCACTGTAATATCCCCTTCAAACAGGGAATATAGAAACACAAAATCTCTGAATTGTTTTTCTGATTATTCTAAAATTTTGTATGAAATAAGAACAAATTGCGATTTTTTGCAAAATATCTTCAAATAAATAAATCAACCACAATATAATCTCTCAATAGCAAATCAAAGATCTTATCACTTGTTCTGATGATTACAATTATAGTCCTCTCTTATGCATATAAAATAATATGAAGATACAGTCTTGAAAACCTGGGCTCTTGCAAATCTGGGAATAAAATTTGGTTCTTGTCCATCTCGGGTTGCTGTGTCGACACACAGTCACCATTGTCGGTCGATATACTACCAACATCGGTCACTGACGGTCAGCTTATCTGCTGATGTCAGTCCTTAGTCGGTCGATGTCGGTCACTGGGGTGTCGATGTTGGTTCTTATATCCCGTACGGCTCTATTCGGCTCATGGCAGAATAGTATAGAATTGTGCAGATTGGTACAGATTATGTATAGAAGCCATATACTATGTTGTGGCCTATATTCTGGATCCCTGATCTCGAAATCTCTATCTATATAAATTATTGAAGCAAAACATAAAGAAATAAATACCTAGAATATTTGTGATAACTTTTGTGTGAAGTTATCTCTCAACCCTATAAATCTCTATGATAACTTCTGTATGAAGCTATCTCTCAATTTGGCAATAGATCGACTGATATCTCATAACCTCTGAATTACACACACTGAAGAGTGGATGTTTTCCAATGCAAATGGAATCATGGAATCCTGGAACCCTTGGCTCAGTCTTCACAAAAGAATTCTTCAAAATCAATAGTCAATAATCAATGGATAATCAATAATGGCCTCCATGAGAAACCCTTATACCCTCAAAAAGATGTGCTTGCCCTAATTAGGGTTTTCTTAAATTAGATTAGGGTTTTTTAATTAAAAATAGGCCAAATAATTAATATTTGATTAAATCAATCAAATATTAATATCTCCCTCAATATATGTCAGATCCTCAAACTGACTAAAGCTGGTGAATCAAGGAGTGATTCTGCACATGACCATACCAAAATAAGGGTGCTCTACTGCATGTCAAAAATCCCTAAATAATAGGAGCTCAAGCAAACATGTCTAAAAGAGCCTGAATGAAATCCAACTATAGGAATTCTGCTAATCAAAGCCAATCCAATCTCCATCATGACCCTCTATTCATCCTATCAGCCTACGAAGGTCGCATAATAGGCTAATCATCAAGTCTGAAGATGTCACCTGAAAAGGGGACATTACAATCTGCCCCTCCTAAAATTGCTTGTCCCCAAGCAATCTCGAAACAACAAATCAATCAATCCACCTAGATCCCAAATGTAGTCATGATCTATACTGATGAAAATCAATGCAAGCTCCTGCAATATCCTCTGAAGTAGAACAAAGATGAATCGATAATCAAACTAGTGCATGAAACTCAACCAAACTCCAAGATTACAAATACCATAGTCAAGAACACATGAGAAACAAACTCTCAAAGTATCATAACCCAAGTAGAATGGACAACTCAAACTGCCAATTCCATCTATAAAAGATGGTGCCAATCCATCCCATAACTGATCCTTCTGTAAAGGTGGCATGACCAACTATACCACACTGTCATCGGTGTGAGAAGAATCAATCTAGAGACTCGACTCCACTGGTATCCCAAACTCATCAGGACCAGGTACTCTCAAATCTTGAATATGTGTGTTAGCCTCAACAACATGCTCCTCATCAGCAGCTACAGAAACATACTCATCACCAACACTCAGTGTACTAACATCTGAGTACACCTCCACACTCTGAATGCAAGCATCAGACTCATCCTCACTATCTAACTCCTGAGTTGAACTCACCTTAAGACAAAGCTCATCCACAACATCCTCAACTGCTCCTACCTATGAAGATAATGCAGATAAATCATTACCTAAAGATGTGTTAATGTCTCCCTGTACTGGATCAGCATGTTTGTCAAACTCATCATTCAAGTTTTTACATGCTATAGGGAAAGTACTATGATCCTTAGGCCTATCAATTAAACTCTTTAACCACATCCCAGCTATAGGCGAGACATTTTCCTCTTTTGTCTAGACATACCATAAATCTTCAGCCAAAATTTTAGAAATTTCATCCTCCTCCTCAAACAAGATTGTGAACATGATAGAGTGCATTGATGCTAATACATCACCGGAATGAAACTCATCCAAAATATTCCAAAATATGTTAAACATCTTGAGAATGTCACTAATACAACCTACTAACATCATAATGTTTTCAAATCCATACCTTGCAAATATTTCAAGTAATCTTGCCCTCTTTGAGAAATGAGGGTCTCTAATGTCATCCAACTTTTTGAAGCTTTTTACCATGGTATGAAGTACCTCTCTCATAATCTGATCATCATAAAAATTAAAGCCAACTATTATCCTTATGATTTCACTAATGCAAGAGAGAGCTGCAAGTCTTACCACCTCATCATGATGTCTCAATAATCGGGGCTTCACCAACGAACCAAATGCTGGAGATAACGCTATTTGCATATCATAATAATTTGACTGATCAACCTTGCCTAAATAAGTTTCCAACTCCTCCAAAGTTTTTAGAATGTCCTCTACTCGCTAAAATGGATTATCTAATTTCTTCTTTGCATTGTGCATTCTTTCTTCCAAATCTTTGTCTCCTGTTAAAGCCATACTAATAATCGAATTCAATCTGAAATAACCCAATCAGGCTGGCAGGAACTTTGGCTCTAATCTCTAAACCCTCAGGATGGCAAGAATTTGGCTCTGATCTACCCAATATGATGGTAGAAATTTGGCTCTGATCTACCCAACAGGATGGCAGGAATTTGGCTCTGATACCACTGTGATATCCCCAACCAATAGGGACTGTAGAAATACAAAAGCTCTGATACCACTGTGATGTCCCTTTCTTAGGGGCTCCTTTTTCTGTCAAAAGATCTGATACCACTATAATATCCCCTTCAAATAGGGAATATAGAAACACAAAAGCTCTGAATTGCTTTTTTGATTATTCTAAAATTTTGTATGAAATAAGAACAAATTGTGATTTTTTGCAAAATATCTTCAAATAAATAAATCAACCACAATATAATCTCTCAATAGCAAATCAAAGATCTTATCACTTGTTCTGATGATTATAATTACAGTCTTCTCTTATGCATATAAAAGAATATGAAAATACAGTCTTGAAAACCTAGGCTCTTGCAAATTTGGGAATAAAATATGGTTCTTGTCCGTCTTGGGTTGCTGTGTCAACACACAGTCACTATTGTCGATCGATATACTACCGATTTTAGTCACTAACGGTCAGCTTATTTGCTAACATCAGTCCTCAGTCAGCTGATGTCGGTCACTGGGGTGCCGATGTCGGTTCCTATATCCCCTACGGCTCTGTCCAGCTCATGGCAGAATAGTACAAAATTGTGTAGATTGGTACGGATTCTATAGAGAAGCCAGATACTATGTTGCGGCCTGTATTCTGGATCCCTGATCTGGAAATCTCTATCTGTATAAATTATTGAAGCAAAACATAAAGAAATAAATACCTGGAATATCTGTGATAACTTCTGTGTGAAGTTATCTCTCAACCCTGTAAATCTCTATGATAACTTTTGTATGAAGCTATCTCTTAATTTGGCAATAGATCGGCTGATATCTCACAACCTCTGAATCGCACACACTGAAGAGTGGACGTTCTCCAATGCAAATGGAATCATGGAATCCTGGAACCCTTGGCTCAGTCTTCACAGAATAATTCTTCAAAATCAATAGTCAATAATCAATGGATAATCAATAATGGCCTCCATGAGAAACCCTTATACCCTCAAAAAGATGTGCTTGCCCTAATTAGGGTTTTCTTAAATTAGAATTAGGGTTTCTTAATTAAAAATAGGCCAAATAATTAATATTTGATTAAATCAATCAAATATTAATATCTCCCTCAATATATGTCAGATCCTCGAACCGACTGAAGCTGGTGAATCAGGGAGTGATTTTGCACATGACCATACCAAAATAAGGGTGCTTCCTTGCATGTCAAAAATCCCTAAATAATAGGAGCTCAGGAAAACATGTTTGAAAGATCCCAAATGAAAGCCAACTATAGGAATTTTGTTAATCAAAGCCAAGCCAATCTCCATCATGACCCTCTATTCATCCTATCAGCCTATGAAGGTCGCATAATAGGCTAATCATCAAGTCTGAAGATGTCACCTAAAAAGGGGACATTACATTTGGATCAAATAGAGCCTTGTGAACCTAATTATTATTTTAAATGATGTTAAATAGGGCTGAGTCATTTGGTTTTTAGCATTTATAATTTAGGTTTTAGAATTTAAATATTATGGTTTAAAGTATATATCACATAGGGTTTAGGATTTATGATCCAATCATTAAAGAAATTGAGGAAAATTTGAGTTGAATGGACCTATTTTTTACCATAATGTGTTTTTGGGCATAGGGTTTATGTTTTAGGGTGAATAAAGTCTAATAAAAAAGGAAATTAGGGCTAATTTAAGCTCTTTAAACATATTTGTGACTAAAAAATGTGATTTTGGGCTCAATTGTCCCCTAGGTCACCACAAATTGAGTAAATTAGTCAATTGGGGTAGTTAGTGATGCGATTTAGGCTAAATTGAGCCCTGTGAACCTAATTATTACTATAAAATATTTTAATTTTAAGGATAAATCATTTGTTTTAGGGTTTACAATTTAGGGTTTAGGGATTAGAGTTTCAAGTATATGCGAGGTAAGGTTTAGGTTTTAGAGTCTAATCACAAAGGTAATTGAGGATAATTTAAGTTGATTGAACCTATTTGTGCCCACAATATGTTTTTAGGCATAGGGTTTATGTTTAAGATGTAATAGGTCTAATCACAAAGTCAATTTGGTCTAATTTGAGCTCCTTAAACCTATTTATGACAAAAAAATGTGATTTTGGGCTCAATTGGCTACCAAGTCCCACATATTAAGCAAATTAGTCAATTATGGTAATGAATGATGTGATTTGGGTAAAATTGAGCTATGTGAACCTAATTTTTATTTTAAATGATGTTAATTAGTCTTGAATAATTTAGTTTTTAGGGTTTATAATTTAGGTTTTAGGGTTTAAGGCTTATGGTTTAAGGTATATATGACATAGGGTTTAGGATTTAAGGTCTAATCATTAAGGCAATTGAGGACAATTTGAGTTGATTGAACCTATTTGTGACCATGATGTGTTTTTGGACATAGGTTTTATGTTTTAAGGTGAATAAGGTCTAATCATAAAGGTAATTAGTGATAATTTAAGATCTTTAAACATATTTATGACTATAGAATGTGATTTTAGGCTCAATTGGCCCCTAGGTCACCACAAATTGAGTAATTTAGTCAATTGGGGAAATTAGTGATATGATTTGGGTCAAATTGAGCCCTATGAACCTAATTATTACTATAAAAGATTTTAATTACATGGTTAAATCATTTGTTTTAGGGTTTAAAATTTAGGGTTTAGGGATTAGAGTTTTAGATATATGCAAGATAGGGTTAGGGTTTAGAGTCTAATTATGAAGGTAATTGAGCATAATTTGAGTTTATTGAACTTATTTATGACCACAATGTGTTTTTGAGCATAGGGTATTTATTTTAGGGTACATACTTGGTCCAATCATAAAGGCAATTAGGGCCAATTAAACCTCCTCAAACCTATTTGTGACTATAAAATGTGATTTTGGGCTAAATTTGCCCCCAAGTCATCATAGATTTCGTTAATTAGTCAATTAAGGCAATACGTGATGTGATTTAGGCCAAATTGAGCCTCATGAACCTAATTTTTACTATAAAGGATGTTAATTGGGGTTAAATAATTTGTTTTAAAGTTTTAATCTAGTTTATAATCTATGGTTTATGGTATTTAGGGCTTAGTTTTTATGGATTAGGTTTTAAGGTGTACATCTGGGTATAAGGTATAGGGTCTAGGGCTTAGGGTTTAAAGTGCTTAGAGTTTAGGGCTTATAGTTTATACCTTGGGGTATATGGTTTAATCATGAAGTAATTGAGGATAATTTGAGTTAATTGAACCTATTTATGAGCATGCAATGTGTTTTTGGGTTTGATTAGCCCTCATGTCATCACATATTGAGAAAATTAGTCAATTGGAGTAATTAATGGTGTGATTTAGGCTAGTTTGAGTGCTTATAACCAAATTATTAGTATAAATGATGTTAATTGGGGATTATATTATTGGTTTAGAGATTAAAGGGTTTACCATTTATAATTTAGGGTCACTAAGGATTAAGATTTAGGGTTAAATGTTAAGGTATATGGTTTATGGTATAGGGTACATATGGTTTAAGGTTTATGGCATATGGTCTACAATTTAAGGTATAAGGTTTAGGGTTTAGGGTTTATAGCTTAGGGTTTGAGGTTTAAGGTTTAGGGTTTACAATTCTGAGTCTAAATGACATTAATTGGCATGCTCAAATGATTGGTTTAGGTTTTTAAGAGCTTATGATTAATGTAGCTTAGGGTTTATAGGGATTAAGATTTAGGGATAAAGGTTTAAGGTATAGGATATAGGGTATAGGTCTTAGGGCTTAGGGTATAATTTTTAATGTTTAATGTGTATTTTGTATACACTAGATACCATGTGTAAGGTATTAACACATGCATGGTATCACCACATATGTGATTCTTGCAATAGTAATAAAAAATAAAACACCAATAGTCATTTTTTTCACTTCAAGAGTATTGTCCCCTACTTTATTGTGTACTATATGCTATGTGTCCCCTACTCTATTGAGTTCTATTGAAAATGATTATAATATTATCCACACCCTCGAAAGCATAAATCATTGTCTACTAATATGGTTGACTAAAGAGTACATAGGATGATTCTTAATTATTTTTGAATAATTAGATTATTGTGCCCACTTGGTTCTTCACATGAAGCAGGTCTATTTGAAATATTTGGTTGGTTATCCCCACCCTCAATAGTTGAAAACTTTGTGAAATCATGGGTGAGGACTTTCTTAGTAGTAGGAATAAGAATTCAAAGCATAAAACACTAAATGAATTAGAAGTGGTGAGAGAAAAACAAAGGCAACGAATTAAAAAACTTTGTGTAAGTAAGTCTACTATCCCTAATAAATTGATTGTCATAAATAATGATGAAACAAACAATGATACAAGGAATATTTTTTATAATTTGAACTCATACCCACTAAAGTGGAGTGGATAAATTTTTTTCCAAAAAAGTTTTCTTATGTTCAAAATAAAATGGACTATTTCAAACCATATGGTTTAGGGTACATATGGTTTAGGTTACATAAGGTTTAAAGTTTTCTTATGTTCAAAATAAAATGGAATGAATTGGACTATTTTGAATAATTTGGACTTATACAGGTACTAAAGTGGAGTGGAAAAAAATTTCTCTAAAAATAATTTTCTTATTTTCCAAATAAATTGGATTGTTTCAAACCATTTGGGCATAGATCATTTTGAGTGAATTGGACTATTTTGAATAATTTGGACTTATACCCACTAAAGTGGATTGATTTTTTTTTTCTAATTTTTTTTATATATTCCAAATAAATTAGACTGAGTATGAAAAATATTATGGAATTATTATTAGCCAAATTAAATTAATATAGAATTATTAATAGTCCAAATTTTGAAAAACTATCATAGATAAATTAGACTTTATCATTAATTGATTGGACTTATTACAAATAAACTGCATATATCTGATGTATTTGTAATAAGTTCAAATTTTTTGCAACTAAGGCATTCTTTTTGAATAGTTTAAAATAATATGGATTGTTAGTAGTTCAAATTTTGAAAAATTATCATAACTAAATTGGACTTTATCAAGAATTATTTGGAGTTATTATAAATAAATAACATCTATCTAATGTATTTGTAGCAAGTCCAAATCATTTTCAACCAAGGATTTTTCTTCCTCTCATAAACCATAATTAAATGATTTCCCTTTTCCTTATCGGTTTATATATATAGTTACATGTCATATATAAATAGAAGCAAAGCACCTATTTATAGCAATTTTAATAAATAATTAGGAACTCAATGGATAATTTTAAGTAATAAAGGGAGGTAAATGCATGAAAATCATTTGTAGTAATAAAAAATAATTGAGAATAATAATTTTAATGGATAGTTATAAGCTATCAAATTCTTTAAAAAAAATCTTATTAAATGCAAGTAAACAAAAATGGAATTTATGATATCTAGAATAATGTTTTTAAAAATAATTAGCCAATCATTGCACAGTAAAATGTTTATTTAGTATTTAATATATTTTTTATTTTATTCTTTAACCATGTTGAAATTTTAATATCATTTTTACAAAAAATAGAAAACGAAGATATACCAACAAGACAATCACATATTATTATATCATGAACTTTAATAATAATACATACAATTATAAATATTATAAATACATTTGATCAATATATTCATGACTATGAAATATAATCCATCATAGTTTAGAGAGGATAATTTTTAGTAATACGACTATGATATTTTATATATGAATAGAAAAAAATAAATGAATCATTGAAATGATCATGTAAGCTATGAACCAACAAAACATTTTACATGCCAAAAAGATGCACTAAAATATGAAAAAAAACATTCATGCTTGTCATTCCAAATTTAGGGAAACACCATTTAAAATTTTCAATGTCATGAAAGAAAACAATAGCTTACAATTCTTTATCACTATTTTTCAAAGTGCCTAATTTGATGATGCATTCAAATAGTTTGTTACAATGCCTTTCAAAAAATTAGTGAGAATAAGCATCTTACCTTTCCATGTTTTGTTTGTTCAAGCGTAGATGATATTATCTATAAAAATGGATGGAAAAGAGGTTTCTGTTTGGTTTGGATTTTGTTTCTTTTCCAAAAAACCTAAATAAATTTATGCTTCTTCAAAATCTTTTTTCTCTACATGAATTTGTATGAACCAAGTTAGTTCAACACTTTGTTCTAGATCTTCATTTATTTTCAATATCTCAATATTGCTTTCAACTCTAGCAAATCATATTATGTTGTTCACTTCTATATAATCATCAAGTCTAACAAACATCATATCGCCTTATGTACATCTTAAACTAGATCAAATGAAAAAAATTGTCATTTACTTCTTGTATCAACATATGTATCTATTGATGCCACTCCCAAATCAAGGGCCTTATCATGAACCATTTTATGCAAATCTCTATGCAGGGGTATTTTGTGGCGAGTTATAGGCTAGATTTCTTCTGTATATTCAAATTCATAAGGTAACATGTCTTCTTTCCTTATGTTTTAAATATTTTGGAAGTAATATGTTAGATCCTTCCACTTTTTAAGATCTTAGAGTATAATTGATTACTTTTGTATAAGCAACTAAACACGGAATTGAAACCAGAAGTAATAAGTAACTAGAAATTAGAAACAACAAATAATAGGAGATGCAAGAAAAAACCATTTTGTATTAAACTCTTCTAGAAGGAAATATAATGAAGAAATCTCTCTCTCCTCACACCTTACAGAAGTACAGTAATTCTCCCTCAAGAGTTCTCTCTCTCTCTCAATCAATTACAATCAAATCAATTACTAAATTGTTGTACATGCTATGAGGATCTAACCCTAATATATAGTATAATACAACACTAGGGTTCATGAGCCATGCATTCACCACCCTTAGATCCACCTCTTAAATCAAAGGCTCAAATTTGTTCTGCTAAAAATAGTAATTCTAGAAACGCACAAAAGTCAGTGTCGATCTACAGATGACCGATGCTGGCTGACCCCTAACCAATGTCGGTCGATCCCTAACTGATGTCAATTGGTTCTGACCGATGTTGGTTACTTTGTAAGCCCAGCAACCTCCACATTAGCTCATTAGTGAAGCTTTTAGCTCCACAACTCAACAATCTCCCACTTGGAGATAAATAGCTGCACCTGTACCTGTATAACAACATCCTCTAAACATCTCTGGCTTGTTTCTCCCTCTTCAAGTTCAATCTTGAAGACCAACAAAAGTTGAATGAAGATTCAACTTCTCCTTTGTTACCATCTTTGTTAACATATCAGCAGGGTTCTTATCCATATGAATCTTTTCTAGCTTCAACTGTCCATCCTCCAATACCTATCTAATGAAGTGGTACCTAAGCTGTATATGTTTGGTTCTTGAATGAAAGGCTGAATTCTTTGCCAAATGAATTGCACTTTGACTATCACTGTACAATATGCAACTCTCTTGCTTCTTTCCTAACTCTTCCATGAACTGAGTCATCTAAATCATTTCCTTGTTACCCTCTGTGACTGTAATGTATTCTGCCTCTATAGTAGACAAAGCAACAACCTTCTACAACTTTGAAATCCACCTAACCGTCATTCCACCAATAGTGAACACATATCCTATGGTGCTTCCCCTACCATCCAAGTCACCTGCAATATCTAAATCTACATACCCATGTAGAGAAGTGTTTGACCCTCCATAGCATAAATGCCTACTGTTGGTCCCTCTCAGATATCTGAGAATCCACTGAACTACTTTCTAGTGTTCCTTTCTTGGATTGGCCATAAACTTGCTGATAACTCCCAATGCTTGGGCAATATCTAGTCTAGTACATACCATTACATACATCAAGCTCCCAACTGCTGAAGCATATGGAACTCTACTCATGTACTCAACCTCATCATGTGATTTAGGACACTATTCTTTGCTCAACTTGAAGTGTCTAGCCATAGGTGTGCTTACCAATTTTGCATCCTGCATATTGAACCTCTCCAACACCTTATTCACATAATCCTCTTGAGACAAAATCAAATTGTGATTTTTCTTATCTCTCTTAATACTCATGCCAAGGATTTTCTTTTTTGCTCCTAAATCCTTCATGGCAAATGTGTGAGCTAATTTTACCTTAAGCTCAATAATTTCATGCATGTGTGAACCTGCAACAAGCATATCATCTACATACAATAACAAGATAATATAACTACCATTATCTAATCTGTTAAAATAAACACAATGGTCAAATTGACATTTACTAAAGCCATGCTCTATCGTAAACCTATCAAACCTCAAATACCATTGTCTTGGAGCTTGCTTAAGACCATATAAGCTTTTCTTCAACCTGCACACAAGTTTCTCCTTATCTTTGACCTCAAAACCTTCTGGTTGATCCATATATATCTCTTCATCCAAATCTCCATGAAGAAATGTTGTCTTAACATCGATCTACTCAAGATGCAAATCCTCATAGCATCTAAAGATAATACAGTCTGAATAGAAGTCATCTTTACTATAGGAGAAAAAATTTCACCAAAATCAATACTTGGTTTTTGTGTAAATCCCTTTACTACCAACTTGGCCTTATGTCTCATTTGTCCATTCTCTCTTTCCTTTAACCTGTATACCCATTTATTTTAGTGCTTTCTTTTTGGCTAGAAACTCAACCAAATCCCATGTATGGTTCTCTTCCAAGGAATCAATTTCCTCATTCATGCCATGCTCCCACTATTTCCTAGATTCTACCTACATTGCCTCATCAAAACTTTTTGGTTCTCCACCATCAGTGAGCAACAAGTACTATAAAGAAGGGGAATAATGAATTGGAGGTTTACTTACCCTTTCAGACCTCCTTATGGGCATTTGAGACTCATTTTAATCTTTTTATCCGCCCAAATTTTCTTTTGATAGTGATCGATCCCGATCATCTCTGATCGATGTCGGTCTACACCTGATCGATGTCAATTCTTCCTGATCGACGCTAATTTCCACCTGACTGACATCGATTTCCACCTAAATAATGTCAGTCTCCACTTGACCAATGTCAGTCTCCACCTGACTGACGTCGGTCTCTATTTTTTTTTTGAGTGATGATTTTTATCCATGAGCTCACTTTAGATCATAACCTCTTCCAATTCAAGATTGCCTTACTCAGAATTATTCAACCTCTTGAGCTGATCACTGTACATCACTTTCTCATTGAAAACTACATCACAGATTCTAATAATTTTGTTAATTTCTAAATTCCACAATCAGAATCCAAAATCTCTAAAACCATAACCAATGAAAGTGCACCGCATAGATTTAGCATCCAACTTCTTTCTATTTGCTTTATCAATGTGCACAAAAGCTTCAGAACCAAAAACTCTGAGAAATGAAAGATCTACCTTTTTACTTGTCCAAGCCTCTTCTAAATTTCCACCATCTAGTGTAGTAGAAGGTCTTCTGTTAATCAGGTAAACTACAGTATCTACAGCTTCTGCCCAAAACTGTAAGGGCAAACCAACATGCAACCTCATACTCTGTGCACGCTCCATTATTATTCTATTCATCCTTTCAGCAACTCCATTTTGCTGAGGTGTCCTTGGAACCATCCTTTCCCTATGTATTCCACTCATAGAATAATAACTATTGAATTTATTGCTGCAGTACTCACCACCATTATTAAATCTAAGGCACTTCAATCTCAAACCTTGTTTCATTCTCAACCAAAGATTTCCATTTCTTAAATGTGTCAAAAACATTAGATTTCCTCTTTATGCAATAAACCCATACCTTTATTATACCATCATCAATGAAAGAAACATAATACTATGATCCTCCAATAGAAGCTACCTGAGCTAGTCCCCACACATATGTGTGAACAAGCTCCAACTTGTGCTTCTTCTTTGTTGACCCAATTTTGAGAAACCTCACTTTCTTCTATTTCTCAGAAATACAATGCTCACAGAAATCTAGATCTATGCTTTTCAAATTTGAAAGCTTACCTTTTGACTTAAGAACATTCATTACCTTCTCACTCATGTGACCAAGCCTACAGTGCCACAACTTTTCATCTACATCTGAAGTAGATAAAATAGAAGGAGAATAATTAGTAATACAAGTAGATAGATAAAGTGTACCTACTCTCTTACCTTTTTCTAATACAAGTGCACCCTTGGAAACTTTCCAAGATTCAGCTATGAGAGTTACTGTGCAACCCTCATCACCCAACTTTCCTACAGAAATTAGATTCCTCTTCAGGATGGGTACATGCATGACATCCTTTAACACCCATGTGTTGCCATTCAGCAATTTCAGCTGCACTTTTCCTTTGCCAACAATTTTACAAGGCTCATCATCCCCTAAATAAACTTTTTCAAAATCTCCATGGACATAATCATTGAAAAATTTTCTATTTGGGTTTGCATGGAAAGAGGCACCAAAATCTAAAACCCATGATTCTACTTTATTATCCAAAGAAAATATAAGAGCATCATGTGCAATAATACCTGCAACTTTTGCTTCTTTATTACCTTCATGCTGATTTTCTTTGTTATCCTTCAACCAATAATCTTTCTTTGCATGTCCTTTCTTTCCACAATTCCAGTAGGTTATTCTTCTATTTTTAGATTCGGATCTACTTCCCATCTTTGATCTTGATTTCCCTTGCTTTCCCTTATCTCTTTGCCTTCCCCTGCTTTCAACACTTAAAGTATTACCTGATGTTTCCCCTGTGCTTTTCCTGCAAATTTATTCACTCAAAATTACACTAACAACATCATCAACTTTCAAGATATTTGAAGCAGCTGTAGTATTACTAACTATCATTACCAAACTATGCCAACTTTTATGTAAAGATCATAAGATTAAGAGAGCCTTAATTTCATCATCAAAAACTATTTTGACTGAATTTAACTGATTTACTATTGTATGGAAAATCATTAAGATGAATAGATATAGGTCCACCTTCTTGCATTTGCAAATTAAATAATTTTTTCATAAGATATACCTTATTCGAAGCTGAGGGTTTTTCATATTAAATTTTCCAAAGTATCCATTAACTCTACCATTGTCTTTGCCTATGTTAAGTTGGAAAACACAAAAGCTACCAAGCTCAACCTTATAGATCCAAGAGCCTTTCTATCAAGAACATTCCATTTTTTATCTTCTATATCTGTGGGCTTCCTTGAAACCCCACCCAATGATAAATACATATCTTTCTGATACAGATAATCTTCAATCTACATTCTCTATAATTGATAATTCTTACCATTGAATTTCTCCATTCTTAGTTTACTTTTTTCTGCCATTGCTTTACTCCCACTCAATCAAAAACTCATGTGAATGAATTCTGTAATCAACAAACACTAACACACTCTAATACTAGTTATCAAGATCTTAGAGTACAATTGATTACTTTTTTATAAGCAACTAAACATGAAATTGAAACCAGAAGTAATAAGTAACTAGAAATCATAAATAGCAAATAGTAGGAGATACAAAAAACAACTAATTTATATTAAACTCTTTCAAAAGGAAATATAATGAAAAAATCTCTCTCTCCTCACACCTCATAGATATACAATAATTCTCCCTCAAGAGTTCTCTCTCTCTCTCTGAATCAATTACAATCAACTCAATTAATGAATTATTGTACATGCTATGAGGATCTAACCCTAATATATAGTATATTACAACACTAGGGTTCATGAGCCATGCATTCACCACCCTTAGATCCACCTCTTAAATCAAAGGCTCAAATCTGTTCTACTAAAAATAGTAATTTTGGAAATGCACAATAGTCGGTGTCGATCTACAGATGATCGATGCAGGTCGACTCCTAACCGATGTCAGTTGATCCCTAACTGATGTCAGTTGGTTCTGACCAATGCCAGTTACTATGTAAGCCCAACAACCTCCACATTAGCTCATTAGTAAAGCTTTTAGCTCTACAACTCAATAATCTCCCACTTGGAGATAAATAACTACACCTGTACCTGTATAGTAACATCCTCTAAACATCTCTAGCTTATTTCTCCCTCTTCAAGTTCAATCTTGAAGACCAATAAAAGTTGAATAAAGATTCAACTTCTCCTTTGTTACCAGCTTTGTTAACATATCAGTAGGGTTCTTATCCATATGGATCTTTTCTAGCTTCAACTGTCCATCCTCCAATACCTGTCTAATGAAGTGGTACCTAAGCTATATATGTTTGGTTTTTTAATAAAAGGCTGAATTCTTTGCCAAATGAATTGCACTTTGACTATCACTATACAATCTGCAACTCTCTTGCTCCTTTCCCAACTCTTTCATGAAATGAGTCATCCAAATCATTTCTTTGCTACCCTTTGTGACTACAATGTATTCTACCTCTATAGTAGACAAGGCAACAACCTTCTGTAACTTTGAAATCTAGCTAACCGTTGTTCCACCAATAGTGAACACATATCCTATGGTGCTTCTCTTACCATCCAAGTCACCTACCATATCCGAATCTACATAACCATGTAGAGAAGTGTTTGACCCTCTAGAGCATAAATGCCTACTGTTGGTCCCTCTCAGATATCTAAGAATTCATCGAACTGCTTTCTAGTGTTCTTTTCCTGGATTGGCCATAAACTTGCTAAAAACTCCCACTACTTGGATAATATCTGGTCTAGTACATACCATTGCATACATCAAGCTCCCAACTGCTGAAGCATATGGAACTCTACTCATGTACTCAACCTCATCATGTGATTTAGGACACTGTTCTTTGCTCAACTGTAAGTGTCCAGCCATAGGTGTGCTTATCGATTTTGCATCCTGCATATTGAACCTCTCCAACACCTTATTCACATAATACTCTTGAGACAAAATCAAATTGTGATTTTTCCTGTCTCTCTTAATACTCATGCCAAGGATTTTCTTTTCTACTCCTAAATCCTTCATGGAAAATGTGTGAACTAATTTTACTTTAAGCTCAGTAATTTCCTACATGTGTGAACCTGCAACAAGCATATCATCTACATACAGTAACAAGATAATATAACTACCATTATCTAATCTATTAAAATAAACACAATGGTCAGATTGATATTTACTAAAGCCA
This sequence comes from Torreya grandis, assembly GCA_037957365.1. Taxonomy (NCBI): domain Eukaryota; kingdom Viridiplantae; phylum Streptophyta; class Pinopsida; order Cupressales; family Taxaceae; genus Torreya; species Torreya grandis. Next base: position 3,469,031 of record JARHVA010000092.1, read on the forward strand.
TGCTCTGTCATAAACCTGTCAAACCTCAAATACCATTGTCTTGGAGCTTGCTTAAGACCATATAAGCTTTTCTTCAACCTGTACACAAGTTTCTCCTTACCTTTGACCTCAAAACCTTCTGGCTGATCCATATATATCTCTTCATCCAAATCTCCATGAAGAAATTCTATCTTAACATCAAACTGCTCAAGATGCAAATCCTCAATAGTAACTAAAGACAATACAGTCTGAATAGAAGTCATCCTTATTACAGGAGAAAAAATTTCACCAAAATCAATACCTAGTTTTTGTGCAAATCCTTTTACTACCAACCTGGCCTTATGTCTCATTTGTCTATTCTTTCCTTTCTTTAACCTGTATACCCATTTGTTTTTCAGTGCTTTCTTTTCAGCTGGCAACTCAACCAAATCCCACGTATGATTCTCTTCTAAGGAATCAATTTCCTCATTCATGCCATGCTCCCACTATTTCCTGGATTCTACCTGCATTACCTCATCAAAACTTTTTGGCTCTCCATCATTAGTGAGAAAAAAATAGTATAAAGAAGGGGAATAACAAATTGGAGGTTTACTTACCCTTTCAGACCTCCTTATGGGTGTTTGAGACTCATTTATAGCTTGTTGTTCATCCAAATTTTCTTTTGACAGTGACCAATCTTGATCATCTCTGATCAATGTCAGTCTGCACCCGATCGATGTTGATTCTTCCTAATTGACATCGATTTCCACTTGATCGACGTTGATTTCCACCTGACCGACATTGATCTCTATATTTTTTTGTGAGTTATGATTTTTACCCATGAGCTCACTTTGGATCATAACCTCTTCCAAATCAAGATTGCCCTACTCAGAATTATTCAACCTCTTGAGCTGATCACTATACATCACCTTCTCATTGAAAACTACATCACGACTTCTAATAATTTTGTTAGTTTCTAAATTCCACAACTAAAATCCAAAATCTCCAAAACCATAACCAATGAAAGTACACTGCATAGATTTAGCATCCAACTTCTATCTATTTTCTTTATCAATGTGCACAAAAGCTTTAGAACCAAAAAATTTGAGAAATAAAAGATCTACCTTTTTACTTGTCTAAGCCTCTTCTAAAATTCCACCATCCATTGTAGTAGAAGGCCCTTAATTAATCAGGTAAATTGTAGTATCTACAGCTTCTACCCAAAACTATAAAGGCAAACCAGCATGCAACCTCATACTCTGTGCATGCTCCATTATTGTTCTATTCATCCTTTCAGCAACTCCATTTTGTTGAGGTGTCCTTAGAACCATCCTTTCCCTGTGTATTCCACTCATAGAATAGTAACTATTGAATTTATTACTGTAGTACTCATCACCATTGTCAAATCTAAGGCACTTTAATCTCAAACCTGTTTCATTCTCAACCAAAGCTTTCTATTTCTTAAATATGTCAAAAACATTAGATTTCTTCTTTATGCAATAAACTCATACCTTTCTTGTAGCATCATCAATGAAAGAAACATAATACTGTGATCCTCCAATAGAAGCTACCTGAGTTGGTCCCCACACATCTGTGTGAATAAGCTCCAACTTATGCTTCTTTTTTGACCCATTTTTGAAAAACCCCACTTTCTTTTATTTCCCAAAAATACAATGCTCACAAAAATCTAGATCTATGCTTTTCAAATCTGAAAGCTTACCTTTTGACTTAAGAACATTCATTCCCTTCTCACTCATGTGACCAAGCCTATAGTGCCATAACTTTGCATCTACATCTAAAGTAGATAAAATAGAAGGAGAATAATCAATAATACAAGTAGATAGATAAAGTGTACCTACTCTCTTACCTTTTGCTAATACAAGTGCACCCTTGGAAACTTTCCAAGATTTAGTTGTGAGAGTTACTGTGCAACTCTCATCACCCAACTTTCTTGTAGAAATTAAATTCCTCTTCAGGATGGGTGCATGCATGACATCCTTCAACACCCATGTGTTGCCATTCTATAATTTCAGCTGTATTTTTCATTTGCCAACAATTTTACAAGGCTCATCATCCCCTAAATAAACTTTTCTAAAATTTCCATGGACATAATCATTGAAAAATTCTCTATTTGGGGTTGCATGGAAAGAGACACCAAAATCTAAAACCCATGATTCTACTTTATTATCCAAAGAAAATACAAGAGCATCATGTGCAACAATACCTGTAACTTTTGCTTCGTTATTACCTTCATGCTGATTTTCTTTGTTATCCTTCAACCAACAATCTTTCTTTGCATGCCCATTTTTTTCACAATTTCAGCAGGTTATTCTTCCATTTCTAGATTAGGATCTACTTCCCATCTTTGACCTTGATTTCCCTTGCTTGCCCTTCTCTCTTTGCCTTCCCCTACTTTCAACACTTAAATCATTACCTGATATTTCTCCTGTGTTTTTCCTGCAAATTTCTTCATTCAAGATTACACTAACAACATCATCAACTTTCAAGATATTTGAAGTAGATGCAGTATTACTAACTACCATTACCAAACCATGCCAACTTTCAGGTAAAGATCATAAGATTAAGAGAGCCTTAATTTCATCATCAAAAACTATTTTGACTGAATTTAACTGATTTACTATTGTATGGAAATTATTAAGATGACTAGATACAGATCCACCTTCCTGCATTTGCAAATTAAATAATTGCTTCATAAGATATACCTTATTCAAAGTTGAGGATTTTTTATATAAATTTGCCAAAGTATCTATTAACTCTACCATTGTCTTTGCCTGTGATAAGTTGGAAAACACAGAAGCTGCCAGGCTCAACCTTATAGATCCAAGAGCCTTTCTATCAAGAACATTCCATTCTTCATCTTCCATATATGTGGGCTTCTTTGAAACCCCACCCAATGGTAAATACAGATCTTTCTGATACAGATAATCTTCAATCTACATCCTTCATAATTCATAATTCTTGCCATTGAATTTCTCTATTCTTAGTTTACTTTCTTCTGCCATTGCTTTGCTCCCACTCAATCAGAAACCCTTGTGAGTGAATTATGTAATCAATAAACACTAACACACTCTGATACCAGTTGTCAGGATCTTAGACTATAATTGATTACTTTTGTATAAGCAACTAAACATGGAATTGAAACTAGAAGTAATAAGTAACTAGAAATCAGAAACAATAAGTAATAAGAGATACAAGAAACAACCAATTTGTATTAAACTCTTCCAGAAGGACATACAATGAAGAAATCTCTCTCTCCTCACACCTCACAGATCTACAGTAATTCTCCCTCAAGAGTTCTCTCTCTCTTAATCAATTACAATTAACTCAATTACTGAATTGTTGTACATGCTATGAGGATCTAACCCTAATATATAGCATACTACAACACTAGGGTTCATGAGCCATGCATTCACCACCCTTAGATCTACCTCTTAAATCAAAGGCTCAAATCTATTTTACTAAAAATAGTAATTCTAGAAATGCACAAAAGTCAGTGTCGATCTACAGATGACCAATGCCAACCGACCCCTAATCAATGTCGGTCGATCCCTAACTGATGTCAGTTGGTTCTGACCGATGCCGGTTACTGTGTGAGCCCAACAACCTCCACATTAGCTCATTAGTGAAGCTTTTAGCTCCACAACTCAACACCACTTACTATTTCCAGTCAAACAAAATTCATTAAATTACTTAACATAATTGATCAAGTTATCTTTAATTTCTTTTTCACTTTTTTTTCTACTTCTATCTGAGTCTTTTAAAGTAATGGACTCTAGTGAATTTTCTCTATTTTTTAAATCTTTGAAAAATATTCTCCTAAGTTTACCCTCTGGAACATTTGGCTCGCCATTTTATTTTTTTCTCCATAATTTAATCAAGGGGGGACCAATTTCTATCTTTTATAGAGTTTTATAATGCATAATAGGCTAACCTTTCTCTATGTGTAGAAGAAAATATTGGATTTTTGTCAAGCCTACTATTTCATTACTTCCCTTCATCTAGTACTTATTAACAAATTCTTTGAAATCAACTACATCTTCAATTAAATATAGCATAAAGTTTCTTGTATTTTCACATGGCATATAAGTGTCCATAATCTCTACCACACTCCACACATCTTTCCTCTTTATACATTCAGATAGGTTTCCAAATGTGTTGTCAATGTCCTCATGGGTATGTCCTATAGGAATAAAACTAACCTCAACCTTGAGGAATATACCTTTTTAGATAAGGAGAGATAAATATTACAACATAAACCTGTATGAAAACACATGATTTTGTGTAATTAGAAAGATAATAGAATTACATTTAGTTCCATATAATGTTATACTTTTTTTTTCATATTAATATTAACCTATAATTTACAATATATTTATTTAGAGATACATATATGAGCATGGAATGTGGTTAAGTTACCACTACATTATGTAAGTCAATATAAAATGGCCTTCCTAGTATTTTAGAAGTTATACCTTCATTTAAAACCATTATAACATGCCACATGCAATCATTTTTATTGGTTTTCTTAAGTATATCAAACTAGATAATTTTATATTAATCCTTCAATAATTATCACATAAGATATAGTGGCAATGAAACTATATACTTAGTATCCATTGGTACCTCACAAATGATACCTTGGTATTATCCCATGTATATTAAAAAATAAAATATGTTCTTAACATAACACTTTTATTTTTTCTCTAAACTTATCTCTCAAATGATACCTTACTTTTAATGAAAATCATTAAGGTAATGCTACACCATTTTTTGATAATATGCAAGGAATAAATCAAATTATTTTCTTAAGAGATACCTATAAAAAATTAATGAAGTGGATGTGTTATGAATAATGTTGTTAGATGATATTCAAGGCATACTACAAATGTATGGCTTGAGAAAAACTTTTATAGAGTAGTAAACCAGATTTGGTACAATTAAAGTTTATTTGATGTTTTAGAAGGAGTAATATAAATGTATCACTTGAGAGACACATAAGAAAACAAAGGGAAGTGGTTGGGATTAATTTTTAAAAAATTATCATGATCGATAAATTAATTATTATGGGAGAGTAAGATGTAATAATAAAACATTATATGTGTATTTGTTTTTAAACACAATTTTCAAATAAAAATGTGAAGGAAATACATGTTCTTATTGTCCCCACAATAGTTGTCTAGTTGAATAAATAGCCTATAAGGAAGTTTTTTGAAGGTGCCAATTGATTTTTCTTTGTCTATGAATTTCTTTCATTCAAGGGAACAATTATTAGACAAAAGTGCATCATATAATAGACGTTTTGAATATCCAAATTTATATAGTAAAGATCCATAAGTATATGAAATATTTGTTTCCATATCCTTGAAGTACTTGTTCAATGAGTTGATAGTAAAGTTAAACCCTCCAAGAACATATGTTAAAAAAATGTCCATATCCACCTACACCATGACCATGTGTGATAATCCCTACCATTGACAACTTTACTATTTTATTGGTAACTGCATTTCTTTTTGTGATTGTCCTTAGCACAAATGTTTTTTGGAATTATACCTTGTCATGAATGACATGAGGCATTCTTTAGGGTACTGATCAAACCTTCATTTATTTTTGTAATAAATTTTTCTTATATAAATTATTTGATTTGATTGCATCATGAATTCTTGATCGATACGTTATACCTGATCTCTAGACAGGGACCCAGAGCATTTTTTTAGTCAATAAGATACATGTTTTGCACCTAGCAAAGTCATCAAACTTGGAAATGGTCACATCATGAAAACTAGTAATCCATATGTTATTTAATGTTAGTTGGGATATTATTTCATATTCCATATCTTCTATTTGTGTATTGATGTGGCACCTCATAAATTCTTGAGTGAAAGATGTTGGAAGATGTTGAACATTTCCTTGTGCACCATCTATATCTACCTAGCATGTAAGTCTTAGTAAAACATCTACAAAATCATCCACTAATTATTATAACAAATCTTTAGAAACCATTGACTTCTTTTGTGGCTTTTGTCAAAACTACCCTACATGGAATGCAATTCATTCCCCATTTTTATGATAATTTTGAATGTCAAAAAAGTTACTTCTCTTCAATCTATATATTTTAAGCCAAGATTATAAATAGATCTCAGTACCTTAAAAATAAATGGTAGTTTTGTTTATATCTTTATTAAACAAACTGATAGAAAGGGCATCCAAGATATGTTGCCTCCTATCCATTATGGTGGAATCAAACAACTTCATCCTTGATTATTTTAGCATTTCAAATGGCAATCCTAATTGAATACTTATTTTGGCACAACATTTCTTAGTATACACCTTTTTAATCTCACTATCTATTCTTGCATAAAAATTTTCTTGGGTGAGTAAAGTGATTGACTATAATTATTTTCAGATAGAATAGTTGTAAGCATGAGTTAATTTTTCTGGATACCTTTACTCTAGGAATTTCATGCAAGGAATGACTCTAGTATTCACTACTTCCCAAACATTTCAAATTTCTTTCTCCATTAGTGTCATGTATGATAAATTTATTTCTCTACTTTCAATGTCCATGATTTGTTGGAAGGCCATCTAACAATAGATGATTTAGTTACTTTTATGTTACAAGTTTCACAATGCTGTAGAATGTGCCTTATTGAAATTCCCAATTCATTTTTTGCTATTGGGACTGAACCAAAAATCTCTCCTAAATGTGAAAATTCAATATAACCACAAGCAATTCTCTCATCATTTATAAGAGTTATACATTTGTGTAATAAATGTACCTTTTTTCCAATTTACTCATTTTCAAGACTATGAAATGTGGTTGGATCATAAATATAGCAAATGAATGAATCCAATCTAGGGTTTTCTTGTTGTAATGGATTTATATACATAGCTAAACTGAAATTATTTTATTTTTCTTCCATGAAATCCTCAACAAAAAAATTGTCTATGATGTGTTTCATCATTCTTGTGCTCCATATAGTAAAACTATCAATTGCATCCCCCAAATTATCTACAAAAACTCTTAGAATTGTAAGTGGTAGAGTGGGATCAAAATATTTTATCACATTAACAATTACACATCCAAAAGGTATTTTTTCATTATGGCACATCAAAATTGGATTTATGGATTCTAAAGAGTCAGTATCTATACCTAGAATTTTGTGTATCCTTACTTCACAAATGACCTTTCCATTATTTATGAGAGAAACATAGTCTCCACATTTGTAATCTATTGATGTATGTTTTTTTGACCTAGACATTTACAAAATATGTAAGATTATTAATTAGGTTAATTATAAAATTATTTTAGTGTATACCTATATTTAGGAGATAAAGTTTTATTTATACCATAACATATGCATGGATATATTTTTAAACATAAAATATTAATAAGTTAATGCATAACACATTTGTTTTAACAACACTACTTAAAAAATGATTCATGGATATATCACATAGGTGATATATATCTCCAAGAAGATGCCTTAAAGGTATTACTAAGACCTTTAACATATCTCTTAGGATATACCTTGAAGGTATTATAAGGACCTTAAAGGTATCTCATATAGGATACCTTGAAGATATTACAAGGACATTATAGTTATCTCCAAGCATCCTCAAGGTATCTCCACAAGGTATCTCATAGGAGGTACCTTGAAGGTGTTACAATTCAAGGTATTAGAAAGAGGTCCTTGTAATACTTTCAAGTTATCTTTTAGAAGATACATTGAAGTTATTACAAGGATCTATTTATAATACCTTTAATTGTAACACCTTCAAGTTACCTCCTATGAGATATCTTGAAGATATTACAATGACCTATGTGTAATACCTTGAACTATAATACCTTCAGTATATCTCCTAGGTGATATCTTGAAAGTAGTATGAGGAAAACTTTTTAAAACCATCAAGGTATATCCTAGGATATACCTTTAATGTATTAAAAATATCTCACTACCTATGAGATACATTCAAGGAATTATTACAAGGACCTATTTATAATGCCTTGAATTGTAACACCTTCAAGTTACTTCCTATGAGACACCTTGAAGATATTATAAATACCTATGTGTAATACCTACAAATGTAATACCTTTAATATATCTCCTAGGTGATACCTTGAAATTAGTATGAAGACAACTTTTTAAAACCATCAAGGTCTATCCTAGGAGATACCTTTAATGTATTATGAAGATCTTGATACCTAGGAGATACACTAAAGGCATTACAAGGATATTTGTGGTACTTCAAGGTAAGCACTAGGTGTGAAGTGATGACAATCTCACACCTTTTAGACACTATCCCAAGATACTTTGAAATATACCCTTATTTACTTACTTAGATTTACCATTATATAAAACTTTAAACTTTAATAGACCTATATTGATGATTGATAATCCATTACCCACTTTATTTATGCTTCTATAATCTCTTATACTTTTCTTAAGACTGTTCATTGACCATTCTTAGACGTTTGTCCATTTTGAATTTACATTTCCACCATGTTAGTCCTCCAAGACCAATCTATTGAAACTACTAATGAAGGTTCCTTATTCATACCATTTATTGCATTTATATGGCCTGAATCTCATTTAATAATTTCATGTATGATTTACATTATGGTGTTTACATGTCTGATTTGTGTTTAAAGACCATGTTTTAGGGTTTCTCAAGAAAGTCATAGGATGAGAGCTGCATAACAATCATTTATAAAATCTATGACCCTTTTAATCTTTCTAAAATTTGTCATAGAATCTTAATAACCTCCTTCAACCTTTCTAAACCTTAAACTGAACTCATGCAACTTGTTACATGTGTTTCAAGTGACTACCATGAACTGTAAATGCACAAAAAACATGGTATTGAGGGATTTCAATGAGAAAAGCATCAAATTGAGTATGAATTCAATTCAAGATTAAATGTGTCTTATTAATTCATACACACAAAAATAAAATACACAGAATCAAGTGATATAAAACCATTATTTTCAAGAAACTTGCTCTTTAATACATATGGAACCCTGTTCTTGAATTGCAGACAATCATACTCAATTCTAAAATCCTTATTTTCATATTTACCAATCACAATTCATTCAAGAATCATAAAATAAAATTAATAACATTAAATAACATAATCTTACTCTTTTAAGAATCCATTTATGCACCATAATATTCTTCATATTGATCTTCACACACACACACACACACACACACACACACACACACACACACACACACATTATAGTCCTAGAAACTGTTATGACAACACACAGGCCTAAAGGCCTTATTCTCTCCTCTATACCACTTACTCTTATTTATACCTATGTACATCCTCCTTAATTGGATTTTATTAAGTGTATTAAAACTCATATTTTCATTTAATAGGTATTTATTTGGTCTTGGGATTTAAATAGACCATAAACCTCTCTCTTGACCCTTATCTCTAACTAACATGCTTCTTCCAATGTAAATTAGCTTCAAGGTGAGACTTGAAATATGATTTAAATTTACAATAGATCAATGTATGATCCAAAACATGAAAATATTTGGTTAAAATATAATTCAGAAATAAGAACAACATAATTCAAATAATGCTATCTCTGAAAAGAGATGTTTTATTTATCAAAATTGCAGACCCAAACATATGCTTATCTCTGAGAAGAGATGTCTGATTTCCCTTTCAGGTTACATCTTCATTTATACATGTTTTGAAGGTGTGGGGAGGATGTGTAAGGTCACCAATCTTGAGGGAGATGAATTGGTTCAACTTCCACAATTTACAACAATATAGAATTCGAGGAATTACTATTTTTAGAAACTTACTATTTTTAGATTGCACAACTAAAATTGAAATTTGGGACACTTCCATTGGGTTTTAGGGGGTCAAACTTCATTGAGAAAATCTCATGCCATCTCATGATTTTCCCCTCATTATTAGCTTTCTAATGGTTTAAACAGTGAGTCAATTAGAGCTACGATGCAAAAGTTATGTCTCCCAGAAATTTCGCCATCAATTGGGCTAGACCCATCACCTGAATTGTCATCTGGATTATTGTTAGGATCATTCTTCCCTCATTGTGAAGCAATGGTCCCCATTACATCAATATTTTTCGCCAAGTGTGGTAGTTGTACTTTAATTTGATTCTTGATGCATACTTGGAAGGGACTGTGATTTATGGAACTGTGCAGGGCCTGATTGTGCACCATTTCTATTTGACCATCAGTCTATGGATGGAAGGTCATGAACTTCTTCAGCTTGGTATCTATTTGCTTCTATTGTTGTGTTGTTTGTGTAGTCAAGGCTGTAACATTAGCCCTTTTGGATTCATGTGGCTTGACCACCATGAGAACAAATTTCTTGGCACTAATCAGAGAGACAGATGTAGAAGGTAGTACTTCTGGTACCCTATAGCACCATGTTCCAAGAGTGAGAGTGATCCTTCTAGTTCTTGATTCATATATACCATGTCGATCATACATGAATGGCTAACCAAAGAGTACATCACAAACATCTAGATTGACCACATCACATAAGACCTCATCTTGGAAAGGTTGTATTGCATATGAGAGAAGACATTGGTGGGTGACACAGAGGTTTCTCCTTAGACTCAACCATCCAATACTATATGGTTTTGGGTGAGGCTTCATAGATAGATTTAGGCTTTTCACAACATTAGCAGAGATTAAATTCTTTTGACTTCCACTATCAAGAATGAAATGTAGAGGCTTGCCTTTCACCCATAACCTAGAGTGAAACAACCTTTCCTTGTCATCTAGCATCTTGTCATGTGTCTGTGATGAAGCAATAATGGCTTCAAGATCAGCATCTATAATTTCTTCTTCAACCTCTTCAATTGTAGGGTTTGTATGAGGTAGAGCAAAGGATTGTGACTCAAAAAGTAGTGATTTGATAACTCGACATTCTTCTTTGGAGTGAGTACCAGATTTGTGATAATCACACCACTTCCCAGTCTTTCCTTCCTTTTGCTTCTAATTTTGGCCTCGTGTTTGACCTTCTTTGTCACTTTTCCATTTTGAAGACTAATTCTTTATATTCATTCTTCCATGCTTCTGCTCAATCTTCACTATGAACTTGTATGCCTCACCGATGGTTTCCAAATTGAAGAGTTCCATTTCTCCCTGTATGTACCATTTTAGTCCACCACGATATTTGAGAACCTTATGTTTCTCACTTTCTTGGATGCCCAATATCGCAAATAAAGAATGAAAAATGTTAGTGTAATCTTGAACAGATTGTTACGTACCTTAGTGAAGTTGTTGCCACTCTATATACAGATCGTCATCCATGTAGGTTCTATCTCAAGGCCAATATCATCTACACTAAATCTCTTTTTGTACACTTCCCACCAATTTTTGACAGGCAATGATGCTTTCAGAAGAGCAAAAGTAATCTTCTCTTTATCAGTGAATTTATTTATAGAAAAATAAGATGACAATTGATCCAACCAATTTTCTACTACATCAACATTGATTTTTCCTTCAAATGTAGGGATATCAAAATTCACCTGAACCTTGAAGGGTGTTGGGGCACTGAAAGGATGTGCAGGTGAGGATGAGGAGCCAAAATTTCCCATCAAGATTTGTTGGAGAATTTGAGTGAATTGTTGTAGCATCTATGTTTGTTGTTGTTGGAGGGATTCATTCACCATTTCCTTGAAAGGATCAGATGCCTCGGTGTTGTCTTCCATTTGAAGTCATTTGGAGAGAATAGATGGATATTCTGCTGGTTCTATTTTCCACCCAAGCTTCCTGTAATTTGACCTCATCCTCAAGATCATACACTCTAAAGACAAACCGCTCTAATACCATTGATCCAAAACTCAAAAAGCTTTGGTTGAAATATAATTTAAAAATAAGAATAACACAATTCAAATAATGCTATCTCTGAAAAGAGATGTTTTATTTATCAAAATTGCAGACCCAAACATATGCTTATCTCTTAGAAGAGATGTATGATTTCCCTTTTAGGTTACATCTTCATTTATACATGTTTTAAAGGTGTTGGGAGGATGTGGAAGGTCACCAATATCAAGGGAGATGAATTGGTTCAACTTCCACGATTTACAACAATACAGAATTTGAGGAATTACCATTTTTAGAAACTTACTATTTTTAGACTGCACAACTAAAATTTAAATTTGGGACACTTCCATTGGGTTTTATGGGGTAAAAATTCATCAATAAAATATCATTCCATCTCAAGATGATCCCCTCATTATTATCTTTCCAATGGTTCAAACTGTGAGTCAATTGGAGCTACAGTGCAAAAGTTATGTCTCCCGAAAGTTCCGCCATCAATTGGGGTAGACCCATCACCCGAATTGTCATCTAGATTATTGTCTGGATCAACGTACCTTTAACACATGTAACTAGACCTATTAATACCATTCTCAATGGTTCAAATCATTTACAACTTGTCACTATCTTACAAACCTTCATAAGTAGTTCAATTTTTCAAAATTTTCATTTGCAAAGGAAACCCTCATAAGACTATTAAAGACCTTAAATGGAAATTTTGAAGTCCTTATTGACTCTTAAAACACTTATAGGACCTGATAAGGCTATAAACAAGTACAAATTGGATATTTACATCATTTAAATGTAACATATCCTAATGCTCCTGCATCATGAAGGAGATACCTTGAATGTCCTTGTAATATCATCAACGTATCTCCTAAGTATAAAGGTCCTTATAATACAATCAAGGTATCTCTTTCACAACTAGGAAATACCTTAAAGGTATTACAAGGATATTAATTTTATTTTAAGGTATATCCTTCATTCTTAGGAGATATCTTGAAGTACCATGAATGTCATTGTAATACCTTCAAAATATCTCCTAGTTATGAAGTTCAATGTAATACATTCAAGATATCTCCTAGGATATATCTTTAAGGTAGTACAAAAACCTTCATATATAGGAGATACCTTGAAGGTATTACAAAACACTTCATACATAATAAATAATTTGAATATATTGTAATGAACTTCAAAGAGAGAACTTGAAGGTATTAGACTGAGCTTTAGGGAGATACCTTAAAGTTCCATGTTAAAACTATTATTACATATTTTTAAGGCATTACAAGGACTTTCATAAGTATGGTATAACTTAAGGGTATTACACAAACCTTCATACATAAGACATATATTGGAGGTATTAGAAGGGCATTCAAGGAGATACCTTGAAGTTCCTTCTAATACTTTTAAGGTATTTCCTCACAGGTCCTTGTAATACATACAAGGTATCTTATAGGAGATACATTGTAGGTCCTTGAAATACATTCAAGACATCTTCTAGGAGATAAATTGAAGTTAGGTATTACAAGGACCTCTAAGGAGATACCTTGAAGTTCATATAATACCTTCATATCTTCAATGTCTCTCCTCGGAGGTCCTTGTAATACTTTCAAGGTATCTCATAGGAGATACCTTAGAGGTCCTTGAAATTAATTCAAGCTATCTAATAGGAGTTACCTTGAAGCTATTTCCTTGTAATACCTTCAAGGTATCTCCTACAAGACACCTTAATGGTTCCTTTTTATACCTTCAAGGTATTACAAGAATCCTTCAAGGTATCTCCTAGTCATTGTAATACATTAAAGGTATCTCATAGGAGATACCTTGAAGGTTTTTGAAATACCTTCAAGGCATCTTATAGGAGATACCTTGAAGCTAGTTATTTATAATACCTTCAAGGTACCTATCTCCTATGAGACATCTTAATGGTTCCTTTTTATACCTTTGAGCTATTAAAAGGATCCTTCAGGGTATCTCCTAAGAGATACCTTGAAGGTATTACAAAAACCTTCAAGGTATATCCTAATCCTTGTAATACATTAAAGGTATCTCATAGAAGATACCTTAACCTTTAAGCTAGTTCCTTTTAATACCTTCAAGGTATCTCCTATGAGACACCTTAATAGTTCCTTTTTATACCTTCAAGGTATTACAAAGATCCTTCAAGGTATCTCCTAAGAGATACCTTAAAGGTATTATAAAAACCTTCAAGGTATATTCTAGTCCTTTTAATACATTCAAGGTATCTTGTAGGACATACCTTAAAGGTCTTTGAAATACCTTTAAAGCATATTATATGATATACCTTGAAGATAGTTCCTTGTAATACCTTCAAGGTATCTCCTACTAGACACCTTAATGGTTCTTTTTTATACCTTCAAGTTATTTCCTATGAGACACCTTAATGGTTCCTTTTTATACCTTCAAGTTATTACAAGGATCCTTCAAGGTATCTCCTAAGAGATACCTTGAAGGTATTACAAAAACCTTCAAGGTATCTTCTAATCCTTGTAATACATTAAAGGTATCTCATAGGAGATACCTTAAAGGTCTTTGAAAATACCTTCAAGTCATCTTATAGGAGATACCTTGAAGATAGTTCCTTGTAATACCTTCAAGGTATCTTCTATGAGACACCTTAATGGTTCCTTTGTATACCTTTAAGGTATTATAGGGATCCTTCAAGGTATCTCCTAAGAGATACCTTGAAGGTACTGCAAAAACTTTCTTTAGTGATTAATTTTTTTGTACTAAATCATCCTAACATATGAGAGGCAATGTTAAATGTTTCTTTAATATTACTTTTATTGAATTGACCTAGTTTATCAAAGGCAATGTTAAAAAGACAACAGGGTTAACCTTAAAATTTAACACCATCTTTGTGTCCAAATCTACTTACCAAAAAGATCATTTTATGATTTAGTATGCATCTCTCATAAACTTTGTGATCCATATAAACTTCATGCCAAATATAAGCATCTCAAATATTTGGAGGTGCATTAAAATAGTATTGAAAAATTATATTAAGTTGAGTTCTAGATCCTGAAAGAGATACAAAATGGGTCGGTGTCCAATGTTTTATGGCCCTTCTCCAAGGAAACCATTTTAGAATAAAAAAATCACCTTTTCAACTCACTAAAAATGGTTACCAACTTACCAGGAACTAGAACTATCCCAATTCCAAAAAATTAGAAAAAGGCATGACTACATGAGTGGATTAGTTGGAATATTTATAATAAGATAGTAGATAAATTTACTATGATTGTAATGTAAAATTATAAGCACCCAAATTTATTATTATTTTATTAATTTAACAATAATTATGGAAATAGTGAATTTGATCAATCTCACCACAATAGGTAAATTTTTAGAGAATTAAACTAGATATTTTTCCACCTCTACCTTGAATGTCAGCTCAATATAAAAGAATCACAAGCAAGGGAACACAAAATTTCTTACCTGGTAAAGATGTCAAAAATTATTTAAACTTATACATGGGTGACTAAGAGAATGATTGAAAATAAGGATTCTCCTCTTTGCAACACATGTATGAAGTTACTGTCAAATAAATGCAATGCCTTTTTCAATGCTTGCTTCCAAATCCTTTTTCAAAATTTCTAAACTAGATCTACCAAGTGAAATACATTCTAAATGTAAAATAAGACAAGAATACATTTACAAAATACTTATATCAAAATTCACTCCCAAAGTTAATACTCGTTGACCTTTTGTATGAGGTCAACAATCCCAGAGGGAACACTACTTCATCATCGGCACAATCCAACCTTACTTTAGAAGCAAAGAATAGTAGTTTAGTTACCTGTTTTGGGAATTGTAGTTGTTATTTTAATAAGAAACATAATTAAAATCAAATCTAGGCTTCAAAATGTCTAGGGTATAAGCCTAATGAGAAAGGATATGATTCAACCCTTTAGGCGCTTCCTCAGATCTATGCATAGACCACTACTGGTAGTGTTCTTTAATGGCCATGCTCTAGACATTCCTATGTACTTTTCTAAATGCCTTCACACAAGTGTAGGGGTTTGTTTATATAACCATATAACCCATATACTTACATTAATGCTTAAAAAAACTCACTAAAGTCATTAAATATAAAATGTATTCCTAAAGATCCATAACACATCACACCTCTAGCACATCATAAAGAGAGTAAATGCATTCAAAAACCTTCCATGATTTTAGGCATTAAATGAAAAACAACTAAAAACTTACAAAAATTACTTTATTTAATAGTTAGATTACTTTACAAGACTTGCACATAGCACAAGTTACACTACCTGAAGTAGGACACAATGGTTTATAAAGGAAATTGTTAGAAAGAGACCATAGGTAAGACTTCTCCAAACTATCATGCACCATTTCTTCCTTGCATGGCATTGTAAGCTCATAGGTAGATTTGTGCATCAAGACCTTCAGATGACTTTGTAAAGTTTGAAAGCTTCCTTCTTCTAGTTATAGGTTACACACATAGAATAGATTATGTGTGAGTAATAAAGCACATGCATAAAGCTACATATAATAATATGAAGGCTTGTGTACAAGCCTTACTTGTGTAAACTATTGCAATCTACTTGTTTCTACACTTGTTCTTTTCTTTTTGGTTGATGAAATATTACAAGTGCCTTCATCCTTTTTCTCCTTTTCTTGTGCTAGGCATGGTGTGTCTATCATTCTTTGGTGTAGAGGCTCAGTTCCTACCTTGTCCACATTCCATGAAATTAGGAAAGAGGTGCATTACTAACTTCCTCTTTATTTTTGGAGGATCATTGGTAATGAATTTTAAGGGAGTTTTGGGTAGAGGTTTCTTGTGCACTCACTAGGCTATTTTAATCATGCCCACTTAGTCTTGGTAATTATCCTATACACATTATCCGATCTTGTGTTGGCTCTTTCAATGTAGTTGATGAGTGTTTTAGTCCTTCATATTTTTTGACTTCAAATATAGATTAGGGTTAGATTGTGACTTTAGCCATGGTTTCCATCAGCTTTATGTTTTCTAGAGATAGGCCTTTTTTCACATGGTTATATGTATTTTTTGTAATACATGATGCTCTCCTTTTTTATATGTTTAGGATTCACTCTTGCTAGTTACAATTTTTTGTTGTTTTACTTCTAAATTTTAACTTCTTGTTTCTTTTAGACTCTGTAGCTCCATTTTCACTCCCTCTTGCTATTATTAATTATTGTACTTTAAGTTTCATTGACCTACTTTAATATAATTTATTTCTTTCATTTTTTTTTGGTTTTTACATAATAAGTTGTCAACTATGGTTTCTCCAATAATTATTCTATCTATGATTGTTTTTGATCTAGTGTGAAATGAATGTAAAATTTTAATTCTTGCCATTATACATGATTCCTACCATAAGGCCTAAGCCATGGTTGGTATGCGAGAAATGAGCATTTCCATTTTCATAAAGTTGTATCTGCATCACTTACATCATCAAGTCATAGGGACGACTGGTGATAGCATGAATGTCATCTAGAAGTTTTAATAGGAATATATCTATGGATGATGATATAACTAATATGCCTACTCCACCCACCTAGATATAGATAGATAGGGATTGCCCCAAAATTTTCACCTAATTGGGTTTGTGTAGGTATATGTGGGGAACCAACCCAATCCATATCTATAACCCAGTCAATATTTGGGCCCAATATGATCTTATTTTGTTACATAATCGTATTCTAGATCATGTATGGTAAGTTTATCTATATTATTTCTAGTGAGTGCCTAATATGTCAAATGTTGCATCCATCCATTATGAAACACAATTCCCACTTCTAGGTTAGCTCTAGGTTGGAGAGTCTATGAGGGCCATTTTCATAAAGTTGTATCTACATCACTTGCATCACTAATTCCTAGGGTGTTGCTATCAATATATCTTCATTTTTTCAAATTGACATGGGGGCATGCTGGTAGATGCATTATCGGGCTTTATAGGTTTATATCTAATAGAAACTCTATCCCATATGACACAAAGGATGAGATGAAGGAACATATACTCAAAAGTCACATTGAAAAGCTGGATATTGCATTTGGAATCATCAACACAATGCCTATAAACCCTATTTGAATCATAAAGAACCTATGTGTATGAGGCGAGTGCCACGGGGCTACCAAGTTTATCTCAAAGATTATGGGAACATAAATTATTGAGATAGATTCAAGCCCCTTTCATCACTTCAAAAATGGATTGTTTTCTTTTAGATATTATTGGTGACACAATTTATAACAAACTTTAACTAAAAATTGTAAAATTTCATCCTAAATTGATAGCCAATAACTTGGCGTTATTGTCCATTTCTAAGTTGTTAGTCTAGTGGGTTGCCTATGTCCTGATAAGCTATATTTCATCATATTAAGAAAGATGTAATGCACATTAGTCTATCATATATTATAATAACTGATGTCTTTAAAGGATAATGATGATGTAACCCCAAAGAAAATTAATGAAGAAGTTTTTGTATTCTTGAAACAAAGGTTGCAGTCGCTATCATGTAAATATGCCATGAAATGACTGTGTGAACAAGTAATGGGAAATAACATAAATAAATAAAATGAGCCTTTGAAGTTTTTTTTGATAAATATTAACATGTGTGATTTATATCTTTGAGGACTGCTTAAACATTTGGTTTAGTTCTCTATAATGATCTTGATAAGTAACTAGTTTGTAGACTCTAAATAACATGTACTCTATGTTGAAGGAACTATATACATGAGATGATACAAGAAAGATGTTGTTAAATGTGTAATGGGTATTAAACATGTTAAATTATTGTGTGGATTTTAGTATTAAAAAATTCATTTTCAAGAATAAATGATTAGAGAATTCCTTGTTTGATAATTAGCTAACAATACTTTGTATTTTTGAGTTCTTGATCAAAGCAAAGAACTTGCTCATGCATTAACAGGATTGAATAAGGTTTGAAGAGTTAATAAAATGCATAAAATGATGGTAATAATATATTTTTAATACTCATAATAATTTTATGTGCTATTTTTATTGTTATAATACTACAAACTAATGAAAGACATTTAGATTGCTAAGAATCCACACATAGTCCAACTATGCATAATGAGACATATTTGTCATAGAGACCATGAACATTAGGAATAAGTATTATAATTTAGTATAAGGTATATTAATCTATCACATATATGTGAAAACCTATAAGAACCCTAGAATCTCTTTCTATTTCCATGCAAATGTACACATGCCTGTTGAATACACACAATCAACACAGGTTAGTGTGGTATACATGAACAAAAGCCTTAAAAAGAGAATCCAACATTTTAAAAAGATGAATAAGAGTTATAAATAAAATTAAAAGTAATTTATAGTGCTTGAAGGTAGTGTGAATGGTCACAGTTTCAAATTATTCCCTCTCAGGTAGCTCAGTCTACCTATAAACCCTATTATAGGGTTTAAAAAGGAAAACTAGATTTCTAAGAGTTTTACAACATAGAATGTGCTCAAATTTGGTAGTTATCTAGGGTGGAATGAATAAAATTATATTGTGAAGGTTTTTATTCTATTCAGTATGGAACCATACCTATATAACCAATTGTATGGAAGATAGGGTATATAAGACCTAAAAGACCTAAACCAAGACCCAAAATGGCCTATAAAAGTTATCTAAAAGTGAATTTAAAGCTTAAAGTTTTATGAACTAATAGAAAAAGATAAAGTGTAATTTTAATTGTGGTTATTTTCTCAATGTGGGATTTTACTTGACCATATAATCAAGAAATGTGTAAAAAAGGTTACTAAATAGACTGTGAAGAGATTAAGGAGAAGGAAAAGTTAACAAGATTGTTGAGGAAGCAAAAAGATGGGATAAAGACTTCAAAGTGGTCAATATTGAGATGAAATAAGGTGATAAGAGTTATAGTAGATAAAATAAGGTTTTGGAACATGAATAGAGCTATTTGCTAAGGAACATTTATCAAGGGATGATATGTTGTAAAGAAACTCTTATGAGAATTACATAGGGAATGATATGTTTGAATGGTGTTGGTGAAAGGGAAACATGTTAGTGTAAAAGAGATGATAAAAGGGTAGATGTTGACAACATAATGGTAATATCAAGAAGTAGAGGAGATATATAAGTTTATAAAGAGTCCAAGAAGAACATTCTTGAAGATGGTCAAATAAGCAAGTCAGAGTTAGGTGCATAGAGCAGAGGTAAGGAGTATATTTGTGGATATTTCTATCTACAATAGACAAATTTTGGCAGGGGGAGAGAGAGGTAGGGGGAAGGGGGTATACATACACTGTGTTTTTAATGGATCATTTAGTCATGTACTCCATATATGTATATACCCCATTATTAAACAATAAATACATGTATGTTATATGGCACACTTCAACTAAATTTGCCTTCTAATTAAAAATAAATGAAATACTTTAACATATAAATTCTAATATGTATATAAAATCTCAAATATATTACTTCAACTATTTTTTTGTCTTGATTTGTCTAAACAAGAATCATACAACTAATGAAGTTGAAACAATTATTTTAATATACATTTTACTTTATTGACAAGTTCTGAATCAAAGTAATAAGATGTAATAGACTAAGATAAATAGCCATATAAATTTTCATCTATCATTCATATAATCATTATTCATCCATATTATACTAATAGAGGACTAGTTCATATATACTCAAAAACATACTAAAATAAACATGTAGTCTAACTAAGACTCAACCATTAGTTCCATAAGTTTATGTGAATAGAGTATATAAATTGAAGTCTATATACCTTATTATTTTTCTTATATATAGATTCAAAGCCTTAACGACATCCATCATTGTACTTTGAATCAAATTGACATTCTTGTCATATTAAGATCTAATGATGTATATGAAGTTGAGATAGCCATCCTGTATTTTAAGATGATTAGAGGGGATTCTTTAAACAAGTTATTAGATAATATCTAGTAATGTGGCTAGGAACATCATCATCCAATACTTGTGATATAGATAGTTTTTTTAACATAGTGTCTTGTAGGATATTTATTTCCACTACCACTGATATCAAAAAAAAAATTCTCTCACTGAAGGCATCATTTCTATGCAGGTGTTTATGTTGTGTGTAAATGTCTAGATTCTAGATCATTGTCTACATGTTCCACTAAGCATATTATAATGGAGTATCATCTATTACATGATTTAGTAAAATCTTTGATTTTTAAAAAATAAAATAAATATGTTTTTGATGTCATTTTCATGAATATGGTGCAGGTGTCAAGGGTGCAAGTGATAAATCAATTTTAGTTGACATGTTGTTCTGGGTAGTAGACAATCCTGTACCTATAAATTATATGCTTATTTTTAGTGACCATGATTTTTCTAATGACCTTCATAAACTTAGACAGAGGAGGTAAAATATACTTTTGCCATGGCCTGCTTAGAGTGTATCTACTTCTCTTACAAGAGCAATAAGGAATATCTGGCTATGGGCCAACTTGGCAAGGGGTGAGACATCTCTATAGGATCCACTGACTGATGTTAAATAAATAGAAAAAAGCCTAATTTTAACCCTTCCATAAATGGTATAAGATCAGAGTTCTTAGGGTTGAATCTATAGTTTGGTGAAGATTAAAATAAGATGGCATGGTGTTAAATCAGCTTAGACTATCGCTTGTTCTTTTCTTTGAGCTTATTCACAAGTTGAGCTTTTGTATTATACCTAGGCAAATGATCATACTATATGTACTATACTAAAAGTGTCTTAGAGAACCATATTTTTGGGACATAAAGGATAAGCAAAAAAAATACATTACTAATTTCAACCTCTCCCTCTCTTGATCATGTTACAAACATTTATTTCGTTTATTTTGGCAAGGCTAAAATATGATCCAATAACTATTCTACTTTCTATGGAAATAAACCATTTTTTATATATATATATATATATATATATATATATATATATATATATATAAAAGATTGATGATCATATCGACTCCTATCGATCAAGTCCCTACTTATATGTATATATGTATATGTGCCAACTAACCTCTATTCTAGATGATCGAGACAAGTATGAATCAAATCAATCCATGATCATTCTGATCAATCTCCCATTCTCAACTACTTAAGCTAATCAATTCACAAGGATTGATTTCTTCCCTAATGCTTTGAGCCGAGATAGGGAGATAGGGGCCCCAACCTTTATAGTTGTTGTACACAACCCTAATAAAGAATATATAGATGCACTAATGAAAAAAAAACATATATTCACTAATAAATAAGATACATGAAACCAAAATGCCCATTAAAACCACATATTAGATGCACTAATGGAAAAAAATTATTACCTAATAACTCTGAAAAACAAAAATATCTAGATCCAAAGGGAAATGTGTAGTGATTTATTACTAATGAAATGGTAAAGGCAAGGGAAAAGGAAAGTGATGTGAGGAGAAAGAGAAATGGCTTAGCAATACAGAAACCCAAAAACCCTTTCATGGGCATTGGCTTAAAACCTAGCACTATCAACATAGCATCATTAATAACATCTAAACTAGCATTACTAATTCACATTGGATAAATCAGATAAAACTATGAATAAAAGAGGAAATGATAGTGAATATGGTAGTTTGAAAAACATTTAGGGGAAGCTTGTTGCCTTTTGTCTTCCCACTTATTTTCCCCCAAAAAAATTTAATATTTTATTTAAAAAATTAAAAAAATAAATTAAGGGAAACTTTCCATCTTCCCGATTATTTCTCCCAAAAAAAATTAATATTTAAATTAAAGGAGATAAATTTAAAAAAAAACAAAAATCAAACCATTATTTCATGATTCTCCCCATGCCCAAAGCCAAAATAACATATTATATCCATCATGGGTTTTTGGCTAAAAATCTAATCAAATATCATTATTACTCCCTTACTATGGTCAGAGACAAATACATAAATCAAACATTGATTTTCATTAGCAAGGAAATTAATATCACTAGCAATTTAATATCACTAGCAATTGTCTTGAAGGTGCAAAGAAAGCCAGAGGAATTGTATATTTTTGTTTTGCAATTATATCTAGTATATATTAATATATAATATATCTAAAATATATAAATATTATCTTATATAATATACAAATTCTATGAATCGCAATGACCCCACAACTATTGAGCTTTTCACACAATCCTTATTAACTTTTTTTTGTCTAACACAGTACCAAATTCACCATTGTCATTTGGCTAATCAAAAACATTGAAAAAATAAATTTATTAAGTATTTTCATTATATAAGAAATAAGAATTCAAATTATGTAAATCTATGTAACGAGAATTAAGAGTCATAATAATTAACAAAAATTTAATTCCAAAATTTAAAAAAATTAAATAAAAATAAATATTTTCAACCAAAACAAAATCCTTTTGAAATTTGAATGTATACTAACTAAAAGCTAATGGGAGATTGATTAGATAAATAAATAAATACCAAATGTGGTTATCAATATCCCAACAAAACAACCTACAACAACCAATTAGAAGGAGGAAAGAGACCATCCATGACTTGTCAAAGTGACAATAAATGTTATCATCTATTGCCCATTTTGAGGATTTTAACTCTCCCATTTAATTCCCAAATAGATCCCATAAATGTGGGTTTCCCTCTACCCTTCACGTCAATTAATAAAAACGTAAAATCAAATATGTATAGGCTAATGTTTAATAAAACTCTTGATAGAATCAAAGAAAATTGCTTTCATGATCTAATTGTTACATGCAAGAAAGAGACATGAAGTGGCTCACACTTATAGAAAGAAACATGACCATAGTACATATACATTATATATATGTCCTATCCAAAAATGGAGACAAACATATATTTTTATTATGTTGAAAGTGTAGAGGGAATTTCAAATTTTGTTGAAATATTTGACTGAAATGGAATGCAATTTCGCTTGAGTTGAAAAAATTGAGATAAAAAAAATGGTGGCAAAGTTGCTCTTAGATTGAGTTAAAGAAAAGAAAAGAACAAAACTTGATATGGAGACAATGTTAATGATATTGGATGAAAAGGCCACTTCGAGAGGTTCAAACCCTAGATGTGGTAATAACAAAGATTGCATGAAGGCAATGAAGAAGGAGAAGATCAACAGTCTACATATCATCTAATAAAAATATGTTTGGTTTGTAGCAATTTGCTTGTTTGAATCATGGGAGAATAAATTTAATCACTAAACCTATGGCTTAATTATCTTATTTTTATGCCTCACTACTTCAAAAAATAGTAATACTAATAATAATCATCTTGCCAGTATGTTTGGAGGTTTTGGAGGGGGAAAGTTTAGAGGATTAATGTCACATAATATTTATCCCTATAGCAGTCGTCCCTTTCAAAGCATCCATAAAGAGGCAAAATCCTTCATTTATGATGGGCAATTTCCTAAAACATATAAATTCAACCCATAAATCCTTCCAACATTCCACCCCCAATTATCCAAAATATTTTTCTCCATTTTCATTTTGTCATTATATAAGTCCTTAAATTTATAAGCCACTTTACACCATAGCAAGTCACTCCTTACATCTATTTTTGGAAGATAGAATCCTTTTCCTTTTATAAAATTTTCCTTTTCTTATCTATGCTAAGACCCAAAAAAATTTAAAAAAAATAGTCAGCCATTAAATATTCAATGTTAATTTTTTGAAACCCTGCAACTACAGTAAAAACAAATTGAATAGTAAGTTTTAAGATGTGCCTTCATCAATAGGTATTTCAATATTATTTTTTCTTCATCTAGAGGAAAACATCCTTAATAATAAATAAAAATTTAAAGCACATTTCTTGGTATTGATGTGGTACTTTCAAGTTATCCTCCACCACTACCAAAGCACATCCTTAATAAGTTAGTGGCAGGGCTACAATTAGGTAGTATTGTGTTTCTTGTTTTAGGGGATCATATATTTCCAAGATTATGACATGTGTTAAGTTCATTCTTAAGTAATGCAAATTGAAAGTGTTTCTTTTCTCATTCTTACTCTTTTAACTACATTTTATTGTACACATTCAAATTTTTATGCGGAGTGAGAAAAATAACAAGGGGATATTATTGATCTATTCTCAAATTTAGAGCTCTGCACAGTGCTTGTTTTTTCTACCTCAGTGCTTGTTGTATCTACCTTGACACTAATTATCTAGTAAATAAAAAACTAGGATGAATATATAAATAATTCAATAGTAATCAAATGTAAAATACCTACTGTTAGTTCTATTATTAAATCTCACTTCTTTATGCTCACTCATTAATTTGAAATCTCATGAACAAAACTATCGACTTAAGCCTAGGAAGTGACAATGCAAAAGTGGGTTATTGACCAAATGACATGGCATAATCAACTTATTGTGATGGGGGGCTTCAACCTAGTGAGGAGAATCAAACTACATCACTGGCATACAAACTGCACCACTAAATGTCTTTAAAACGTCAAAACCACCACTAGAGAACACAAGGAAAAATTGCACTCCCAAACCACTCTACACCACCACTTCTCCCAAAACACCACCATTCAAAACTAGGATAGTTATAATGGAATATGTCATTTTATCTCTTTGTGATATGAATTTATAGATCCTTTCCCACCATATAATTCTTTGTCTTAATTATGCCTAAAGGTCAAGGGGACCCCCACGTATAACCATGTTAGTTATCCAAAGTAACAATGATGACATCCCCTATTATTGTTTTAATCAATATTATTTTACACCAATAATTCAATATTAAGATCAAAATAATATTAACAATGAATATCTTAATCAAGGTTGCATATTGTTCCATAAAATAACTCAGTTACCCATGAATCAATAAAACAAATAAGGAAACAACCAAAACAAGTCATAAAGAATAATAAACCAGATACTTATTGTAATAATGAACATTATATTCATATAAAATAAAATCAACAACTCTCTATATAATCTTAGTTATTATAATCCATGTACTAATATAATAATTAGTATTTTTTTATAAATCCATAAAACAAATAAAGGTCCACAAAGAACTTATATAACTGATCTCATAATTGTAATATTAATGAAATATGATCAATAAAGGCACAATTGACAATTAATAATGACGGCTTCATGTCCCAAAATAATACATCAAAGATAAAATTTGTACAATAGCATCTTGACTATTAATCCCAATATAACCAAGCCCTCACTGATATATGCTCACTTTGGGTTTAATTCAAAGAAATAAATCAATATTATAATCAAGGAAATAATTAAATCATGATACACAAATCCTGCAAGTCAATACTACCGCTACTCCATGTAGCTCTTGAAAACCATCACTAGTCAATGCTGTCACTACTCCACATAGCTCTTGACAAGTATGATGATGAATAAGAACTAAAACAAATATTGAGGAATAAACATTACTTGGTTTACATGTGTATGGCCATATGAATAAATTTGACAAGTCCCCCTTGTCAAATCTTAGATTCGACAAGATCCCCTTGTCAAATCCATACTCAATAACTATAATAACCTATACTATCAAGAGTATCCCCTACCCTTAGTAACAATGATGGGGGGAAAAATACCCTAACAAGGTCACACTAAGCACACCAACTTATTCTTCTCTCAACCCTTCATGATAGAAAACACAAAAAGTTTCCCAACTCACTCTACTAGATTGGAGAAGTAACAATTGACCATAACCTTTACATACCCACATCCAAACTAGATCTGAATGCTTTAAAAGTAGTAAATGCAGTAAATAGGTTAGAGACATAATCTAACATGATCATCTTGATAAAAAGGGTGATGCCTACACCTAATTAGTTCCAAAATGTCTCAACAACCCACAAAAACTTATCTTAATGAAACCCAATATCCAAATCCATAAGAAAAACTCTTGAGTGTGTAGTTGACCAACATATCTCACTATCAAAAGAGACAAGGTCATCCACCACTAAGAGATAAAAACATAAAAAGGAACTCATATGAGGTTCCCTGTCAAGGCTATCCATGTGATATCACTAAATTATCACTCAAGCTGAGGGTCACCTCGCACCCTCGCATGTAAGTGAATTAGTTTAAATGGAAACCCATGTACAATATCATATATCCTTGATCCCAACATGGAAAAAAATGTATGAAACCCTCTAGGATCCATGAAAACAAGGCTTTATCTAAGGAAAAACAAATATCCATGAACTCTTATGAGTACTCACATGGAAAAAGTCAACATATATGGAATGAGGAAATAGATTCCCTAACACACTCCCATTGATTCTACTCTCATCATGTAGGGTTAGGACCTATGGGAAAGTATACAATGCCAATGACAATAAGATAGGGTATTTGGTAACCCTTAAGAAGACCAAGCTTGATTCTAATAAGGGAGGAGTCCCTCTCACAACCCTCTAAGAAATTTCACCTCTGCAAATGCTTTTTCAGGATCTCCATGTTGTCAGGCTGTTGGATGTGGAGCATATTGAGAGCAAAACTAAAAAGTCACTTATGTATTTGGTTTTTGAATACATGGAATCTAAGCTCAAGAGGTAATTTGATACCTTTCATTGTATCTAGATGAAAAATGTCTCCCAAGCTTATCAAGAGTTTCATGCACTAGATATGCAAGGGGGTCACTTTTTGTCATAGTCATGGTGTAATACACAAGGACTTGAAGCCTCACAATCTATTGGTAGATGAAGAAAGGATCTTGATCAAAATTGTCGATCTTGGACTATGAAGGGCATTTTATAATCCATCAATAAGTACATTTATGATATTGTAAACTTTTGGTACAGAGCTCCTAAAGTTCTCTTGAAAACTACTCACTATTCCACACCTATTTACATCTGGTTTATTAGTTGTATATTTGTTGAAATGTCTAGAATGCATGCACTCTTTATTTTTCATGCTTCTATATTCACCATATGAGTTTTATCTTTTTTTCAATGGTTCTCTACTCAATTTTTCCAACCAATGCATTGCTACATTCTCCTCAATCACTTTCTTTAGCCCCTACCACTACATATTCAATAGTAAGGATTAAATTCTTCACATTCTCATCAGATCTATGTATTTATTTATTCATTTTCATATTTTATATGCTTTTATGGAAGATTTGTTTCTTATCTATCTCTTCACTTGCATCATATGGATATATTTAAAGGCATAAATAGGCAACTCTTTGAGGGGAAAGGCCATGAGCCCTCATACAGATGTTATCTCATGTGTATATACAGGTCTTAGATGTTTGTAATTTTTAAGCATCAAATTCAAATATTAGTCAACTAAAATGAAAACTCTACTTTACCTTTCTTCAGATATTGTTCTTCTTATATACAATGAACAAAGGGCATCTCACCTATTCCTAGGCACATCTTTATTGTTTTTAGTGTATCTCGCATCACTTTCCTCAGCCCTTGCCATTACAAATTTAATATTAAGAATTAAATTCTTTGAACTTATCTTTAAATATGTATATTTATTTAATTATTTTCATATTTTATATGCTTATAGGGAAGCTCTATTTCTTGTGTATCTCATAACTTTTAGCATATGGATAAATATAGAGGCATAAATAGGTAACTCTTTGAGGGGAAAGGCCATGACCCCTCACATAGATGGCATCTCATGTGAATAAAAACCATCAGTGGAGACAATAAAGTTAGGACTTATCAAATCCACAATATAAATAACAACTTTTTATACCAGTGGTGTTGCTTCTATTGTCTTTTATAAGAACTAAGAACTATCTATTCATTTATACGTGTGCATGTTTTTCCAATTCTTGGAGGTCCTTCTATTGTATTGCTTGGATGATATTTAATTCCCTTTTGGATAAATTTGATTATATAATGGATCTTATAATTATAAGGCAATGTTTAATATTATCTAAGTACTAAATCTAAGTTATTTGAATGGTTATCTAGATGGAAGGTGTCATAACAATGAGTGACATTAAAAAGTTACTTGTAAGAAGTGTTTCCAATCCAAATATCATCAACACCATATTGGTCATTGTATCTTCTATGTTATTTATGTCATAAACTAGTTAACTAGGGGACACACAATGCATACTCAACCTGCAAGGAATAAACAACACCCCAAAGTTTAATGCCCAAACATATTTTCAAAGATTGGCCATTTGTACCTATTTTTATTTACCTACCTCTTCTTCAATGTCTTTCATAAATATATTTTTGGTCATTCACTGTACTAGTTTCTTATTTTTTGGAAAGAAAATTTCTTAAAAGATTTTATTTCTTCCAAAATGTTTTCTCCTATGACCATTACCTAAGATGCTTTGTACAAATTCAACATTTTTGTAACAGCTTGACAACTCTTTTCTATAGAAGGGAGTAAGTATTCATATCTTAATTCACAAATAAATATACATAGTTGTTGGTTTCATTAAAATGTTATAAAAATGTTGTGAAATAAACATCCTTGAAACTTCATGTTATATGTTACCTAAAAATCTCCCCTACCCTCCCCAAAATCTATACAAAACTCTAGCTTAAAATAAGTGTTTAAATGAGAATATAGTATTTAGTGTTTTCCATCTCTTAACATTTTATGTGATCTATAAGTGGTATGCATGGCTAACAAGAAGAAATATAACCATATTCAACAATTAAATTCAAGAGAAACTATGAATGGTTTATTTAAATGATTTGGAGACACCATATTACAGTGGTCAATTGTTACTTTTCCACTCTAGCAAAGTGAGTGAGGAAAATTTTGGTATTTTATTTCCTGAAGGGTTGAGAGAATAATAAGTTGAGGTGCTTAGTGTGACCTTGTTAGGGTAATTTTTTTACCATCATTGTTACTAAGGGTATGGGATACTTTTGATAGGATAGGTTATTATAGTTACTAAGTTTGGATCTAACAAGGGGAGCTTGTTGAATCTAGGATTTGACAAGGGGGACTTGTCAAATTTAATAGTATGGCCATACACATGTATACTGAAGAATGTTTATTCCTCAATATTGTTTCTAGTTCATATTAATCATCATACTTATTAGGAGCTACATGGAGTAGCAATATTATTTACCAATCATACTTGTTAGGAGCTACGTGGAATAGTGGTAGTATTGACTTAGAGGCTTTATGTATCAGGATTTAATTGTTTCCTTGATCATAATATTGATTTTTTACTTTGATTTAAACCCAATGTGAGCATTTATCAGTGAGGACTTGGTTCTATTGGGCTTGATAGTCAATATACTATTATACAGAGTTTATCTTTGATGTATTATTTTGGGTCATGAAGCCATCATTGACGATTGTCAATTGTGCCTTTCTTAAACACATTTCATTAATATTCCAATTATGAGATCAATTATATAAGTTATTTATGAACCTTGATTTATTTTATGGATTTATAAAAAAATAGTAATTATTATATTAGTCCCTAGATTATAATAACTAGGATTATATAGAGATTTCTTGATTTTATTTTTTATGAATATAATGTTCATTATTATAATAAGTGTTCGGGTTATTATTCTTTATGACTTATTTTTGGTGTTTCCTTGTTTATTTTATTGATTCATGGGTAATTGAGTTATTTTATGGAATAATATTCAACCTTGATTAAGATATTTATTGTTAATATGATTTTAATCTTAATATTGAATTATTGGTGTAAAATAATATTGATTAAAAAAATAATAGGGTAAAATAAATGAAGGATTTTTCCTCTTTATGGATGTTTTTCAAGGGATGGTTGCTATAGGGATAAATATTTTATGATGTTAAGCATCTAAACCTACCTTCCTCCTCAAACCTCTAAACATATTGGCAAGATGATTATTATTAGTATTACTATTTTCTAAAGTAGCAAGGCATAAAAGGCACTAATTGAGCCATAGATTCAACACTTAAAATGCTTCTCCCATGATTCAAATAATTGACTTGTTGTAAACTAAACATATTTCTATTAGATGAACATGTAGACCATTGATCTTTTCCTTCTTTATTGCTTTCATGCAATCCTTTTTATCACCACGTCGAGGGTTCAAACCTCTCAAAGCATCCTTTTCATCCAACATGATTAACATTGTTAACATACCAAGTTTTGTTCTTTTCTTTTCTTTAACTCAGTCCAAGATCAACACCACCACCATTATTTTTATCCCAGTTGTTTCAACTCAAGCAAAACTAAATTCCATTTCAGTCAAGGATTTTAAAGAACTTCAAAAGCCCCTCTGCGCTTTCAATAAACTACAAATATGCATTTGTCTCCATGTCTGGATAGGACATATATATATAATGTGCTCATGTTTCTTTCTAGAAGTGTGAGCCATTTCATGTTTGTTTCCTAAATGTAACAATTAGATCGTGAAAGTGATTTTCTTCAATTCTGTCATGAGTTCTATTATATGTTAGTCAGTGCACATTTGATTTTACATTTTTGTGAATTGATGGGAAGGGTAGAGGGAAACCCACATTTAGGGTCTCTATTTGGGAATTAAATGATAGAGTTAAAATCCTCAAAAGGGGTGATAGATGATAATGTTTATTGTCACTTTGACAAGTCATGGATGGTCTTTTTCATCCTTCCAATTGGTCATTTTGGGTTGTTTTGTTGGGATCTTGACAACCATTTGGTCTTTGTTTATTGATCTAATCAATCTCCCATTAGCTTTTATTTAGTATACATTCAAATTTCAAAAAGATTTTGTTTTGGTTGAAAATATTTTTTTTTTTTAAAATTTTTTTATTTTAGAATTAAAATTTTGCTAATTATTAGGACTCTTAATTCTTGTTACATAGATTTACATGATTTGAATGTTTATTTCTTTTAGAATGCAAATACTTAATAAATTAATTTTTGTAATTTTTTTATTAGCCAACTAGAATGGTAAATTTGGTGTTGTGTTAGGCAAGAAAAAGTTAACAAGGATTGTGTGAAAAGCTCAACAGTTGTGGGGTCATTGCCATTCATAGAATTTATATATATTATATAAGATAATATTTAAATATATTTGATATATTATATATTAATATATACTAGATATAATCACAAAACAAAAATATACAATTCCTTTGGCTTTCTTTTCACCTTCAACATAATTGATAATGATATTAAATTGCTAGTGATATTAATTTCCTTGCTAGTGAAAATCAATGTTTGATTTATGTCTTTGTCTCTGACCATAGTAAGGGAGTAATAATGCTATTTGATTAGATTTTTGGTCATAGACCCACGATGGATATAATATGTTATTTTGGCTTTAGGCATGGGGAGAATCATGAAATAATGGTTTGATTTTTGTTTTTTATTTAATTTATCTCCTTTAATTTATTTTTTATTTTTTAATAAAATATTAAATTTTTTTGGGAGAAATAAGCGGGAAGAAGAAAAGCTCCCCTTAATTTATTTTTTAATTTTTTAATAAAATATTGAATTTTTTAGGGGCAAATGAGCAAGAAGATGAAAGGCAACTGGCTCCCCCTAAATGTTTTTTAAACTACCATATTCATTGTCATTTCCTCTTTTATTCATAGTTTTATCTAATTTTTCCAACATGAATTAGTAATACCAGTTTGGATGTTATCGGTGCTACTACATTGATAGTGCTAGGCTCTAAGTTGATGCCCATGAAAGGGTTTATGGGTTGTTGCATTGCTAATCCATTTCTCTTTCTCCTCACATCACTTTCCTTTGCCCCTACCTTTACCATTGCATCAGTAAGAAATCACTATGCATTTCCCTTTGGATTTGGATATTTATGTTTTTTAGAGTTCTTAAGAAATATTTTTTTTTCCATTAGTGCATCTAATATGTGGTTTTAATGGACATTTTGGTTGCATGTATCTTCTTTATTAGTGTATCTATGTTTTTTCCATTTATGCATCTATATCTTCTTTATTAGGGTTGTATACAAAAACTATAAAGGTTGGTGGCTCTATCTCCATATCTAGGCTCAAAGCATCAGGGAAGAAATCAATCCCTATGAACTAGCTTAGGTAGCTAAGAATGGGAGATTGATCAGAGTGATTGTGGATTGATTTGATTCATACTTGTCTTGATCATCTAGACTATAGGTCTATCAACACATATACATATATACATATAGGTAGGGACTTGATCGATAGGAGTCAATTAGATCATCAATATTGTTACACACACACACACACACACACACATAATGGCTTATTTCTAGAGCAAGTAAGATAGTTATTGGATAGTGTTTTAGCCTTATCAAAATAAAGGAAATAAATGTTTATAACATGATCAAGATGAGGGAGAGGTTGAAATCAATAATGTATTTTTTTTCTTATCTTTTATGTCCCAAAAATATGGTTCTCTAGGACACTTTTAGTGCAGTACATACAGTATGATCATTTTCCCAGGTATAATATGAAATCTCAACTTGTGAATAAACTCAAAGAAAATAACAGGCCATACTCTTAAGTTGATTTAACACTAGGTCATCTTATTGTAATCTTCACCAAACTATAGATTCAACCCTAAGAACTCTACTCTTGCACCATTTATGGAAGGGTTAAAATAAGAATTTTTGTCTATTTATTCAACATAAATTAGTGGATCCTATAGAGATGGCTCACCTCTTGCCAAGTTGGCCCATAGCTATATATTCCTTGTTACTAGTTTTGGTGTCTCTATTTGGGAATTAAATGGTAGGGTTAAAATCCTACAAGAAGGGTTAAGATGATAATATTTTCTGTTACTTTAACAAGTGATGGATGGTCTTTTTCATCCTTCCAATTGACTATTTTAGGTTGGTTTTTTGGGATCTTCACAATCATTTTTGGTATTTTTTTATTTATATAATTAATCTCCTATTAAATATTAGTTAGAATATATTAGAAATTCAAGAGGATTTTATTTTCACTAAAATTATTTAATCTTATTTAAATTTTCTTATTTTGGAATTAAAATTTTGCTAATTGTTAAGACTATTAATTATTGTTACATAGATTTACATAATTTAATGTTTGTTTCTTCTAGAATATAAATAATTAATAAATTTCTCTTTGTAGTGTTTTTGAATAGTCGACTGGCAATGACGAAGTTAGTGTTGGGTCAGCGAAAAAAAGTCAACAAGTATTGTGTAAACAGGTCAACAGTTGTGAGGACATACCATTAATATAATTTATATATTATATAAGATAATATTTATATATTTGATATAACATATGTTAATACATACTAAATATAATCGCAAAACAAAAATATACAATTCCTCCATCTTTCTTTGCACCTTCGGGGTAACTGCTAGTTTAATTATGATGGACAAAAAGAGATTTATCAGTTGGCCAATATGAATAAATGGAAAATAAAGTAAGGAAAATAAATGGCATGGATAGGGTTTCTTTTGGTAAGCATCAGTGCATTTGGTAAAAGAGAAGGATTTGGTGGACAAAAGCATTATCATTTG
Organism: Torreya grandis; assembly: GCA_037957365.1. Lineage (NCBI taxonomy): Eukaryota > Viridiplantae > Streptophyta > Pinopsida > Cupressales > Taxaceae > Torreya > Torreya grandis. The sequence goes on from JARHVA010000092.1 coordinate 3,503,255, forward strand.
TTTATCTATAGGGGTAAATAATTATAGATTAACAACTTGGAGATATAGCAATAGCCATTGTAACTTACACTTCTTTAGCACAAAAGATATATAGATCGTTGTGATAGTTATAGGCTATAATTCGATGCCCATGAATGGGTTTTTGGGTGGTTGCATTGTTAAGCCATTTCTCTTTCTCCTCAGATCACTTTCTTTTGCCCTTGCCTTTATCATTTCATCAGTAAGCAATCACTATGCATTTCCATTTAGATCTAGATATTTGTGCTTTTAGAGTTATTTTGGAATGGATTCTAAAAAATCTCATGTGGTTTTATTGGACATTTTGGTCCTAGAGTTGAACAAGGTTGTTTTCCTTCTTGTTGGGTTTTATTTGTTTTAGCCTCCAAAAAAAAAATTTATGCCCTCTACCTACTCATGAATAGGCTCAAACTAAATTTTTCTGTTAGGTTTTCTAAATATATAGGTTTTGCATTGTAAAGGCTTAATGGAATATTTCCCAATTTGATCACTTTTTAATACTTAAATTAATACATTTATTTATTTATATCATCGGTTCATAAAAGGAAAAGCTATATTTTTTACCATAGAATAGATGCCTATGAAGCCCCCATAATCCATGAATTCTCTATGGAAGTATATATATATATATATATATATATATATATATAAGTTTTATGTTGTATGACATTTCATTGGTTTTATTAAGGTAATGTGAATATGACACCCAACCAAGGGGAGAGAGAGGGAATACCTAGATATAGAGGAGGTTGGGCAAGGGAAATATTATCCTTCAAGCCTATCTCCTATTTCTCTAATCCTTCCTTTCTCTATTGGATGTGTAAGAGATGCCTTTTGACTCTATTTTTTTAAATTAAGGTCGACATATTGTTAAGCCCATAATTTTGTGTGTATATCACACTTTAAGATTTGTTTAAATTTGTTATTCATAATCTTAGCTTATAGGGGCTTCTTAGTCCTTTGAATTTCTAAACTTCATCAATGGTATAAAAAAATTTAAATATATACATGGTTATCCTTTTTATGTTGTGCATTAGAAACCATCATGAATGTAATTTTTTAAAGAAATCTACATTATCAGATATGCCCCTACACCTGGTTTGATATGGATATGGGATGGATATGCAAGGGATACATGCAAGATATGTCCTACCCCCTGTGGATATGTCTAGATGTATCCATAGGGGGCAAGGTGTATCCTACCCATATCCCTTGTATATCCATTAGTTTTTTTATCTTTTTGCAATTTTGCCTAATAAAAATTCAAACACAAAATTTTAAAAATAATTAAAAATAAAATAAAGTATGAAAACCTATTTGCAATTATAATGGCTGGTTGTGTTTTCAAAATGTGAGCCTCAATTAATTCATCTGTATCTTCTTTATCAAGATGTATACAATAGCTATGAAGGTTGCCAGAGCAAGTCAGAAAGTGTTTCAGTTATTGGATCATGTTTCAGCCTTGCCAAACTAAAAGAAACAAATGTTTGTAACATGATCAAGATGAGGGAGAGTTTGAAGTCAATAATGTATTTTTTTGGCTTATCCTTTATGTCCCAAAATATGGTTCTCTAGGACTCTTTTAGTGCTGTTGGGGATCAACCAAAAAACTTGATTACTATGTGAAAGCAACTAAACACAGAATTAAACCATAATGATAAGTAACTAGAATCATAAATAGCAAAGAATAAGAGATACAAGAAACCACCCCAAAAACTTGTATTAAACTCTTCCAGAAGGAAATACAATGAAGAAACCTCATTTCTTCCACACCTCTCTCAAATTTACAGATCTCTTTCCCTCAAGAGTTCTCTCTCTCAATTACAATCAATTCCAACAACCTAGATTGATACACATATACAAAATGTATTCTACTTCTACAACTACAATAAGCTATGAAGATATATTCCTATTATATAATATTAGGAAACATGAGCATGCATTCTCCATTGTTAGATATACCTCTTAATCAAAGGCTCAAAACATTCCTACTAAAGATAGAGATGTAGACTTAAGACTAACACTTAATCTTATCATGCAAACATTCTGTTCATCCATGAAAATAGACTTTCTAAATACACAGGTGACCGACATCAGTCCCTATCTGTCTGCACATGATCAACGTCAGCCGATCTATAATTGATGCCAATGACTGTGTAACTCTAGCAACCTGTAATTTACTCATTTGGTGAAGCTTTTAGCTCCACAACTCAACAATCTCCCACTTGGAGATAAACAGTTGCACCAGTACCTATACAGCAACATCTTCTAGCTTCTCCATCTTCAAACTCAATCTTGAAGACCAACAAAAGTTGAATGAAGATTCAACTTCTCCTTTGTTACTGGCTTGGTTAAGATATCAGTAGGGTTCTTATCTGTATAGATCTTTTCTAGTTTCAACTCACCATCCTCCAATACCTGTCTAATGAAGTGGTACCTAAGCTATATATGTTTGGTTCTTGAGTGAAAAGCTAAATTCTTTGCCAAATGAATTGCACTCTGACTATCACTGTATAATCTGCAACTCTCTTGCTCCTTTCCCAACTCTTCCATGAACCCTGTCATCCATATCATCTCTTTGCTAGCCTCTGTGAGTGAAATGTATTTTGCCTCTATAGTAGACAAGGCAACAACCTTCTACAACTTTAAAATCCAGCTAACTGTCGTTCCACCAACAGTGAAAACATATCCTGTGGTGTTCCTCCTACCATCCAAATCACCTGCCATATCTGAATCTACATATCCATGTAGAGAAGTGTTTGACCCACCATAGCACAAATGCCTACTGTTGGTCCCTCTCAGATATCTGAGAGTCCAGTGAACTGCTTTCCAATGCTCCTTCCCTGGATTGGCCATATACTTACTAACAACTCCCACTGCTTGGGCAATATCTGGTCTAGTACATACCATTGCATACATTAAGCTCCCAACTACGGAAGCATATGGAACTTTCCTCATGTACTCTACCTCATCATGTGAATTAGGACACTATTTTTTACTCAACTTCAAGTGTCCAGCCATAGGTGTGCTTACCAGTTTTGCATCTTGCATATTGAACTGTTTCAACACCTTGTTCACATAATCCTCTTGAGACAAAATCAACCTATGATTTTTTTTGTCTCTCTTAATACTCATGCCAAGGATTTTCTTTGATACTCCCAAATCCTTCATGGCAAATGTGTGAGCTAATTTCACCTTAAGCTAAGAGATATCCTGCATGTGTGATCCTGCAACCAGTATATCATCTACATACAACAACAGAATAATATATCTACCATTATCCAATCTCTTAAAATAAACACAATGGTTAGATTGACATCTACTGAAGCCATGCTTAGTCATAAACCTATCAAATTTCAAATACCATTGTCTAAGAGCTTGCTTGAGACCATACAAGCTTTTCTTCAATCTGCACACAAGTTTCTCCTTACCTTTGACCTCAAATCCTTCTGGCTGATCCATATATATTTCTTCATCCAAATCTCCATGAAGAAACATTGTCTTAACATCAAGCTACTCAAGATGAAAATCCTCAATAGAAACTAAAGACAATACAGTCTGTATAGAAGTCATTTTAACTACAGGAGAAGAAATCTCACCAAAATCAATACCTGGTTTCTGTGCAAATCCTTTCACTACCAACCTAGCCTTATATCTCATCTGTTCATTCTCTCCTTCCTTCAATCTATAGATCCATCTGTTCTTCAGTGTCTTCTTTTCCGCTGGCAACTCAACCAAATCCCATGTTTGGTTCTCTTTCAAGGAATCAATTTCCTCATTCATGCCTAGCTCCCACTGATTCTTGGATTCCACCTGTATTACTTCATCAAAACTCTCTGGTTCTCCACCATCAGTAAGTAATAAATAGTATAATGAAGGGGAATATCGAATTGGAGGTTTACTTACCCTTTTTGACCTCTTGATGGGCGTCTGAGACTCATTCACAACACGTTGTCCACCCAAATTCTCTGACAGTGACCGACCTCGGTCACCTCCAGGCCTGTAACTGACCAATGTTGGTTCCACATGACTGATGTCAATTCCTTCCTGACTGACATCGGTCACTATCTGACTGACATCAGTTCCTGTATTGCTGATGTCGGTTCCTACCTGACTGATGTCGGTCTCTGTGTTTTCTTGTCTATGATTATTCTTTCTTGCAAGCTCATTTTGGACTGTCACCTTGTCCAAATCTCCATGGCCTTGCTCAAATTGATTCATCTTCTTAAGCTGATCACTGTACATCACCTTCTCATTGAAAACAACATCACGGCTCCTTATTATTTTGTTAGTTCCTAGATTCCAAAATTGAAATCCAAAATCTCCAGAGCCATAACCAATAAAAGTGCACCTCATAGACTTAGCATCCAGCTTCTTTCTAGTTTCTTTATCAATGTGCACAAAAGCTTTAGAACCAAAAACTCTGAGAAATAAAAGATCTACTTTTTTACCTGTCCATGCCTCTTCTAGAATTCCACCAACCAGAGTTGTAGAGGGTCCTCTGTTAATCAGGTAAACTACAGTATCCACAGCTTCTACCCAAAACTATAAGGGCAAACCAACATGCAACCTCATACACCGTGCACGCTCCATTATTATTCTATTAATCCTTTCAACAACTCCATTTTACTGAGGTGTCCTTGGAACCATCCTTTGCCTATGTATTCCATTCATATAATAATACCAGTTGAACTTATAGCTGTAGAACTCACCACCATTATCAGATCTAAGGCACTTAATCTCCTACCTGTTTCATTCTCAAGCAAAGCTTTCCAAATCTTAAAAGTGTCAAAAACATCAGATTTCTTCCTTATGCAATAAACCCATACCTTTCTTGTAGCATCATTAATGAAAGAAACATAATACTGTGATCCTCCAATAGAAGCAACCTAAGCTGGTCCTCACACGTCTGTGTGAACAAGCTCCAACTTGTGCTTCTTCTTTGTTGACCCAATCTTGAGAAAACTCACTCTCTTCTATTTCCCAAAAATACAGTGCTCACATAAATCTAGATCTATGCTTTTCAAATCTGAAAGCTTACTTTTTGACTTAAGAATAGACATTCCCTTCTCACTCATGTGGCCAAGCCTCTGATGCCACAACTTTGCATCTACATCTACAGTAGATAATACAGAAGGATAATTATCAGTAATACAATTACATAGATAGAGAGTACCTACTCTCTTACCTTTGGCCAATACAAGTGCACCCTTGGAAGCCTTCCAAGATTCAGTTGTGAGAGTTACTGTGCAACCCTCATCTCCCAACTTTCCTGTAGAAATTAGATTCCTCTTCAGGATGGGAACATGCATGACATCTCTCAATACCCATGTGTTGCCATTCTCCATTTTCAGCTGCACTTTTCTTTTGCCAATAATTTTACAAGGCTCATCATCCCCTAAATAAACTATTCCAAAATCTCCATGGACATAGTCACTTAAATATTCTCTATTTGGGGTAGCATGGAAAGAGGCACCAAAATCTAAAACTCAATATTCTATATTATTATGCAAAGAGAATATAAGAGCATCTTGTGCAACAATACCTACAATTTTTGCTTCTTTTTTACCTTCATGATGATTGTCTTCTTTAGGTTTTGACCAGCAATCTTTGCTTACATGCCCTATCTTTCCACAATTCCAGTAGGTTATCTTCCTGCCATTTCTAGATTTGGATCTACCTCTCATCTTTGACTTAGACCTTGATCTCCTATGCTTGCTCTTCTCTTTTTGCCTTCCCCTGCTCTCAAAACTTAAAGCATTCCCTGATGTTTTCTCTGTGCTTTTCCTGTGAATTTCTTCATTCAAGATTACACTAACAACATCATCTACTTTTAAAATATTTGAAGCAGATGCAGTATTACTAACTGTCGTTACCAAGCTATGCCAGCTCTCAGGTAAAGAGCATAAGATTAATAGAGCTTTAATTTCATCATCAAAAACTATTTTGACTGAATTTAATTGATTTACAATTCCATGGAAATCATTTAGATGATTAGATATAGATCCACCTTCATGCATTTGCAAATTAAATAATTGCTTCATAAGATATACCTTATTTGAAGCTGAGGGTTTTTCATATAAATTTGCTAAAGTAGTCATTAACTCTACCATTGACTTTGCCTGTGATAAATTAGATATCACAGTAGATGCCAGACTCAATCTTATAGATCCAAGAGCCTTTCTATCAAGAACTTCCAATTCTTCATCTTCCATGTATGTGGGCTTCTTTGCAGCCCCACCTAACGGTAAGTATAGATCTTTCTGATACAAATAATCTTCTATCTGCATTCTCCATAATTGGTAATTCTTGCCATTAAACTTCTCCATTCTTAGTTTACTTTCTTCTACCATTGCTTCTCCCACTCAAATAGAAACCCCTGTGAGTGACCTGTAATCAACAAACACTAACCAGATCTGAAACACCTGTTAGTTAACCTGAGCTCTGATACCACTTGTTGGGGATCAACCAACAAACTTGATTACTATGTGAAAGCAACTAAACATAGAATTAAACTAGAATGATAAGTAACTAGAATCAAAAATAGTAAAGAATAAGAGATACAAGAAACCACCCTGAAAACTTGTATTAAACTCTTCCAGAAGGAAATACAATGAAGAAACCTCTTTTCTTCCACACCTCTCTTAGATGTACAGATCTCTTTCCCTCAAGAGTTCTCTCTCTCAATTACAATCAATTCCAACAACCTGGATTGATACTCTTTTTTTCCACACCTCTCTCAGATGTATAGATCTCTTTTCCTCAAGAGTTCTCTCTCTCAATTACAATCAATTCCAACAACCTAGATTGATACACATATACAAAATGTATTCTACTTCTACAACTACAATAAGCTATGAAGATCTATTCCTATTATATAATATTAGCAAACATGAGCATGCATTCTCCACCATTAGATATACCTCTTAATCAAAGGATCAAAATAGTCCTACTAAAGATAGAGATGCAGACTTAAGACTAACACTTAATCTTATCATGCAAACATTCTGTTCATCCATGAAAATAGACTTTTTGGATGCACAGGTGACCGACATCGATCCCTATCTATCTACACATGACTGATGTCAGCCGATCTATAATCGACACTGGCAGCTTCCAGTCGACCCCTGACAGATGTCGGTCGCTCCTGACTGACAGCGATGACTGTGTAACTCTAGCAACCTATAATTTACTCATTTGATGAAGCTTTTAGCTCCACAACTCAACAAGTGCAATACATACATCATGATGATTTGCCCAGATATAATACAAAACTCAACTCTTGAATAAGCTCAAAGAAGAGAACAAGCCATACTCTTAAGTTGATTTAACACTAGTTCATCTCATTGTAATCTTTACCAAATTGCACATAGTGCATTTTTTTCTATATTTTTGTCCATACATTGTAACATTTGCACTATGTACTTGTGTGTTCTTGATTACTTGACTGTGTCTGAGTTATCACATTTGGTACCTTATTTATATGGATAATTTTGATGTCTTTTCTTGTTTACCTTATTATCACTTAGAATGGAAATGATGAAAATAATAAGTTGTAGAAACTATGTGTATTTTGTGTTATATAAATTTGTACTACTGTAGCATGTTCTTAAGGTTTGTTGCATTAAACCTATAGCAGTTCAATCTAGAAACATAAAAACTTAGTAATATATTGAATTTTCTTAATTCGCTTTTATTCTCTTAAATTTGATGATCCTACTACCATCTAGTTTTGAAAATAATAGATGTAATATATATATTTATTGGTATTGAGAGAGGTTGTTGTGGAAGCTTGGGTACTCTATAGCATGCCTTAATTAATGTCTTTACAAGAGTCAATAGTTAACACAATCTAGAATAAAATAAAAAATACAAGAGTAATTATACCAATAACAAATATGATCTCAATACTAACTGTAGTACTAAGCAAGTTCTTCAAATTTTTTTCATTATGTTTGATAAGAAAACATCATAAAGACAATAATATTTTCCTATGAAAGGGTTATAGATCCATGTACAATAGGTACTATTAAAACTCACTTGGATAAATATAGGGTAAGCCATATTATAATCAAGTACATGGTAATAAAGGCTTATTTTGTTTTAAATAGGGTAACACCATAATTTTACAACATGGATATATTTAGGAACCTCAATATGATGCTAACAACTTATAATATATTGAACTGTACAATATTGCTATAGGTTGATATTAAGAGACATAATCAGTACCAATCAAACTAGGATACAAAGAATATCCTTGCAACTAGAAAATCAAATTTTCACAACTATAATCTTCTTCATAGAATCAAGTAAACATGAGGTAGTTAATATTGGAAATGTATGTATTTCTAAACCATAAACCACTTATGCATGAGTGTTGGGTCTTAGGTAAAAGATATCCATAATTTATTCATAATCAATGCCTATTTTTAAAGTTAGTCCATATGATACATATAAATCATTACTAAACGAGAAATATCAATAGATGATATACAACAATCAAAATATATCATGACATCATCTGAATAATAACCTCAAACAAAATAGATTTATCCCATGAATCAGAATGTATTCTAAATTAGTCCTTAAATTTAACTTGTCAAACATTGAAATGATTAATTAATAGTTTTAACACAACTATTGGAGTTACAACAAGATTTTTCATTTAATCAATATCATTTAGTCTACACAAAACTAGAATAACATATAATTAAAACATCCTCAAACTATCATAACATAAAGGATAATTTTAACCAACCATTATAGATTGAATATATAACCAACACTCCTTCAAGGTCCAACTACAAACATAATATCCATGATACCAAGCTGAATTATATCCATATATAAATGAGGTCATAAACATATCCCTACATGGATTTTGTAAAGCATTTACAATTATACAAAGGACAAGGATTTTTCAAGTTGTAACTCTCAACCCACATAATTATAGTGTTTATAGACCTATGGCCATCCATTATTAAATTCTCTTTACCTTTTGTATTTATATAAAATAAGAACACTAAGCTTTAGGGCATTAACAATACATTGACTATTTAGTCAAGTAAAATAAAACATAAAAAGGTGAAAATTCTTTACCCAAGGTATGATATAGTGGTAAATTTAAAAAAAAATCAACATACCCTAAATACAACTTAAGAAGTTAATTAAACCCCCCAAAAAAATTTAAATTAAATATTTATCCTTACAAGGGCTTAACAGATAATGAAATAGTTTTAACATCTCTACAAAGGAGCTTGGAAACTATGTAATGTAATATACAACAAAATTTTTTATTTTCACAACCTTTTGTTAAAAATGTCAAAGGATCTCAACCCATATTTTATACAACTTTCACTAGATATCAAAATGCACAGTACCATCCTGGAAGACATGAAGGGTAAGAAGAGAAACCCTTGACCTATGTTCCCAAGGTAGACTATATCTATGATTATATGTATACCCACATTTGTATACATATATAAATATATGCCTCATCTCAATAATAAAATAATGGTAGAAACAACAGATATATTTATGCATAGGGAAAATCACATACATATAGAAATGTATTCCTCATCTCAATAATAAAATAATGGCTTATAAAGATCTTCAATATCCTAATCAAGTTAATACTTTTTTTTTAACTAATCAGGGGGTAAAAATCAATTGAAGAAACCCAAAGATGGGAGAATTACAAGGCCTTATCCTGCTCAAGAAGTTGAGCCAGGTTAAGGGATAAACTCAAGGGAAGCATTTTCGGATCATTGATACACCAATTCAGCCCATACTCAGAGGCCCATTTAGCCAGATAGTCTGCTACAACATTCCACTCACGGGGAATGTGCTTGAAAGAAACCAAATCCAGAGAATTACTAATCTGAAGGATTCACTAGACAACTGCAGCCAATTGCCAATCTACTTTGTCAAAAATATGATTACTCAGCAAATTAACAACTACTTGTGAATTCGATTTGCAAATGATATTCTGCCAGCCCTATTTACAACAAATTTGCACTGCCTACAGAATTGCCATGGCCTCCATAAGATTGTTGGTAAGATGGCCTTTATAAATAGAGAACAAAAAATGCACCTCCCCAGCATTGTCTCTTCCAATGCCTCCTATCCTAGCAGCACCTGGGTTTCCTTTTGAGGAACCGTCGATGTTGATCTTCATGATCCCATCCACATGAGGCGACCAACGTCCCATTCGGTTGACCGACCACATCTGTTGTTTGTTCCTCTTCATAAGATGCGTGTGGGGGATAAGGGTGGATGCCACAGGCATAACAGGGGAAAAGCACGATAAGATCTTAGCTTCTACAGGTTCTAACACTGCAGCATTATCGTACTTCACCTGAAGAGTTTCTTGGAGAGCGCTGAGTATTTTCATCCATAAATCCCTGAGATTCAAACAACCCCCTTGGAAAATTCTTCTATTCCTCTCCAGCCAGAGGTTCTAGAGGATAAAGGAGGGACCAATTGCCCACGCAGTGTGTAGAATGGATGCCTTGGTAGGGGGACGACCCAGGCGCTGCCAAAATTCCACCAAAGAAGATACATGCCAGCAAGGGCATCCCCATGCATCCAACCACAGATGCCATATTCATTTGGTGAAAGAACATTTGAAGAAAAGGTGTGCCCCAGTCTCTTCACTATTGTGGCAAAGCATACAAATAGATGGCCCCTAAAATCCTCTTTTGCAAAGGTTATCCCATGTCAAACAGTGGTTGTACGTGAAAGCCCATTGAAATAAGTTACATTTTGGCCATGAAAAACAATTCCAAATTTTCTTCCCCCATAAGAATTCCACTTCACCAAAATTTTGCTTTGTCAGCTCAAGGTAACCAGAAGATACTAAGTACTAGCTAGTTGAGTCACCTCCCCATGCCAAAACATCTCTCCCCCTTAAGGAGTTGCATCCTCTAGCATCAAGAATCTGTGATAATTCTAGCCAATTTTCAGTAGTCCCTCTCGGCGGCCATTCAGAGGAGTCCTTCCATCAGTAAGCAATAGTCGTGCCCAGGTTAAAACCTTCTTTATAATGCTCTATTATATCCCATCCAGCATTCAGGAAAGAGTCACAAAGGGGTTGCAGATGAGGATGGGAGGATAAGAGAGGAAGAGCTCCATCCCAGGAGTCTCCCCAAAAAAATGCATCCACACCACTATTACAAATCCAAAAGAGGCTCCTTTGCACCAGGTGAGCACCGAGCTTGAGGGTGTTCCACACCATAGACCCTCTTCCCATAATAGGAATCTTGGGAATATTAGACAGAGCAACCCCTGGGAAATACTTAGAAGACAGGATCCAGGCCCAGAGGTTGGATTGGTTAGAGCACCAATGCCAATACAGTTTGGCAGCAAGAGCTTAACTAGATAGGATAGCCAATCACAGCCCAAGACCACCTTCTCTCTTTGGTTGGCACATAGTATTCCAATTAATAAGACTCCATTTAGAATTCCATAAATTCCCACTCCAAAGAAATTATCGAGAAAGGGCATCATATTCTTTGAGAAAATACATCGGATCAGCTTGGATCATGAATTGCAGCAGTGTTACCCTCCCAGCCGTAAAGAGCCATCGATGAGTCCAATGGTTAATTCTCTGCCTTAATTTGTCAAGAACATTCTACCAAAAAAGTCTGGGCTATCTACCAACCACTATGGTGATTCCCAAATAAGTCACTGGAAGAGACTGAATCTGAAATCTCAGAGTAGTAGCAATCCTCCACTGTATAGACTCTAGAGTGTTGAAGAAAAAAATGGAGGATTTGTGCTCATTGATTTTCTGTCCTGACACTGCTAAGTAGGTATCCAAAGTACTCTGAAAAGCTTGCACTTCCCTAATCTGAGCTCTCCCTGTCAAAATAGTGTCCTCTACAAATTGGAGATGAGTCAACTTGGCTAGCCCATTTCCCCATTGCCATCCATGAATCCTATCCTTGGCAGCCCAAAATTTGATAAGTCAACCAAGCCCTTCAGCCAGAATAATAAACAGTTACGGTGATAGCGGATCACCTTGGTAGAGTCCTCTAGAGGCCCCAAAAAGCCTGGAAGGCTCCCCATTTATGAGGACTGAGTAGGAAGGTGTAGTGACACAACTTAGCACCCAACGTATCCAGTCTTGATTAAAACTGAAAGCCCAAAGGTTTTTTTGCAAAAAGCTCCAATCGGCTCTGTCATAAGCCTTAGCCAAATCGAGCTTAATAAACATGGCACACTCCTGAGACATACTCATGGAGTGGATTGCTTCAGAGGCGATTACCACCCCATCCAAATTTGTTTCCCAGCTACAAAGCCCCCCTGTTCCTCAATCAAGTTAATACTAAACTAAATATTTGTTTAGGATTTAAAGGAAAATATATGCTTGAAACCATAATGGTCCTACTTTGTTCCTTGTTTACTTCTCCTACCATAAGCATTCATATTGAGAGTTGTCTCTCATAAATATATTTTTATAATATCAGGGGTGTAATTGTCAGGTAGTGGATATTAATGTCCATCAATATCTTCCCTAAAAAGTGATTGAATATATTAATATCCCATCATTACAAATTTATTATGCCCTAGATACTTAGGGTTTCCTTTTCCATAGTTGGTTGTGATACCTTCAACAAGCTCCCAAACTAAACAAAGCTTATTTTTCAATATCACTCTTAGACAAAATTAGGTCGTTAGTAATCAAATAACAAATATTTAAGCATTTGACCTTTACTAAGGTCTCAAAAAAATCAAACAAATGTAATAATTACCATGATCTTAACTAAATTCAAGGTCCTTATTCATATAACCATGATTTATAACCACCTTATGACAAAGGACCAAGTCTTAAGTCATGTTTTGATTGAACCAAGGTAAAACAAAAACTTAATAAAGCATGTCAAAAAACTAAAAATAATACCAATATTGAGTAATTTTATTCTATATCATCTTTGTTATTGGTATAATTACTCTTGTATTAGAAGATCTGACCTACAAAGATGAGTTTTAGGAAGAGAAAATCCAACATGGAGCTAGCTCTAAGATATGATCCCAAAGCCATTTTATTAAATATGAAGCTCTAAAATATCTAAAAAAAGATAACCACATGTCCAAGAACCAAGAAAGCATTCAAGGGGTAGAACATCAAACATCAAGAGTAGGAGTGGGAGTGGGAACATCTTCCTGCTCCTCTAATTTGATAAATAATGTGCAATGTGCCAACAAAAATAAGGTCTACTAATGTATGAAAATGATACAAACTAATCAGATTATTTATATAAAAATTTAAGGACTAACCACCATTTAAAATATTTTGTAGGATTGAATTCAAATACTTAAGGTAGCTAATTTTTCTTGTTTGCATGAGAGCACAAGCAGCTACAAAAGGATAATGGAAGAGTGAGCCATCTTTGTTGTAATTATTAAAACTTTTTTCTAGTAAAATATACTCCAAATTCCTAGATAAGAGGTAGACATGTGTCATCTCAAGTCCTATCAAATAATTTTTGCACTTAAATTTTTTTATTTATATGAGCGTATAATGGTGTCAAAGTACATCATAATCATGAAGAGACATGTGGCATGATGTCAGGCTTACTAGTCACACAATTGTAAACTTGTCAAATGTGTTAGTCTAGATGTCAAAGCTCTAAGGCCTTTCAAAACACCCTTGAGATACCCTTTAAGGTACTCTAAATCCCCTCAAGGAATCTCCTAGGAGATGCCTTGAAGGGCCTTAGGAGATACCTTACTAAAAGGAAATACCTTCAGGAGATACCTTACTACAAGTCCCTTCAAGGTGTCTCCTAGGAGATACCTTCAAGGGCCTTATAGTAGATTCAAGGTATCTCCTCAGAAATACCTTGAAGGTACTACAAGGCCCTTGAAGGTATATCCTAGTACCTTCAAGGGTACCCTTAAAGGTATTACATGTCCCTTCAAGGTATCTCAAGGTGTCTCCTAGGAGATACCTTGAAGGGAATTTTTAATACATTCAAGGTATGTTTTAGGTCAATTTATGTCCTAAGATACCTTGAAGGGCCTTGTCTTACCTTCAAGTTATTTCCTAGAAGGGACTTATAATACCTTCAAGGCATGTTTTGGGTCAATTTATGTCCTAAGATACCTTGAAGGCCCTTGTATTACCTTCAAGGTATTTCCTAGGAGATACCTTGAATGTAATACAAGGCCCTTAAAGGTATATCCTAGTACCTTCAAGGGTACCCTTAAAGGTATTACATGTCCCTTCAAGGTATCTCTATGTGTCTCCAAGGAGATACCTTGAAGGGAATTTTAATACCTTCAAGGCACGTTTTGGGTCAATTTATGTCCTAAGATACCTTGAAGGAACTTGTATTACATTCAAGTTATTTCTTAGGAGATACCTTGAATGTAATACAAGGCCCTTGAAGGTATCTCCTAGGAGATACCTTGAAGGGACATATAATACCTTCAAAGGTACCCTTAAAGGTATTACAAGGCCCTTCAAGATATCTCCTAAGAGATACCTTCAAGGACCTTGTAGTAACTTCAAAGTATCTCCTATGAAATACATTGAAGGTACTACAAGGACCTTTAAGGTATCACCTAAAATATGCCTCTCTTGGGGTATTTTTAGACATACATTGACCCACAAATATATACATTGACCCACAAATCTATACCGACATAATAGTAAATAAAAATACCTTCATGGTATCTCTAAGGAGATATATCTTCATTAAAATTACATGTTTAAAAAACCACCCTCTTAAATCAAATTCAAATGGTTTAAAATCCAACATATTTTATCTATTTTTTATAAAAAGAAAGAGATATATCAAAGTAACATGAAAGTGATACCATAAAGGTATCATTAAATATATATTTTAGTTTAGACCTAAAAGGCATCTCCATAAAATATCTCTCAACATTTCACTAGAGATATACCTCTCATGGTAACTCTTAAGAAATAAGTCGACCCTCAAAACCATCACCATAAACATTTAAATAATACTACCTCAATCCATCTCCTATAAATATCTTGCATCTTAATCATATGTTTTTCAAAACCTATCTCTTACATAAATTTGACATGATTTCAGACTTTATATTTTAAATCCAAATTATATAAGATGGGAGAACTCTACAAAGTATCTTCCAAGATATACATTGAGAGGTATCACCTAAGAGAACCTTATCAAGGTACGACCCAAGTCAGTCTAAATAAACCTCTTAAAATGAATTTAAATTCACCTTAGAGATACCTATCAAGGTATTTTTTAAAATATACTTTGACCATAAAATTAATCACTATAAAAAATTAAATAGTATTACATCCAAGGTAGATCTTAGATGTTAATAATTGCATTTAAATTATATGATTTCCAAACCTAGCCCTTATATCAATTTGGTATGACTTCAAATGAAACATATTATACTCAAATTTAATAAAATAAGATACCTCTCAAAGTAACTATAAAGATATACTTTTTCCCTTATATCCAACACCATCAACACATAAATAGTATTACTTTCAAGGTATATACTAGATGATATCTCTTGCGTCACAATCATATGTTTCAAAAATCTAGACCTTATACCATATTTAAATAATTTCAAATCTACTATATAGTATCCATTTTTTAAAAAATGTTAGATATCTCTCATACACCTTGGACTTAAATTCCACACCATTAAGTAAATAGTAATTAATACCTTCAAGTAACTTCCTAAGTGATACATCTAGCATAAAAGTTATATGTTTTATAAACATGCCCCTTAAATCAAAATGGCATGATTTCAAAGCCAACATAAACTACAATTTTTTTATAAAATTTCATCTCAAGGTATCTCTCGAGAGATAACTTGACATCCAAATCCACAATCATCAATAAGTAAATAGGAATATTTTAGGGCATCTCCTTGACAATACAACTTACATTTAAATTAATTATTTTAAAAACCCACCTCTTATATCAAAACACATTAATATAAATTAAAATTTAAACATTTATCATTACATTATATGTCTCTAAGGTGTCTTTAGGGTCATATTTATTGCATATAAAATGATATGATTTCAAAGCCAATAACTTCTATCAAGATTTTATTAAATAAAATATATCTCTCAAGGTATTGACCTAGAGATATGAGAAGTATTTTCTATTAGAAACTTGTCAAGGTTTCTCTCAAGAAACACCTTGGATACCAAATTTATTTTCATCAATAAATAAACATTGTGTTTGCCTTAAAACAATGTGTATATGTTATTTACACCTATGAAACTTATGTTATCATGATCCAATATTTTTTAATTTTTGACATTATTTCAACATTTTCCTACAAAATTTAGTATGTCATACCATTCAATCTAAACTTAATGTTAAGTGTAGAGTTAAACTTCAATTATTTGTATCCGATTAGAAAACTTAAACAATGTTATTGGAATTTACTATGCAAATTCTTAAGGCACAAATATAATGACAAACTAATAATACAAGAAATTCAAATTACATTAAAATAATTTTGAAGTAGTGGCTTAGAAATAATATAACCTTTTTGGCACGTATAATTCCACAAGAGTCCCATTATTAAGCTTCATGTTATACACTCTCCCTAAAACCTTCCTATCTAATATTTGTTGTTAGAACTAAAGTATCCTAAAGCACTGCTAATCCTGATAGTAGGAGTAAAGGTGATTGTCACACATTTTTAAATTAAATTGATGGATTTACAATTAATATTTCATTCAAAAAAATCCATTAAATATGGATTCACCTAGGTCTATCACTATTGAAGTTGATCTTAGTGCAACCAAATTGATTATGACAATTCATGTTATCAAATCTAGTGATGTGAGAAAATATAAGCAACAATTTATTTTCCTTAATTCAAAGAGTGACAAATTTGGGTTAAATCAGAAGCCAAAAACACCAAAAATCAATCAAGTCTTAGTCAATATGTTAAATAAGGTAAAGCTTTGCCCATATCAAGACTAGACCTTGGAGACTAACAAAACCCATCAAGGGGAAAATTCAAGAGAAAGGACATAATGACTGAAAGGGTTAGGGTCATGGAGTTTCATTAGTCATAAAAATGTGCCAATAACACTTAATTTGGACCAATATTTGATAAATACAATAACATATTAAAACCATACAATTTGATGACTAATAAATGCATGGGGATCATTTTTAGGTGTCAAAATATCCCTAGTTATCTACTTCTGGATTGACGATTACATAATTAAGGTAGACTATCATATTGATAAGTGTTTTAATCATTTCTATATTTATTAGCTTTAAATAGGTTATTACCTTTGCCATTTGAATTGCACTTTCACTTTTTATTCAATCATTGCACTCTAAAGTATTTAAACTTCATTATAAAAGCTTTAATTGTGTCGGACTCATGCCATGGTGACACTTGGTATAATCATGTTGATTCACTTTCTTGGGAGATTTCATACAATTCCTTTTGGTGAGTCAACCTTTGGGTGAATGGGATGATGACATTTGGCATGATCTCACTTGCATGCTTGCCTAGGGATTTCATACATTATGTATAATCTGTCAGTCTTCAGGTAAATGATATGGAGACACTTGCCATATTCTCAGAGAGTCACTTGCTTGGGGAAATTAGAATATTTTTTGAGTGTTTAATGTTGTGGGTTTATGAGTGCATGACAACTATCCTTTAATTTTGAAAAATTAAGTCTTAAGCTTATTTTATTTATTTCCTAGGGTTCTCGGTGAGTGAGCAAATGTCACATGGAATAACTTGATGAGTTGTCAAGTGCTAGGGGAAATAATGGAAAAAATTCTAAGTCTTGGACCTCTTATATAAAACAAATGGAAAACCAAACAACACTTAGAAACTTTTCATTACTACAAGGCCCTAAGATGTCACCCAATAGTGCCTTCAAGGAGATACCTTAAAGGGCATTATATTACCTTGAAGGGTACCTTGAAGATATCTCCTAGGAGATAACTTTCAAATATGCATAAGGGTACCCTTGAAGGTATTACAAGGCCCTTCAAGGTATCACCCAAGATCCCAAATTATAAGTAGCTATTCATTTTCCATGATCTTGTTCAAAACCCCCATTTCTCCATATCATTTTGTATACTATTAAAATACATGGTTTAATATTGATTAATTAGGTATTTTTCTCTATTAGGCTATTCCTCTCATATCCATGTTTGAAATGGATCTCCTAGGAGATACCTTCAAAGTAGAGTGAAAAAAGGATTGAAGTATGCGGTATATGATATTAAAAGCTATTATTTTTTTGGATTAACACAAACAATGTCATTAAAAAATGTGTTATACATTACCTTTTTAACATTTTTAGGTTTTAAAAAATCTCCACTTATGTAATATGGTATAAATAGAGCTTTATCTACTACATATAGGTATAAATTGAACTAATTTTATAAATGACCTGATTAACAAGTATTCTCATGTCTTTTATAAATGTCCAGGCTAAAAAACCATACATTAATGGATTTCCAATGTGGAGACTATGTTTCACTCATAAATAATGGTAAGGTCATTGGTGAAGGATGATACACAAAGTTTCAGGTCTAGATACCAACTCTTTGGAATCCATAAATATCACTTCCACATGCCACAATGGGGAAATACCTATTGAATGTGTAAGGGTTAATGGGAGAAAAGATTTTGAACTGACTCTACCACTTCCATTTCCTAGATCTTTTGTGGATAATTTGGGGTATGTAGTTGATATTTTTACTAAATGGAGCATAAGAATGATGCAACACATCATAGACAAATTTTCTATAGAGGATGACATGGAAGAAGGATATAATAATTTTAGTTTAGTTCTATATATACAACCATTACAACAAGAAAAACCTGGCTTGGATTCATTGGTTCAATATATCGATGACCCTAATACATTGCATAGCCTAAAAAATAATTTTATTGGAAAAATGGTATATTTGTTGCACAAATGAACAAATCTTGTAAATGATGAAATTTTTTATTTTAATTATGTTGAATTTGCATAACCATGAGAGATTTTTGGTTGCATTCCTATCCCAATGTTATAAAATGCCTTAGGATTTTACATAAGGCACATTCTGAAACATTGTGAGACTTGATGCACATAGATAAATGAAACATCTATCATTAGATGGCCTTCCAGCAAGATTATGGACATTAAATGTAGAGCAATCAATTTACCTTACATAACACCATAGGAGAAAAAAATTGGAAATGTATGGGAAGTAGTGGATACTGAAGTCATTCCTTGTATGAAATTCCTAGAGCAAAGGCATTCAAAAAAATTAACTCGTGTCTAAAACTACACAGGCAAAAAAATAAATCAACCAAACACTTCACTCAACTAAGTGGATTTTGATGCAAGCATAGATAGTGAGATTATAAAAGTGTACGAAGATAAATATTGTACCAAAAAATGTTTTTAGTCAGGATTGTCATTTGAGATACTAGAATTTATAAGGATAAAGTTACTTGATTCCAACACAATAGATAAGAGGCAACATGTCTTGGATACCCTTTTTGCTGATTTGCTTAAGAAAATAAAAACAAAACTACCATTGATTTTTAGGGTACTCAAATCTATTTGTAAGCTCAGCTTAAAATATATGGATTGAATATAATTAGCTTATTTGACATCTAAAATTGTCAAAAAAGGGTGAATGAAATGCATTACATGTAGGGAGGTTTCAACAAAATCCATAAAAGAAGATAATGGTAGATAAAGATTTTTTGGACTAATTGGTGGATGGTTTTACAAATGTTTATCCAAGATTTACATGTTATGTAGATATAGATGACTCAAGATAAAATGTTCAACATTTTCCAACATCTTTCACTCAAGAATTTATGAGGCCCAACATCAATGCACAACTAGCAGATATGGAATATGAGATAATATCCCATCCAAAATTCATTAACACATGGAAAAATAATTTTCATGATGTGACAATTTCCAAGTTTGATGATTTTGATAGGTGTAAAACATGTATCTTGTTGACTCACCAAAAATGCTTAGGGTCCTTCTCTAGAGATCAAGAAGATTGTTTCGATCAAGAATTCATGATACACTCAAACTAGATAATTTTTACAAGATAAATGTATTACACACATAAATGAATGTCAAAGCAACACCCTCAAGAATGCCTCAGTGTCATTCATGACAAGGTGGAACATCAAAATAAACATGTACAAAGGATAGTGAGAAAAAGTAAAATAGTTATTAACAAAATAATAGAGTTGTCAATGGAAAGGATTATAGCACATGGCCATGGTGCAAGTGGATATGGTCATTTTTTTATCATATGTTATTGGATGGTCTAAATTTACTATCACCTTATTGATTAAGTGCTCAAATATATGGAAACAATAATGCTAGATAATTATATATCTTTACTATATAAACCTATATCTTCAAAATATACATTGTATGATGCACTTTTGTCTAATAACTGCTACCCTAAATACAAGAAATACATATAAGAAGTACAATCAATTGGTGCCTTCAAAAAATTCCTTCTATGCTATACCTTCAACTAGACAACTATTGTGGGGACAATAAGAATAGGTACTTCCATCCATAATTATATTT
Source organism: Torreya grandis (assembly GCA_037957365.1). NCBI lineage: Eukaryota > Viridiplantae > Streptophyta > Pinopsida > Cupressales > Taxaceae > Torreya > Torreya grandis. Next base: position 3,523,857 of record JARHVA010000092.1, read on the forward strand.
TTAAAAATGTCAAACCTTATATGGAACTAATGCTACATTTACAAATTCACAAAATCATGTTTTTTTGGTAAAGGTATGTGTTGCAATATTTTTCTCTCCTTGTCTACAAAGGTGTTTTCCTTAATGTCGAGGTCAGATTTCTCCCTATAGGAAATACCCATGAGGACATATTTGACACTATCTAAATGTATAAAGAGGAAATATGTATGGAGTGTGGTAGAGATGATGGATGTTTATAGGACATGTGAAAATACAAGAAACTTCATGCCATATTTGATTGAAGAGGTAGTCAATTTCAAAGATTATGTTAATGGTTACTAGCTGAAGGAAAGAAATGAAATAGTAGGCATGACAAAAGGTCAATACTTTCTTATATGAATGGAGCAAGGTCATCCCATTATTAATTAAAAAAACTCTATAATAGATAGAAATTAGTCCCCACCAATTACATTATGGGGAACAAAATAAAATGGTGAGCCAAATGTTCCATAAGGTAATTCGACAAAAATATATTTCAAAGACTTAAAAAATAGAGAAATGTCTCAATATTCCATTTTTTCAAAAGATTCAAATAGAAGTAGAAAAAATAATGAAAAAGAAATTAAATATAACTTGAATAAGTATGTACAACAATTCAATGAATTTGGTTTGACCGTATTACTTCCAAAACATCCATGACATAATGAAAGAATACATGTTCCCTTCTGAAGTTAAGTGCATAGGAGAATTTTGGCCTAGAACTCATCATGACATACCCCTGCATAAAGATCTACACAAAATGGTTCATGATAGGAAACTTGATTTTGGATTGGCATTTACAAATACATATGTTGGTCTAAGAAGAAAAAAATAAAAATTACATTTGATCCAACTCAAGATATGCAAATCAAAGATAATTTATTTGTCAAACCTAACATTTATACATGAGTGAACTACACAATATGGGTTAATAGATCTAAAATTAATATTGAGATACTACAAACCAATGGAGATATAGAATGAAGGGTCAATGTAGCTTGGTTCATCCCAGTTCATATAGGGAAAAAAGATGTAGAAGAAGCAAAAATTCATTTAGGGTATTTGGACAAGAAATGGAAACCAAACACATATTTACCATCCATACACATAGATAGTATCATCTACGCTTAGAAACCAAATAAAAATTGGAGAGGTCATACACTTGTTCTCACTAATTTTTTGAAAGGCATTGTAACAGAATATTTGAATGCATCATCCCACTAGGCACTAATAAAAATAGTGATAAAATGATTGGGAAATTTGAAATGGTGTTTCCTTAATTTTGGAATGAGAAATATGAATGTTTTTTTTCAAAATTCAGTCCATTTTTTGAGAATGTATAATTTTTTATTATTTTTTGAGATTACAATAGCATTACAATCTCGGTAACTCAACTATATGGGAGATTATATTAATAATATAATAATAGAACACCTATGATCTACACATTCAAGGTATACAAATATGAGGTAAACTTTTATGGTCTTGAGGACATCACCCAAATTATATTAGATAGATAGTTCATGATCTAATCAACTGATGACACATGGCATCCCAATCATCCCAGGTATTTTAAATCACATATTTCCTCAACACCCGATTGATCTATGAATTATTTTTTCTTAAGAAATAAACTACCAAGTCTTATTATCTATAAATGTGTAGTATGTGAACCAGTTTGAATGATAGCATAATTTGGACTTATTACAAATATATAATATAGATGTGATTTATTTGTAATAAGTCTAAGTAATTCTTGAAGTCTAATTTATTTATGATAGTTTTCAACTAATAATTATTTATGATCATTTTAAATAATTTGGACTTACCACAAATACATTAGATAGATGTGATGTATTTTTAATAAGTCCAACTTAATCTTGATACAGTCCAATTTATTTCTGATAGTGTTCAAAAATTTGGATTGTTGATAAGTCCAAATTATATGAAATAGTCCTTATACTATACCAAATTGTGAAAGTCTAATTGTCAATGTTGATAGTGTACCTAATTATAATGCAAGTCCACATTCAAATTGTATAGTTTTTAATTTTGATGATGATGATAATATGCATGATGATTTGAATTGCATGGAAACATGCATTTAAGGAGAAACTAATAATGATGAAACTAATATGTAAACCCCTATTGGAGAAAGTTACAATGAAGAAAACAACATGGGAACACCATTGAATGAAGAACTTACTAATGAATAAAATAATATGGAAACACCAAATCAATAAAATATACCATTAAGAACACTTCCTAAGATTTATATAATAAAATCAATGTACTTAATTGAAATTGATGAATCCATTTTGAAACCAATGCCTAAAAAAATGTATGAGCGCTATATGAGAAGAAAATCTGAAAGAATTTGATAATGGCACTTTGAATAATTAAATGAAACTCAATTATGCAAATTGCTTATTACATTGATGAAATTATTTATTATGATACCTAAAATGAACACCCAAGGACTAAGAACATCTAATATTGATGGTGTAATTAGGTAATTGTTAAAAAATTTCATAATGCATACCATCAAGTAGGTGTGAAAAAATTCACCAAAGATGGTAATGTTTCCTGATGTGTTAGTACAACTTATTTGGTAAGTTTAAAGATAAATAATAAATGATTGATTAGAAAAACAAGCCAAGCTTTGGCCATAAATAGAGAAACACTAATGAAAGCAATTGAGAGACATAAAAGATGGGATGTTGATATTAAAAATGACTTGTGGGAGTTCTTAGTAGACTCCCATAGAAATACAAGGCTATAGTCGATGCCCAAAAAGATTTAACTGTATAATTATGGAAAGATAACATAACAGTATCACCTAATATTAAAAATGTAGTGAAAATAAGAGTTGGTTCTCATAATCGTGAACCACATCCTAAATTTTTTTTGTATATGACTCAAATGCAATTGTACTCTAAATTTGTTGAAAAATATCCACATATTTCTATTAGTCAAAGGTATTTTAAAATGGTCAAACCATTCTATGTGAAAATCAATCACACATGCACTACTTGTTATTTTTGGCAACATGTTAAATTTTCTATGCATTATGATATTTTTCATCATGTTCATTGTGATTTGCATACTAATAACATTTTTTAGGAGTATGGAGTGGAGGCCCCACAAAAATAAGCAAGAGAATTCATTCCAATAGATTTTTGTGAAAGAACAAATGGTCAATTATTTTATAATAGTACATGTTTATATGGAAGTTGCAACATTTGTGGTGGATTTCCCAAATTTTAATCTTGTATCCATAAGGAAAGTACACATGGAATTAGATAAGAATTGGTTGGTTTTAGTAAATGTAAATTTGTGGTATATCAAATGAAAGATGTAAAGGAATCTAAAAGCTGTGAGCTTGTTACAAACAAATACTTGTTTCCAAATTTATGAACCAATTCAAGGATGAAATTTATATGAATATCCAAGACACACACATACAGCTCAATGGCTAGAAGAACAATTCAAGTTAAGTAAAAATACACTCCTAATTGGTACTATTATTTTAGTAGTTGACTTTGAAGATAATTACACATTGAAACCACAAAGAGAGGTTCAGTCATAATACTAAAATTTAGTATAAATTTCAATTTTTGTGCATATAGAATTCATGTATTCACCTGATAGTATAAAGAATGATCAAAAAATATTAAGGGAGTACCAATTTTATGTCAACAATTATCAGACACATTATTTAGAGTATTCTCAAGGTTATTTTTAGTTTTTTATGTAAATTTGAGTGAAAGGAATATTACTTTCAATTGACATTATATATGGTCATATAAATGCACATCATAATTTAAGAATGCATGGATGTTATATTGGCTAAATGGGATGCATGTGAGCACTGGTGTACAACATATTTAGAGTTTCACTAAAGTAAAACATGGAAAAGGGGAACATGACAATGTAGTAACATGTGTCAAAAGAGTGCTTGCAAGAGAGGAGTTGAAGTTTGATGAGGTTGATGATTTTTCAAATGCAAAGAACATAGTTGATGGTGTAATGAATATATGGGCCATGGTGCTCAATAAAATTCCACTATACATAGATATTTTTGGCTTATGGAGGATGAACAATTGGAAATCTATCAATATTGTATGATAGTTATAGGATCAAGTGAGTTACACTCATTTCATTTCTCAAATGCAGGTTCTTGGATGGTTTATATGAGGCACATAACATGAATTTTTTATAGATTCATTAAAATTTTTTGGAGTGTGAGTCACAAGAATGGGTGCATGAATGGAGTTCTAGGATTATAGTTATAATTGATAGTTATTAGGTTATATCAACATTAAAACTTATAGTCCTGACATCATCACATGACTTTGATCATGTGTCTGATCTAGTGAAAGTAGGTTGGATATTATATTTGACATGTGTTTAATGTAATAAATTTGGTAAATTTATATCAGTAAATCATGTTATTAAATCATGTTTTGTTTTGTGATGCAAGGCATGTTTATGAAACTATTGTAGATGAGGATAAAGAGGAGGGGAAAAATTACTACTTGTACTAGTGTGTAAAGGAAAAATAGAAATTGACTTTTGTGGTCACATATGGGGAAAATAATCACTATCTCATTGGGGCTATTATAGTTACTAGAACTTGGCTTCGACTCTATCCTGTGAAAAATTCTAATGTATGGTTATTTGAAGACTTCAAAGTACATAAGAAGATACGGCACTATTCAAATGTGGTTCTTACAACATGTTTAGCTACATGCACAAATATCAAGGTAAGTTATTGAAAAGGACTCTTTGAAGGTTTGTGAATCTACCCATGAATCAATTATCGATACTATAAAGAACAAAGTTGATTCTAGTGGTTCCTAATATTGAACCCCCGAGGTATGTTGAATTCTCAAATGAAAATGTATTTACTTTTATCAAATTTTATTTATTTCTTAGGTTTTAAATATAAATTTAAATTTAACTAGATACTAATATCTTTTTTTAGGTTAGTATCTCTAAATTAGCTTCCACATTCATGTGGATGGCATTGTTAGTAGATAATTCCACATTCTCAAAGCTAAGAGAAACTCTGTTGAAATTTGTTGTTGATATTGCTTGAGGCTAAAATGGGTGCTTTGTCTTCTAACCAGTCATGCTCAAAGTCCAAGAATGAGGTCCTAGATGTTAATCAACACCCTCGATGTGGTGGAGATGTGATTTTTTTATAACAAGACCTCGAAGGTAAATATATCCAACTAGGCTCACATGTTGACAACATTTTTTGTCAATGATGTTCAAGGCTAGAATTGTTGTAAAATTATGTATCTGCATGGATTACAAGCCTGTGGTGGTGGTAACATGTGTAATTTTCACATCTTGAGATTTTGGAAGTGACAAATTTATAATCAGAGGTCCAGGAAGCAAAAATGTATATTGAAGGTAAATACCCTATCTCATAAATACATAAAAGTTACATTGTAGAACTGATCACATAATATTTTTCTATGAATTTACTAATTATTTTCAATTCATAGGATTTTGGGTGCACCTATAGAACTTATACATTCATAGGATAGTTCTTTCAATTTGTAGATACATCTAATGGTTTTAATTTTATGCCTATCCAAAATTTGCCTAAAAAACAATAATTTTGCCTTATAGGGAAATGTTATCTTGAGGCCGGAATGGGTGATCCATATGCTAACTTGGAATCATCAGAGGCCAATAATGTAGTCCTAGACATTAATATCCACCCATGACATGGTGGTGAATATATTTTTTATCCATGAGGCCTCAGAGGTAGAGATCTCAAACTTGGCTTGCATTTTGACAACATTTATTTTCAATGTTTTTTTAGGCCAAATTGGGTGATGTATCTTAATCAGGCATGATCAAAGGAAAATAATGTGGTCTTATATATTAATAATCACCCTTTACATGGAATTGATGATATTTTTTAGTGATGAGTCCCTAAAGATAGATGTCTCCAACTTGGCTCGCATGTTGACAACATTTATTGTCAATATTACTTGAGGCTAGAATGGGTGCTCTATCTCCTAATTGGGTATGATCAAAGGCCAATAATGTGGTCTTAGAAATTAATTTCCACCTTCAATGTGGTGGTTATGCTATTTTTTAGTTATGAGGTCCCATAGATAGATATCTTCAAGTTGTCTCACATGTTGAAAACATTTGTTGTCAATGTTGCTTGAGGCTAGAATTACTGTAAAATTACATATTTTTATGGATTTCAAGATTATGGTGGTGGGAACACATGTAATTTTCATATTATAAGGTGTTATAAGTTACAGATTTATAATCAAAGGTATAGGAAGTGAAAATGTCTATTGGAGGCAAATACCCTGTCTCTTCAGTACATAAAAGTTATATTATAGGACTAATCACAAAATCTTCTACCACAAATTCATCAATTCTTTTTGATACATGGGATTATCGGTGAAATTATATGACTTAGACATGCATATGATAATTCTTTCATTTTTTGGATAAGACTTACATTTTACATTTTTTGCCTATCTAAAGTTTGTATAAAAAACAATAATTTTTCCTTATAGGGAAATATTGTTTTGAGGCCAAAATGGGTGCCCCTTCTCCTAACCGAGCATGCTCAAAGGACAATAATGTGTTCCTAGACATTAATCACCACCTCAAATGTGGTTTTGGTGATATTTTTCAACCATGAGACCCTCAAATCTAGAGATATCTAACTTGGCTCACATGTTGACAAAATTTATTATCAATGTTATTTAAGGATAGAAAGGGTGATCCATCTCCTAACCTGGCATGGTCAAAGGCCAAGAATGTATTATTATACATTAATCACCACCCCTAATATGGTGTAAATTATATTTTTTATCCATGAGTCCTTAGAGGTAGAGATATCTAGCTCAGATCATATGTTGACAACATTTATTGTCAATATTTCTTGAGGCTAGAATGGGTGCTCTATATCTTAACCGAGCATGATTAGAGGCCAAGAATGTGGCCCTATATGTTAATAACTAACATAAAAATTATGGAAATAATATTTTTTATCCATGAGGCCTCAGAGGTAGAGATATCTAACTTGGCTCACATGTTGGTAATATTTTTTGTTAATGTTGCTTGAGATCAGAATGGGTGCTCTGTCTCCTAACTAGATGTTCTCAAAGGCCAAAAATGTGGTACTCAACATTAATCACCACCCCGAACATGGTGGTGATGATATTTTTTATTAAATAGGCCTTGGAGGTATATATCTCTATCATGGATTTCATATTGACATTATTTGTTCTTAATGTTGCTTGAGGCTAGAATGGGCACTCTATCTCCTAATCGAGCATGCTTAAAGGCTATGAATGTGGTCTTAGACATTAATTTCCACCCCTAATGTGGTAGTGATGATAATTTTAAGTCATTATGCCTCGTCGATATAGATCTCCAACTTGGTCTACATGTTGACAACATTTATTGTCAATGTTGCTTGAGGTTAGAATGTTGCTTGATTGAGTGCTTATCAAACTATCAAACCATAATTACTTTTATAGGAAACTTATCTTATCATCTAACTCATCTTCATTTTATAACATGCTCACACCATCATTCATGGTATCTTAAACTAAATTTATTTCTTTAATTGATGGCCTTTGAGAATCTTTTGCATATCCATAGTCATGTGCTACAGTATTTAATGGGTTATCATCTAATGGGTATTGTGTTGGTTGTGATGTCGTATCCATATAATACCTTGTTAAATTTGTTACATTCAAACACATAATATTTAATAGTAGAACTCGCCATTACATCAATTTACAAGAGCTACATAAATATACAGTCCATACAAAGGGCATGAAATTATGTAGAGTAGTGGGAAAAGGTGTTTTTCAAGTGTAAAAGGTGATTTGGAGTTTAGGGTATGTCTATGAGAGGATATATGGCCAAAACTCAGTCTTAAAAAAGCATAAAATCCTAGTGTTATTGGTGTATAAGAGAGTGTATATGTTAGGTGAGATCAAGAAGGGTCTTGAGATCTTTAGAAGAGTTGAAAGAGGTTGTGAGTGAAGTGTTTGAGGTGTTACAAGGGTCATTGGACCAAGATGAGAAGGTATATGAGTCATGGATAAAAAGAAGATTAATTAGGCATTGTGGGGATAAGAGCCTAGGAGGAAGAAATGTGAGATACTTGAAGGGATAGAGGTGTAATGTTATGATCATAGTTGAATCATATTGGAATGAGGCCTATAGTAGGAAATATAAGAGTAAGTGATAGATTGTAGGCCTAGTTATGCCTAATCCTTGAAGCCAATGAGGGGTAGTAAGCTGATAAGGAGGAATAGATTAGGTCTAAGCTTGTGATAATATTTTTTTGAGATTTAAATGAGTGTGATAATCATGAGAGTGGGGTCAAGAGTGAGTAAGAATGATGCAGAAGCATCAAAGAATGTAACTCCCTTAACACTTGGAGTGGCTAAAAATAGTAAGTGGTTACATGTTTAGCATTATTTAAGGTTTGAAATGTATGTGAGAGATTTTCAATAGGGTGAGGAAAGGAGAAGAGGAGTCTTGAGGAGACTAGAGAGAGTGAATGATATGTATGAATAAAAGTAATGCCTTAGGAGAGTTTTGATATGTAGTGAATCTCATATGCTTGTCTCTTTTGATTGTAGATTAATTTCTAGTTACTAATTCTTAATTAAAGAAGCTTTTATATTGTCTAAACCAAATTTTTAGATCTCAGTCATAACACAATAAAAAAATAAGAAAACAACAAAGTCTTGGAATACATTCAAGTTTTTGATAAAATGCCAATTTTCTTTAAAAGTTTATTATTGCTTCATCACTAAGGAAGGTTTGTTGTGAATAGAGTATAGTTGAAGTTCATCCTACACCATCTAGACATACCATTTTTCATGACCACAATCAGTTTACAATAACTTTGTTTGATCAATAAAGTAACAAAGGAAATCAATAGTTATTAAGAGTTTTAGTCCAAATTGGAGGTCTTGAGAGGATGTTATAGGCCTTAAATATATGGTAGTGACTCTTGAGAAAGATAAGAAGTTATTTTGTAAACACAAGATTATTTGGATATGGATATGCAAAGGGGTTAGATTGTGAAGGTAAATAATCATATGAGGCTCAGTTGGGGACCAAGAACCCTAAAAACCTATTTTAGGAGTTCAAGCCTATGTACCTAAAATAGAGTTAAGTTAAATTGAGGAAGGAGAGTGTAAATTTAAAATTTTTGCATGGGGAAGATGATATGGATCCTAGAAGGAAAGAGTATAGAAAATGGTGAAGAGTGAGAAGTATATTAAGCCTAATGATCCCAAGAGAGAGGAATGGTGTCAAGGAATCTAAGAACCTATATAACAAGATGATGATGATAAGAGATTAAAGTCAGTTATCATAGTGATATGAGAGAGAAAGAGGTTATACACCTAGGATCTACATAAAAAAAGGCCTCAGGGGAAAGAAGAAGCTTTGAGAATGTGATTTAGGTCTACTATACCTTGTATCCCTACTTGGGTAAAAGTGGAAGATAGGTACAAGGAAGAGTTGGGGCCTTAAATAAGGTTGTTTGTCATGTTTATGGAAAGGGTATGAGGTTGAAAGCTATTGGAGGTGACTTTAAGTGCATAGAAAAGGTAGGTGACAATAAGCCTAGACAATCCTAAAAGGTACTTTGTGAGAGTGAGAAAAGATTGATTGCAAGAGGAGAGTGGAGAATATAGAGTGAGTTGAACCTTGAGAGGTGACTGAGGTAAATATCAAAATCTTGAAGAAGCATGAGACAGTGTTGTTTTTGACAAGAAGAGAGTCTAGTGAGGAAGTCCATGACTGAGGTGAATAGACTATGAAATGTTGTAAATAAATGTTTGTGAAAGAGTTTGAAAGATATTCAAAACTAGAACAAATTATTGAACAATATACTAACATAGTTATACGTAAATTTTCCATGTATTTTAAGAACATTCAATAGACTACAATGTTTAAAAATTGAAATGTTGAAATATATATATGATATAAATAAAACCTATAAAGGTGTATAAAATGTGAACATAATATAATATCTAAGGTCAATGCCATATAGGCATATATTCAACATGCCAAACAACTATACATCAAGTCATATAGGCATACAACAAAAATCCTTTTCAAATGGAACTCAACCACTGAGAGATGTGGAGGATAACCACTTTGCATTAAAAATCTTCTTAGTACCTGAGGGAAAATAAAGGCCCAGTCAACAATTTCAAATTTTAAAAAGCCAACAGCTAAGAAATTTCAAATGAAAATGGCTAAGGCAAAATATGAAAAATAACTATATATAGAATAAAACCTCTGTGATGAATTAATCATTTTCTCAATATTAAATCCAATTTAGTCCATTTTATATAGAAATGGCTAAACAAAATAATTAAATTGTATGAATAATTAGTCATTTTAAATAAAAATGAAGTAGAAATAGACTAAATTGCTTAGGAAAAGTAGAAAACTCTGAAATAGTTAGATAGTTTGCATAAATCCAAGGCAAATGGTCTAAAAAGGAATATTTAAATGGGTTTCAAAACACAAACATGAAGATAGACCAAGACTTAATAAAATCATGCAAATTCATATTTTTAAATTAATGCAATCTTATATGTGATTTCTAGACCGATTGCTTATGATGAAAATTTATTATTATTTAGATTTGTTTAAATAAATGAAGTACATTCAAATTTTAAATATTCGCATCTAGAATAAATTCACTTCTAAGGAGGCCACTTCAAACAAACAACCACGAATGAAATGCTTAAAGAAATAAGACCAAAATTCATTAAAACAAAAAAGAGGGCCCATGTTTTTAGTTTGAAAATGGGGTGCATGGTGCAAGCAAAAATAGGTAGTTAATGCATTGAGAAGGTTTTGGTATTGTTAACCACTATGTTTAGTGAAATAGTTGGATTTGAGACTATTAAGGACTTGTATGATTTTGATTTTATTTTTTTAAATATTGTAGAGCAATGCAGGAACCCATTAGTAGGTGATAGAGGTTTTATTCATGATGATTATCCCATGCATGATGGCTGTCTCTTTAAAGGAAAGAAAATATGTATTCTAGTTGGGTCTATGAGAGACAATATTGTTTAAAGAACTCCATAATGGCAGTTTGGGAGGACATTTTGGTAAAAGTAAAAAATATAGATTTTTTTTGAAGAGAAGTATTTTTGTCCTAGTCTTAAGAGAGATGTAGCAAGGTAAGTATCAAGAAGAATAATGTATCAAGTGTCTAAAGGCAATATACAAAACATAGGGATATGCATGTCAATGCTAGTGTCAAAAGGATCGTGAACATATTTCAGTATGCATTTTTTTTGAGTTTCAAAAAACATAGCTAGGTAATGATTCAATTTTTTTATTTTTTATTTATTTTTAGATAGGTTCTCTAAGATGGTTCATTTTATTACATGAAATAAAACCAATGATACCACTAGGCTAGTATATTTTATTTTTTAAAAGATGTTGTTAGGTTGCATGGTGTTCCAAAGACCATAACCTCAAACATGGATAGGGTCTTTTTTTGGAGAACTATATGGAAGAAGTTGGGAAATAACTATAATTTATTAGTACAAACCAACTACAAATTCATGGGAAAACATAAGTAGTTGATAGGAGTTTTTAAAACTTGTTAAGGTGTTAGTGTAGGGAATTAAGGGGCTAAAAGAGGGTCTTAAGTAGACATGTTTTTCTTGAAAAAGATGAAACCTTGACTTGTATGTATTATTTAAGATATTTACACTCCCAATTTGAAGATGTTATAGGAAGATGAATTGTAGCATTTCGAGTCTAGTTTCTAAACTACTATTTTTTTTTAAATGGTTAAGTATAACTAGGTCAAACATTATAAAAATGAAGAAGTGGTATTGTTTTTTAGAAAAATCATACTAGGTAGTTGTCCATCCGTCACATGATTTTTTGAGCATCATTTAATTTTTATTTAAACCCTTTGGTAGAAGTGTAGTTAAGATCATCTAGTTTGCAACCTATATTTTTAATATTAATTACTGAATATTTTTTTACTAGTTTCACAAGTTAGTATACCCTAAAGTATGATAAAAATGTATAGTTGATATGTGCCCCCGTAAATACCTAAAAAATATCAAAAATTAGATTTTTATTTTTGTAATGTGTATATAATTAGGTTTAGTTTGTAACCATACACTTTTTATCTAGTTTGGATCAATGAATCAAAAAATACATAAGCAAAGATGAACATGAATAATCATGGCATATAGTGCTACAAAAACATACTTAATCAATAAATATTTAAATAACCTTAAAGCAATCAAAATATAAAAAAATCATATATATAGGAAGAGGAGACTTAGTCAATGATGCAATACAATTTTCAAGGAAATATTTACTAAAATGGATAGTGTCTAGCATGGGTGAAGTTGAATTTTTTAATTGTTGGTATAAAACATGCATTCAACTGTGTGTGTTATAGGTCCATGCTTGAGGCTCGAGAATCCAATCCATTCCTAATCCTTAAGGCATGTGTTTGTAATGTTAAGATAAATAACCATGTATGTAATTATACCATGTATGTAGTAATACCAAAATGTTAATTGAGGACAATATGAGATAGGGTTTAGAGTCTAATCACGAAGGCAATTGAGGAAATTTTGAGCTGATTAAACCTAGATTTGTGACCATAATGTGTTTTTAGGCATAGGGTTTATGTTTTAGGATGCATTAAGACTAATCACAAAGGCAATTTGGGCTAATTTGATCTCTTTGAACCTATTTATGATTATAAGATGTGATTTTGGGATCAACTAGACCCCAAGTCACCATATATTGAGTAAATTAGTAAATTGGGGCAATGAATGATGTGATTTGGGTCAAATTAAGCCTTGTGAACCTAATTATTATTTTAAAGGATGTGATTGAATCATTTGGTTTTTAGGGTTTACAATTTAGGTTTTAGGGTTTAAGGTTAATGGTTTAACGTATATATCACATAGGGTTTAGTGTTTAAGGTCCAATTATGAAGGTAATTGAGGAAAATTTGAGTTGATTGAACCTATTTTTGACCATAATGTGTTTTAGGCATAGGGTTTATGTTTTAGGGTGAATAAGGTCTAATCAAAAAGGCATTTTGGGTTAATTTAAGCTCCTTAAACATATTTATGACTATAAAATGTGATTTTGGGCTCAATTGGCCCCTAGGTCACCATAGACTGAGTAAATTAGTTAATTGGGGTAATTAGTGATGTAATTTAGGCTAAATTAAGCCCTATGAACCTAATTACTATTGTAAAAGATGTTAATTGCAATGATAAATCATTTGGTTTAGGGTTTATAATTTAGGGTTTAGGTATTAAATTTTTAGGTATATGTGAGATAGGGTTTAAGGTTTAGAGTCCAATGACGAAGGTAATTGAGGATAATTTGAGTTGATTGAACTTATTTGTGACCAAAATGTGTTTTTTTGCATAGGTTTTATGTTTTAGGATGCATTAGGTCTAATCACAAAGTTAAATTTATAATATCCCCAAGAAGGAGATCACTAAATTCAAGGAGAGGTGTTGTCATTTCACATGAAGAAATTGTTGCCTAGGAGAAATTGCCACCAAAGAGTAGTGTTTCCATTTAATACAACAATAATTAAATGGATATAAATGGAAATGTCAAATGGAATTATTCTTAGAAGTGAATAGAAATGTTGACAAAAATGTTAATAGAATTGTCAATGGAAATGTCAACAGAAATGTTGATGGAAATGTCAATGGTCACATCTTTTGGTAAAAAGGTGCCTCTTGGATGGGATGCCTCCTTTTTGAGAAGTTTTAAAAGACTATATAAGAGAGAAGAGATGTATAAGTATGAAAAACATTCAATTATGTATTTAATCATCTAATTTCGTATAAGTGCCATGCTATACAACTACTCTCAAGGATGAAAACCCTTGTGATTATAACAACCCAAGGATAAAATATCTTATGGACTCATATTTTATTTAATTTATTATTTTTAATGCAATATTTATATTTATAAAATATTATTTTAAAAGATATTATTTAAAGTATTTTAAAAAACACTAAATTAATGTAAAATATTCTAATTTGGAACATTACAGTGGTATCAAAGCTATTTTTCTTGCCAGCTTGTGAACTATGGGGTCACTACATAGGGAAATTATGGATAGTTTCAAGTCATATAATGCCCTTTTAACAGAGATTCAAAAATAAATCTCTTTTTCAAATTATTTAGACTTAAAAGAGTCATGGAATGGAAATAGATGCTAGAGGAAGATGAGTTTGTGAATCATAGTTATGGAAACTCAGAATATGAAGAGAAATTCAATTTATAAGAGGTTTTTAGAAGAAAAATCAAAGAGATGAGAACAAAGAAGAAATTAGAGACAAATTGCATACATCCATCCACAAAAAATGATGCATAGGAATTGATTCCATGTATGCTTCTTCTATAGGAAGGGCTTAAGAGTTTTTAGAAGAAATAAACTATGATGAAGGGCATACCTTTAGACATGAAACTGAACAGTTTTCAAGTGAAATGCATGTAGTCTCTAATCTAAAAAATTATGAAGAAACCAAGAATTAATTTGAGTGTGACCCAATAATACACCAACATTGTCCCTTTGTTTATGTAAGTTTGAACTTGAAAAACCCAAGTGACAATCAACCACCCTCTATATGGAGCATACAAAAACCAACATTGTCTTTAATTCTAATAAAATTGTTATCGAGAAGATTGGAAGGAGAGTGTCAAAATGTATTTCAACAACCTGCACTATTGGGATAGTTGTTAGCAATTTTGATGACACAAGAGTCATTATAGGTACAATCTAGGGTATTGCCCTTGTTGACATAAAATAGGGAAATTTTCCATGGATATGCTATTGTAACAATGATGTTATTTCCCAATAATTCAACCAATCAGGTAATTTGTTTTTTGTGGATTTCATGATGGTGCAATTATGACTATTATTTCAATAAATAAACAATAAACACCCTTGGTTCTAAATGAAATCATTGAGTTTAATGACCATAGATATAGCACAATAGTTGATAATAACCCTTACTACCAAGTCTAGCTCCTGGTTTATGGCCATTTATGAGGCACAACATTTCATCAATTCTTCATGCTATAATTTGAACTTTGGAGAAACTTCTTGAGTTAGAAAGTAAAGGGAATTCCTTTACATGCAGAATGTAGAATTTATAGCCAATTCTCATCATCAGTGATGCATTAAGAATTATGTTCAATAATATTCTTTTGGGATCCAATCAAATAGTGGTTCAATAATCAAAGAAGGTTTGGTGTATTTTGTTTCAGTGTCCACATAAGGAGCTAGCAATTATTGCAATAGTAGTAACAATTATTCCAAGGTGTGTTGTATGTAATCCAAGTCCAAATGTTAAGTTGATTCATAAGGTATTTTCTTTGACATGTATGGATTTAATTAAAACTCCTCATGCAACTTATTTGAATGAAAATGACTTAAATACAAAATAGGAAGACTCAGTTTTGGTTGGGAAAAGCATCAACAATCAACATGCAAAGTCCCAAATATTATCTATGGGAGAGAAAAGACAAAATCAAAAGGATTTATTAGTAGACATGGGTTAGAACTTGTTTTAAAGTCCCTATGTGACAAGTTCCAAAATTCACTATTTGAAAGGCTTCTTAGGTTATGGGAATGTCTCACAACAATTTTTAAAACATCTATTCCTGAGGGCTAGAAGTTGTTGAAGGTTTTACAAAACATATGAATAGTAGATCCACCATCATCTAATTCAAATGTCAACTTCAAGCTGAAACATAATCAAAAAGGAAGGGTTGATCAGGTTGTAACAGTAATCAATGATGATGGAAAAAAATTAGCGAGAGTAATGTTAGAAGTTTTGTAATTGCCATAAAATATAGCCAATTCCTATGCCTATGAAGACTGCACAATTTTTTCAGCCCTGAATGATTTGACACTAGTGTTTGTTATAAATTGTAATCAAATTCCTTCCCCTATTTCACCTAATAAATCAAATCTAAAAATTTAGTCACTTACTGCTTCTACGGGTTGGATACATTCTAAAAATTATTTTTTTGGCATGCCTGTCAATCGGGGTCAAAATAATTGTTCAACTTTATCAACTGATAAGGATATGGTAAACATGGTCAATTTATAATTTGTGTTGCACTATGTCTCTCTACCCCTAAATTATGTAGAAAAAAAAATTCAAAGAAAATAGGCTTACCCTCATAAGTGGGTTGGAGAAAACACAACAAATAGGTCATCTAATTGAGATGGAAGATGTTTAGAATTTGATAGCTAAAAGAACTTGTCAGACTGAGAGGAGATGAATACAATAAATGAAGTCAAAAATAATCATATCTCAAGAAACATTAAATAAGTGAATGTATGAGTTGAATATTAAGGGAAAAGTACTAGAGAAGATGCATAAATTAATACAGCCATTGAATAAACATTGTGTTATTCAAATGCATTTCCCCACATGATATTCAACAATGCAATGTTTGAGCAAACTTATATTAGGAAACTTTATTTAAAATCTATGATCATGAAGATAAAAGAGAAAGCAACATTACCTACAAATGGATATGACCATGGAATATATGAGGAAAAGATTCATTTCAAGAAAGTAAAAATTAAGAATGGCTTACATTTGGGAGAGTATATATATTTATGTAGCAATAAAACTCATTGTGCCTCAGTAGAAAGTATTATATTTCAAGTGCATAAAAAATATGTCTAAGAAGAAAACTATTCTAATTATGATGGTACACATGATCAAATTTAGTATCCCTTACTTGTTTCAAAGAAATAAGGAAGTGATATCAATGTAATATTACAAAACTTTATCACTAAAATTTAGGTTGTAGCTCAGAGGATGGCGTGATAGGAGAGAAGCTTATCTATACTAAAATGTATTTTAATTTAATGTATCTTGTAAGGTAAAATGATAGATGGGTTCGTGGACTTGTCAAAGGGATTAATATTGGGAGTGGTGCGAATCTTGGAATGTTTCATCTAGTAGATATATCATGGATGAAAAAAGATTGTAAATATGATAGTATCAATACATTTGAGTTATCTAAAGAAAATTGCATAGATAAAATATTATTTCCATACACAATCTTCACATGTGTTGTTTACAAATAGATCCTTACTTCGTATACTAAAGACCACTAATAAGTTGAATGTATAGGGATGTCTTTATGAATTTTAAATCTTCTATGACTTTGAACAAGAGAAAAATTTGGATCAACATAGGGCCATTAAAGGATCTGAGTATGCATTCCATGGAATTTTCACATGTAATTGTTACTCTATCATAAGGAATGGCTCAAAGGGTTTGAGAAAGACTAAGTACATGACTATTGAACATGTAAAAGATGAGGGCATCAACCTCTTAATTAATATTAGTTATTTAAATTTTTATTTTTAGCCTTCATTATTGAGTGAAAATGAGAAAATTAATTATTAAAAAATATTGATTATTTATGATATTTTGTCATGGGAAAAGTATAAAAACCCTCTAAAATTTTGGTGGTTCCCAATGAGACTGAGGTTGTCCTATGGTATTTGCTTGTATGGATTTCATATGATCCTCTACTTTTAGATTGTTAATAGAAGATACAACATGGGGAGGATCCTTACTTCTTGAACATTCTAATTTGTAATTGTTTGAGGACAAACAATTTGAGGTATGGAGGTTTGTAATATCCCTAAGAAGGAGATCACTGAATTCAAGAAAAGGCAATACCATTTCACATGAAGAAATCACTGCCAAGGATAAATTGATGCCAAGGAGTAGTGTTTCCATTTAATACAACAATCATTAAATGGATATGAATGGAAATGTCAAATGGAATTGTTTTCAGAAGTGAACAAAAATGTTGAATGGAATTATTGCCAAAAGTGAATGAAAATGTTGACTGAATGGCTAAAGGAATTGTCAACAAAAATGTCAATGGAAATGTCAACGGTCACATATTTTGGTGAAGAGGTGCCTCTTGGATGGGATGCCTCCTTTGTGAAATTTTTTTAAAGACTATATAAGGGAGAAGAGATGTGTAAGTATGAAAAGCATTCAATTATGTATTTAATCATCTAACTTTGTATAAGCACCATAATATACAACTACTCTCAAGGATGAAAACCCTTGTGATTATAATAGCCCAAAGATGAAATCCCTTATGGACTTATATTTTATTTAATTTATTATTTTAAATACAATATTTATATTTATAAAAATATTATTTTAAAAGAGATTATTTAAAGGATTTCCAAGAAAACCAAATTATTGTAAAATATTTTGATTTGGAATATTACAATTTGGTCTAATTTGAGCTCCTTGAAACTATTTATGACTACAAAATGTGATTTTGGTCTTAATTAGTCCATAACTCACCACATATTAATCAAATTTATTAATTAGGGTAATGAATGATCTGATTTGGGTCAAACTGAGTCGTGTGAACCTAATTGTTATTGTAAAGGATGTTAATTAGGGTTAAATCATTTGGTTTTTAGAGTTTACAATTTAGGTTTTAGGGTTTAGGGCTTATGGTTTAAGGTATATGTGATATAAGGTTTAGGTTTTAAGGTCCAATCATGAAGGCAATTGAGGATAATTTGATTTTATTGAACCTATTTGTGACCATAATGTGTTTTTTGGCATATGGTTTATGTTTTAGGGTGAATAAGGTCTAATTACAAAGGTAATTGGTGCTTATTTAAGCTCCTTGAACATATTTATGACTAGAAAATCTTATTTTGGGCTTAATTAGCCCCCAAGTCACCACAAATTGAGTAAATTAGTCAATTATGGCAATTAGTGATGATATTTGGGTCAAATTGAGCCTTGTGAACCTAATTAGTACTATAAAGGATGTTAATTACATGGCTAAATTATTTGGTTTAGGGTTTACAATTTAGGGTTTAGGGATTAGAGTTTTAGGTATATGTGAGATATGGTTTAGGGTTTAGAGTCTAATCACTAAGGTAATTGAGGATAATTTGAGTTTATTGAAGTTATTTTTGACCATAATGTGTTTTTGGGCATAGGGTATATGTTTTAGGATGCATACTTGGTCCAATCGCAAAGTCAATTAGGGCCAATTCAACCTATTTAAACCTATTTATGACTATATAATGTGATTTTTGACTAAATTGGCCCCCACATCACCATGGATTGAGTTAATTAGTCAATTATGGAAATGAGTGATGTGATTTAGGCCAAATTGAGCCTTGTGAACCTAATTATTATTGTAAAGGATGGTAATTGGGATAAATCATTTGTTTTATAGGTTTAATCTAGTTTACAATTTGTGGTTTAGGGTTTCTATGACATAGGGTTTATGGATTAGTGTTTAATGTGTATATTTGTGTAAGGTATAGGTTTTGGGGCTTAGGGTTTAAAGTGCTTAGAGTTTAGGTCTTACAATTTACAATTTAGGGTATAGGGTTTAATCATGAATGTAATTAAATATAATTTGAGTTATTTGAACCTATTTATGAGCACACAATGTGTTTTTGGGTTTGATTATCCCCCATGTCATCACACATTTAAAAAATTAGTCAATTAGGGAAATTAATGGTGTGATTTGGGTTAAATCAAGTGTTTATAACCAAATTATTAGTCTAAATGACATTAATTGGGGATCAAATGATTAGATTAGAACTTGAAGAGTTTACCATTTGTAGTTTAGGGTCACTAGGGATTAGGCTTTAAGGTTAGATTTTAAGGTATATAGTTTATGGTATAGGGTACATAGTGTTTAGGGTTTATGTCTTAGGGTCTACAATTTAAGGTATAAGTTTTAGGGTTTATGGTTTATAGATTAGGGTTTAGTGTTTACAATTCTTAGTATAAATGATGTTAATTGGCCTACTCAAATGATTAATTCAGGGTTTTAAGAGATTATGATTAGTGGAACTTAGGGTTTATAGGGCTTAGGATTTAGGGTTTAAGGTTTATGGTATGGGGTATAGCGCTTAGGGTATAGGGTTTAGGGGTTAAGGTTTAAGTTATAAGGTATAGGGATTAGGGATTAAGGTGTATTTTTCATACACTAGATATCATGTGCATAGTATTAACACATATATGGTATTACCATATATGCACTTCTTGTAATAGTAATAAAAAATAAAACACCAACAGTCTATTTTTTTTACTTCAAGAGTATTTTCCCCTACTCTATTGTGTACTATATGTTATGTGTCCCTTGATTTTTTGAGTTTTATTGTAAATGATTAGAATTTTGTCCACACCCTCAAAATCATAAAAAATTGTCTACACACATGTTTGACTAAAGAGTACATAGGACTATCTTAATTATTTATGAATAATTTAATTTTTGTTCCCACTTAGTTCTTCACATGAAGTAGGTCTATTTTGGAATGTTTAGATTGTTGTCCCCACCCTCAATAGTTGAAAACTTTGTGCAATCATGGGTCATGACTTTCATAATAGTAGTAAGAATAATTCAAAGTGTAAAACACTGTACAAATTAGAAGTGGTGAGAGAAAAACAAAGGCAATGAATTAAAAAACTTTGTGCAAGTAAGTCTATTATCCCTAATGAATTGATTGTCACAAATAATGATGAAACAAACTATAGACACTTACATTTGGATATTTTGTGTTTATTTTAACCTTCTTTGCACTAAATACCTAATCATATCTAATCCTCTCCAATCATCCTTAATTTTAACTAATCACTATTCATTATCCCTATTCACTATTCACTACTTTATTATCCCTAAATTAATCTAAAGTTAATTAACTAATCTTTCTTGAATTAAAAATTCCATTAATTTTGGAAATTCATAATATTCATAAATCTAAAAAAATCAAAATTATCCTCACATGCTCAAAGGCTCCACCTATCCCCCACCATTCTAATTTAATAATTCACCTTTATTCCCATTATATTCCATAATCTAATTTAATAATCCTCCTTAATTCCCATTGTCATCCTTGATCTAATTTAATAATCCACCTTTATTCCCATTATCTTCTATGATCTGATTTTTTTCAATTTAATAATCCACCTCACATCTGCCTACTAAATTTATATCATATCTTTCTTAATTATGAATTTTATACTCCTATTTGAGTCATGCATGTTCGCCACTCCAATTTTTAATTCAAGATTCCCATTATGAATTAAAAACTACCTTTTATTCTCATCCATTGATCTTCATCTCAAGATGGACAGTTCACATCCATTTTCAAATTCTATAAATGAGTGGAATTCCTCAAATTTAGTCAAAGATTCTTCATCACAGGTTTATTATGCTAAGATTGTAAAATATTGCATACCATGATGCTACCCATTTCCCCTTTGTGTTGGAAGAGTGAGCAACCACATTTTAAAGAGTAAATTGAATTCAAATCGCAATGGAAGAAGCTTCATTTTATGCTAAGGTATAATTTAGCTTTGTTTCTTTTATTTGTAGCTCTATCATAGGTTAAGTTAGTTTAGAATAATATTCCATTTGATTTCTTAGCTTATTTTCTTTTCTAGATTTCCTTGATACATTTTGGCATGCCCAATGGGACTTTTCCCATGTCTTTTTATTGTTTAAACGCTCTTAGTAATTTACATTTTATTTTTAGAGTAAAATTAAATTTTTTTCAGCTTCTTATTTAGTTGTAAGATTGTGCATGCTCTTTCCTTGGCATCACATTGGTGATAATAGTCAAAAATTAGAAACGATCTTATAACTTATCTATTATCCAAGTTGATATTTCATATGCTCTTTTCTTGGCATCACATTGGTGGTGATACTTAGAAATCAAAAATAAGTGTCAACTTTTTATTTTTATTTATTTTTTATTTGTCATAATTACATTTAGAATTAGTTTCTAGTTTATTTTTATTGTTTTCTCTTATTTTTTGTGGTGTATTCTAACTTTTTTTTAGGTTTCCTTAAACAAAAAAAAAACTCTCTAACAAATTGTTTGTAAAATGCTTGTCAAGGAAAATCTATAAAAAGGCTAAACAAAAAAAGAAAATCATTTTTTTTTCTTTTGGTACTAACACTTTCAATTCAATTTTTTAAGTTTTCAGTATTTAGATCACATTTAGTTTAGCTATAATACTTTATTTTTAAAAAATTTGTTTGTAAATTATGTAACTGTGTATGCTCTTCTCTTGGAATCACATTGGTGATGATATTCAGGAATAAAAAATAATTTCATAATTTTTTGTGTTACCCAAATGATGTTTGCATGTGTTCTTTCCTTGACATCACATTAGTGATGATACTTGAAAATCAAAAATAGACACTTAATTTTTATTTCTTTTTCTAAGAGCTATATTGACCATGGATTTCACCACTATGTAGTAGGATAAACCCCATGTATTGATGGGGTATATAAATTGAGAACCAACTATTTCAATTGAATAAGTGATTGTGTGTTTCAAGTACACTATGATGTGAGGGGATTTCATGCTCTAATACTCAAAGTTTCAATAGTTGCCTCAAAATATGATATCACTGATTGTCAACAAATTAAAACCCTATGATTGTGTTGGGCATTTTGGGATAAGCCCAATAGTGTGCATTTTCTATATCTATTTTTCCATGGTTTTATACCTAAATGTATCATAAATTATCTTAGAGGACTCCCCTTTGATAATACTATTTAAAATTTAAGTCTAAATAAAGCCTCTTCTATCATTAAACTTTGGTTCATTAGTTAGCGATTAACGGTGAGAAGTTACCTTCCACACACTCTCAAAATTGGACTTAGTGGGTCATAGATATGGTAGGATCTTTCATGGTTAGTGCCTTCAAATATTAATCTGTGACTAAGATCATGGACAATTAAATGATATCAAAAGGCCTAAACTTTATTCATGACCTTTATCCTAGTTTTTCACCTTTTATGTGTGATTGCTTGATTATTTAAAGTAGAAATTTTATTGTTATTTCCTTGTGTTTTCCACATGCTAAAATATCCTTTTTGTAAACAAATTATTTTGATTTTTATTTCAAATATATATATATATATATATATATATATATATATATATATATCCTAAAGTCAAAACATTTTTTGCCAAAAACTCAAAGCAATTAGTTTAAGAATTTCAATTTTTCATTCACTTTGGTTAGTGTTATTAGTTTAAAACTTCCATTTTATTTGAGTCATTTTATTTTATCCTATTTATGTCTCATATCACTAGGCAAATGGCCATGATAAATAATCTAAATGCAAGGGTTGAGCCATTCACCAATGATCCCTTTCAATTTACTAGCCAAAAGCATCATGTAGAAATACATGAGATAACTGAATAAGAAGAAGGAGGAGGAGGGGCTTACCAAGATAAAAGTAACCCCAAAGTTATCCAACCTCCACCCTCCTTTTATGAGTATATCATGTCAATTAATAATGAAGTTTTACATCAAGCCTTGGGCTTTGGAGCAAAAGTCCCATCTGATTTTAACATATAGAACTTGTAATATTTGATTTCAAACAAAGAACCTTCATCCTTCAATCCTAAAAAATCTAACTCACAAGGATATTGAGAGGGTAACAATTCCCTCATAACATCTTCATAACCTCATCCCCAAGTTTCTCAAGATAAAGGGAAAACTATATTACATGAGGTGTTATCTCAAGCAAGCTGTGGATTCCACACAAAAATTTATGCAACCCAAGGACCCAAAATATTATGCACTTTCAATCTCATCCACCAATCAATCCTTTTGGTAACCCCAATGTGAATGTGAATCTTAATTTACCTTCACAATTTTATCTGAATAATTTGAGTTTGAATATACCTTCAAACTCACCAATCGCTAACCCAACCAATCAAAAGTTGAATTATAATTCAATTTTACAAATCATGTAATAAACCAACCCAAAATTAAACATGGGCCTCCCGTTTAATTCAAGTTTAACCAATCAACATTTTATTACACTGAATTTGAATGTTCATCCAAATTCAAAAACATGGGCCTCCCATTTAATTCAAGTTTAACCAATCAACATTTTATTACACTGAATTTGAATGTTCATCCAAATTCAAAAGGTTATGGTCAAATTAATATGAGTTTTAATATATCTTCAAAGTTACCAATCAACCCCACTTAGAGTCTCAAAGGCTCAATAATTGTTCCCAATCAAAGCTTGAATACTCATTCTAGCTTACCCAATCAACCATCCAATCCTAGTTTGAGTATTTCCTCATGCACACTCAACAATCCTAATTTAAATAGTGGTTTACTAAATCAATCTTCTTCCTCTAAAACTCTTGGATTGGTTCCATCCAATCCAAGTTTCAATCCAAATTCTAATCCTATCCCACTCTCAATACAAAAAATGTATCAAGGAAATATAGAAAAGCAAATAAGCTTAAAAATCAAATAAAATCTTATTATAAACTAATTTAACCTATGTTAGAGCTATAAATGAAAGAAATATAACTAAATTATACCATGTCATAAAATGAATCTTCCTCCATTATGATTTAAATTTGATTTGCTCTTCAAAATGTGGTTGCTCAGTCTTCCAACACAAGGGAAAAATGGGCAGCGTTGTGGTATGCAATCTCTTACAATCTCAGCATAATAAACCTTTGATGAAAAAGATTTGACTAAATTGGAGGAATAACTTCTAATTTATAGAATTTGAAAATTGAGCTGAACTATCCATCTTGAGATGAAGATCAAGGGATGAGAATAAAAGATAATTTTAAATTCATAATGGGAATCTTAAATTACAAATTGGAGTGGAGAACATGCGAGACTCACAAATGAATATAAAATTCATTTGAGAAAAAGATATGATATAAAATTAATAAGTGGATGTGAGGTGGATTATTTATTTATAAAAAATTAGATCATGGAAGATAATGGGAATAAAGGTAGATTATTAAATTAGAAGGGTGGGAGATAAGTGGAGCCTTTAGGCATGTGAGGATAATTTTGATTTTTTTTAGATTTATGAAAATTTTAAATTTCCAAAATCCATGGAATTTTTAATTAGATAAATATTAGTTAATCAAATTTGGATTAATTTAGAGATAATAAAGTAGTGAATAGTGATTAGGGAAAATTAAGGATGATTAGAAAGGATTAGATATGATTAGGTATTTAGTGCAAAGAAGGTTAAAATCAACACAAAATGTTTGATTTTAAATGTCTACATTATTCCCCTCTTTGAGAAGTCATTATCAGACATTATCTAAGTAATGACTATTCAAAGAATGAAAAAGTTGATGAAAAGGTGGGAAAAAAATAAAATAATTAAAAAAAATAGATGAAGAAATAATGGATGTTACGATTTTATCATTTCTAACCAATAGGTTAAGGAGTTTGGACAGAAGAATAAGATAATGATTGGAACAAAATGAGGGACCCATGATGATGCCCCCTTGAGTTTTCATGCAGTTAAGTGGAGGAACAATCGAAATGATGTAATAGGAAAAATGATGAAGTGGTGATAATGAAGGTCATCAATAAATTGAAGCACTAGAAATCAACATCATACTTTCAAGATTAAAGTTGGTGTAAAATGATTTGCCCTTAGTTAAAAACTACATAATAGATAGATAAAAAGAATAGTTCTTGCTTGAAAGCTACATGATTGGATGGTGATCAGGACTCAATGGTCATATGAGCAGAGGTGGGAATGAAATATCCTTGTAATTTATAGGCCATAAAACAAAAATATATATTTTTTTAATCTGAGAGGAAGATTTTATAGAATTGATAGTTGTAAGTAGTTGATAAAGATTGATAGCATTTCAATTAATTGGGGCCTAAATTTGCAAAGACAAAATGTTGTAAAATATGAAAATGATGGGTTAGAGGGAAAAAATAAATTTTAATGGGAGGGGATAGGTTATAGAGAGATGATGAATTGGAAAGTGTAACCAGATGGAGATTGCATGGATGGTTAGATAGTTACCTTGTGTTTGTTTTTTGCCTTGCTTTAGAATTACAATGTGAGAAGGTGAGTAAGAGTGGAGCAACCTAAGTTTTAATTTAGCATAAAATAATAATCACAATGATATGAAATAACCATGATGAATATTTGTGATTGACGCATAAGTACTAAAAAGATTATAATGTATGAAAAATAGAGTGTATCATGATATGGAAAAATCATAATCATACTATAGTGTAATACACAAAAGAATCTTGACTCAAAACATGATAAGAAGAAAGAAAAAAAACAAGTGGAAAGAAGATGAATGCAATAGGAAAGAGAAAATAAAAGTATATACAAACAAAAATTATGAGTGTAAGATAAAATAATTAAATCACAAGCCACATGACAAGAAAATTAAGAGTAAACAACTTTAACAAAGACAATTTCATCATAATCACAATAAAACATAGGAGAAAATAAAAACTAAAGCAATCAACACTGAAAAAAAGTAAATGACATGACTAACATCCTAGGCCAATGTTGAGACTTTTGGAAGCCAACAGTTATGACAAGAATGGATGATGGATGAGGAAGCCCTGTGATAACCATGCAATTTTGGATATAAATGAGAACAAGTCAAATCATAGTTTAGATGAATAGAGATGATGGAGAGAGTGTCCAAAATAACCCCAGGGTCCCCATGCCCTTAAGCATTACCTACATATTATAAATGATATTCCCATTAAAAATGGTGTGAATGGCCATGATAATAGGGATAGACCTCAGGCCACATGTAGTTCTCCCAAAAAGGAGGAGAAGAAAAAGGAAGGAATGATAAGAAAAAATAGATAGAGGAGATTCAGATAGAAATGTACCCACAAAATGGTGAGAGCATGGATAATAATAATACTCATGAAAGGAAAAGAGTCTGATGGAGAGAGAAGGATAAAATATGAGTGTTTATTGGGTTAGTGATGAGATAATCACAATCTTCACATCATCTAAGGAAAAAGATAGATAATAGATGAGTGGGCACTCATATAGTGACAGATATAGTCATAATGTTTACCTCATCTAAGGTAAGATATGGATAATAGATGAGTGGGCACTCATATATTGATAGATATATTCATAGTGTCCATGTCATCTAAGGTAAGAGAGGGATAATAGATGAGTGGTCACTTGTATAGTGATGTATACAATCACAGTGTCCATATCATTTAAGGTAAGAGAGGGATAATAGATGAGTAAGAACTCATATAATGATGGATATGGTCACAATGTCCACATCATCTATGGTAAGAGAGGGATAATAGATGAGTGAGAACTCATATAGTGACATATACAGTCATAGTGTCCACATCATTTAAGAGAAAAATAAGACACTATAAAAATGAAGTAAAATGGGTGCACCAACATTGGAAGGGGTGACAAGATGATCTTAGAAATTGTATGAATGTAGATAAGAAAGATTAGGATGTGGATATCACTACAAAGGTAAATTTGAGTAAACAACCATGGGATGAGGTTAGATAAATAGTTTGAGAATGGGAAAAGGGTTGGAAAATGGTTGTGAAGTAAAGGGAGTAGTTGGAGAGGGACAAGGTACAAAAAGAGTACCCATGCATAACATAAAAAAACATTAAAGGAAGAAATGGATGTATTTTAAGTAGTAAAACTAACAAGATTTCATGCATTAAAGAAAGAGATTAGAAGACATGGGGAAGCAGACATGGATATGCATGTATAAGTAATAAAAATTGGTGACCACACTCTAATGAGTGAGGAGATGGAGTTATAATGGGATAATATGAGGTAAATCCAACATGGGATGATGTAAAGGTAGTCAAGGAGATGGATGAAGTAGGAGTGATAAGATAGTGAAGTCAGAGATAAAGATGATTATGGATAATGATGTAAGAATCTAGACATGGATAAGGAGGAAAAAATAATAATGAAGCACTAGTAATGTCATCAAGGAGGATGAGAAAAATGAAATGAAATGAAATGGAGAAATGAGAAGAATAATAAAGGGAAGAAGATGGGGGTGTGAGGAATGTGCTAAAAAATAATAGATTGGGGAATTGAAAAAGAATGTGAGAGAAGGTTATCAAACATGAAGGGGAAGGGAATGATTAGAAATATAGCAAGAAATGAAAGAAGTTAAAAGAGGTCTAAAAGAGACCAAGGATAAAACAATTTGGCAATGAAAATTAAAAATAAGGAAACACATGGAAGAAAGGGGGAAGCAAGGAAAGAGGAGTGGAATAAGGACACAAAAAGGATGACAAGAGAGTGAAGAAGTAGGTGGTATCATTACCAAGTAAGCATGGATAAGAGAAATTATGAAAGGCAAGGAGATGAACAATAAAGTAAAGAAAATGGCAATTTTTTAGATAATAATGGGATGGAATATGTTAAATGGGTTAATAAAAATGGGTGGAAGCAAAGGATGGGTGGATAAGAATGTGAAGAGATAGGGTAGGTGTCAATCAGCTTATTAGAAGAGATTGACAAGCTGAATGGGTGATTAGAAGATATTGACAAGATAAAAATTGTTGAGGTGGTGAAGAAATAGGGTATAAAAAATTGAAAATGGATGATAGGAAAGGGAAGAAGTGAAGTAATATAGAAACATAATGAAAGGGAATGAGATGAAAATAAGAGATGAAGATAATGGATGATAAGAAGAAAAAGGAAGGATGAAGTAAGAGGGTTGACAAGGATACAAAGCACATAAACTCACATAGATGAAAAAGATAAGTGTGTACAGAGATGGAAAGAGGAAAATGGGGATGCAAAGTGAAAAAGGTTGGAATAGATAAGAAGATAAGGACAATTATGGAAGGCTTCTCAAAGGATAAAGACCCATTTGAAAGCTAGTTGTGGAGGAAAAAATAAGATGAAAAGGATGAAAATAAACCAAACAATAAGAATGGAAAATGGGAAAGGTGGGAAGAATGGAAAATTGAAAAAAATGGTGGCACATGTAAGAAGAAAAGAGGGATGTAAAAAAATGGGAAACATAAGAGAAGAAGAAGAAGAAGTGCACAAATAAGGGATAGAAGAAATATAAGAAACATAAAGCATGCAAGATGTAAAATATGGGAAAGATGAAAATAAAAACTAAGAATTGGAATTAAAATGGCTTAGAATCAGTGGAAGAGAAGAAATAAAGTGGTAACAAAGAAGAGAAAGATGTAAA
The DNA here is from genome assembly GCA_037957365.1 of Torreya grandis. Taxonomy (NCBI): domain Eukaryota; kingdom Viridiplantae; phylum Streptophyta; class Pinopsida; order Cupressales; family Taxaceae; genus Torreya; species Torreya grandis. The sequence goes on from JARHVA010000092.1 coordinate 3,552,986, forward strand.
AATGTCCATTAGTGTGCAAGGTAACAAGATGATGTGGAATTGGTGAGGAAAATAAAGTGATGAAGAGGGTATCGCAAATTTCCAAGGGAAATGGGAAATGATGAGGATGGTGAAGGAAGACAAAAGAGATAGAGGGAAAGGTTGGTAAGAAGTGGAGAGAGGGACAAAAATATGAAAAAATGGGTGGGGGAGTAAGCAATGAAGCATGCACAAGAAATGTAATGAAAGGTGATGAATATACCAATTAAATGGATTAGAATATGGATTTATAGGAGATAAGAGATTTAGATGAGGAAGGTTGTCAATCCTTGTTTTAAAAGAGATTGAAAAGTTGGAAAAATGGTTAAAAGAGATTCACAAGATGGAGGGAGGGAGATGGTGAAGAGATAGGTAGAGAAGTGAAGGAAGAGAAATCAAGTGAGAAAGGAAAATAAAATGAGAGATGTGGCCAAGCTAACCTCAATAATTGAGTGCTACCTACATAGTCCAAAAATGCCTCAAGCCAATGTATTTCTCCAAAAAATGGGAGGAAAAACAAAGAATAATCATTAAATGATGTTAAAATATAAGGATGCTAAGAAAAATTCAAAGCTTCTCTAATGTAGGATGCCCTAAGCAAGAGGGAACTGTTATCAATGGAAATTAGTGAGAATAAAAGATGAAGAATGGGGACAATAATTAGTTTTTAGTTACAGAGCTACCCTTAGAATTTAAGTAGTGCCTACATAGTCTGTGGACATCAGGCCAATGTAGTTCAACACATATAAGAAGTGATGAGAAAATGGGTTAATGGATGAAGGGTAAGATGAATCCATGAATGTTATTAACCCACTTAAGCTAATGATTTCACATTCTGATTGATCAAGATGATGGATTTATTTTCCCCCAAGTAATGATATATGCAGGGAATGGACTACAAATTATATCTCCTAAGATAAGCTACATGTTTTGACATGCCTAATGAATCAGGGTTCATAAGAGAAGATATGGGAATGATATATTCCATTTAAAAGTTGTGAGCTTAACTCAGTTGACTAATTTAATTTAATGGGGCAACAAATATGGTTTTCATCATGACACTTTCCCAAAGCACTAGTTTTTTGGTTTTCACTCATGGATGAACAATTTTTTTATTTCTTTTCTTCTTTTTTTTTTTTTTTTTTTTTTTGATTTTATATTTTTTTGTTTTTGTTTATATTTTTGTATTGATATGTTTGACTCATATTCCCTCTATATATATGGATATTACAAGAGACTTATTACACAAACTCGATAGGAGATGACTAGAAATTAAGGATATACCATGTATCTCTATGTTGTTATGAGAATGTTATGGAAAATGATTATATATGTGTGAAAAAAAATGTATAAAATGGATGTAACGTGGTGGATATGCATGAAACTTTATGATAGTGCTAATATTTATTTTCCAAGTGATGACCTAGTTATTTTGTTGACACAACATATGACTTTAAATTTGTAGCAAAGGAATGAAAAGGGTATTAGGATAGGTATGAAATTTTGAAGAAGAAAACTAAAAATAAAAATTTTGCATGGAAAAGGAAATTGACCTAATCCTTATGAGCAAAGTGGTAAAATGTACTTCTTTCTAAACTCACAAAATACTAACTTTATTAGCTATGTCTAGAGAGAACTATCCCTGACATAATCGATAAATAGGATAAAGTCACGCTTTTTAGAATAGATATATAGACAATATTTTTGAAAAACTATTTATTTTGACACCTTTTGATTTAATATGAAATATAATTTTTTGTGACCCTTAAATGTAGTTACATGTGACTAAAAAGACACACAAGCTCATCACCAAAGGCTATACATGGGGGAGTAAGGGCATCTCTCCCCAATGGGCATCCCATGCAACTAGTGAGATACAAGGGCTCAACACCAGATATTAGATTAGGGAGAGAGATGTGGAATTTGAATTTGATATTGCATAAGATTTAGATACGGGTCTCTTTTTATTTGAAAGGAACTTTAATCCCAAGTCTTATCCCCATGCAACTAGTAAGATGCAAGGGCTCATCACCTAAGAACAAGATAGACAAGTAAAGTTACCATTTTTTTTGGTAGCATGCTAATGTTTTATGTGTAGAGGGAACTATAAGAGGAGACTCTATTATGGACAAGATTATATACTAAGCTATAGGCTAGTATTTTCTAAGTCTTTCAAGAAGATGTAGAGAAAATATATGTACTTTTCTCATAATAATGAAGGCAAGAACCAATGTAATGCTTAATTTTGAAAAAAGTTTTTCATGGAATAATAGGGTGATATGAAAAAGTGAAATGATATGATAAGTTGCATTTTGAAATTTTGTGTTATTTTAAATGATAACTAAATAATCTTCTAACATGACATTTGATATGTGTTGGGAGAAGAAAACTAGATAAGAAAAGCTACGTAGGATATTCTTTGAATATTCATGTGTTATATATGAAATTGTTGGTTATACATATTTTGTCCTATCCTCTCGGCTTGTGAAAGGATATAAGATGAACGGTCTCCTCATTTTGCTGCCAATGTACAAAGAAGAATATGAATAGTTAGGAACTGAAGTGACTATAATTATGTATGTTTTTATGAATAATTTGATGACCTTTTGATGAGATCCATATAGAATTCATGGTTATGGTTCCTTGTCATATTTCTTATATTATTCTTTGTATGTGTTATGATGTTTAATGATTTGGTTTAATATGTATTAAATTAATTTGAATGCTTTATAAACCTAAAGAATATTCTAGTTAATCTTAGTTTCTTTCAATCACATAATCAATCATTTTTGTCATGCTTATAGTAAATATGAATTCTTTGCACTATCCTACATAGACTAATAAAAATTAGCTATCTTAATCATTAGCATGTTCTATTAAATTAGGAACCTCTACTAATAATGGTGCAGTGAGCATGGAAACACTCCTTCCTTAGGAACCTATACTAAGATGGTTACTAGGATAATGAGATATTGAAACTGGGTTAGACCAAAAAACATGACACTTCATAGAAGAAGAATCCAAAAGGATGGGTCTCACCATGAATGAAATAATTCAGGAGTATATATACAACAAACTATATAAAATTTTCTAGTGTGAACTACCCAAACTATTGACTAATTGGTTGACAAGATTAGAGTACTATTACTTCTATCCCAAATTATAAGAGACCATTACCTAGATTAAATAAAAGATAGACCAGTTAGTAAAATTAGAAACCAATTGGACAAGAGTGATAAACTAATGGGTTACCACCACTATAGATAGATACACTATCAATTTCATATTACAAGGCTATATGGTATTCAAAATTATATAAGACTGCTTCATCTGAGGAATTAGAGGAAATTTTTTATAGTGACTACCTCTCCTATTGAATATTTTGGTGGTGGAAAAGGCCATGGTGCCTACTCTAGCCAATATGGAGTAGTTGCTTTGGATGTATGAGGATGTGTGCCCATGATGGTGAATGATGGATAGATGAGTGACTAGATCTTGAGCTTGAATATATAATAGAGATGCGATGGAAGAAGAGTCACAAGAAAAATTTGGATTTATAAAGGGAACTATGATAATAGAATAGATGGAATAAATAGACAAATACCCAAGTAACTACAAATAGAAGTAAGAATAGTAGTAGAGTAGATGATGAATAAGTGTATAGAAGTGATGAGTGAGATAATGAGTGAAGGTCAAAGAAAGATAATGATATTAAGAGAAAGAGAAAGATTAATAATGAGTAAAATTAGAGACATGTGAAGAGGAAGATGAGAGTAGCTTAGGAGTAGAACAAATAGAAGATAGAAGTAGTGCACAGCTACAAGAAAGGGTATTGACATAAGAAGAAGAATTAAAAAGAGAAACAAAACTTAGTCATAGTTTAATCATAGGCTCAAGAATATTATAGAAATAATTCATTATAAATAATTATTCATTAGAATTGTATGCATCCCCATAACCCAATCTTATATATCCTAATAGAATTTTTCAGCTAGCCGAGTAGGAGGAAAAGAGTTTGGCAAAACCATTTTTAGAGCATGTGAACTGTTGGAGCATGGAGATTCAAAAAAAATCAATTAATAATGCTTTGAAGTATATATGATTAGTTTAAGTTGAACAAAAACAAGAAGGAAGCATAAATAAGTAGAATATGCATGAAAATTCCTTTGGTGCACATAGTAGTACAGAGGCAAGAGAACTTAGGATGCGGTGACCTCAAATAATAACTGCATAGAATAATTCATCTATACCAATCACTATGATGAATCATTCAAGAATATTCTTAAATTTGGCCATCTGTGATGGTTCTATAGACCCTAAATAGTACCTACTAACTTGTAAAATGAAATCATAAGTTAAGAATGTTACTGATGAAAATTTACAAAAAGTGTGAATTAATAGGGGCTCTGGCTAGGAGAGCATTAGAGTTCATATACAAAAGAGATCTACAATAGGCAAGTCTAAAATATGTTCAAGATTGGCTCATCATGTAACTTACAATAATAAATGTACTAGCCATATAATATAGATTCTAAAAGAGATAAGGCAAAAGTTTGGAGAGTCAGTTTACGACTATGATCATAGATTTTATGATGTAATGAACAAAGTAGAATTTTCTTTGATAGATAAAGATAAAGTAGCATGTTTTTTTGAAGGACTATGAGGTAATATTTGGTTTGCCATTACACAATCATAATATGAGACAAAATCAGATGCTAGAGCTACTACACTATATGTAGAATAGATCAAAGATTTGGAGAAGCTCCTACTACTAACTTAAAATTTGAAAACACAGTGCAAGATTTCATGAAAACTATGGAGTATATTTAAGATATATAAAACCCTAAATTAAACCTATGGTGTATAGAGTGTATAAAATAAGGACACCACCAAAATGATTGTCCTAATGTAAAGATAGAATTTGGTGAAATTTACCAAGTAGTAGGCCACGTCATGACATAATACCATCTTCTATAGAAATATATCAAAAATATTTATAATCTATATTATAATTTTTGTAAATCAACTAACCATGATGATAATAATAATTATAGAGCTTTGTATGAACTTAAAGAGGGTATCTCTAAAATGTGTTTGCCTTTGCAGTGCAACAAATCTCCTTAGTGAAGCAAATAATCCCAAACCAGAGGTTGATAAGAATTATTCAACCCAAATAGGTCCATAGCGGATCTTGAGTTCACTATAGTACTAGCCTCATGGTTTGGCTGAATGAACCCATTCTTCACCAAGTTGGAAACCCCTATCCCCCCAATACTAGTATACAACACCTTAGAGTTCCCCTATAATTTAGCCACAATAATTGAATTGGACTCCTCTAGTTACATAAAAATAATTCAATTTGGGAGATAATAATTAGTATTACCAGGATTGGAATTATGTGTAGCCACAAGGAGGATACCGAGGGGGATATCAATTTAATATAGGAGGAGGTCAAGGTGGTTACAAAGGAGGATACCAAAGTGGTAGAGTAAAAAACTATCAATGGTCTCTCTTGCAATGCTACCTATGTGGAGATTACAATGATGTCCAAATAAATTTCCCAATGAATCTATAGAGACAATCATATTGTGCATATCATAGAGTCTCTGGTCATCATGATACAAAATATTTCCCTATTCTAGAGAAGTAGAGGAAGGACAAAGTTGTCCAAATGTAAACATGGTAAGTGTAGAACCTAAATAAAATTCATTTTTGAATGTTGTGACATGGAAATAGCTTATAGAAAAAATTACCTCCACTCAAAATGCCTTAGGATCAGGGCATCAGAAAAGTTAGACAAGACAAATACCTAAATCTAGCTACAAAAAAGAGTCTTATGAATGAAGCTACATAGTTGCTGAAAAACATTCAACAAAAAGAAACTACTGATGGTGATGCTATAACAATCAACACACAAATATATGTCCAAATTATGTGCATCATATGATAGTATGGAGTTAACACTGCACTCATGGATCTACTAAAACTTTTGAGTACTGTACGTAATGAAGACATATCATAGAATATCATGAATCTGTTACATAATATTTTAGAATGTGCATAGTGTGACCAGTAAAAGACAAAAACTAGTATGGTATGTCAAGACAAAGAAACCATGGGATGTTGATGCACAGATTGATATTGATGTTGCTGGATATAAGATCCAAAATATTGTCTTTGATTTTGGTAGCACAGTAAATATAATTTCTAGATCCACATGGGAAGTGATTGGATGACTAGCTCTTAGCTACAACCTAGTAACTCTGAGCTTGGATGAATACAAAAAAGTTGAGCCTATTATCAAATTAGAGGACGTTGAGATCAAAGTCATAGAATTTTCTTTGTGAGAATACTTTAAGGTCATAGACATGAAAATTATAGCAATTCACTACCTTGAATTGATAGGGAAAAAATGGATGTATGATGGTCAGATGACTATCAATATAGTACACAACTAGTTCAAGGCACATCAAGGTGATAAGGTTATGATAATTCCTCTCAATAGAGCACATAAGTCATACATAATTCATACTAAAATAGACTCTCCATATGCTCCATAAGAAACCAATTGGATTAAGGTTAATACTAAGGAGAATCTAAATGTTCTATGTGTAGCACAATACAACTTCTTATACCAACATGATAAACCTCAACTATAGTCACTTCTTACCCAATAATTGAATACATCAAAAAATTGGAGACCAAAACTAGTAGCTATGAACCTAATTGTAAATCAGTTTGTTATTAAAAATTGTACCTCCATGTCTACAAAATCTTCCACTCACTCAGAAGTTAGTTTCATGTATCAAATTGATAATTACATGCAAGATTACATAGAACTAAAAAGGGAAGGCACTTTGCCCTGGGAAGTAGCTTCATTTATCAATAGTGATTTAAATACTCATCTTCTTAATTGGGCCCATGATGGCCATGAAATATAACCCATGAGGATGGTCTTTGCATAAGAACATCAACTACCTGTATACTATGCAACATAGAGCATAATGATTTTATTCTATGCTTGTAAGTCCATATTCTAACTATCAATCAGTAGGTTAACACATTAAACTATGCTTTGAATGGAGTTATTACAACCTAGTGGGAAACTCATCAAGATAATTAGCTTGAGTGGGATGATGCTTTTGAACTCATGATAAATAGGTTTCAACTGCCATAGTTCATATGCACTAATTGGCCATTCTTTCAAGAAGTTGAGTGTCCCAAGATTCATGTACATAAATGTGTTAAAGTTTGGAATGAGGAACGTATGGCACCTAGGTATTGAGTTCACATTTTTCACTATAAACTTACTCCACTACCTACAACATGATAAATGCATTAGGAGTGCATGAGAGAAACTAAGCATTGGGCACAAGTGCAAAGTGATTTCATACAAACTTTTATATTTGAATATGAAAATCCTATAGTTCATAATGCACTACAAAAACTCAAGTGCTTTCTATGCCATGGGTGCATAGAATATTTGGGCACCACAACAAAATTGACTACATATAAAAATGTAGCCTTCAATCTTAATTTGGTACTTCAAAGGTATAAATATGCTAAGACTAAAGTATAAGCTTTGATATAGCCTTGCCCTAAATCTAGGATGAGGCAAAAGATAGTGAAGATTTTGATTCTGATACTGATTTAGCTTTGAATGATTTATTTAAACTCGAGCAGCCTATAGAATCACTCAAGGATGCTAGCATAGAACTAACTGAAGAAGATAATTTTCACAACATCCAAATCCAAGAATAATAAGGTCAAAGGAAGATCCAAGAATTTATGGATGAAGGTGTGTACCAAAATTTGGATTCAAGCAATATTATCAAAATGATACTAAAAACCCAAAACTTGATAAACACCAATAAGAAAGGATACAGAAGATAAATCAAAACCAGTATCACATTCTTACCATCACTTTTACCTTTTCATATCTCCATTATAAAACTTGAAACTTGTGTGATTAAGCTTATAGACTTGATGGTTATATTGCTTATAGTTTCTTGATAATGGCTTCTAAGAAGACTATGGATGTTGGTCAATGGCTTGAGTGCTTGGATGCTAGTATGGATGTGCTTAGTGGTTTGCTTGAGATTAACTTATGCATTATTTCATTAATTTTCTCACTAGATTGAGAAAGTAAGGGTGGCTTAGTTTTATATATTTATGGAGGAAGATCTATGGTCCAAATTTGAATTTGGGCCATCAAGATCTAGGGTGGAGGATTTTCCATGGAATTTGTAATTCCATAAAATCCTCTAGAATAGAGAATTTTAGAGGAAAAGGGATAAAATAGAGAGATTTATAGAATTCTCTAATTATATAAATCTCTTCATAGGGTTTTTAGGGGTTTAGGAAGGGATAGTGTAGGGTGGTGGGTGGGTAGTTAGGATTATCTTGAATTATAAATTGGCTAGTGGGATTAGGGAATAGGTTAGAAAGTAATAGGTCTTGTTAGGGGTTTAATGATGGGATTAATTAGTTTTAGGATAAGACAAAGGTTACATGGGATATTAGTATGGGTATGGGAATTAGGCCAAGGGATTAGTGTGATTAGGAAATAGGCAATTTAGGCTAAATTAGTGATAATTGGTATAATTAGTAGGTGAGCACATTTTAGTGCATACACCTCCAATAAACCATCTTCATCCAAAAGGCTATGAATAAGTGTTTAGAGAGCTTTGAAATTCTCTGTATCATCTCTATAATTCCTATGGTAAATATAAATCTAATCATCATTAAACTAGGTTGGTTTAGGATGAGATGGGTCCAAAGGATTGATTGGCGACAAGCTAATGGAAGAAGTTTGCAATGACCTTTCCAAAATAGTTGTGTATGACTCTAGAAAAGGTGTTCTAGGTAAGGGTTTTTGGACATGAGGGGTGATAAATTTATTGGGCATAGGTTTCTTCATGGAATTATTAGTTCAACGAATGATTTTAATTGATGGTTGTGGTTGGGTCTGCTTAGGTATGATCAGCTTGGGGATTGGAGACTTGGATGTAGAAGTTTTGGATGGTGAAGTTTTGGTTATAGGTGGAAAGGTATATGGGGATAAGTTTTTTATAATGATGAAGAACCAAATGGTTTCATTATTGAAGATGGATAATGGGGTGATGGTTTCTTGGAGGAAGAGTAGGCAACAGGGATAGTGGAAGGGTGTGGTCCTAATAAAGAAGGTAGGTGTGAAAGAGGTTATATGGGATTAGTTTGAGGTGGAATTTTGGGTAATCCTTCCTTATTGATGGATTTAATTAGATTTGGGTTTGATTATCTTAAGGGGGTTAATTCCAATCTCACAGGAGGGTGAGTGTGACTATGTGTGGGAAGGATCCCTAGGTTCTTGATTGGTTTGGTAGAAGAAGCAGGAGGTGACTTGGTAAGTTTAAGTGAAGGAATTTCAAATGGTTTTTGTATGACTTTATAAGAGCTAATTTTTTGGGTGGTAATTTCAAAATTGGAGTTAGATTTTTTTTGATAAGGAAGGCCAAGTCGATGCCAAAAGGTGGCTCGATCAAAGTTAGGTTGGGATGTGAACTCTAAACTTTGAACTAACCTAGAGAAGGGCTTATAAATGGGTGTATTTCCTTGATCGTTGGTCTCAAAGCATAATCCCTTAGGTGGGGAAGAAGAAGGAATGGTTCTTGTGCAAGGTGTGGTTTTGGTTTTGGTATTGGTGGAAGGTTCTAAGGGTGATGGTTAGGTGGACAAGGTAATGATGTTTTGGGGAATGATTTGAAAATGGGGTATATATGGTTCTATGATAGGGCGATAGGTGTGGTGCTTTCAAGGGAAGGAATGGTTAAGATTTACTCTTTGGCATGGACATTCAAATAATTAGGTGATTCTACCACTTGGACTAGAAGGGTGGAGGAAGTGGTTGAATCAATAGTTACCTCCTTGGGTGGTTTCATCAAAGGAAGGGTAGATGAAGCTATGGTCATGTAAATTGGAGAGATAGAGGTGGTTGGTTCCTCTGTTTGGTTGATAGAGGTAACGATCTCTTCAACAATGGGCACATTACTGATAACATTGATTTTATGTGCCTCATGGGAGTTAGAAGATTTAGGTTTACTGTCATAATGTTGGGGGGAAGGAGTGTGATTTGGGAAAGGCTTACAAAAAAATTCAAGAGATTGATTATTAGGTGCATTGGGGTTATCAAATGTGAGCTCTCCACTATCAATTAGGTTTTGGATAATAATTTTAAAGGTATTACATCTATCAATGTTGTGTCCAACAGTTTGATGAAAGGCACAATGGTTATTTTCATTATACCATCTAGGTATGGGGTGACAAAAATCAAATTATTGGGGTGGTTTGATTGGCGGAAGTTGGGTAAGGTTAGATTTGATTTTATTATCCAAAATAGACGCATATGAATCCTTAATGGGATTATATTATCATGGAGGTGCTCAGTTTTGGGTTTGATTTTACTGATAAGCAAATTTGGAAGAATTGTTTTGATGTGATTGGTTAACAGTTGGAGGTAGGGAAGTTTTTAGAACCAATGAATTTTTAGATTTTTTTGCCTTAGTATTGGATTGGATAAGGGTTTTATTAGAGGGAGGGTCATTGGGTTTGATATTATAATTCTTATTCTATACTTTCAATTTCACCTCATCAATAGCATGGTTTTCAAGTTTTTGTGCCTTGGTGAATGCCTCATCAAATGTTTGGAAAGTTTGAACTTGAAGAGTAGGTTCAATATGCTTAGTACAACATTTAGATAAAAATTCAATTAATTATGGTTGGGGTAAGGTGAAGGAGATTTGATTTATGAGGCCTTTCCATCTAGCCAAAAAATCAACAATTGACTCATCATCAAATTGTTTGATAGAGTAGAGGTCAGTTATGAAAACCTTTTTAGTTATGTTTACTGAGAAATGTACTATAATGATTTGGGCTAGTTGGGAGAAGCAAAAGATGGAATGTGTAGGGAGAGAGCTATACCAATTAAGGGTAGGTCATGATAAAGAGATTGGTAAGGTTCAAAGGAGGAGAGCATCATCATATGTGATTAGGTAAAAAGAATGATGGAATGCTCTTAGATGTTGTTGGAGATCCTCTTTGCCTTAGAATTTGAAAATTTTATGTAATTCCCATTGATGAGGATAAGAGGGAATGGGAATAGATGGATGAATAGGTTTGTTGCAAATTTGATCATAAGATAAAATTTTATGAGACCCAAAAATAGATGAATCTAAGTTAGTCATTTTTTCCATTAGCATCTTGATCAAATCCAACTAAAGTTGGGATGATGCATAATTAAGGGGTACATTATGTTGGGGTTGAGTGGCAGCTATATTAGGATAGGTGGTAGAAGGCATTGAATAATACACATATTGATAAGTAGTGACAAAAGGTTGATATGGTGCCACATACGAGCTGATTGGCATGAATAGTTGGGTAAAAGGAGGTATGTACCCGTATTGGTAGGTTGTAAAGGTACTTGTTGGTGGATGGATGTAGGTTGGATTATAGGTATAGTTGAGGTGGTAGGTGGAGTTTAGGTAATTTGAGGTTATGTGGTGACTCTTGTGCTAATAGGTGGAAGTGTTTGAGGTATAGAAAGCACTAGATTCTAAAATGGGGTAGAAGTTGGTGGATTGGTTGAGATAAAGGGAAGGGAAGAAGTAGGGGTAGAAGATAACCCCATGGTAAGGGGAGTATATGTGACTAAAGTTAGAGTTGAACCTACATGTTAAGTGTGGGGTGTGGTAGGAGGATTTTAGTTGGAGGTTGGAATGTTAGATTGGATTTGGGTAGTGGTAGTAGATGGGATGTTGGAATAAGAGGCTTGGATTAGCATGGGTTGGGTCAAGGTAACCCCCACCATAAGATGCGGAGGCATACCATAAGGTGGATCCATTGGAGGGACCAAAGCAATAGATGGATATCTAGGTAAGCTATTGATATAATGTTGAAGGCCAATCAGATTGTTGTCAAAGAAGGTAGTGAAGTCTGCATCACCCTCAAAATTAACTAAAATCTAGGTAGGAGAAGGAGGAGAATGAGGGTAACCCTCAACATTAGAAGTGTAATCCATGGAGGAAGAAGAGGATGGTGGTGGTTGGTTGGTTTTATTTCTTAGTTATTGTCTAGTAAATACCATATGAGAGATTTGGGTATATTATGATGAAACTCATACCTCAAACAAAGAAAAACCAAAACAATTCTAAGTAATCAATGCATACACTAAAAGTATGTTTATCCTAGGATTCCTTTTAGATCCCTTTTGGGTTATGCCTTAAAGAGTGTGAAGAGGATTTTGACATATAAATCAGGTACTAAAGAGGCAATCTATGGTTAGTTTCAAGTCATTTAAGTGCTCAAGAGAGAAAATCTATGTTGAACTTTAGTACATGGCTTGGTATTGGGGCATACCCCCTCACTTAATGATCCCACAGCAGTAAGAGTGTCAGGTGCTTAGCCAAAATATACCAAGTTTAGAGTTTATACTCAACCAGAGAGATGAGTTGGTTCTCCCCTTGGGGTGAAATCCAAGTAGGATAGTTGGGAAGGGGTAAAGTTACCTCTAGGTGATGAAATCCTAGTCGAGCCTTGTCTCAAGTATGTTTTGATGTGTTAATTATTTTTTGGTTTAGTTTAGTATGTGATAATAAATGTGAAAGCTAAAATAAATTACTTTTCCTCTTAAGTTACTAGATGAACTAAGAACAACAAGTAATTAATGGATGCAGAAAGTTTGTTTTAAGCCCAAAAAAGAAATTTTTAGATTTCATTCGATGAGCAAACAATAAAGAGAGAAAATGGAACTAAGGTCCCACTGGGCATGCCAAAATGTTTCAATTTATTTTTCTCATTTATTAATTTTGAAAGTAAATAAAATAAAGCAATTGATAGGGTGCATAGAAGAATACCTAGTAGAATGTGTGCGTGAATCCAGAAAAATATGGGAGATCTTCTTTGGCTAGGAAGGACTAACCTGCAAATCACAAGAGACACTTGAAATGGGGTTGCTAGATGGTTGGTTTAGTATATTGCCTATCATGGGCTAGATCCAAGAAATAGAATACTTGCTAGGAGGTTGTCAATCCACTTTTATGACAATCAAGTCTAAAATGATAAAAGAAGATATTTGCATTCAATGATAAGAAATTAAATGCATGCTAGAAGGTAAAATATTACTTGCTTATTAAAGAAAATGATAATATTTTTATGATAGGATGGTTGGGGTTTGGTCCAAAAAAATAGAAAAGGTATTGGTGGTTAGAGGGAAACATGGAAAGTAGAGCTTGATTTGAGGCAAAAGGGTGAAAAAGGCTTGCTAGAAAATGATGCCATAGTGAACCATCGATGGTTAAGAGAACCATCAATGGTTGAGGTAAACCATCAATGGTTGGTCAACTGTCGATGGTTGTAGGTGACTGTCAGTGGTTGTAGGTGACTGTCGGTGGTTAGGTAACTGTCGGTGGTTACTTGTGAAAATCTGGGGATGAATAGCTCAGAAAGTATTGAATGGGACTTTGGTCAAGTAAAAGTTGGATACAGGGCTGGGAAGTGTAAAGTGGGGTATTGGTGGATTTAATAAGGTAAAGGGATTAGAAACTAGATAAACCAAAGAAAACACATGTAAAATACCTAGAACTGAGTGGAGGAATCTTGGAGTGATGTGGCTAGAGTGATGGTGCTTCAAGCCTTTCAAGGTGATTTCAACAGAGTTTTAGATCTCTAGTAACGATGATCACTCATTGGTGTAGATGTTGAATACCTACAAGAAATATTAAATACCTGATAACTAATTGCTCTCCCTCTCACTTCTTCCTTAGCTCCTTTTATAGGCAAGAATTACTAAAGAGATAGCGGAAGTTACTAATTTGATGAAGGATAAAGTTACCTATTTTCATAGCTTTAAAAGCTTTATTTTAAAGATAAGTTTCCATTTCAAGAGTTGGAAAATATTTAAAGTTTTGTTAAATCAAGGTGGGGAACCCAACCATCGATGGTTAGGCCAACCGTTCATAGTTACCCTAACCATCGGTGGTCGTAGGGCTAGAGGAGAAAAGGGTGAGAAAAGGTCATTTAAATGATGTGTTTAAGGGGGTTTGGTAAAGTTAAGTTACAAATGGGTCTAGTTGAAGGTCCAACGGTAATGTGTCATTGAAAACTATCATGTGCAATTTTTAGGTGTTTACATTTACCCTTAACTAAGACTACTATGACTATGAAAAAGTGTGTTAAGTGTCAATAACACACCAATTTACATCACAGACCCAGTCATAGTCTCCATTTTTCTACTAATTTTTATCCCTTTTTACAATGGGGTCTAGACCTCATTGGTGGAATTAACTCCCATTCCTCATAATGACGCCATTCTATCATCACCATGACCAAGTATTTTACCAAGTGGGTAGAGGTTATTCCTCTAGTCTTAACCAAGGCAAAGAATATTATCAACTTTATCAACCATCATATCATCTACCATTTTGATGTTCCTCATAATATCATTACCAACAATGGTAAATCCTTTAAAAACAAGAAAGTCTAAGGTCTTTGTGATGTATTCAACATTAAGTTAAGCTTTTCCTCACCCTATCGGCCTCAAGTTAATAGACGGGTAAAAGCCTCTAAAAAAACTCTTAATGACATGCTAACTAAAATGGTTAATGCATCTGGTCAAGATTGGAATTTGCACATACCATTCACCTTATGGGCATATCGTATTAGCATTAGAACCCCTACGGATGCTACCCCTTTTTTCTCTTAATTTTTTTGCTTTTCTTACTTTTTTTATTTTTTTTAAAGAAAGAAATTAGGAATGAAGGGAGTGGAAGAATACCTATTAAAGTGTGCACATTGAATCCAAACAATTATGGAAAACTCTTTTTTGGATAGGGAAGAATGCCTACAAATAAGAAAAAAGTACCACAAAAACTTGTTTGTTAGACAAGTAGTTAGGTGGATTGTCTAGCGTGAGCTAGATCCTAGAAGTGAAATCTTTTTAGGAGGTTGCCATTCCACCTTCTTCAAAACACTGAAGTTGGAATGATACAAGAGGTATATTTTGCATCAAAACAACAAATAAATGATATTAAAATAATAAATAACTAAATTCAATATAATAAATTTAAATGATATGCAAAAGATAACTAAATAAACATAATAGTTTAATTAATACTAATGCTAAAAATTGGTAAAGGTTATGATTTTAATTTGGTAAAGTGGTGAGGGTCAAAAATATTGTTTTTTTGGTTTGGGTATATGGTCAAGGATAAAAGTATACAAATGGATGAATAAATAAATGAGGCAAATAAGTAAATATGGCAAAATAAAAAGAAAGGTAAAGATGGCAAAGAGGGAAAAGAGGTAACTTGGGAAAGAGGTGAATGGGATAAATGAAATGGAAATAGATAAAGGGATCAAGAGTATGGAGTTTAAGAAAAGAGAAGGCCAAATGGAAATAAATAAAGAACTACAATTACAAAATAAAGTAAATTACCTCAATGTTGTTGAAGTGTCTTGAAGATGTTGATGATGGTTGAATGTTGATGAAGCTTGAAGAAATTTTGGCAGAGCTTCATTTATTTGATATTTTCTCCTCCAAGATGATGACCTCCTCTAGAAAACCTTGCAGCAATATGCCAAGAACAAAATACTAACTTGCCACTTAACCTTGGGTGAAGGAGAGGGGCATATTTATGGCATTTTTATGTAAAGAAACATGCCAAAATAGAAGAATAATGAAGCAATTCAAATTTTTTCAAGTGGACTAATGATTTATTCAAGGTGAGGTGGGTGAGGATTCCCATGTGGGTTGGTGAGTCTCTAAGTTTGAATGGAAATCATGCACATGGGTTTGAATGAGGCTCAAAGATTTCTCCCCATCCTTTCTTGCTTTCACACAAGCACTTAAAGGGGTGGCACACCAAATATGGTGCCATTTTCCACGTGGGGGAAGAAAATTCCAAGCTGAGGTTGGTGGGCATTCCCATGTGGGTTAGAAAGTCCCCCATTTGGGTTGGTGGGCCTCCATTTTGGATAAAAGGTCAAAAATAGGTGCCCTTTGTCTTTTCCAAAGTCTTAAAGAGGTAGGTATATCTTTTAGAAGTCTAATTTCATGTGGGAAGACAAAATATATGTTGAATAATGACCCCTTAAGGGGAAATTTGCCACATTTCAAGGTAGGGGCCTTGTGATGCTTGAATGAGTTCATCAAGCACTTTGGGAAGGGTCCTAGGTGGGGTATGATGTCCCACATCAAGCCACATCACTTTTAAGCCACGTCACTTACCATATCACCTTCAAATCACATGCCATGTCACTTGTCATGTCATCATGAATAGTGATAATGGGTCCCATAATGAATAGTACTTTCAAATAGTGATTTTGAATGATATTTATGACTAGTAGAATTGTAATTTAGTTGGGTTAAGGGGGGTTTTGGGAAGGTTTAATAATTTTTAAGGGATCCTGAGGCATTTAGGCATTGAAAACTATAAGTGTGTAGTTTTTTAGTGTCTACATTTTTCTCCTTTTGTTATGTAGCTTTAAATTAACAAGTTGCAAAATAAAAACAAATCACTTGGTTGAAGGTAAGGGTGCCCCAAGTATGGGAGGAGGTGTTCCCCCTCAAATTGAGAGTTGATGAGGAAAGGCTGAATTAGGTATAGGTTTGAAAATCAGTTGATAGGGAGGCACTAGGTGGTGCTATAAGGTAGCTGGGTATGTGAAATGCCAATGGTTCACAAAATATGACTAAGTGTAATAGTCAAGATTACACAGAGACTAAAGGTGCCAATGTTGATAACAAAAAGGTTGGGTTCTAAGATAAATGACAAGGTAATTGATCCCTAGAATTGGTCATAGTTGATTGGGTTAGTCTTATCAAGGCTCTTACACAAGGTCAATGTTGACTCAGGTATCCGAGGTAGGAAGTGCTCCTGAGAAAATAAAAATGATCTAGTTTTGCATGAGGTGGTGTAAACATTTAAAAGTTCAACATGGCAAGGTTGGTCATTGTGGTCAAAATTTATTTCAAAACACATCAATGTTTTGGGTCAAAAGTAACAAATGTCAAGGTAGATGTGGTGAAAGCATGGGTGGATTGGGTATGGATTGGAAGGGGATGGTCGAACTAACTCTAGATATATGTGATAAGTGGATGCTACCTACATAGTTCCATGGATAGGAATCCAAAAAGAATATTAGGTAAAATATAGTTCTTTTGATAAATGGGTGTGGGTTAACTTGTTTGTCCCAATTGGATATCATATAGGTAGGTCTAAGTGAAGAACATTGGAGAAATGGAAGCACCAAAGGGTGGAAAATATGGCTATCAAATAGTTTCTAATGGGTGTGATAGAAATGGTGGATGAGGTGAGCTAAGATGTAAGTAGATGGTTGTGTTAACTATGTAAAAGGAATTTATGTCCATGGATAATCAAGTTGAAGCATGAAGTTTCTACCACCATCATAAAGAAAAAGAAAGGTAGAAATATGTGGTACTGGGATTTGGAAATTTTGGAACTACTCAAACTGCCATGGTGATCTGACAGGTTCTTTCATCACCATCTAAATAAGATGACAATGTGCATAGTCCACAACAATGTCATTAACAAGTTATGGAAGGTTATTATTCAATGGTTTAGGGAAGCAAAGTAACAGACTGGGTAAATGAGAAGTGGTGAAGATTCAAACCCTTGACCCTTGAGTCAGTGGGGCCCCAAAATAAGTGAACATTAAGTTTTTGAGGGAATTCAGAGAAAGATGCTAAGGGATTTTAGAATATGGAGTGAGGTAAATATTAATTAATTGAGGGAATAGGTTGTGGATTGTGGTTAAAGAGTAGGGCTATTACAAGGTGTAAGAAGATGTAGTATAGAAGGGAGAATCAAGGGAAATTATTGGTTAGAAGTTTCGGACATGTGAGAAGGTGTAGCTATCATCCCCATGTGGGTATCCTAAATCTTCCATTTGAATGTGGTTTTAGTTTTCATTCTAACATCTTTGAAGTTCAGAGTAAAATGGGTTTAAAATAGGCAAGACCAAAAGAGGTGGGGAAGGAATTTTCATCTTGATGGTTGAATGATGCTTAGGTTTATTGGTTGGTCCTATGAGCCTGTGGTCCTGGCCAATTGTGTTATAGAGTTTTAGGATTGGTATATATCTTGTAGTAAAACAAAATTGAGTGAAAGACCTTAGAGTCCATAGCATGCTCAAAATGGGCAGAGGGTTGAAAAGGAAAAAGGTGATAGGGAGGGTGAAGGGAGTAGTTGGAGAGGGACAAAAAAGAGAGTCTAAGCGCAACATACAAAGGCATTAAAAGAAGAAAGGGATGCTCCTAAAGTAATTAACCTAACCATATTTTATGCATTAAGATAAGGGCATGGAGGATACAAAGAAGTAGATAAGGAGATGTACATAGAAGTAGTATAACTAGTGACCACACTCTAAAGAGGTGGAGGTGAAATTGGAGAACATAAGGGAGATCCAACAAGGGATGAGGTAAAGGTGGACCAAGAGATGGATGAAGAGAAAACAATGAGGTTATACATAAATATGAGGGGGGAGAATGATGTAAGAAGCTAGGCATGGTCATATAGGTTAGGTAGAACAAGGAAAAGCATCAAGGGAGACAAAAAAAATGAAATGAAATGGAGAAAAGAGAAGAAAAATAAAAGGTAGAATATTGGGGGTGAGAGATGCACTATAGAATAACATATTGGAGAATTGAAAAGGATGGGGAGATAAGTGTAACAATAATGAAGGGTAAGGGGAGAATGAGGCATATGGGTGGCCATGAAAGGTTTGAAAATAATTCTAAAAAATACAAAAGAGAAAATAGTTTGGTGATGAAAATGAAAAACAAGGAAATAAATAGTTTGTAGAGAAATTTTTACCCTACGTTGCTTTCAAATTTTCAGTCAAGCACTGTAATTTTGGTTCTTCGAGCAAAGCCACAGAGTTTTAGAGTAGAGGACGGGTTCATTTTGCCTAAGTGTTGAAATGCAGCAGAAGCTGCCAAGTGTCGTCCTCAGAGCATGGTCCCTTTTTGTCCCTTTTTGCCTCCTTTGCTCTTTTCATTTCAATTTTGGCCTAAGTATTGGATTCAAGTGGAAGTGGCCACGTGTCAACCTCTGGGAGATGAAGATGTACAGCTAGCGACTTTCGAGGACCTCATTTTAGCTTTCCAGAGAACCATGAATCGTGCCACGTACCCAGTAGCAGTTAAGGGGAACGCACCACGTGTTAACATCCACGTATCGTAAGATGCATCCATGTTTTCTATTTTGACCAAAACTTCCAACAAGCTAAGTGACAGAGAGAGCAGAAAGTGCCAGGTGGCAGTTGTGGAGGCCCTAAATTACCTTTTGAAGAAGCGGTGGAAGCCACCATGTGTCGATCGCCAAGAGCCCTTTGTTTCAATGCCTGGGTCCATGCTTTCCATTCAACGCATAAAGGCATCATTCATTTTGCTAGGTATCAAAGTGCAACAAAGGCTACCAAGTGTCACCGTCTAGGTCCCTCTCTACTCCATCCCCAAAATAGCGGAAGGCACCACATACTCCCAGCAGGAGAAGTGGAAGATGCCATGTATCTTCCCAGGAGCAGCAGAGGTCACCACGTATCAACTTTTGAGAGACCACCTTCGAGCCTAATCGCCAAATGAAGATTGTGGTGGGTCTCGGATGATATTTTAAAGAAAGCAGAAGCAGCCAGTTATCATCCATTGGTGCCTTCTAGGTGATCAAGAGGATTTTTGGAAAATTGACAAAGGGTCCTCTCCCATTACAAACAGAATAGAGTGCCCATCTACCTGTTACAGCAAAAATGGAGGGAAATTTGGTGAGAGTTAATTTGAGTAGATGGAGCAGTGCACTGGGTAGTTTTTTTTGGGGCTTGCAAGCATTGAAGACACTGTCTATTTGTCCCCTACCAATGGAGGCAAAATAGACAGTTGAGTGGCCCAGTAGGTGATGAAATTTGAAATTTAGGAGTGAAGAGAGGAACTACTCAGGAATCACCATGCCACAGTTAAGGGCAGCCATTCTTCTCTAGCATGGCTTTTCAAAGCATTGAATGCGCCAAAGTTCAAATTATTATTTTTTATTTATGTATCCGAGGCTATAAAATAAGAAGAATTGTAAAATCTAAGGAAGGGGGGGATTCTCATAGTTTTAGACTTTCAGAGTTTTTGACCAATAATATCATTTGCTTTTGTTACATTTCCCTGAGTTGAAAGGTTTATATGACTGTGTGTTTCTGCATCTTTTGTATGACTGGAAGATTCAATAAGAAAATTGAACACTATGCCCTTGTTGATGTTATCTGTGTCATTTGCAAAGTAGTCTATGCTGTAGATTTTCTAGTGTTGTGATTGGAAATGTTATTTGCTTCTGTCCCATTTTCTGGAGTCTGAAGTTCTACATAATTGTGCATGACTTCTATGCCTCTAATGTGATTGGAAGATTCTATTAAGAAGATTGAACACTATGCCTTTGTTGACAATTCCTGTATCTCACCAAAAAACTCCCCTGTTGTGAGCCTCTGTTTTTGTTATTCTAATCTTTTACATTGATCATGCACTTGTCTACTCTTAAATGTAATAGAATCACATAATAGTTTCACTATGCTCAGCTTAGGATTAGGATTACTCTCAGGTGCATCGCCATAGTTAGGTTTCAATTCCTGCATTTTGCATTTTTGTTTAGTCTCATATCCCTTTTCCCCAACACCCAATACAAAAGAAGAGACTAGCTTCTTTAAAATTTGGAGGTTGTTTTCAAGCCGCATTGTCCCACAGCTTGAAACTTCCCATTGTTGTTGATT
Source organism: Torreya grandis (assembly GCA_037957365.1). Classification (NCBI taxonomy): domain Eukaryota; kingdom Viridiplantae; phylum Streptophyta; class Pinopsida; order Cupressales; family Taxaceae; genus Torreya; species Torreya grandis. The sequence goes on from JARHVA010000092.1 coordinate 3,573,803, forward strand.
AAGATCTAGCACAATTTTAAGACATCAACAATTTCTGGCATGCTCAGTGGGACCAGTCTTGAAGTTTCTTTCAAGACCACATGAACCAAAGAGCCACGAGGAGTCAGAGCTGTGGACCAGTCACCAGATCGTAAACTACTGCAAATCTAGGTATTCTTTTGCTGCCTCTGGTAATTAGTCCAAGAAGAAGGGTTAACCAGTTCATACCAGTACCAAATATGGGAGCCAACATCCCCCCAAGAAATTATGCAAGATGGAACACTGGTAACCCCTTACTTCTCCCAACACCTCCAGCTATTTGGGACCCTATTCTAGGAAATCCTCTAAAGGCTCTACCCAAATTCAATGGGCAAGACTCAAAAACACCTGCGGAGCATCTTCAAGATGTATCAGATGTTTGTGCCATACATGGTGTCATGGAGCAAAATGTAGCCCTAAGGTTGTTAGCAGCCTCATTCAAAGGAAAGGCCTTAGAATGGTATCGTTCCTTGACCCCAAATACCATTTCCACATGGGACCAGCTTGGAGATCTATTCTTTGAAAGATTTGTAGAAAAAGGTGACAAGTCTTCTTTACTATAGCAGTTGATCACCATTTAGAGGGGACCACAAGAGGACATGACTGACTTCAACACCAGATTCAAAAAAACCTGGCATAGAATCCCTGTCACAGCTAAACCACCACCTGGTATGGCCATAGTATTCTATCTCAAATCTTTAAATTTAGATATATCTATCATGATCCAGTCACTGGGAGGACACACTTTGCCAGCAGCTTATGACCTTGCAGTCAGAGTTGAGAACCATTTAATCGATGCCAAAAAGTTACCTCCAAGGCCTCCCATGCCCATGTTCCTAGAAATATCCTTGCCTTTACCTCAAGAAATACCTAAAACTACATCTCTACCTTTGTCCATGTATCAATACCCTTAGCCTTCTGGCAAAGGACCTGTCCCTGCTCCATCATCTGAGATGGATGATATCAAAAATCTCCTGAGATCATTTTCCAATGAGTTGATTAATATGAAGAGGCAGCAGAATACTTTCCCCAAGCCTCCTTATCAAGGCTATCAAGGAAACAGGTTCTCATCTCAACCAAACCAATATCAAGGCCCTCCAAGGCAAACCAACCATCAACCAGCAAATCAATTAGTTGCAGTTCCCACACCCTCACAAACCCTTCCTCCCAACTCAAATAGGGAGATGGTTCCGGGCCAAAATAATTATGTGGATGATACTAATGCTTGGTGTTTCCCTTGAAACGGTGCCCACACACCTAGAGATTGTCCTAGAGGCAATCTACAACAAAGAGTAGCCGAGCAGAGAAGAATGGATGGTCAATTTTCTAGTACTAGTAGCTATCAAGCCTACCAATCTCTTGGCATGCAGAATTTAGTGCTAGTGGCTTAGATGCAAGGAATGTCCTTTCAACAGGAGGAATAAATAGCCCCTGAACACGCTTTGTTCTCATGGGTTGAGGATGAAGAAGTAGTCTTCTTAAACGAAGCATCTACCTCCCAGAAGCTAGTAGTGCAGTTTGATTACTATACCAGATCGAAGAGGAGAATGGTAGAGCAGCCCAAAATTGCAAATGGTTGAGACAAGAATAATCCTCCATCTCAAGGGCAAGGGAACATTGCTATTAGATAGGAAGTGTCTCGGTCAGTGAAAGATCAAGGGATTCCTACCCAGATTCAAGAAAGAACAAGGTATCCCTATTACCAAAAAACTCAGTCTTTGGAACCTATCAATATTGTGGACCAATTAAAGAAAACTCTGACACAAATATCTATATGGGATATCTTGGTTATCCCTGAGCAAAAGACATTACTACAAGAAGCCCTGCAAGGGCCAGTAATACTCAAAGGTACCGCACCCAAGGAAGGACCTATAGGAAAGGGAAAGCTCAAAGATACAGTTCCTCCAATGACAACAGCCTTCATGAACAATGCAGTACAAGTAAGTAAATCCAAGCCAAAGCCTTTCTATTTGACTCTGATAGTTGGAAAGAAACTCTTGCATAATGCATTGATAGATTCAGGAGCTAGTACAATTGTGATGCTGAAGCAAATAGCTGATGCTTTGCAAATAAAATATGAACCCCTTACAAAGGGAGTTATGCAGCTAGACGGCAAAACAGTGCAAACCATAGGGAGAATAAAGCAACTCCCCTTGCAGTTATTCACATGCCCCAACGTAATTGTCAACCAAGATATAGTTGTCATAGATATTCCTCCCATTTTTGGTTTATGTTTATCCCGAGATTTTACGGTGAAGATAGGTGGATATATGTCTCTTGACTGGTCTCACCTCATTCTGAGAACCAGGTATGGTTCAAAGATGAAAATTCTATTTGAACCACTGTCTAAAGACCACATCACCAATGAACCAACAAGAAGATTGGAAGCAGATCATGCCATGATGAATAAAGTAGAAAGAAATTTTGTCAAATAACTAGGAGACTAGACTGAGCATGGTCAAAAAGAAGAAAATAGCTAGTTGTTGGCTATGATGCAGAGCGACCCGTATGGGAACTATGACTCTACTGGTTTGGGCACATATGTCATTTTTGATGAGGATCAGGTGATCCCAAATGTTATAAGAGAAGAAGCACCTACTACTCAAGATGCAGAGCTCTGGACTTTGAATTTTAATGGGGCCAAAAGTAAGCATGGTGCTGGAGCAGAGATTTGTCTTACTGCTCCAAATGGTGATAAAATTTTAAGGGCTATCTAATTCCAATTTGCTTGCACTAATAATGATGCAAAATATGAATCTTTAGTACATGGGCTCTTGTTAGCCTAGAAAAAGGGAATAAAGAACCTAAAAGTAAAAGGAGATTCAGAGCTAGTAGTAAAGCAAATACGGGAAAAGGCAATAGCCAAGAATGTGAGAGTGAGGTCCTACAGGCATAGGATTTGGGATTTGATAGAAAATTTCGATGCCTTCAATATTGAAATAATTCCCTAAAGTCAAAACATTGAGGCCGATAGGATGGCTCAAATTGGCTCACAGTTTGACCTAGCAACTGGTCTATTGGTTAACAATGAGTCAGTAAAAGTTATAGTGAGGCCAACCATCCCAGACAATGATGAGAACTGGCAAGTGTTTGAGAATGATGCTCAGGTAGTCTCTTTCTTGTAGCAATTAGATGAGTTTGTAGATCAATTTCAAACTAAAATTGAAGAGGCATATGGTGATCAGATTATCCAATTAAGGACCAATAAGCTCCCCAAAGGATTGATCACCTTAGAAAATTTGTTCAACCCAGAAGATGTAAGCCTAGGAAAGAAAATGTTCCAGAAGGATAAGGCAGACTATTTTGAAGTAGAGGTGAGCGATGGGAAAAGACTAAAGGTCAGAAATTCTACAACTCCAGAAGAAAAGTAAAGATTGATCAAGTTGTGTCAAAAGTATGATAGAGTCATAGCCTGGAGCTATGAAGACCTTCACGGATACAACAGAGACATTATCCAGCATACCATAGAATTGACTGAGGGATCCAAACCCATCAAATAGAAATAGAGACCAGTAAATCCAAGGATAGAGCCACTAATGGTAGATGAGTTGCAGAAACTTCTAGATTCTAAAATAATATTTCCAATTAAACACTCAACCTGGGTATCAAATCTAGTCCTGATTAGAAAAAAGAATGGAGATGTAAGGCTATGTGTGGATTTCAGAGATCTAAATAAAGCATCTCTAAAGGACCACTATCCCTTACCCTCCATGGAACAAATTCTGCAAACTGTGGCTGGATCAAAGAGTTTTTCTCTACTTGATGGTTTCTCTGGGTATAATCAGATCTGGCTCGCTGAGGAAGACAAGTATAAAACTGCTTTCACTACCAAATGGGGGACATTTTCCTACGCGAAGATGCCATTCGACTTATCAAATGCAGGAGCAACCTTTCAACAGGTGATGGACATAGCCTTTGGTGAACTTATCAACAAGGTCATCCTGGTCTATCTGGATGACCTCACTATTTTCTCAAAAAATGTTGATGATCATTTTGATCATTTGGAGTCTGTCTTCAAGAAGTGTCAGGATTTCAGGATATCTTTGAATCCCAAGAAATGTATTTTTGTTGTACCTCAGGGTAAACTATTGGGGCACATAGTATCTAAGGAAGGAGTTTCAATAGATCCTGAGAGGATCACAGCTATAATGGACTTACCCGTTCTAGCAAATAAAAAGGTAGTCCAATCCTTTTTAGGGAAAATCAATTTTGTCAATAAATTCATATCTGATTTTGTAGGCTTGGTTAGACCAATGACACTCTTGCTAAAAAAGGGCCTGGTCTTCAAGTGGACAATGGAAGGAAAGCAAGCTTTTAAGGGGATCAAGAAGGCTATCTCGACAGCCCCAATGCTCAAGAACCTAGATTTTTCCAAGCCCTTCGTGTTGTATGTCTATGGAGAGGAATCAAGTATTGATGCTATCCTGACTCAAAAGAATGATAGGCTGGAGGGGGAGCACCTAATAGCCTTTTTTTCAAGAACTCTTAGAGATTATGAGACCAGGTACAATTTTGTGGAAAGACAAGCCTATGCCATGGTGAAAGCCCTCAAGAAATTTAGGCATCTGATATTAGGGAACAAAATTCTGATACTCGTAGCTCACTCTAGTGTTAGGGAATACATCATGGAAGGGGAAATTACTGAGAAAAGAACTAATTAGATCACCAAGATCCTTGAATATGATGTAGAGGTCAGACCCACCAAGTTGGTCAGAGGTAGGGGATTGTGCCAATATATAACTCAAGAGCTTGAAAAGCTGTTACTTGAGGAAGCAGATTCAGAAGAGGAGCCAAAAATGGTGCTAAAGTTATAAGAAATTGATCAAGAATCTTGGGTCACAGACAGGATTCAATTTATGAAAAATGGGGTTTACCTGAGAGAACTCCCTCAAAACAAGAGGAGGTATTACAGGATACAAGGAGTTCATTTTGTCTTAATTGAACAAGTCCTTTTCAAAAGAAATTTTGATGGGAAATTGTTAAGATGTGTAGAACAGGCTGAAGCCAAAAGGATACTACATGAAATGCATTATGGAACATCAGGAGGACATTTTTCTGCAAAGACCACAGCCATAAAGATAAGTGAGGCAGGATATTTTTGGCCTACTTTGTTTGCAGATTGTTATCAACTGGTTAGAAAATGTCAATCCTGCCAGTATTATACTGGGATGCAGAGGAATGCATGCATGCCCCTTAGTCCAATAGTTGTGGATGAACCTTTTGCTCAATGGAGTCTTGACTTCATTGGGATGATAAATCTAGTGTCCAGCATGGGTCACAAATGGATACTAACTGTTATGGACTATTTCACCAGATGGACCGAGGCAGCCCCACTTAAGGAAGCAACAGAGAATGTGATCCTAGATTTTCTAGGAAGTATCACTACTCGCTTTGGGGCTCCTTGCACCATCATTTTAGATAATGCTAAAGCATTCTTGGGGTCTAAGGTATCATATTTTGCCTTGAGACATGGAATATATCTGAAAACCTCATCTAACTATTACCCTCAAGGTAATGGTTTGGCAGAGTCAACCAACAAGAACCTAATAAGACTCATCAAAAGAGTGGGGGTGGATCATCATAAAGAGTGGAACAAAGTGCTTAATCTAGCACTATGGGCTGATAGGATCACACCCAAGTAGGTGATCAAAATGTCTCCATATGAATTAGTGTATGGAAAATTTGCCTTGATTCCCCTAAGTTTGGAAATCCCTGCTCTTCAACTGATTAAGCAAATCAAGATCGAAGAAAATGGCCCCATGTAGGTCAGACTCACAGAACTTTTGGAAGTTCAGGAAAAGAGGGACATGGCTCATGATTCATTGATCAAGCACTAGGGAATGATTAAAAATTATGCTGACAAAAGGACTTCAAATCCTAATTTTGAAGAGGGCTCAATTGTTCTGAAATGGGACGCAAGGGCCGCCAAACTAGGTCAGCATACCAAATTTGAAGCATTTTGGACTGGTCTGTATAGGATTCGTGCATGCAAGCAAGAGAATTCTTTCGAGCTGGAGTTGATGGAAGGGGAACCTGAAGAGATTCCTATAAACAAAATCTATTTAAAACATTTCAATTGACTTAGGTCTCTCATGTATTATAGTTAAATAATTTCCCCTTCTTGTTTTCTCATTGTTTTCCCTGCTTTGCTTTTAATAAGTGATTTAAACAATTGTTGACGGCTCTTTAAAGTTGTAATTTTCACAATTTTGATCGAGCGAGAGGTGGAGTTTCTTTTTGATCAGGCTCAAAAGTCTTGAGGGTCGCCAGTAACTGTAGATAAATTTTTACCCTACGTTGCTTTCAAATTTTCAGTCGAGCACTACAATTTTGGTTCTTCGAGCGAAGCCGCAGAGTTTTGGAGTAGAGGACGGGTTCATTTTGCTTAAGTGTTGAAATGCAGCAGAATCTACCAAGTGTCGTCCTTAGAGCACGATCCCTTTTTATCCCTTTTTGCCTCCTTTGCTCTTTTCATTTCAATTTTGGACTAATTATTGGATTCAAGTAGAAGTGGCCACGTGTTAGCCTCCGGGAGATGAAGATGTAAAGCTGGCAACCTTTGAGGACCTCGTTTTAGCTTTCCAAAGAACCACGAATCGTGCCACATACCCAGTAGCAGTTAAGGGGAATGCACCATGTATCATAAGATGCATCCATGTTTTCTATTTTGACAAAAACTTCCAACAAGCTAAGTGATAGAGAGAGCAAAAAGCACCAGGTGGCAGTTGTGGAGGCCCTGAATTACCTTTTAAAGAAGCGGTGGAAGCCACCACATGTCAACCGCCAAGATCCCTTTGTTTTAATGCCTAGGTCCATGCTTTCCATTCAATGCATAAAGGCGTCATTCATTTTGCTAGGTATCAAAGTGCAGCGGAGGCTGCCAAGTGTCACCGTCTGGGTCCCTCTCTACTCCATCCCCAAAATAGTAGAAGGCACCACATACTCCTAGCAGGAGAAGTGGAAGATGCCACGTATCTTCCTAGGAGCAGCAGAGGTTGCCACGTATCAACTTCTGAGAGACCACCTTTGAGCTTAATCACCGAATGAAGATTGTGGTGGGTCCTGGATGATATTTTAAAGAAAGTGGAAGTAGCCAGTTGTCATCCTTCAGTGCCTTCTAGGTGATCAAGGATTTTTGGAAAATTGACAAAGGGTCCTCTCCCATTACAAATAGAACAGAGTGCCTGTCTACCTGTTACAGCAAAAATGGAGGGAAATTTGATGAGAGTTAATTTGAGTAGATGGAGCAGTGCACCAAGTAGTTTTTTTTGGGGCTTGCAAGCATTGAAGATGCCATCCATTTGTCCCCTACCAGTGGAGGCAGAATAGACAGTTGAGCAACCCAGTAGGTGATGAAATTTGAAATTTAGGCGTGAAGAGAGGAACTAATCAGGAATCACCATGCCGCAGTTAAGGGCAGCCGTTCTTCTCCAGCATGGCTTTTCAAAGCATTGAATGCGCCAAAGTTCAAATTATTATTTTTTATTTACGTATCTGGGGCTATAAAAGAAGAAGAATTGTAAAATCTAAGGGGGTAATTCTCATAGTTTTAGACTTTCAAAGTTTTTGAACAATAACATCATTTGCTTTTGTTGCATTTCCCTGAGTTGAAAGGTTTATATGACTGTGTGTGTTTCTACATCTTTTGTATGACTGGAAGATTCAATAAGAAAATTGAACACTGATGTTATCTGTGTCATTTACAAAGTAGTCTATGCTGTAGATTTTCTAGTGTTGTGATTGGAAATGTTATTTGCTTCTGTCCCATTTTTTGGAGTCTAAAGTTCTACATAACTGTGCATGACTTATGTGCCTCTAATGTGATTGGAAGATTCTATTAAGAAGATTGAACACTATGCCTTTGTTGACAATTCTTGTGTCTCACCAAAAAACTCCCCTGTTGTGAGCCTCTGTTTCTATTATTCCAATCTTTTAAATTGATCATGCACTTGTCTGCTCTTAAATGTAATAGAATCACATAATAGTTTCACTGTGCTCAGGTTATGATTAGGATTACTCTCAGGCGCATCACCATAGTTAGGTTTCAATTCCTGCATTTTGCATTTTTGTTTAGTCTCCTATCCCTTTTCCCCAACACCCAATACAAAAGAAGAGACTAGCTTCTTTAAAATCTGGAGGTTGTTTTAAAGCCGCATTGTCCCATAGCTTGAAACTTCCCATTGTTGTTGATTAAGATATAGCACAATTTTAAGACATCAACAAATTACATATTGGAAGCTCGAAAAGGATGGGGAGATAAGTGTAACAATAATGAAGGGTAAGGGGAGAATGAGGGATATGGGTGGCCATGAAAGGTTTGAAAATAATTCTAAAAAATACAAAAGAGAAAATAGTTTGGTGATGAAAATGAAAAACAAGGAAATAAATGGAAGAAAAGGAAACAAGAGGAAAAAAAGAGTGAAATGAGAACACAAAGAGGATGACGGGAGAGGGAATAAGCAGGTGGTATCTTGACCAAGTAAGCATGGGTGATGATATGTAAGGAGAGGAACAATGAAGCAAATCAGATGGTGGTTTTGTAGATGAAAATGGGATCGAAAATGGGAAAGGGGTGAAGAATGAGAGGAAGCAAAGAATGGGTGGAAAAGAAGGTGAATAGAGAAGGTATGTGCTAATCAATTTGTTATAAGAGATTGACAAGATAAAAAAAATGGTGAGGTGGTGAATAAATAGGGGGATGCAATGAAAGGGAGTGAGATGAAACTAAGGGATGAAGATTAGAGATGATAAGAACATAAAAGAAGAATTGAAGCAAGGATAGAAACCATGGATACTCACACAGATGCAAAAGATAAGTGAGTACCGAGATGGAAAGAGGAAAAATGGACTGTAAAAAGGGCCATAGGGAAAAAGAGATAAGAATAAAAGGGAAATTATGGAATGCTTCTCAAAGGATAAATACCCAAGGAGAAACTAGTTGTGGAGGAAAAAGGGGAAGATAAAAAGGATGAAAGGATGGGAAAAAATAGGAAGAATGGAAAATGGGTATTATGGGAAGAGTGGTAGAATAGTATAGAGTGGTGGTACACATAAAGAAAAAGTATAATAATAGAAGAAATAGAAAGCTTACAAGATAAACAGTATGATGTGGAATGGGTGAGGAAAAGAGAGTGATAAAGGGGGAATGACAAATAGCCAACAGTGAGGGGAGATGATGAGGACAGAGAAAGAATTTAAAGGGGATAAAGGGTAAGGTTGGTAATAAGTTGTGAGAGAGGTAGAAAATATAAAAGGTGGGTAGGTAAGTGGGCTATGAATCATGCACAAATAAATATGATGAGAAGGCCAATGAAGCAGAGTAGGAGGTGGATTTATGGGAGGTAAGGGGGGCCAATGGGGAATGTTATCAACCCTTGTGTTAAAAGAGATTGATAAGCTAGAAAAGTGATTAAAAGAGATTGACAAGTTGGAGGTATGGAGATGGTTAGGAGATAGGTAGAGAAGTGAAAATAAATTAAAGGAAGTGGTTGAGTTGATCTCAGTAACTGAGCATTGCCTACATAGTCCAAAAAGACCTCAGGCCAATGTAGATCTCTCAACAATGGGGGAAAGAGCTAAGAGGAAGTATTAGATGGTGTTAAAACATAAGGATGCTAAAGAAATAATTTAAAGCTTCCTTGATGTAGGACATCCTAAGCAAGAAGGCACTGTTAGTGATGGAAATGAGTGAGAAGAAAAAAGGGGATGAGAATTAGTTGTTAGTGGCTAAGCTACCCCAAGAGCAGTGCCTGTATAGTCCACGGACATCAGGCCAATGTAGTTCAATAAGGTTTGGATGAGTGGTGTTCAAATTGGTTGACCTAATTTGATGAACCACATGGGCTGGTTTGGGCTGAGGGAGAAGGTTTGGTAAAATAATAGTTTTGGGTTTGGGTGAATGTGTCAATGAAAGTAAATGGGATAGGTTGGTAAATAGTTACCATAATGATCCCACATTTAGTAGGATGAGAGATACAGATGAGCAAGGTAGGATAAATTATAAGGAAACACAATGTCAAGTGCCACAAATGATTTTTAATGGAGCTAATCCAAAGAAGAGGTGCCTTTGTTAGGAGGCTACACCTATAAAATTATGCAAGGGTAGGAGTTTGGAGATAGTTTTTACTATTATTATATGATTTTTAGGAGGTGGGGGTCTATCCAGATCTATAGATTTTTTATGGCCAAATTTTATCACCACTATGAGCTAATTTTTAAGGGTAGTAACAAAGTGATGACCTAAAAATAATTTCTTTGATGGTCAAGTAAATTCTACAAGGTAGTTAGCAGCATGGTGAGTGATAGAGGATGGACCTTACCTGACCCAAGAGATGCATGGTAGGATAGACAAATGGTGGCCATGTCTGTATCCCTTGTCTTAACTCTAAGGAACTAATAACTTATTGGTTTTGGTAGCTTGGGCCTAACCAACTAGAAGCTGCATGGTCAGGAGAAGATGGTGGTTCCCTTACTATAGATGAACATTCAACTGGCACAAAAGAAAAGACCGTCATATTCGAGCAGACACTATCAATGGTTGGGGTTTGATGCTTAGTGCATGTGGTAGTGGGTTGGTATGAAAATTAAGGAAAAAGGGGCAAGAAGGTGAATGTATCACTATGAAATACCTAGAGAAAAGTATGAATCTTGCTCTATGGGGATCAATGCGGGATAGGAGAACATAGTATATGCTTTAGCGGTTACTAAGATATAGAATGTTATAGATGTTAGTTCAGGGAGTCATCGAGTAGAAGGATAGTTAAACACAAATCTAGAGTCATCAAATAATTGGTCTAATACTTAGGTAGGAAAAAAATGTATGCCTATGTGTCAGGCAATGTGTGTGTAATCTGATGACTATGTATGTGTCATGTGACTCCTCACACCCTAAATTAAATATTGCATAGTTTGATGTAAACATGTATAAAATGTGCGGGATGTTGTTAGTTGAATGTAATGGTTATGGTTATGATTGGTATGGTTATGGTTGTTGTAATCTCACTCAATGTAAAAGGAATGATTATTGTTGTTGCAATGTTAGATGGTAAAATTTGTGATGAAAACATCAACCAAAACAATTAAGATGAGAATAAGGCATGATGCTTGATTTTTGACAAGGACTAAAAATGGACCTAAAGTGGGATCAACTTAATGAATATAAGGCCTTTGAACATTACGCATGAATGGTTGTTAGTTGATAAAAAAGGTTTCTTGATCATAGGGTGTCAAGTAAGCTCTAAATCCCTTGGTTTATAGATATTCAAAAGGGAAGGTGGGTGATAGGTTATGTGAAGGGTAATGGGCAATATGTATGATAACCTCATGTGAATTAGTTTACCCCTTCTATAGGTGACCTAAGAATGGTATTAGACAAGTCCATGTCATATGCTATATGTAAACTGATCAATGCAAGAAGTCTACATAGAAAATCCAATTGTGGCATCCAACTTATTATGCTTCTTGAGAGCCGATTGTGGCTTTAGAATTGGTTGTGATATTATGTTTTTTGATTTATTATTATATATGAGAAGCTGATCGATGTGAGAAGCTTCCATGAAATTGCTATACTTTTGACAAAGTTAACTTGGCCATCCTTCGAGGGATTGGTCTAAGATTATTGACTCTGTTTTAATGTTCTTTATAGTGTCCTTCAAGGGAGCAGTCTACCTTACATGTGGCAATTTTTATTTTGTTTTTGGGTAGTTGTCCTTTAAGGGAGTAGTCTTTAATGCTTAAGATATTGATCCAATTAATTATTTCAAGATGAAATGTGTTTAGACATGGACTAATCTAATTAGGTTTAGAGGTTTACCTTTATGAGCAAAAAACTTTACACAAGAACATTAATGGTATTTGAAAGGGTTTGGTTTTGAGAGACAATGACCATGGGATTCCATCTTGTTGAAGATGAAAAGTATCTATGAGAATCATGCTTTGGGTAGAGCCATGGTACCCATATTTAGGATTGGGATATGACCATGATGGTTAATAACATGGTTTTATGTTTTAATCAATTATCCTCAAAAAGGGGAGGAAGAAGGTGTGTGAAGGTTAAAATCTCATAATTAAGGGATGATTTAAGTTAGATAAATAGGTGAGCATGATCCTTCTTTAATGGAAAAATTGATGTAGATGCAAAGCATTAAGAAGCTCAAGTTTTGATTTTCTTTCAAGAGAGGACAATGATAAGCTCCTGATCCATACTTATGGGTGATGATGTAGGGTCCAAGCCAATTGAAAGCAAACTTGCCTCATTTTACTTTTTTCCATGTTGGTCACATGTCAGTTTTCTTTAGGATGAGGTCTCCAATATTAAAGTCCTTAGGTTTGAGGTAAAGTTGGCTAGGTATGATGGAGATGGGTAATCTCCAATGGTTTGATGGGAAAATTTGTTTCCCAAATAGGTTAGGTGGTGTCCAAATGGGGTTCTCCAATTTGATAGACCACTTGGCTCAATTTGGGTTGATGGATAGGTTTGGTTGATAGGTTAAAGAAAAAAATCCAAGGGTTAGTTCAGTTAATGTTTGAGGTATGGTTGAAGTTAATAAATGGTTAAAGCTTTATGGAAGGAAAGTTCCCCCAGTTTACTCTTTGCATGGGTGGGAAAAAGATCCCAAATTGAAGGTGTTTGTGATTGGGTTCAATTAGAGTGTTGAGGGTTTGAAGGGTATGTCTATGGAATGGACATTTTAGCCTTTCCCTTATCCCGTTGTTGGACCTGAGAGTGGGTAACCCTATAGATGGTGTGGATAAAAGGAAATGTTGGTTTAGCTTATTGCTTCAGTTCCTCCTTACTCTTAGGTGAGAATGGGGGAATAGGCAAGTGTTGGGTATGTTTGGTTGATGGTTGGGTTAGTAATGAGCTCAAAGGAGGTTCATTTGATAACATATTATCCTTACCATAAAGCTGGTGGATAATGGTTTTAAAAGCTTTGCAGTGTTTGGTATCATGGCCAAGTATCCTATGGTAAGAGCACACATGGTGGTCATTATACCATGATGGTTTTGGGCATGAAGGGTCAAAAGTTTTGATAGGGTCAAAAGGTTTGATAGGTGGTAAGGTTAAGGAAGAGGTTTTCAATAACCTTTGTAAAATGGTTGAATAGGATTCATGTAAAGGTGTTGGAGGTGATAGGTTTTTAGTTTTGGGAGCCTTCCTAAAATTAGTTTTTATTGTGAAAGTTATGGGTGGTGGGGTAGTTATAATTTGTTGGTTAGGTTGGGTTGGCTTGGTTAAGGGAGATTCATCTGATAACATATCCTCATATAATTTTTGGATGAGTTCTTGGAGAGATTTTCAATGCTCTGTGTCATGTCCAAATGTCTTATGGTATGCACAGAGTAAGCTAGCATTAAACCATTTTGGTTGAGGATGAGAAAGGTCAAAAATTTTGACAGGTTGGAAATGTATGAGAGGTGGTAAGGTTAAGTAAGAGATTTTCAATAACCTTTGTAAAATAGTTGAATAGGATTCAAGTTAAGGCATTGGGGGTGATGGGTTTTTGGGCTTTGGAGTGGGAGCCTTCTTAGGAGCAGGCTTTGCCTTAGAAATTATTAGTTGTGTAATGGTTTTAGTAGATTGGTTAGGTTGGGGTTGCTTGGTTGGTTTAAAAGTAGAAGATTTAAGATAAGAGGGGGGCATGGGTCTATTTTGAGATGGTTTACACCCTTTTAATAGGTTTAGTTTAATTTTTCTTTGATGGACTTGATGTAGTTAGGTCCAATTTAAAAGATTGGTGAGCTATGTTAGGAATAGTAAGTATTCCTAGATTCTTGATGGGTTTGGTCAAAGAGGTGTAAGGTTATTTAACAATTTTAGATGGAAGTGGGTTGGATGGTTCCTTATGGTTTTGGAGGATGGAGTATCTGAGGATGGGGTTGAGGTAGTGATAGTTTTTAGGGTGGATTTAAGTGAAGCTAAGGGTTCTTGTTTTTTTTGGTAAGGGATGTCAAGATGATGCTAGAAAGTGGCTCTATTGAGATTGGGTTGAGAAGTGAACTCTAGGATTTTTACTAGCCTAGAAAAGGGCTTGTAGATAGGTATGGTTCCTTGATCATTAATTTCAAAGCTTAAACCCTTGGGTGGAGAAGAAGAAATGGTTTCCCCATCTATCTTTTTGGTGGAAGGTTCAAAATTTAGAGAAGATGTTTCTTCCATAGATGGAGTGGATAAGGTTACCTCTTCTAAATGAATGATTTCCAAAGGAAGAGTAGGTGAGTCTGTGGTGGGGGAGGAAGGTGTAATGGTATCAAGTGAAAATAAGAAAGTGGTTGCTTTTTTTGTTTGGTCATTCAAAAGAATGGGAAGTGATTCCCCCACTTCAATGAGTGGGGTGGAAGAAGTAGTACTAATAGGTTCATCAATAACAACATCAATCATGTGCACCTCATAAGTGTGAGATGATTCTATTTGGATTTGATTCACTAAAAGGGGAAGTGGAAAATATTGTTTGGTTTCCTTAATTATGGTTTGCAAGGAAATTTATAAAGGTTATACTTGTTCAACAAGTGGATTGGTTAGGTTGGTATTACTATATTTTCTTCAGTTGTAGGTTTACTAAGGGCCAAAAGAGGGTGTATCAATGTCTAAGTTATCACATTAGGGTGTGAAACTATTTATAAGTTATTTGGTTGGATTGAAGAGGCTAGTTGGTTTGATAGGTTAACAAGTTGGTTGGGTTGATAAGTTGATTGATAGGTTGGTTGATCAGTTGAGGGTGATGAAATTGATTGGGTTAACAAGGTGGGTTGAGGTTGATATGATGATTGGGGGAAATGGCCTAAGCTTTGACACAGTTAGGGTGATTGAGATGATAAATGTTGATAGGTTATTGGTTTGGCATGATAATTATTAAATGGTTGATGATAGGACATTGGTTGGTTGTTAATGAGGTTTGATTGATCATGGATATCAAAAATAGATGGCCTAAGTTTTGACTCTAATCTAGTTATCTGGTCTATTATCATTGTAACAAACTTAGGTGGTTGAAGGTTAATAGTTTGTGGGTTTGTTGAAGTTGGAATTTTATGAGTTAAAGGTAAGGTTAGGTTGATTGTAGATAAGTTTGGATTGGTTATAGACAAGGTTGGGTTGGTTGTAGACATGGTTGGGTTGGTTATAGACAAGGTTGGGTTAATTTTTGGTAAGGAAGGGAGCATAAGTGGCTTGTGATGCAAGGTATTGCTTTAAGGTAAAAGGATTGATTTCCAAGATCTTAGAAAAGTTAGGATCTCTAGGAGAGAAAATAATAAATCTCTCCATTAAACAAGATAGTGGAGATGAGGTATTATAAAATAGGTTCTTGGCTGGTTTTATTCTTCAATTTATAGTCTAGTAAAGACTATGTGAAGAATGGAGAGAAATGAAGCTCACACCTCAAAAAGAAATAAGCAAAAGAAAAGATTCAATGTAATCAAATAATACGCTAAGATACATTAAATCCTAGAGTTTTAATTATCTCTTTTTTGGCTTATGCCTTTGAAATTTTGAAGGGGAAATCGACTTGAATAGGTCTTAAACAAGGTCGTCTATGTTCAGTTTCAGGATATGTTTAGGCACTCAAGAAGAAGTTTATATTAGATTGAGTACATGGCTTGGTGCTTGGGGCTTGATCCCCTCACTTCATGATCCCATAGCCAGTGTAGATGCTAAACCAATATATATCGATTACTAGAGTTTATACTCAACTAAAGAGCTGAGTTGGTTATCCCCTTGGTAATTAAATTCAAGTATGATAATCGAGAAAGGGTAAGGTTGACACCAAGTGATGAAATACTAGTCGGTCATTGTCTCGATTATTATTTTTATGCATTCATTATTCATTGGTTTAGCTTAGTGTGTGAATACAATTGAAATCTATAATAAAATTACTGTTCCTCCTAGTAACTAGATGAACTAAGATCAACAAGCAATTCAATGGATGCAAAGTGTTTTTTTAAAACCCAAAATAAAACTTTATATTTATTTAAATGCATAAAAAATCTCTAAATTCAATCTAAATTAAAGATGAAAATGCAAGTCCTAATTATATGATTATTTTTCTTTTTATTTCTTTTAAAGCTGTAAGGAAAATAAACTTTAACTTTTCTAAAAATGCAACTAAAACTTGTGTTTTTGTTTTTGTTTTTGTTATTAAATAAGAAAGAAACATTAATTTTCCTAGAATGCAACTAAATGACTTTCAATAATAAAATTTTAAATGTCCTACAACATCTATGAACCCAAGAAAACTCAAGGGTCCCACCGGGAATGCCAAAATGTTTCTCTCAATTTTTTTGCTTTTCTTACTTTTTTGTTTTTTTTTTAAAGAAAGAAACTAGAAATGAAGTGTGTGGAAGAATACCTGTTAAAGTTCATGTATTGAATCTAGATGATTATGGAGAATTCTTCTTTGGCTAGGGAAGAATACGTACAAATAAGAAAATAGTACCACAAAAACTTGTTTGTTAGATAAGTAGTTGGGTGGATTGCCTAGCGTGAGCTAGATCATAGAAGCGAAAGCTTTCTAGGAGGCTGTCAATCCACCTTATTTGAAACACTCAAGTTGGAATGATAAAAGAAGTATATTTTTCATTAAAATAGTAAATAAATGATACTAAAATATCAAATAACTAAATTTGATACAATAAAGTTAAATGCTTTGCAAAACATAACTAAATGAATGCAATAGTTTAATTAATACTAATGCTAAAAATTGGTAAATGTTATCATTTCGGTTTGGTAAAGTGGCGAGGGTCAAAAGGATTTTTTTGTTGGTTTGGGTAGATTGTCAATGCCACAAGTATAAAAATGGAGAATAGATAAATGAGTCAAATAAGTAAATATAACAAAGGAAAAAAAAAGGTAAAGGTGGCAAAGAGGGAAAAGAGGTAAATGAGGCAAAGAGGTGAATGGGATAAAAGGGATAAATGAAATGGAAATAGCCAAAGGGATTAAATGGGATGAATGGGATAAAGAGGAAGATTTTAAGGGCTTAAGAGTGTGGAGGTTCAAAAAAGAGAAGGCCAAAGGGAAATAAAGAAAGAACTAAAATTATAAAATAAAGTAAATTACCTCAATGTTGTTGAAATGGCTTGAAGATGTTGATGATGGTTGAATGTTGATGAAGCTTGAAGAAATTTTGACAAAGCTTCGTTGCTTTGATATTTTATCCTTCAATATGATTATGACCCCCTCCAAAAAAACCTACAGCAATATGCTAAGAACAAAAGACTAACTTACCACTTAACCTTGGGTGAAGGAGAGGGGGGTATTTATAGCATTTTTGTGTGAAGAAACATGCCAAAATAGAGGAATAGTGAATAAATTCAAATTTTCTTAAGTGGGATCATGATTTAATCAAATTGAGGTGGGTGAGGATTCTCATGTGGGTTGGTGAGTCTCTAAGTTTGAATGGAAATCATACACATGGGTTTGAATGAGGCTCAAAGACTTCTCCCCATCCTTTCTTGATTTCACACAAGCACTTAAAGGGGTGGAACACTAAATGTGGTGCCATCTTCCATGTGGGGGATGAAAATTCTAAGGTAAGGTTGGTCAGGATTCCCATGTGGGTTGGAAAGTCTCCCATTTGGGTTGGTGAGCCTCCATTTGGGCTAAAAGGTCAAAAATGGGTGCCCTTTATCTTTCCCAAAGTCTTAAAGAGGTAGGTATATCCTTTTGAAGTCTAATTTCATGTGAAAATACAAAATACATGTTGAATAATGACCCCTTAAGGGGAAATTCACCACATTTCAAGGGGGGCCTTGTGATGTTTGATTGAGGTCATCAAGCACTTTGAGAAGGGTCGCAAGTGGGGTATGATGTCCCACATCAAGCCACATCACTTTCCATATCACTTCCAAATCACATGCCATGTCATCATGAATAGTGATAGTGGGTCCCACATAGAATAGTGATGGTGAATAATAATATTGAATAGTAATTTTAAATAGTGATTTTGAATGATATTTGTGACTAGGAAAATAGTTATTTAGTTAAGTTAAGGGGGGTTTTGGGAAGGTTTAAGAGGTTTTAGGGGATCCTGAGGCATTTAGGCATCAAAAACTATAAGTGTGTAGTTTTTTGGTGTCTACACCATTCTCTCTTATGTTTAGAGTAGAGGTCATCATGCCTCTTGAGGTCCAAATCCCATCTCTTTGAATATATTTTCAAGAGCTCATTTTTTAGGAAAATTATCATCAACACTATTTATCTCAACTCAGGCTAATTGACAAGCATCATTTAGAAACAATTATTCATCTCCATGTCTACCAAGAGCATGTTAATTGTGCCTATAACAAGCACTTTAAAGTGTGAGAATTCAATATCAAAGATCTCATCTTAAAGGAAAATCAAAATGTCACTAATATAGATAAAATCAAGTGGGGTAAGTTTGCTTTCAATTGGATTGGACCTTATATCATAACCCATAATAATGGATCAAGAGTTTACCAGTTGTCTTCTCTTAAAGGCCACTGAGAACTTGAGCCCCTTAATGCTTCACACTATGTTCATTCTTTTATTAAGAAGGATCATGTCCACATTTGTCTAAATTAATCTCATTCCTTTCTATCTACCTACATTCCATTTCCCTAGTTTATGGGCAACTGATTATAACTGAATCATGTGAATATTTATCATCGACATAGCCTTATCTTAAAGAATGGGTATCATAGATCTACTTATGGCATGGTTCTCATGGTAATTTCCACACCTCTTTACACCTAATCAACCTTCTTGTGCTCTTATTTTTACCTTCATAAAGGTGAGCCCTTAAGCCTATCTAATCAAGTCTATGTCAAGCAAGATTAAAAAAAGCAAAAACAACATCTACACCTTTATCAATCATGGGTCATTCCTAGCATTCATAGATTGCTCCTTTGAAGGACAACTATTGAAAATTTATTTAAAATTTTGAAAACATAAGGTAGACTGCTACCTTGAAGGACAACTATCAAAAATCATTAAACAAAACAAATAAACATAGAACACTCCCTTGAAGGATGGCTAAGTAAAAACATTTTGTCAAAAGCACAACAATTTCATGAAAACTTCCTTCATTGATTAGCTTCTCATATATAGTAATTAACAAATGACCCATAATCAAAAACATAGCAAAAGCAAATTAATCTACAAAGCTGCAATTGGCTCTCAAATAGCATAATAAGGTGGAATCTACATTAAGCTTTCACAAGTAGACTTCCCACATTGATCAGTTTACACAATTCGACATAGACTTGTTTATACTTACTCTTTGGACACCTACAGAAGAGGCATGCTAGTCTCATAGGAAGGTTCCATTTTCATCCATCTCCCCTTTACTCACTATAAACAAGGGATTTTTTTATCTTACTTGACATTATGTGGTCAAGATACATTTTTAGTCAACTAACAAATGCTAATGTGAAGTATTCAAATGGATTATGTTTATTAAGCCACTCCAATCTCGGTTTTATTTTAGTCCTTAGAAGTGAAGAAGCATCGTGCCCTCTTCTTATCCTATCATGACTAGTTAATATTCTCATTATGACATTTGTCTCTTGATTATATTCTTTGGTCTCCTATCTAGTGTTGTTAATTATCTTATGTGTTTTATCTTAAATATTAAAAACAAGCATAACCATACCAAGCATGATAATTCCATACCATCCATGAGCATTTAAACAACCAACCATATTTCACCACATGTATAAGTCTAAAATAATGAATTATATACTCACTAAAATTTAGCATGTTATAAGCATAATTATAAATCAAAATCATCTCATGCCTAGTTAAGCCTATATTAATTTTTAGCATCCATAACATAAGCATCATCCATAATCAATATAAACATCACATCCATAAGCATTAAACATCAACATCAAACCATAAACCATGAACATGAGGATAAATAATGATCATATGTATAACTCATGAGTCAAATATCATAATAATGTGTACAAGCAGATAGATATGTCTCTCTCTCAAAATGTACATATCATCACATCGACTCATAAGCCAAAATCAAAATGATATATATAATGTCATAATCTAGCTATATTTATGCCCTAAGGACACCACTACCTCCTGGAACACTGCTAGATCTCAGTGCATGCCCACCTACTATACTTACCGATCCCCCATTCTTATCTATCTAGATATAAAAACTACCCACTACCCTAGTGTTTCCACACTGGTACCACCTAACAAGCTATCCATATACTCACCCTATCAAGGATCCTATAGACATTGTGTCAAAACTATGGCCTCATAGTACCATAGTTCCTCCACTATAGCTAGGTATCATGTTGTGTGGATGGTACTTGATGGCCCTATATATGTTGCTACTAATGCTCCTTCTCTCTACCTCAGAGAGTCTCTCTCCTAGGTCACCAAGCCTAGTGAGGTCCTAGCCTAATCCCTCTCACCTATCATTGTAACAACCTAACCCTATAAGGTGGAAACCTGACCTTGTAGTATAGCTATCTAACCTTGAAATGTGGCCACCTACCCCTATAAAACTATAACCTATCCCTGTGTAGTGACTAAATCCATTCCTACCTATCCATCATAGCTAACTAGATCCATGACCATCGGCCTCACACCTCCATCATCCCCACCAATTTTTATAGCTATGTATATAGGATAGTACCATGATATGTATTCATATGTGAACCTAAGATCATCTATTTGTGCCCTAACTGATAACTCCTCATAGTCTAACAAAGTAGGGATAGGATGTGGGTCTGGTAGAAATATCTCTAAATCCGCTCACCTATACCTGGGGAAAAGGACCTAGAATACCCTATACCAAGCTAAACTACATCCTCACCCTCTCAAATGGGATCAACTCAACCTCGCCATCTTGCCTATCAAGTATCTATCTTTAGCTCTAAAGGAAGAGTGGATACCTTTTATAACTTGGCATAAAAAACTATATATACAACCTCCAGTTGATGTCTCTTATCACCAGTGTACCCCTAAACCACTCCACATCATGTACACCACCTCCTATACTTGATGTATCAAAATCATCCCTCTACTACATAAAGCTAATGGGGAACTCTATCTATGTAAACCTCAACCATGTCAATCCTATTGGCCTCAGTACACTAATGTGCTTGTAGGCCCAGCATTATAGAACCATGTTGACATTGATACCATACCTCTTATAGGCCTTGAACCCACACAACTCCTTATATATATGTATAAGTAAAAAAGGTACCCAATTGAATACTGTCTAACCTAACAATAACTCAACTAGCACCCCTAGTAGAAATTATGGTAACCTCCTACTGCTTGAGTCAGGAATCAAAAATCATGTAACAATAATCATGAGCATGGTCATGAGTTTCCTCTTAGCTAGAGCCCTCTGATACAAATCACTGTACATGAACCCCCCAAAATTCCATTGAACCTAATCACCTTCATCTCTATGTAGCAGCTCAACATGATCATCTCACTCATGCTCTATATGAAAAATTGGATTGCCATGAAGTGGAAGTTGAATGTCCTATGAGCATCCTCTAGAAAGATAGTCGTCTCACTATTCAATAATAGAAAGGTGTTCATAGAGGGATCTTATCTCTCAATGAGTGATATGACCATGGATGCATCTTGAGGCACATGTTGATAGTGCCTCATAGCTCCCAATCCAACCACCTCCATGTGGGCCTAGTCAGTTAGGGTCATGCCCTGCTGGATCTCTACAAAGATATGTGATACTCGATCATGCATCTATATCTACACCCTAGCCTATACCAATACAAAATCATGACTTATTCACTTGAACTGTTATCATATACCCTACCCTTTTAACATAGGACCTATTTCCTTATATATCCTACCTATCTACCCATTACCTGTTATAGTTTGCCTTCTAAAACATAAGCCTATGCCTAAAAAGTAAACATTTACTTTGCCTTATCATCATTTTACCTTATCTTTCCAAACATATATTTTAAACCTTGTCGATCATTGATGATCAAGCACCCATGTTTTCTAGGGTATCAACCATCCACGATCGACCTTGATTGTTGATGCTCACTATGGGTGTTCTAAAGTTGGAACACCCAAACCATACCTACCCTAAAAAATAACCAAATGATAAGCTAAACACCCTTATTAGCTAACCTAATCCTTATCCAACCCAAAATATTTAACCACCCCACCAATTCCTAAATTTACTCACACATTTACCCATATTCCCCAAATGCCTTAAATAGGGCATATCTATTCAAAAACACCCATTTAAACCTACCTAAACCATCTAAACCAATGCAAATGCATAAATTTATGCCTAGATATCAAATTTAAGACACCCCTACCTCATTTTGTGATCACTGCCATGGAGTCAACCATAGGCTTGTTTGTTCTCATCTACACCTACATGCTCCATGTATCCTAACTAGTCACCTCAATCCACCTCAGCTAGCGGTCCACCCTATAACTCAATTAAGCAATCACCATCCACCTTAGTAAGTACCCTTGACAATCCCCTTTGCCACTATACAATAAATCTAGATCTCAAAGTCAATACAAACAATAACAATAATGGGTAAAAAGTGATTCTATTTTCACTTTTGACAAGAGGCTTTTAGGGTTTCCACCTTGATCATCGATGGTCAGGGTGAATATCCATAATCACCCTTGGGCATGCTGACCATCGATGATCAAGAGACCCACCTTGTTGATTTCACCTAAGTAGACCCCCTTTTAGCAAAACCAACCTAGTTTTTACCCACCCATGGAGACTACCTTCTCCACCCACCCTGACCACCTCGTCACCTCACCATTGGTCCATTTGAGCCCATCTATCATGTGTTTTATGACACTTTTTACCTGGTCCTTTGAATATAGTGACAACATTTCCATGTTGACCCTTTTTAAACTTGTGCCACCTCACGCTTACCTTACTCACTTGTGTCTTTTTGGGAGCACTTCCTACCTCACATACCCATGACACTTGGCCTATTTGTGTTTTTCACCAGGATCACTTCCTACCTTAGATACCCATTAAAATATTGACCTTATCTAAGAGACTAACAGGTGTACCTAGCTTCCACACCTAAATTGTGATTATATGGTATATTGGTCACTTGTCTTTCTAGTACCAACCTTTATTATTTTCAACTATGGTAACCTAGTCTTTGCATGATCTCAGTTATCACACCTTTTGTCATAATTTACACACCTATTTATGTTTTAGTGCCCAACCTACCACCCACCTTCATGAATTCAACCTCCATCATCACCTTCAGCCACCTTATCAAACCCACACCTGATTCTATTTTACCTCATCGACTCCCAGTTTGAGGGAGAACACCTCCTCCCAAACTTGAGGCAACCAGAACTTAGACCAGCATTGGTTTTTATTTTGTAGCTTATTGATTTAAGCTGTATAACAAAAAGGGGAAAAATATAAACATCAAAAATATGCACACCATGATTTTAAGTTTCAATACCCCTTGACTATCTTAGGACCCCTTTGGGACCAATCTAACCCTTCGACCCCTACCCAAACCTAACCCGTAGTTAGTTTGACCAAATTAGCTTAACCTTTGCTTTTGCCTATTTTGACACTTCATCCTTGACTATCGATAGTCAGGTTGATTGTCGATGGTCAAGGTGTGCCTTCTTAACCAAGAACATGCAAACTCACCTACCTTACTTTTCTAAAAATAACTCATCTAAATCTAATTATGAATCATTATATATGCGAGTTAAAATTAGGAAGCCTAGTTCATGTCTTGTTCTAACTCTCTTGCCTTACCTATAAGAAGAGAGGAGAAAGAGGTGAAGGGGATGGGGGGGGAATATATAATTATTATCAAGAGCTTGTATATCTAGAATTCTCTTTTTTCCCTTCAATAATCATCAGTAATCTAATAATCCATCTACTACATCAGAGAGCCAACTTGCCATCATAGATCTACCAAAGTGTCAAGTATTGTTACTCTATCAGAATCATGCTAGACTCTACCAATGATTTAACCACCTCAAATATCCATCCAATCCACCTTTTGTAAGATAAGTGTTTGGTTTCCAGTATTCCATTACTTTATTTGCTTTTTGTTATTAACCCAACACCTACCCACCTCCTAGAATCTCACCTTGTGATCTTATTAATTAGCCCTTTACCAACCTAGATCTTCACATAGAAATCATCGATAGTTGTCTCAACCATCCATATTCTATCCAACTAATGATGGTCACCTTAACCATCGATAGTCACCTTAACCATTGATGGTTAGCCCAATCATTGATGGTCATTATGGTAGTAAAAACAAGCAAGTATTTTCACCTACCTACCCCAAACCAAACCTAACTCTTTGTGTTCCTATTTATTCACAGACCTCTTTTTGATTTTTTGAAGCATACCCAAACCACCTAGAACTATTATTAATTAGCTAATCTCTCTTTTAATAGTTTCTAGTCTATTTCTTAAGCAAGCATTTTTGTGTTCAATTTTATTACCTTCTAATTATTGATGCAAGTACCTTCTATTCTATTTTATAAACTTAATTATTTAAAACATGGGGATTGATATCCTCTAAATAAGCTCTTACTTTGGGATCCAGCTATCTCTAGGCAATCCACTCAACTATTTGTCTAACAAACAAATTTACTTTAGTGCTTTCTTATCTACAAGTCATCTTCCCTATCCAAAGAGATCTTCACAATCTTCTAATTCAATGTGTGCAAAACCAAACAAGTTTTTAAACCATACCCATACTTAGTTTCTTTTTTTCCCTTTCTAAAGTAATAATCAAAAATTCATTGAAATAGTTACAACATTCAAAGATTTCATGCATGATTTCCTAGAAGTTTACATAGACAATTGGGAAATCTTCTCCCTGTTCAAAGAGAATTTGTCCAAGTTATGTCTGATGTTAGAGCGATGCTGAGATCTACACATCACTTTAAATTTGAAGAAATGTTTATTATTTACACCTTTTGGTGTTTTAATTGGGCATGTTGTTTGTAGTGATGGCATCATGGTGGATTAGGATAAAATCATAGTAATCCTGAGTATGCCACCACCTATTAGTTCCACTGAAGTGCACTCCTTTCTTAGGCATATAGGTTAATACCAAAAATTTATTAAAGGCTATGCAATGATTTCATCTCCACTAGAATCCTTATTCCATAAGAATTCTAAGTTTGTATGGACATCTGAATGCCAAGAAACTTTCATTGAGTTGAAATAATGACTGGTCACTATTCCCATACTTGTTTTCCCAAAATGGAGTAAGCCATTTCATGTACATGTAGATGCTTTAGGAACTATAGTTGGTGTTGTACTTGCACAACTTGGAAAAGGTGTGCTTGATCATCTCATCCATGTTTCTATCTAAAAATTGTTTGATGTAGATAAAAATTATACAACCACTTAATGGGAAGTGTTGGCCATTGTGTTTGCACATCAAAAATTCTAGCACTATATTTTGGTGACACTATTCAAAGTTTTCACATATCATCAAGATATACAATATTTGGTCAACAAACCAATGTTAGGAGGATGAATATCTCATTGGTTGATGTTGTTTCAAGAATTTCAATTTTGCATAAATGTAAAACCAGGAAAAGAGAATGTGGGGCCTGACCACCTTAGTCACATCCCAAATGGTGAAAATCCAGAATAAATACAAGAATATTCACCTGATGTGCACCTCTTTTATGTCTCTATGATTCATGAAAACTTCAAATCCATTTCCAACTTCCTCGATCAATGAATCTTCCCTATGCACTTTCAATAATGGGATAAAAATTATTTTATGATTAGAGCACTGCCATATACTATCATTAATGGATTGTTATATCACTTGGGAAAGTATGAAGTCCTGCATAGGGTTATTTTTGAACATGAACACCCTCAACTCTTGGAGGAATCTCATCAAAGAGTCATAGGAGTATATTTCATAGGAGAGGTTATAGCTATAAAGATTCTATTGAGCAAACTATGGTGGCCAAATATTTTTCAGGATGCACACAGAGTTGCACAACATTGTAATCTTTGCTAACATATGAGAAAACCACTTTATAAAGATGAGATGCCACTGTAACCCCTGTAATTAAAACAACCATTTGAATAGTGGGGTATTGATTTTTTATTACCATTCAACCCACCAAGCAAGCGCAACAAAGCTAGATATATCATTATTGTGACATATATTTTTACTAAGTGGGTTGAAGCTTCTTCCACACCTAGTTACGGTGTGAAAGATGCGTCCAAATTTTTATATGAAAATATCATTATCAAGTTTTGATGTCTGATCAAATTAGTCAGTGATAGAGGAATGCCCTTCCTCAATAATACCATTAACACCTTGACTGAAGATTTTATGATCTCTCATCATAAAATCATTACCTATCATCCACAAGAAAATAGTCAGGCTAAAGCTTCAAATAAGGTACTGAGGAAAATGCTCACTAAAATTTATGATGTCAAGTGAGATGACTGAGAAGATCGCATTCCTATGATCTTATGAGCATATCACAAAAATTATAAGAAGGCTACAAGATTTACATCATTTTAATTGGTGTATGGTTTGGAAGTAGTTATGTCAATGGAGTATCAAGTACCCATCCTATGTATCGCTATGGTCATGCATTTAAGAGATCAAGAATATCTTACTAATTGGTTCCTAGAACTAAATAGGATGGATGAGTTTAGATGAAGAGAAGTATGGACACAAGAAGTGCATAAGCAAAGTTAGAAAGTGTGGTATGATAGGAACTTGTACCATAAATAATTTCATAAAGATCAGTTAGTTTTATTATATGATAACTATTTTAGAGCATTCCCAAGAAAACTACAAATAAGATGGAAAGGGCCTTACATTATACATGACTTAACATAGAAAGGAATGGTATTTTTAAGGTATCTATATGGAATCATATTTCTAGGGTGAGTAAATGGATGTAGGCTTAAGCCCTACCACCAATAGTCTTTTGATCTCATTTCCCAAGCTAAGTGGGTGTTAAATAGTACCATGTAGATTATGATTTCTCTATTTTTCAAAGTTTTCTATGTATGTTTGTTTTCTATTTTGTTTTTTATAGATGATCCCAGCATTAACATTGTTGAAGTACAAAAACCAAGCATCACATGCACTAGATGTGTGCAGGAAGATCCACGTGTACCACCAAAAAAGTTAAAGAAGAGGAACTAAAAAATATTAACTCTGAGAAAGATTTCAAACATCACATCAACAAGATATCCATTAGATAATGGTCACCCACTAGAAGTAAATGTAGGAGCTAAGGGTTGATGGATGTGATCTTCAATACATTGGTGGCTAGTCAACATCAGTAGCTTGTACCCCTTGTATAGACACCTAAGGGAAAAAACAATGTAACTCCACACATGTACCAATGACTAAATACTTTAATGGCAAGATCAAAAATTGATTCACCACATCCACTGTTGCATTCAATATGAGTGGACATCTAGGCATGGCCTGGAAGTAGAAGCCAAGAGGTGAAAAATCTATAAAATCTAAGTTCAAAATCCATGTCTACATTTCATCCTTAGCATATTTTTGAGAGCTACAGCTATTAAGAGCTAAACCATTTCCATTGTATAGATCATTTAGAAGCACTCAAATTTCTTGTCACACCACCATGGATACCATGCCACTAATCTAACCCCTCTCTGATGCACAAAAGAGAGCCATGAGTGTTGACATGGTACTTTAATAGACCAAATAAAGTGATCAAGATACATTTCAATATCTACACAAAGATGAACATAAGATCTTTTAGCTTGACTCTATTGATGTTATGTAACCACTCACCCTTATAGCTCCCCATAGATTTTAGAACATAGACATTGAGCATCTATTACAAATGCCAACCTTTGGTGACATGGGAGATATTATTCAAGTATTTCTTGGATGATATAATGATGGTGTTATCTATTTGGTACCATATGAGATGGTGTTTATCAATACACAAGCCATGGCTTAAGTATTGGGCATGACTGCATGTGGAGACTCCCTGATGCCCTATAAGACTTAAATGCCTCCTATTTTGAAAGAAGTTTGGGACCTATGTGTGTACTAAAACTGAGGGATCCTGGTTGATGAAATTCTTGACAAACCTTTGAGTGTTCATGTCTAATGCATCACCAGATGATTTTGGTAGATAACCACGTCTGCCAAACAAATCCCTAAGGGCATTATAAACGTCACTCATGGGATGATCCATCGAGGTGAAAAATTCAACTAGCTTGAATACTTTGTCCAATAATTTCTCATAAACATCAAAAAGTGTCACACCACTTCAAGGTAGACCTTCTAGTATCAGTTCCTAATTCTTCTCCTTTATTTTACATAGTGGAAATCACTTGAGGGGGAAGTACATGCAAATACAAACTATTGGCTAACATAATAGTTTCACAACATCATATAGACATAGGAATGTGGAGCCCTTAGACATGAGGGGAAGTTTAAAGCTTGGTGGGAGGAATGTCTAGACCTCATCACCACAAACCCCAGAGTCTCACTAGATGTCCTCTAATATTTAGGACAACATGCCACAATCATGATGTTACAAGGGAGTCTTCATCATAATTTATGAGCTGTCATTCTCACCTTTTAAACCACTTTCATTCTTCATCATGATGGATATGGCATAGGGATAGGCGTTTAGATAAAAATAGCACATAGCTAGGTGAGCAACACCTTTGTAATCAATACTACCAAGCACAGACATTTCTACTATGTAACCATCAGAGCTAACATCTAATTCACATTAGTAGAAGGAGAAGTGCAAAGCAGACCCTCATTCAGTATCTCCTCTTCCAAAGTGTAAAACATGTAGCATGATAAGATGGAAGGATGACTCTAAGGTTTCATAGATAACTAGCTCCTGTAATCTCATGGAGATGGGAACTAATGCATAAGAAGTTTACCAAGTGATGTTGGTAGATATGGCTAGAGATTATAACGAGGAGGAAGAAAAAGATTTTTTTATGGAAGGCAGTGTGCATAGTAAAAATTTATAAATAGGTTCCACCTCAACTATGGGTAGAACTCCCAGCCTAACCACCTTCCATCATTACTGATATAGTCAAAGAAGAGGTAGAGCAACTTTGGTGTAGAATGGACTTCTTCCAACCATTGACTACACCAACATCTTCATCTAACTTCATCTTTACCCCCCTATTAGAGAGTCCACTAGAATAACTTGTGCATAAACCATAAATGATATAAGAGACCATAATCTCCTATACCCCAGAGGAACACATATTTGGTAGGATAGCCACTACATAAGAAGCATAACTAACTCATGAATCTTCTGTACCACCACCACAATGCAAATTGGTCACCATTGATAAAAAGAAACAATAGGTTCTGATTTTATAAGTACACCCAGAGGACTCCCCACAATCACCATAGGGATAGGACATTAAATAAATTACATTGGATTAGATCACAACTAAAGAAAAATAGGCTACAAGATAAGAAACCACTTGCATAGCTAAATTCAAGTGCAGAAAGGAAGTAAAGAAGATGAAGAAAGAAGAAGCACAACACCAACAGGAAATGCAACAAGCTAAAGAATTGAAGGCCTTCAAAAAGGCCAAGGATTAAGAGATTGCCTAATAAGCCCAACAAGTAGTCGTTGCATAATAGCAAGTGCAAGAGGAGAAAGAGAAGAAGGAAAAATAAGAAGAAGAAGAAGAAGAAGAATGGCAACAAGATGCAGTAGACTAGGTACAGCAATAGGTAGAGGAAGCTACCAAGAAGAATAAGGAGGAACATGATGAAGAAAGAGAGAGAGGATGCTGAAGAGAAAAATAAGAATAAAGAGGAAGAGAATACCAAGAAAGAGGAAGAGGAGAAGAGAAGATAGGAAGTAGAAAAGAAGAAGAAACAAGAAAAAGAGGAGAAAAGGAAGAGGGAGGAAGAAGAAACAAGAGGAAGAGGTCAAATAGAAGATGGATGAGGATGTTGCATAATAATTTAAGCTAACATTAGAGGCCTTACTATATAAATAAGTACCAACCATGACGCATGCATAAACTCAGTTACCACAACTTTCACTAGGAGGTGTATGGATCTAGGATGTTCTTTTAGTCATTGTACGGTGCACCACATTTTCCCTCCATATAGCCACCATACCACACTAGGATCATGTAGCAATGATAAGCACATTGTCCACTCTTTCAATTAGGTAGGAGGCCTCTTTTGACATCTCTTGCCTACAATTAAATAAATAATTAGAGGGTGTCATATCATTCCAAGAGTCTATCATGTAGAAGGTAGCCTCCCAAGAGCAAGAGCAGGACCAAAAAAAGTATAATAACATGGAACTTAGGGATTACATGTACAAATTAGTGAAGACAATTGAAAACACTTTCTGAGCCTTGACTTTTTGATTCATAAGAGAACAAGTCATGTCAGATCACAATAGGATAATGACCCTAGTTATGGAGCTTACAAATGACTAGTGTATAACACAGTAACTCTGTGCACTCAACAACGGCTACATTTTAAATAATAACACCATGAATTTAATTAATTTGTTGGAGAAGTATCAAATTATTCTTGACATTACATCCCTCCAAACCCATCAACTCACATGTAGTCTTCTAGATTGGAAAAAATAGCTTGATAATTCCTTAACCAGCTCTAATGCAAACTTCACCACAACTACCATAGCCTGCACAACCATGCACACCATGAATATGTCAATTGATGAAATCAAACTTGCTCTCCAATAATCCTTCAATGTTATGGATAATGTGTATGACTAACTTCTCAACTGGTAACAAGACTTGCAACATAGTGCATTTATGGGAGAATAGGCAAAAAGACACGTAGAAAATTTGGAGCAGTTGAGCATAGAGATTCAATTGAAGGTTAGTAATACAAGGGCATACCTAATTTCCACTCAAAATTTGGACCTAAAGGAACTCATTAGGTGTTACACACTAATGCACATCTTATTAGTTTTGATGTTTTATGATTTTTTATTTTTTTTGAAGTTTTATGATTTTTTTTGTTTTTGAATTTTTATGATTTTTTTGTGTTTGAAGTTTTGACAACTAGGATATACACAATAACATTCAAATGATTTACGCATAGAATATTTTGAGGTACATGATGTTCATTGGTTCATCAACCTCTTATCTATTTTCAATAGCCAATTTATAGGCTCCAAATACATATTTGGGAATGATAACATATGGGCCCAACTAATTTGGTTATAATTTTCCTTTTTTCTCTCGCTCAGCATTTGTATTCTATTAGTTTCCTTGAAAACAAGATATCTAATTTCAAACTCCCTAGGTTTAATCCACTTATTATAACTACAATGAAGTTGATTATGGTATACTTTCAAATGGCTTAAAGGATTAAGTATTTTCTCATCTAGAAGGTCTAGTTCACTAAAGCATGAAGTCTTTTCTCATTAAGTCTTTTCTCATCTAGAAGGTCTAGTTCATAGAGGCTTGATGTGGTAAGTATGAAAAAGAGATTTAACATCCTTATTCTTAAACTATTTTCCATATATTATAAATTATATTGAAAGGGATACCAAAGTGATAGACAATGTGGTTTAAGATAAATTTGGAGATTTGCTTTTCGATGACATAAGGGGCATTACCTCAACCCACTTGGTGAAATACTCTGTTACCATTATGATATAATTATGGCCATCATAATAACTAGGATTTATTTTTCAAATGAGTTATATCCCTCATGTGGAGAATGGAAAAGGTGTATTGATAGGTTGTAGATCTTGTGATGGACTATGGATAAGGTCCTTGTATTTTTGACAAGGTATGCATTTCTTAACATAAACACATGAATATGATTCCATTTTATGACAATAGTAACCTACCCATAAAAGCTTATTTACAAGGACCATGCCACTCAAATGTGCCTCACATATTCCCTCATAGACTTTCCTAATGGCCAAAGTTGATTCCTCAGAATTCAAGCAGCATAAAAGAGTTCCATCATAGCCTCTACAATATAAAGTGTTGCCAAGACTAGTGTAGAGAGAGGTGCATTAGATAAAGGAATTTCATTGATTATGGTACATGATAAAAGGTATGGTATTATTATGAATATAGTTATAGATGTTAGAGTACCATGGGGAAGTGGGACCAACCACTTTGCAAACCATTTCTGAATCAGGGGCATCATAAGTCGATGTCATTAAGTACTCATTCGAGAATTTGTTATGTTTTGTAATTAAATCCAATAGGGAACTAATGGTATCCATAGTGTATGTTACTCTATTATTCATTCTTGACACACATGAATTCTACAAATAATGATGAAACAAACAATTATACTATACCAAATTATGAAAGTCCAATTGTCAATGTTTATAGTATACCCAATTATAATGCAAGTCCACATTCAAATTTTAATATTTTTTAATTTTGATGATGATGATAGTATGTATGATTATCTGAATTTCATGGTAACACACATTTAAGGAGAATCTACTAATGATGAACCTAATATGGAAACCCCTATTGGAGAAAGTTACAATGAAGAAAATAATATGGGAACATTGTTCAATGAAGAACTTACTAATGAATAAAATAATATGGAAATACCAAATCAATCAAATATACCATTAAGAATACCTACTAGGATTTATATAATAAAACCAGTGTATTTAATTGAAATTAATGAATCCATTTTGAAACCAATGCTTAAAAAATGTCTGAGCGCCATATGAGAAGAAAAGTTGAAAGAATTTGATAGTGGCATTTTGAATATTTAAATGAAACTCAATGATGCAAATTATTTGTTACATTGACAAAAGTACTTATGATGAAACCTACAATGAACACCCAAGGACTAATAACATCTAATATTAATGGTGTAAACAAGGCAATTATCAAAAAAAATCATAATGCATACCATCAAGTAGGTGTGAAGAAATGCATCAAAGATGGTAATGTTTCCTGACGTGTTATTACAACTTCTTTGGTAAGTTGAAAAATAAAAAATAAATGATTGATTATAAAAACAAGCCAAGCTTTGGATATAAATGAAAAAACACTAATGAAAGCAATTAAAAGACATAAAAGACTTGATGTTGATGGTAAAAATGACTTGTGGGAGTTCTTGGTAGACTCCCAAAAAAAGAAAAGGCTATAGTTGATGCCTTAAAATATTTAATTGTATAATTTTAGAAAGATAGCGTAAGGGTATCACCTAATATTAAATATGTAGTGAAAATAAGAGTTGGTTCTCATAATCGTGAACCACATCCTAAACATTTTTTTGTAAATGACTCAAACACATTTTTATTCTAAATTTGTTGAAATATCTCCACATATTTTTATTAGTGAAAGCTATTTTAAAATGTCCAAACCCTTCTATGTGAAAATCAATCACACACACACTACTTGTTATCGACAACATGTTGAATTTTCAAACCCTTCTATGTGAAAATCAATCACTACACATTGTAACCACAAAGAGAGGTTTAGTCATAATATTAAACAATTTAGTGTAGGTTTCACTTTTTGTGCATATAGAATTCATGCATTCACTTGATAGTACAAAGAATGATAAGAAAACATTAAGGGAGTACCACTTTTATGTCAGTGATGATCAGACACATTTTTTAGAGTATGTTCAATGTTGTTTTCAATTGTTTTATGAAAAGTTGAGCGAAAGGAACATTACTTTCAATCAACATTATATATGGTCAAATAACTACACATCACAATTTAAGAATGCATGGATGTTCTACTAGCTAAGTAGGATGCATGTGAGAACTAATGTACAACATATTTATAGTTTCACTAAATCAAGACATGGAAAAGGGGAACATGACAGTGTACGATAATGTGTCAAAAGAGCACTTGCAAGAGAGGAGTTGAAGTTTGAAGAGGTTGATGATTTTTTAGATGCAAAAAATAGAGTTAAATGGTGTAATGAATATATGGGCCATGGTTCTCAACAAAATTTTACTATACGTAGATATTTTTATAGGATCAAGTGAGTTACACTCATTTTGTATCTATCAAATGTAGGTTCTTAGATGGTTCATATGAGGCACATGGCATGTTTTTGTTCTACATGAATTGACTTTGTTTTTAATGAGTGTGAGTCACAAAAATGGGTTCATGAATGGATTTCTAGGCCTCTAGTTCCAATTGATAGTTTTCAGGGTCCATCGGCATTAAAACTTACAATGCTAACATCATCACATGATTTTGATCAGGTGTCTGATCTAGTGAAATCAGGTTGGATATTATATTTGACACATGTTTTATGTACTAAATTTGGTAAATTTATATTAGTATATCATGTTATTAAATCATGTTTTATTTTATGATGCAAGGCATGCTTATGCAGTTATTACAGATGAGGATAATGAGGAGTAGATAGATTACTACTTATGCCAGTGTGTAAAGGAAAAATAAAAATTGACTTCTATGGTCATAGATGGGGAAAACGTTCACTATCCCATTGGGTCTATTATAATTACTATAACTTGGATTCAATGATATCCTATGAAAGATTCTAATGTCTTCTCCACTATTTAAATCTAGTTCTTGTAACATGTTTAGCTACACAAGGGTAAGCCATTAAAAAAGGCTCTATGAAAGGGTTCATGAATCTAACCATGAAGAAATTCTTGATACTATAAAGAATAGATATGATCCTAGTGGTTCCTTATATTAAACCCCTAAGTTATGTTGAATTCTCAAATGAAAGTGTATTTACTTTTATCAAATTTTATTTATTTCTTAGGTTTTACATATAACTTTCAATTTAACTAGATACTACCATATTTTTTATAGGTTAGTGGTGCCAAATTAGCTTCCACCTTAACTTGGTTGGTACTGTTAGTAGATAATTCCATATTCTCACAGCTAAGAGAAGCTCTGTTGACATTTGTTGTTGATGTTGCTTGAGCTCAGAATGGGTGTTTCATCTTCTAATCGATCATGCTTAGAAGCCAAGAATGTGGTCCTAAAAGTTAATCTCCACCCTTGATGTGGTGAAGATGCTATTTTTTAGTCACGATGCCTCGAATGTATAGATATCCAATTAGGCTCACATGTTGACAACATTTGTTATCTATGTCGTTTAAGGTCAGAGTTGTAAAATTATGTATCTGCATGGTTTTCAAGCACGTGGTGGTGGGAACATGTGTAATTTTCACATCCTGATATGTTTTAAGGGACAAATTTATAGTCATAGGTCTAAGAATCAACAATGTCTATTGGAGGTAAATACCCTATCTCTTAACTATATAATAGTTACATCGTAAGACTGATTAGAAAATATTCTACTCAAAATTCATCAATTCTTTTCAATTCATGGGATTTTTGGTGCATGTATAGGACTTAGACACACACATGATAGTTCTTTCAATTTGTGGATACAACTTACGATTTCTATTTTATGCCTATCCAAAGTTTGCCTAAAAAATAATATTTTTCCTTATAGGAAAATGTTGTCTTAAGATTGGAATGGGTACTCTTTCCCCTAACTGTGCATCATCAGAGGTCAATAATTCAGTCCTAAATGTGAATCTCCACCCCTGACATGGTGGAAAATATAGTTTTTATCCACAAGGCCCTAGAGGTAGAGATCTCAAACTTGGCTTGCATGTTGAAAACATTTGTTATCAATATTGCTTGAGGCTAGAATGGGTGATCCATCTCCTAATAAAGCATGATCAAAGGCCAATAATGTGGTCCTAGACATTAATCAACACCCCCAACATGGTGGTGATGATAGTTTTTAGTAACAAGTCCTCGGAGGTAGAGATATCCAATTTGGCTTACATATTGATAGCATTTGTTGTCAATGTTGTTTGAGGCTAGGATGGGTGCTTTTCTCCTAATTGGGTATGATCAAAAGGCAATAATTTGGTATTATATATTAATTTCCAAATTTGATGTGGTGGCAATGCTAGTTTTCAGTTATGATGTCCCAAAGATAAATATCTCCAAGTTGGCTCACATGTTGATAACATTTGTTGTCAATAATGATTGAGGTTGGAATTATTGTAAAATTATGTATTTGCATGGATTTTAAGCCCATGGTGGAGGGAACACATGTAATTTTCACATCCCAAGGTGTTGGAAGTGACAAATTTTTAATTAGAGGTCTAGGAAGTAGAAATGTCTATTGGAGGAAAATACCCTGTCTCTTAAGTACATAAAAGTTGTATTATAAGACTGATCACAAAATATTATTACCATAAATTCATCAATTCTTTTCAATTCATGGGATAATGGATGCATGTATATGACTTACACATGCATAGTATAGTTCTTTCAGTTTATGGATATGATTTACATTTTCCATTTTATGCTTATCTAAAGTTTGTATAAAAAACAACAATTTTGCCTTAAAGGGAAATGTTATCTTGAGGCTAGAATGGGTGATCCATCTCTTAACAGGGCATGATCAAAGGCCAATACTATGGTCCTATATGTTAGTCTCTACCCTTAATGTGGTGAAAATTATGTTTTTTAACCATGAGGCCTCGAAGATAGAGATATCCAACTTGGCTTGCATGTTGACAAAATTTGTTGTCAATGTTGATTGAGGCCAAAAAATGTGATCCATCTCCTAATCAGGCATGGTAGGAGGATAATAATGTAATAATAGATTTTAATAATCACCCTTGATTTGGTGGAAATTATATTTTTCAGCCACGAGCCCCGAAGGTGGAGATATCTAGCTTGGATTACATGTTGACAATATTTGTTGTCAATGTTGCTTAAGGTCAGAATGGGTGCTTTATCTCCTAACTAGGCATGATTGGAGGCCAATAATGTGGCCCTATATGTTAATAAATAACCTTGACAAGGTGGAAATAATATTTTTTATCCATGAGTCCCTAGAAGTAGAGATCTCCAACTTAACTCACATGTTGAAAATATTTATTGTCAATGTTACTTGAGGCTAGAATGCGTGTTCCATCTCTGAAATAGGAATGATCAAAGGAAAATAATGTATTAATAAACATTAATCACCACCCCCAACATGGTGGCAATGATATTTTTTATCTATGAGACCCTGGAAGTAGAGATATACAACATGGCTTGCATGTTGACCTCATTTGTTCTTAATGTTGCTTAAGGCCAAAATGGACAATCCATCTCCTAATCAGGCATGCTCTAAGAATAAGAGTGTGGTATTAGACATTAATTTACACCCCTAACATGGTGGTGATGTTATTTTTCAATCACAAGGCCCCAAAGATATAGATCTCCAACTTGGCTCACATGTTGATAACATTTGTTGTCAATATTGCTTGAAGCCAGAATGCTACTTGAGTGAGTGAGTATCAAACTATCAAACCATAATTACTTTTATATCACACTTATCTTATCATCCAGATCTTCTTCATCCTATAACATGCTCACACCATCATTCATGGGATCCTCAACTAAATCTATTTCTTCAATTGATGACCATTGAGAATCTTTTGCATATCCATAGTCATGTGTTATAGTATTTAGTGGGTCATCATATAATGGGTGTTATGTTGGTTGTGATTTTATAGACATATAATACTTTATTAGATCTGTTACATCCAAACAAATAATATTTAATAGTAGAACTCACCATCACATCAATTCACATGAGCTACATAAATATATGGTCCATATAAAGGGCATGAAATTGTGTAGAGTAGTGGGAATAGGTACTTTTCAAAGGTTGAAGGTGGTTTGAGTTTGGGGTAGGTATATGAGAGGATATATGGCTAAAAATCAATCCCCAAGAATTGTAAAACCCTGGTGGGATAGGCCTATAAGAGAATATAGCTATTAGGTGAGATTAAGAAGGGTATTGAGATCTTTAGAAGAGTTGAAAGAGGTTGTGAGTGAGGTGTTTTAAGGGTCAATGGACCAATAAGAAAAGGTATATAAGTCATGGACAATAAGAAGCCTAATTAGGCCTTGTAGGGATAAGATCCTAGGAATAAGAAAGGTGAGAAACTTGAAGGGATAGAGGTGTAATGTTATGAGCATAGTTTAGTCATATTGGAATGAGGTTTATATAAGGAGATACAAGAGTAAGTGATAGATTGTAGGCCTAGTCCTTGAAGCCAATGAGTGGTATTAAGTGGATAAGGTGGAATATTGGAGGTCTAAGCTTGTGAGAATAGTTTTTTGAGATTAAAATGAGTATGATAAGCATGGGAGTGGGGTCAAAAGTGAGAAAGAATGATGCAGGAGCATCAAATAATGTAACTACCCTCAAAACTTGGAGTGGCTAAAAATAGTAAGTAGTTGCATGTTTAGCATTCTTTATGGTTTGAAATGCATGTGAGAGAGTTAAAAAAGGGTAACATAAGGAGAAGAGGAGTCTTGAGGATACTAGAGAGAGTGAATGATATGTATGAATAAAATTAATGCCTTAGGAGAGTATTGATATGTAGTGAATCTTATATGCTTATATCTTTTGATTGTAGAGTAATTTCTAGTTACTAATTCTCAAGTAAAGAAGCTTCTATATTGTCTAAACCAGATTTTTATAACTCAGTCATAATAAATAAATAAATAAATAAGAAAATAATAAAGTCTTGGAATACATTCAAGTGTTTGATAAAATGTCAAATTCTTGTTAAAAGATTATTGTCGCTTCATCACTAAGGAAGGTTTCTTGTGAACATAGTATGGTTGAAGTTTGTCCTACATCATTTGGACATACCATTTGGCATGATCACAATCATTTTACAAGAACTTTGTTTGATCAGTCAAGTAAGGGAGTAAATCAAAATTTATTAAGAGTTTTAGTCAAGATTGGAGGTCTTGAGAGGATGTTAGAAGCCTTACATATATGGTAGTGACTCTTAAGAAAGCTAAGAAGTTATTTTGGAAACTCAAGATTATTTGGATATGGATATGGAAAGGGGTTAGTATCTGAAGGTCAATAATCATATGAGGCTCAATTGGGGATCAAGAACACTGAAAACCTATTTTAGGCTTTCAAGCCTATATACCTAAAATAAAGAGAGTTAAGTTGAAGCGAGGAATGAGAGTGTAGATTTCAGATTTGTGCATGGGGAAGATGATATGGATCCTAGAAGGAAAGAGTATATAAAATGGTGAAGAGTGTGAAGGATATTAAGCCTAATGATGCTAAGAGAGAGGAACAGTGTCAAGGAAGTGAATAACCTATATAACAAGATGATGATAGAGATTAAAGTGAGTTATCATGGTGATATGAGAGAGAAAGAGGTTGCAGGCCTAGGCTCTACATAAAAAAAGGCCTCAGGGGAAAGAAGAAGCTTTAAGAATGTGAATTAGGCCTATTAGACCTTGTAGCTCTACTCAGGAAAAAGTGGAAGATAGGTACAAGGAAGAGTTGGGGCCTTTAAGAATGTTGGTTAGAATGTTTTTGGAAAGGGTAGGAGGTTAAAATCTATTGGAGGTGGCTCTAAGTGCATAAATAAGGTAGATGATAATAAGCCTAGACAAGCCTAGAAGGTGCATTAAGAGAGTGAGACAATATCGATTTCAAGAGGAGAGTGGATTATCTAGAGTGATTTGAACCTTAAGACTTCATTGAGGTGAATATTAGAAGCCTAAGGAATCATAAGAGAGTGTTGGTTTTGACAAGAAAAGATTCTAGTCAAGAAGTCTATGACTGAGGTGAATAGAGTATGAAATATTGTAAATAAATGTTTGTGAAAGAGTTTGAAAGATTTAAAAATCAAAAAAAATTATTGAATAATGTATTAACATAATTATATGTAATTTTTCCATGCATTTTAACAACATTCAATAGACTATAATGTTTAAAAAGCGAAATGTTGAACTATATATATATATATATATATATATCCATAAAAGCCATAAAGGCGTACAAAATGTGAACACAATACAATATCCAAAGTCAATTCCATATAAGAATATATACAACATGCCAAACAACTATACATAAAGCCATATAGTCATACAATAAAATGTCACAAGACATGATCTCCTAATCATTAAAAT
Source organism: Torreya grandis (assembly GCA_037957365.1). Taxonomy (NCBI): domain Eukaryota; kingdom Viridiplantae; phylum Streptophyta; class Pinopsida; order Cupressales; family Taxaceae; genus Torreya; species Torreya grandis. The sequence continues at coordinate 3,613,744 of JARHVA010000092.1, forward strand.
TATTTGCTGCTTTTTCCTTACTTGTTGAAGCCTCTCCCCTAGATGCCTTGCTCACAATTGAAGGTATCTAAGTAGATTGACTATGAGTCCTCTTAGATGCAAACTCACTTGTAACTCCAACTATTCATATGAAAATATTGTTAGAAATTGTGCATGCTATGACAACATACTTAAAAAATTAACATGTTAATTTTTTCAAATCATACAAAAATTAATCATAATTATACTTACTGTAAGATGGTAGTCATGGTAAATTTGAGACTAGCATTCAATAGGCTCAATAATAGGTTCACATTGGCAAACAAGAGTGTGAAATAGATTACTACTATGATTCAGTGACCTGCTCTTGATGATGGAAGGCATAGGTCCCTGAAAACATATATATACATACAAAATAAAAATTCAAAATTAGCTCATAAATTAAATCATTGAAATATGATATGAAACATTATAAATTAAATTGTCTAACTATACCACACCACCCCTAATAATCATTTTGACAGGACCAAAAGACATTATCAGAGGAGTCTGCACATACAATTGTTTTGAGTATCATCTATTTGCACAAGTATAGAGGATAATTACAAAACACACATCCATATTTATAATTAAACATTATGTAATATATAACTAGACCATGTACCTCAAAGAGTTGTTATGTAGATGAGATTATTGTAACACCACTTACATTTATTCCCTCCCTAATAGACAGTGGAGTGTCTTCTGAGGTCATCAACTAAACATACAAAATATCATTATCAGTCATTTCAACAAACATACATATATACAACATGTATATGTAAATGAACAATAATATTAATAAATTATTATAAATTACTTTTGCATAGGTATAAACTACAGGTGCACTATGAGCAACACACATACTCGTCTAGACCCTACAAACCTATTGCAACATAAAAATAGTTCATATACATAAGATTACCTTTTACATTTAAAAAATAGTAATAATAAGTCTAACTTTTTTTATAATAATTAAAATATTAAACATACCTAAGAAGTGGTAGGTAAGGTGACTGGATGAAATGTAGATGGCTGAAACATAGAAATAAAAATATCATCTAGGCCCATGGAAAAACCACCATGAGTGGATTGCATGAAATCCTCCTCATCCTAATCATGTCTAGTGTATGTAGTGCCATATGATTTGCATAAGTGAGATTATTAGGTAACAATGATGGATGAAGCCTCACCACGTCTACCCTCCACAAGAAAAGTATGAGAAACTTGGCTCATATGTTGGATGAGGGTGTCAATAAGTGCCTTAAGCACATGAAAGGTATCAATCTTTATAGTCTCATTGAATATAGAGGGTAGTGTCTTAAGAATGTGGGGTTTATCAACTCATTCTCTTGTTATTTGATTAGGTACATGATGTGCACCTAGCCTATCCTATGCAGAGCCCTTTCACCTACCCTGAAACTTTGAGAAATAAAAATAATTTAGGATTTCATTCAACACAAAATTATAATAAATTTTTCTCAACAAGTACAATGGGACCTCATTATTATTATAAGGTGGGTGATCAAATACCATCCACCATCAGTCCCAAAAATTTTGTTTGAGCAAATCATGAGTGTACCAATGGATTGGAATCTGTTTAGCCATCACATCAAGTGGCACACAAGTATTCCCATCAATGAATAGGCCACAAAATTGGGCTTTGGTTATGTTTTTATCTCTCACAATGGCTATCAAATTTTTTTTGGAATAATATGTCCTACACTTATTTCTATAGTCATCATACCTATGAATTTAACATGTTAATGACTCAACTTGATCTACTAATATTTTTAGTGTGTTTACCAGGTAAATTTAGTAGGGGTTGTTTGAATGTGGATCCCTTAATGACCTAATTAGATTCTCAAGTTCAAGCTTATTTTCTACTATGTGGCTTGCAGAATCTTCTTGACTACCTTGGGTGGATTGAAGATCTATAGGAGGGCTAGGAGGGTTTCATGGGTGAGAAGGAATTGGAGGGATATGAGGGTTAGGAGGGATAAGAGGGTTTTGGGGGTTAGGTGATGAAACATTAGACTCTACACAAAATATATATAAAAACATAAAAATATAAATAATTTCAATAAAAATACAATAAATTTGAAAAAACTAGGCTCTAATTATATAAAAACATGTTTTCTTACCTCTCCTTCAGCATGACATTCTTGGATCTAAGGGTACCTAGCTCCAAAATGTAGATTCTTTCTTGCTCAATCTTCCTACTCTCAAGTGCGGGTTTTATCTTTTCATCTTCCTCATGATTTTAGTTGTGTGAAATGTTGATTGATTTGGCTTTCCATTTTTTTTATTTTTTTTTGTGAATTTGTGTATGTGGTTATTATGATATACACAGTTATAACTACATACATAATTTAGACTCAATAACAATTGAGGCTAACTTTAAGAACCATGTGTGTTATTCTAATAACCACGTACATGAAACATTTATTAGGGGGAAGCAAAATTATGTCCATTTTTTGGCCCCCCATCTTCGTGCATACACCTAAGATGTATTGTTAGAGAAAATCCCAAGTAATGGGAGGTGGAATTACCATAGGCTAAGTTTTAATATAATAGTTTAGTGAATAATTCAATAGGTATGTCAACATTATAAAATTTTTATGGAATAAATTCTAAGCATTTTTTAGACTTGGTAAAGCTATCAATTACAAAGATAGTAAGTGATAATGCAAGGGGATTTTCAAAACACATATATTAATTGCAAAATTAAGGAGAAAGCTATAAGAAATTAATAACAAGCATAAAGTAATAGTAGATGTAATCAAAAGTAAAAATGTACATGAATAAGGAGAGTTAATGATGGTACATATGATAAAATAAATATTTCCCCAAGGAATGCAAAACATGTTAAAGTATTATAAGACTTTCACATGTAATAAAAAGTAAAAATATACATGAATAAGGAGATTTAATGATGGTGCATATGATAAAATAAATATTTCCCCAAGGAATACAAAACATGTTAAAGTATTATAAGACTTGCACATACAGGATTGTGAAGAAAATAAATGACATGGCTTATGAGGTAAACTTACCACTTTTTTAATATTTATTTGAAATTTAATGTTTTTGATCTATGTGTATTTCATGGATAATATAATGAAAGGGAAAAATAATTATAATTAATTTGAGGTACCAAGTGTCAAGGAAGAATAAAAAATAAAGTGCAAGTTTTGGACCAAAAAATAGTGAATAACAGGGATGGTAGTTGTTGGTTGAATATTTTATCTATCAGCGTACTGGTAAACAAAATAGGTCTTATCAGCCAAAGTAAGAAGATTAGTTGTCCTAATGTGTAATTTTATCACATCAGAAGGAGACTACTCTCTCCTCTCATCAAGGGGAGGTTCCCTGTGGATATGCTATGTATATGTATAAACAGAAAATAGTACTCAAGGATAGGACAAATCATCCATCTCTCTTTCTTCAAAGATGATGTATACAAAACAAAGGAATGACAGACAGCACTCCTCTTCTTTCAGAAGAACTGTTCAACCAGCCACAAGAATATTCTTGGAAATAAAAGTAGAATGTAACTAAAGGTATGGTAACCAGCAAATCGAGACACAACATAAAGTCTGCACCTGAAATGCTCAAGAGTGATATACGAATGACAATGAAAGCTCAAAGTCTTTTCAAATTCTTTTACATAGCAATAAAAAGAAAACACACTGAAGGCAGCTATGGGGGCACAAAGTCTCTCCACAATTGATTCTTCAGGACACCTTCCTGACTAATTTTACTAATCCTACTTGTTAAATCAATGGAATAGAAAATAAATCAAGGAAATAGACATAAGAATAGTTTCCTCAACAACAAAGGTATCACAGCACAAAGTCTGAAAAAGTCCCTTGCTTTCTTATTCTAGTATTAAAATATGATAAACAGACTGAGCACAAAGTCTCAATGATGCCTCTCAACTTGGGCAGAGTTTCGTTCAGATTGTCAAAAAAGAGATGCAATTACAATGAAAGAAAGTCCTTATATAGCCACTTCAAGGACTCAGGAACAATAATACATCATAATGTGTTAGGAACTGTTAGGAAGATAGGTTGGAACTTTGGGGCATTTTACCCATTTGATCTTTTTAATGTAGATGAACAAGCTACACAATTGAAAGATTACAACTTTCAATGTCCACCTGGCGGTCTGATCTTGTCTTCATCTCTCCTCCTTTCCAGGTTAATTGAATCGGGTCTTGGATTCATCCATTGTTCTGTCTTTCCTCGCTTTCAATTGGTTTTTGTCTTGAATTCTAGAAATGCATTTGGGTCTGTAAATCAAAGGATCAATGGCTATTTCATTGTCTTTAAAATTGACGTTTACATGCCCGTCAATGTGATCTCAACGGCTAGTTCACTATCCTGAATTTGACGTCTTTAGGGGCGTCACCCCTTGGTCTTCTTTTGGCTTTTGGCTTTGCCCTTTCAGATTGGACTTGCCCTTTTAGGCCCTTGAGAAATGGCTTGTGTCAAGTCGAAATGATCCTTTACTTTGGCCACTAAGAGTCCCTTGCAAGGGTATCTGCCCTTCGGGGTCCTTCGGCAGCCCTTTGCTTTGGCAGTTCTCGAGGACAAACCCCCGGGCTTTCTATTTGAGGCTTCCTTTAGGCAAATGTTTCCCATAGGCATTTGTCCCGGGCTTTCTCCCGTGAACATTCCCCGTGGAGCTTTTCCCTTGGTGTTTTCTCCCGTGGGTAATTCCCACAGATATTTGTCCCACGAAAAATTCTCGTGGACAAAAAGTCCAGGGAAAATTCCTGTGGACAAAAAGTCCACAGAAATTTGTTTCGCCAAATTTTTGAACAAGTCTTCAGATTTTTCCCTCTGCAGTCACTTGGAATTCTTTCAAACTTTTTGTCTGAAGGAATTTCTTCAAACAAAAGTCTGAAAGAGTTAAATGTTAAGCTAATTTTCAAATGTCTTAAGCAAATCCGAAAGAATTACCTTTTGGCTTCCTTGAAAAATGACCCTTCAGAAGGGTGCTTTATGGATTAAGTGTCCTCTGCAAGGGCACTTGCCCTTTGAGAAGTCTCTTTCTGCATTGAACCGCCCCTTTGAACTTTGACATTGAACCAATTGATTGAACCAAAAATGGTTCAAGCTGATGGTTCAATGAATGAAACAAGTCAATAAACTAAGCATTGAACCAAGATGTTATGAACTTGCCTTTGAACCAACAGTCGAACCATTTCATTGAACCAAACGATTGAACCAATCTATTGAACTAGTTCAACGGTTCAATGAAGTGTGTCAAGCCCCTTTGAACCAAAAGCTAATGAACTGTCCAATGGTCAAGTGGTTGAACCGAGTGAATGAACATGTTGTTGAACCTATTCGTTGAACCAAGATGTTGAACCAAGTTTTGGTTCAATAGTTCAAACAAAGCTTTGAAAAATGTCTTTGAACCTGTTGTTGAACCTGTAGACATTGAACCAAAGGATGAATTGAAAGAATGAACCAGCTGAGTGAAATAAAGGTGTTGAACCACTTGGTTGAATCGAGCCATTGAACTGTTCCTTTGGTTGAACCTGCCATTGAACCTTGAACCTATTGAACCTTTGAACCAAAGTGGTTCAATGGTTTAAGCCACCTTATTTTAGCCAAGTGTCTTGAAGCTGATGAACCAATTGAAGCGATTTAACTTTGAATCTTGATGAAGCACTTAACTCTTGCCAAAGACATTGAACTTGTTGAACTTTGAACCTATTGAACCTTTGAACCAAAGTGGTTCAATGGTTTAATGGTTCAATGGTTCAAGTCTCTTTTTGCACTCAGATGTCTGCCAATGAAGATTTTCAATTGAACAAAAGCTCTGAACCAATTTTGGAAAATGACCAAGCATTGAAAACCAATTCTTTTGACTGAAACCACTTGCAGAAGCCTTTGAACCTGTGTAAATGAACATGCCTATAGAATCTAAAGATACAAAGTCCGTAGAAATCAACATGTAAAATCCATTGAACTTGACTTGCAAAGTCTGTAGATTTTTTGAGAAGCTTTGAAAATGAAGAATCTAAATGTCTAAGACAAATTTTTGAAAATGGAAGATACAATTTTGGTTTGTAAGACCAAAATAATTCAAATGTTGTCCCAAAAATGAATGCTACTTTTGGAGGACAATAGCTGGCTCTAGTTGGGAAACTTCTATCAATTGCAAAATGAATTGAAAGGAGTAGAATCCATAATCTCCAGTGTCTTTATGCATACCATTGGGATTCGGAGTCATGCTATCCAGAAATGAAAGGCATCAAAAATAAAAACAAACAAAACAAAATAGAATTAAACTGTACAAATATACATAAATACAGAGGCAATGATCTAATACTTCAAGAATTGAAGTGTTTTAGATGCTGCCCATTGTGGGGCAGAGAAAAGAGTGTGCCATCTTGGTATTTCAATAGAAATCTATTTTCACCCATGTGCTGATGAATTATGAATGGGCCTCTCCAAAGGGAATCAAACTTTCCATGCATCCCTTTTGGTTCTCTTATTTTGTCCCATAGGAGGACTTGATCCCCAGTCTGGAAATCATGATTTCTAGCCTTCTGATCAAAAATATTTTTTACCAGACTTTGATGAACAGCAATTCTATCCACCACCATGGTTCTTTGTTCCTCCAGCTGAGTCAGGCACATGATTCTTTTGTCAAGAGAACTCTCATATGTCTGATCTTCAATGGCCTTCACCAATTTCAAATCTAGTAACTCTAAAGTGATTGGTATCTCAGCATTAATATCGTAAAGAAGTTGAAAAGGGGACATACCAATTGCCCTCTTTGGCATGATCCTGTCTGCCCACAGAGCATCAACCAATGCTTTGTGCCATGTCCTTTGATTATCATCTGCTAACTTTTTGATAATGGTTACCAAATTTTTATTGCTGGACTCAGTTTGTCCATTCCCTTGTGAAAAATAATCAGAAGAATAAGAGAGCGTAATTCCATAATGAAAATAGAATTGCATAATTTCTTGAGAGGTGAAACAAGTTGTATTATTAGTAACAATTTTGAGTGGAACTCCAAACCTGGAAATGATATTCTCTTTGAGGAAGTTGCATACAACTTCTGAAGTAGCATGCTTAGTTGGGATTACTTCTACCCATTTCATGAAATAATCAGTTACTATAAGGACATAATCATGTCCAACACTTGAAGATGGGTTTATTGTTCCAATAAAATCAAGTCCCCATTGCTAGAATGGTTCCTCTATGATAACTGGCTTGAGAGGCAGGGCAGCCAACTTGGGTCTTCCAACAAATTGTTGGCAAAGTTCACATTTCTTCACCCACTTATGTGCATCTTGAAAAAGAGTTGGCCAGTAATACCTGGCTCACCAAATTTTGTGAGCAGTCACAGGAGTGGAAAAATGTCCTCCACAGTCTAGATTATGGAAAGATTTCAAGAGCTGGGTCTGCTATTCTTTATCCACACAGCGGAGGAATACTCCATCTATGTTTCTCTTATACAGGCTGTTGTCTCAAAGAACAAAATTGGTAGCTTTCAACCTAATAGTCCTTCTTTGTTTGTAAGATAAATGAGCAGGACATTCACCATAAGTCAAAAAATAGGTGATATCTGAGTACCATTCATTAGTAGTGGAGACAAAAAGGACTGTTGACATATCTTCCACTTCAACTTCTTCACGCTATATATCTTCTGGCTTATTGTCAGCCATTAATTGGCAAAGGCCTTTACCTCTGACCAATTTTGTCAGCTTGATATCCAGATCAAATTCTTGGATCTTTGCAATCTAATGACCTCTTTTTATGCCAAACTCCTGTTGAGTTAATATAGACTTGACTGTACTGTCAGGAACTAAGGTAGTAGTATGTGAATTTAGAATATAGAAGCGAAAGTGTTTGACTGCTTTTACCAAGGCATAAGCATGCTTCTCTATATTTGAATACTTCATTTCATGAGTTTTGAGAGGGCAAATCATGAAAAAAATAGGGGATTCCATACCTTCCTTGTCTTGTTGAACAAGAATTGCTGAAAGAGTGTGCTCAGACGCATAGTTGTATATAATAAAAATTTTGTGGTAATTTGGGTAGACCAAGATAGGGGCATGAGCAATGACAACTTTGATATCTTGAAATGTTGATTTGCCTTCTTTGGTCCAGCTAAAGGCAGTCTTTCCTTTCATCATGTTCACAATGTGTCTTGTCTTCTCAGCAAATTTAGGAATGAATCTCTGTACGAAATTCACTTTTTTGAAGAAAGAGTGAACGACATTTTTACTTGTAGGTAAATTCAGCTCTTGAATGGATTTGACTCTGTCTGAGTCAATCTTTATACCTTCTTTGGACACAATGTGTCGAATGAGTTTTCCCTCTGTCACTCCAAAAATAGACTTCTTAGGATTCAAGGAAATACCATTCTACCAGCAGCGCTCCAGCACTTGTTGCAAGTGGCGTACATGATCAGATCGACATTTTAAAAAAATAGTTAAGTCATCAAGATATATAACTATGAATTTTCCAATCTCATCTTTGAAGGCCATGTCCATAGCTCTCTGAAAGGTAGCACCAGCATTTATTAACCCAAAAGGCATTCTTTTATATGCAAATGTACCCCAAGGCATGATGAATGCAGTTTTGTGTTGGTCAGCTTCAGTAACTTCAACTTGATTATAATCTGAGAAGCCATCTAGCATTGATAACATTTCTGATCCTATTACTATTTGAAGCACTTGGTCCATGATTGGCAAAGGGTAATTATCTTCCAGAGATGACTGATTCAGATTTTGACTGATTCAAATTTTGGAAATCTACACAAATGCAGATTTTGCCATTTTTCTTTCTTACAGGTACTATGTTCGCAATCCATGTAAAATGATGTATTGGAAAAATAATTCTAGCATTTAACATTTTTTGTATTTCAGACATAATAGTACCTAAAATTTTTGGATTTTATTGTCTGGATTTCTGCTTGTAGGGCATTGAATCAGCTTTGAGAGGAATATGATGGTAGATTTCATCAAGTCTGAGAGACTTCAGGTCTTCATATGAATACGCTAAAATATCAATGTATTGACGAAGCAAAGAGGTGAATTTGAATCTTTCTTCAGGGGTACAACACTTACCAATGTTGACCATTTTGGGATTTTCTTTGTTGGTTAGATTCACTTGGTCAAATCCCTGAGAGAAATTCAAATATGTCTGCTGTTGTTTGATAAATCTATCATGCTTGTCAAATAGCTTCTCCAGAGAAACTAGGCCTTTAGGAATTTTGTTTCCTTTCAACTGTAGGAACTCTTCATTTACATCTGAACTGAATTCAGAAATAGATTCAGATTTTTGAGATTCACTGCCTTCAAAATACAGCTATTCAAAAATGTCTTTTCATTCCAAGAAAGTAATGATTTGATGATTATCATTGAATATTTACCAATGATCAGCATTGTCAAGAACACTTGGTCTATGGACAAGCTCAATGGTATATTTGTCTTCTTTAAAATCAGAATGAGGAATTAAAAGAGTTCCTAAAATAACAAGTGCATCAGCTCTATCATTGGACTCTCTTGGAATGGCAGAAACGTTGAAAGCATCAAAGCTTTCAATTTGATCCCAAACTAAATTATGATAGTGGCGTAGTCTCTCATTCTTAGTCTAATATAAATTTCTCACTTGACAGACCACCAATTCAGTGTCCCTTTTAGCATGAAGAAACTTGATGCCTCTTTTTTGAGCAACCTTCATGTCTAGCAATAGTGATTCATATTCAGATATATTGTTTGTGTTGCTAAATTGTAATTTATAGGATGAAGGAAACATATCTCCTTGAGGAGATATTAAGATAATACTAGCTCTCAAACCAGTAGAAGAACAACGACCATCAAATTCTAGAGTCCAAATCTCATTAGACACTGACTTTACTTCAGACCTTCCCTCATCAGAGATGGAGGGTCTTTCTTCATGATCTGTATATAAAAATTAATTACCCATACCTACGGATTCAAAGAGGATTTGAGCTTCAGGAGCTAATGTCTTAGTAACTACATACTTTGCTTCCTTTTCAGGAAGTAATCTTTTCATCACGCCTTGGACAGGGATCCTTACCTCAGATAGATCCATGTTCAGTTCTCCACCCACGTCTTTCCAAAAATTTCATCCAAGCAAAATACCATAAGATGCTGGGACGTCAGCCACTAAGACAGTCATTTTAATCCTCTTGTCTGAAAAGGCTATGAATGCAAATTAGGCATCTTTGATTTGTCCCAGCAATGGTACTTGTTTATTCTCCATGGAGAAACATCTCCCAAATGTTTTAGTCAATGTGAGACCAAGAGACTCAGTGACTTTAGTAGGCATGACATTCTTAGATGTGCCTGAGTCAATTATACAGTTACTCTGCTTATGGCCATTGATTAACAGGGAGACATAGAAGGGTTATATTCTTCTAGGAGCAGTTGGAGGATAATGACCAGATTATTTAAAATAGGTGTATTCTTTATAGAGTTAAGAATTACTTTTTTAGAATTTTGTCTTATAGGGATGGTCTGATTTTTAACATATTAAACCAGCTTATTCAGTTGATCCAGATTAGACTGCAAGTATTCAAATTCAGACATCTATATTTTTATCTTTTTGACATGATCAATTATGTCAAATGGCTGAATCGAGCTAGGTATAGAGAAAGGTACTTCAGCTTTCTAAGTTTTCAGAGGGATGTGAGGTGGGTTGGTTTGTGAATTAGAAGTAGAAGGGGAAGGTGCAATAGATGTTTTTACCTTTTGAGTAATAACCATATCTTTTGATTGAAGAGGCAGAGTTGTTCCATGCTTGAAAATTGTAATTGTTGGCTGTGGTTGCTCTTCTATCTTTTCTTTATCAGTCTACTGGACTGATTGGTTCTTAGACTTGGTAAACACTGCATATGATCCATCTGAAGCTTCTCCTTTTCTTTCAGGTTCATCCTGGTAATTCAAGAAACTAATGTGGGAGTCACCAGCTGATTCTTCTTGACTGTCTTCAATGATATCAACATCATTTTCTTGATTTAATTTAGGCTGATAAAAAATTTCTAATTTTGCTTCAAGATATACCATTGCTGAATTGGTTGGAGGAGCTTCTAGGGCAAGTTTCCCTTGTGGGGGAGGAAGGCAATTTTGTTGTCCTTAGTTTCTGGCAACATTGCCCTGATATGACTGATTTGGGAATGTCCTTCTATATGTAGGAGTAGAAGACATTCCTTGAGCCATTTGCTTTTTGAGAGCAAGCAACTCATTTACTAATTTTTGCACCAATGGATCTATGGTGCTTGTACATGCAAATTCAGAAGATGATGAAGCTCTGTTCCTATTGGGATCTCTTCTTATTTTCCCTTCTAAGATGAGATCATCTTCTACTTCAGTGGCCAAAAGTTGAGCTGCAGTGAGATCTATTTATCCAACACGTCTTAAAAGGAAGCTGACTTCAGGTAGCTGAGAATTAATGAAAAAGCATTTGAGATTCTCAGTTGTAGGTCTAGTAATTACAGAGATTATGTTTCTCAATTTATCAAATTTAGCTATGAAGTCTCTCATAGGCTCATGCAGCTCTTTTTTCATTTGTGTCAGTTGAGTCAAAAGTGTATGTGCATCTTCTGCAGGTTTGAATCTGGCTTCAAACTTAGCTTTCAAGGTATTCCAATTAGTCACAGATCAAGCCTGTAAATGGTAAAACCAATCTGTAGCAGGACCTTGTAATGTTTCAACAAAAAGTCTGACTGCTACATCTTCAAACTCTACCCTGATTACTCCACAAGCTATACTGAATGCTGCAATGTGTTCATCAAGATGAACTTTGCCATCACTGTAGAATTTAGGAAAATTCTTCCTAGAACTACGTGGAAGCTCATGTAGAGGAGGAGTAAGATTAAGTGGGCCAAATGCATTACCCCAAGGACCTTGAACTGCCATTATAGGATTCTGAAAAGGAGGGATAACAAATCTCAAAGGGGTAATTATAGGCACAGCTTTATCAACATCAGAAGTAGATACTTCATCTGGTAATGGAGATTTAGCTTTCGTAGGAGGGAAGCTCTTGGTTCGTTGGAGATGAGATGTGAAAGAAACAGATCAAAATCAATTTGTTGTACCAGCTCGAACACAGGATCAACGATACCTTTAGCCCTTTGGCTTCGCGTATACCTTGAATCTACCATATTGTAAAATAAAAGTGGAAAAGAATTGACCTTGCTTCAGTTAAAGGTTGGGATTTAAACTGTGTGTTCTTTCCCTGTGAGTGTGGAGGTGAATGAATAGGCTATAAATGGATAATGGGTATTTCCCCAACAGAGTCACCAAAAACTGTTGGTTGAATATTTTGTCTATCAACATACTAGTAAACAAAATAGGTCTTATCAACCAAAGTAAGAAGATTAGTCATCTTAATATGCAAGTTTATCACATCAGAAGGAGATTGCTCTCTCCTCTCATCAAGGGGAGGTTCCCTGTGGATATGCTATGTATATGTATAAACAAAAAATAGTACTCAAGGGTAGGACAAATCATCCATCTCTCTTTCTTCAGAGATGATGTATACAAAACAAAGGAATGACAGACAGCACTCCTCTTCTTTCAGAAGAACTATTTATCCAGCCACAAGAATATTCCTGGAAATAAAAGCAAAATGTAACTGAAGGTATGGTAACCAGCAAATCGAGACACAACACAAAGTTTGCACCTAAAATTCTTAAGATTGATATACGAATGACAATGAAAGTTGAAAGTCTTTTCAAAGTATTTTACATAGTAATAAAAAGAAAACACACTGAAGGCAGCTATGGGGGCACAAAGTCTCTCCACAATTGATTCTTCAGGACACCTTCCTGACTAATTTTACTAATCCTGCTTGTTAAATTAATGAAACAGAAAATAAATCAAGGAAATAGACATAAGAATAGTTTCCTCAATAACAAAGGTATCACAACACAAATTCTAAAAAAGTCCCTTGCTTTCTTATTCTAGTAATAAAATATGATAAACAGACTGAGCACAAAGTCTCAATGATGCCTCTCAATTTGGGCAGAGTTTCATTCAGATTGTCAAAAAAGAGATGCAATTACAATGAAATAAAGTCCCTTATATAGCCACTTCAAGAAGGACTCAGGAACAGTAATACATCATGATGCGTTGGGAACTATTAGGAAGATAGGCTAGAACTTTGGGGCATTTTACCCATTTGATATTTTCAATGTAAATGAACAAGCTACGCAATTGAAAGATTACAACTTTCAATGTCCACCTGGCGGTCTGATCTTGTCTTCATCGCTCTTCCTTTCCAAGTTAATTGAATCGAGTCTTGGATTCATCCATTGTTCTGTCTTTCCTCGCTTTCAGCTAGTTTTTGTCTTGAATTCTAGAAATGCATTCGAGTCTGTAAATCAAAAGATCAATGACTATTTCATTGTCTTTAAAATTGACATTTACATGCCCATCAATGTGATCTCAATGGCTAGTTCACTATCCTAAATTTGACATCTTTGGGGGTGTCACCCCTTGGTCTTCTTTTGGATTTTGGCTTTGCCCTTTCAGATTGGACTTGCCCTTTTAGGCCCTTGAGAAATGGCCTGTGTCAAGTCAGAATGATCCTTCACTTTGGCCACCGAGATTCCCTCACAAGGGTATCTGCCCTTCAGGGTCCTTCGACAGCCCTTTGCTTTGGCAGTTCCCGCAGACAAATCCCTAGGCTTTCTATTTGAGGCTTCCTTCAGGCAAATGTTTCCTACAGGCATTTGTCTCAGGTTTTCTCCTGTGAACATTCCCCATAGAGCTTTTCCTCAGGTGCTTTCTCCCACGGGTAATTCTTGCAGACATTTATCCTATGGAAAATTCTCGCTAACAAAAAGTCCAGGGAAAATTCCCGCGGACAAAAAGTCTCTAGAAATTTGTTCTGCCAAATCTTTGAACAAGTCTTCAGATTTTTCCCCCCGCAGTCACTTGGAATTCTTTCAAACTTTTTGTCTAAAGGAATTTCTTCGGACAAAAGTCTGAAAGAGATAAATGTTAAGCCAATTTTCAAATGTCTTAAACAAATCCAAAAGAATTACCTTTCAGCTTCCTTGAAAAATGACCCTTCGAAAGGGTGCTTTATGGATTAAGTGTTCTCCGCAAGGGCACTTGCCCTTCGAGAAGTCTCTTTCTGCATTGAACTGCCCCTTTGAACTTTGACGTTGAACCAATCAGTTGAACCAAAAATGGTTCAAGTTGATGGTTCAATGAATGAAACAAGTCAATAAACTAAGCATTGAACCAAGATGTTATGAACTTGCCTTTGAACCAATAGTAGAATCATTTCATTGAACCAAATGATTGAACCAATCTGTTGAACCAGTTCAACAGTTCAATGAAGCGCACTGAGCCCCTTTGAACCAAAAGCTGATGAACTGTCCAATGGTCAAGTGGTTGAACTGAGTGAATGAACCTACTATTGAACCTATTCGTTAAACTAATTTGTGGTTCAACGGTTCAAACAAAGCTTTGAAAAATGTCTTTAAACCTATTGTTGAACCTGTAGACGTTGAACCAAAGGATGAACTAAAAGATTGAACCAACTGAGTGAAATAAAGGTGTTGAACCACTTGGTTGAATCGAGCCATTGAACTGTTCCTTTATTTGAACCTGCCATTGAACCTTGAACCTGTTGAACCTTTGAACCAAAGTGGTTCAATGGTTTAATTGTTCAAGCCACCTTATTTTGGCCAAGTGTCTTGAAGCCGATGAACCAATTGAAGTGATTGAACTTTGAATCTTGATGAAGCACTTAACTCTTGCCAAAGACGTTAAACTTGTTGAACTTTGAACCTGTTGAGACTTTGAACCAAAGTGGTTCAATGGTTCAAGTCTCTTTTTGCACTCAGATGTCTGCCGATGAAGATTTTCAATTGAACAAAAGCTCTGAACCAATTTTGGAAAATGACCAAGCATTGAAAACCAATTCTTTTGACTGAAACCACTTGCAGAAGCCTTTGAACCTGTGTAAATGAACCTGCCTATAGAATCTGAAGATACAAAGTCCGTAGAAATCAACATGTAAAATCCATTGAACTTGACTTGCAAAGTCTGTAGATTTTTTGAGAAGCGTTGAAAATGAGGAATTTGAATGTCTAAGACAAATTTTTGAAAATGGAAGATACAATTTTGGTCTGTAAGACCAAAATAATTCAAATGTTGTCCCAAAAATGAATGCTACTTTTGGAGGACAACAGTAGTTACAACAAGTACTCAATATAATGGGAAGGATTATATAAGTAGGATAACACTTTTATATTATAATGGAAATTGAATGCATCAAACAAGGCCAAATTGAAAAAGTTTAATCAAAACAACTTCAAGATTTGAGTCCATTTCAACCAAAGGAGGAGGATATGAGAGCATATCTTGTAGAATGCATAACTTTTGACCAGAGACTCCATTTGAGTATTTTTTCTAAACATATATATTGAACAAGTTAATGTAGCCATAAGACACACTAACCACTAAAGCAGTGTTCTGACACATTTTTTAGGCTCAAAAATGATCATTTAAAGGTTTAAAAATGTATTGCACATTTCTTTTCACTTTTTTTTTTTAGAATTTTCCATATTTAGTATTTTTTTTAATTAGGCATACACTTGTAATTATATGTCACACCCATGTTTATTTTATAAATATAGGAAAATAAGGGAGGTTTTTAGTCCCATTCAAACTTGCATGTAAAAATTACTAAAAATAGTAGGTTTTAAAAATTAGCAAAAAAACAAGTTCTATTAACTCTAGGAGTAATTTTATTTAAATAACATGCTAGTTGTGCATGATGACTCTATCAAATAGTTGTGCATGAATACAATATTGTATGTTTTATTTTAAAATAATAATAAAGAATTGAAATTCTATTTTGTTGCTCAATAGGTATTCTTTATAATTTTAATTTTATGATTTTTTAAATTATTATATTGTTGGTTCCATTGGTTTAAACAAGATTGCATTAAAAAAAAAATCAATGGGTTTCAAGCATATTAAAATCTTGATATTCATATGAGGGAGGATAAATATTGAATTTTCAAGCCTAAGAACTATGCCTAAAGGTTTGAGGTCTTGAGAAATGATGAAGAACAACTATGTAATAAATTAACACACTTAGATTCATCTAAATTCAACAAAAAATATTCAACTTGAGAAACATCAACATATGCCTTCCAATTTAGGGATTTAAATTATAATTTTCTAACATTCCATAAAAAAATTGTCAATAACTTATTTGTCCATGATAGGGTTTTTGAAAGACATTAATAAAAAACCTTTCTTAACCATTTAAAAAAAAACTTACTTCAAACCCTAAATTTATTCCCCAAATATTTTTACTCCAAGCATAAAAAAATATAGATGACAAATTCTTTTCATTTGCAACAATAAAAAAGCTAACATTTTTGAAATGCATTTATTCACTAAAGATCACCTTTGTCACGAAATTGTTAGTATAAAGGGAGATAATACATCTACCTCCTTCTCCATCTTCTATTGCCTCAACCATCCAAACATTATGCTTAACCTAAAATGTTGAACGCAAATTTTGTAATGAGTCTTCTTTCTATATAACATCTCCAAAAGAGCCTTTTTTAGATCTATCCTCATTAGTATCCATCACAACCACCTTATCAACCTCTTTTTCTAAACCATAAATATGGGGGTTTGACTCTCTTCCTTCTTGTGAGACAACAATATTTATCCCATTGTTATTTAACTTGTCTCCCTCAACCTCTCCCATGATTCACACAAAACAACTTCATATGAGGCATACTCTAAAAATATCAATTAAAATTGCTAACTTCTTTGTTGTCCTAATCAAGAAAAAATGTATAATAAAAAGAGGTTATAGCATAGAAACCAAGACAAACCAATAAACAAAAGGCAGTAAAAATAATTAACACAAGAACAACATGAAAGACCATAAAAGATCAAATTAATGAAAATGACATAAAGAGAGTTGAATTCAACCGAAGAGAATCTTAAGTAATGGTTCCATGGAATAAAAAAATTATAAATTTCTTTATAGGTTTTAAAAGGCTTTTCACACAAAAGTGACCCCATAATTTACCAAAAAAATTGCATTACTTTTACATTTTAGAGATTGGAAAAAAATATTACTAAAATTTATTAAAATAGAACAAAAAAATTAGTATAATTAATGTATAATTATTATTTGAAAAAAAGAAATCTTACAATTCTTAACAATCCCTTTATAATCAGGGCAAATTTTTAACCCCCACAATTAATTGAGAATGATATTAGTGTTCCTAAATATATGTTATTCTAAAAATTTAGGAGAATATTATATTATTTATAATTTTACAGTACATCAAATTGTATAGGACCCCTCCATAAGACCATTGCATTAAAATGTCATGATTTTTTTTAATAAATTAAGATATTTTAAATTGAAATTTTTAAAAATGACATAAAAATGTATCCAACCATTCAATTACAATCCCAATTATTGATATTTCACAACAAATGGTCCCTCCCCAATAATTTACCTTTTTTCTTCGTTAAGAATTTACCATTTTTTCTTTTCATTTTTAGTGATCAACTCATATACCTTTGTGTATTTTTATTTGTCAAAACTAAAATATCTAGATATTGTTAAGTCTAAAGCTCTAATTTATGAAATAGGCGATGATAAGTAATGCATGTTAAAGTAGCTTCTACAAATTTAGATGAGCTAAGAAAATGCAAGCTAAAGAAAAAGTAGCAAGATAAATTCTTATAAACATGGATTTTTTAAGTTTTTCACTAAGTGGAGTCTTTGGGTAAGTATTAAAGATTGAAGGGTATTTATTTCATTGAATTTTTCTAGGAATCTAATATGGTCTCATCTTTTTTTGTATCTTGTGGAACTTATACACTTTATTATCACCAAGTTAATTATTTTGAATTGAATATGTGTTTATGATTATCCCTATTTTACTTTATATGTAACTATTAGTTAATTTAGCCACATAACTAAGATAAATATATAATCATACAAAATATTAAAAGAGATATACTTAAAACAATTTAAGTTTGGGTTCACAGGGCCAACAAATTACTACATAAAAATGTTAAAATTTATTCATTTGAAAGTTTAATATATGTTTTTAATTTATACTTTTTCTTAAAAATATTAAAATAAAGAAAAAATTACGTATTTTTTCAATTTAAAATAAATTGAAAAAATTATTATCCAATATTTAAACATTGATTAAAAAAAATTATATTTTAATATAATAATTATTATAAATTTTATCATGATACAAATAATTATTATTATGTAAAAGTTACATAACTGATAACCATTATTTTAATATATTATTTATTCAAAACTCTTCCCTATTACATCTTGGTATTGAATAGTAAGCAAAAAGAGAGAAATTGAAGTGGGTGCTTAAATTACATCAGCTCTACAATTGGAGGCAACGTAATGAATGTCTTGGTGTAATCAGTTTTCTCTAAAATTCTAACAACTTCCTTCATTGTCGGGCGTTTTTCGGGTTTAGGCGAAGTGCAAGCCAATCCCAAACGCACCATATCAACCATTTGCTGCTCCGTGTCTTCAAACGCACCATCCATCGTTAAAAAATGAGTGGCAACTACTTGGAGTGGCGTGGTCTTCGATGGCAGCTCTTAGTGCCCACTTTGGAAGGGAGTTCTCGTCTGTAAACATCTCGGAATTTGGATTTTTCCCTGATATCATTTCTAAATTTACAACTCCATAGCTGTACACGTCTCCTTTTGTTGTCATTCTCCCGCTAAATCCATATTCTGGACAAATCAAAAGAGCTTTACGAAAAATAAAAGATATTGCCTACGTTGTTTACAGTGGGAGTACGTACGTACCTGGTGACATGTAACCGAACGAGCCTTTGAGGTTGGATGTGCTAAACCCGCGGCTCATATCGTCATATTTAAAAATTCTAGAAATCCCGAAATCTGCAATCGCGGGTTCGAATTCCATGTCCAGCAATATGTTGGAGGGTTTCATATCGCAGTGTAGAATTGGCTCCGGACATTCATGATGAAGATACATTAATCCCTGCGCCACACCCCAAGTAATCCTCACGCACATTTCCCAGTTAAGTGACTGCTCTTGAATATGAGCGGCCAAGGTTCGATTCGACATCATGTCCATAGCCAAGGCCTTCGTCTTGGACGCCAAACAATACCCCAACAATCTAGCTAAGTTACGGTGTCTTGCCATTGCTAATGCTCTGACTTATGCAATCAGGCTCGCATTCACAGCAATACTGTCTTGTACTTCGTGTCTAAATCTCTTGACGGCGACGTCTTTCTGTCTGCCAGATATACTCATAGCGCCTCTGTACACGGTGGCCGTCTTACCCGAGCCGATTATGTTCGCATCGCTGAAACCTGCAGTCCCATTGAACAGCTCTTCGGGACTCAATATGACTACTTCTCGCTCTACGAACAGATCCTGCTGCTGTCCTTGGTACTGCGGGTTCCTCTTCAGACTAAAAATTTCCTCCCTGTAAACATAAATGTATGCCATGGCTGTTAGAACTAGGCGCCGAAAGCAAAGGATGCCACAATAATGCCGAACTTGGATCGGTTTGAGAGACCCCTGGAGGATTGAGCTCCTGATTCCGAGCATTTTGCACCGCACAAATCAGAATTTCCAAGGATAGAGCTGGCCGAGAGATTTTTGAACACTCCACGATTAGGAATAGGACCAGAGAGATGGTTGTAAGACACGTTCAGATGGCCGAGAGTTGCCATGTCGGCGAGGTAATCCGGTATGGACCCGGATAAATTATTAACAGAAAGATCCAAGTTTGTAAGAGTGATGAGAAACTTTAGAGATCGAGGAATTGGTCCGCTAAACTGGTTGTTTGAAAGATTCAGTTGCAGCAGCTCCACGCAACTTCCCAGGCTCTCTGTGATCTTGCCGCTTAACAGGTTCCCAGCCAGGTCTTCTACTGTCACAGATATCATGCCTCCTATCTCTGACGGGATTTCTCCCGTAAGTCGATTATGGGGCATAGAAAAGGAAAGAACTATATTCCGCAGCCTTGCGATGGAAGGAGGGATGTTACCTCGCAGCAGATTATAGCCGAGGGAGAGATCCTGGAGATTAGTACAGTTGGAAAGGGATTCGGGTATTGTTCCCGTTAATTGGTTGTGCTCCAAATGTAAATCAGCGAGGAGGTGAAGGCGGCCCAGCTGTGGAGGTATGGCCCCGCTTAGCCGATTGGTGTGGAGTCTGAGGATGCCCAAGACGGAGCAATTGCCCAGCTCCGCAGGAATCCTTCCGCTGAAATTGTTGTTTTCCGCTGCAAATTCTTGTAGGGATTTCAGTCGGCCATGCTCGGCCGGAATACTTCCGCTTAATGAATTACCCCACACTCCTGCAATCTGGAGATTAGTAAGATTCCCCAGCTCCGCCGGAAGAGAACCCGTGAGGTAATTATACGCTAAGGTGAGTTCGGTCAACCGGAAAAGTTGTCCCAAAGATTTTCGAATACTCCCTGAGAAAGAGTTGTGGTACATGCGTAAGCTCCGGAGCGACGATATATTTCCCAGCTGCGGAGGAATGGGTCCATCGAATAGTTCTGCCCCCACCCAGAGCTGCTTGAGGTATGGCATTTCTCCCAGCCATGCAGGAATCGATCCGCCTATTCTGTTATATCCCATCTTTAATATCCGCAGTTGAGTAAGATTGCGAATGACGGTAACAGGAAACACACCGGAGAGACTGTTGCCGCTTAGACACAGGTTTTGCATTCTGGTGAGAAGGCATAGGCTTGCGGGTATGGTCCCGTTGATAAAATGGTTAAAACATAACTCCAGCAAGGTCAGATTGGTGCAGTTTGACAAAGATTTAGGAATTGGACCTCTGAAATTGTTCTCACGGAAATTGAGTTGTTCTAAGTTAGATAGCTTTGAAAGACTCGGATGGATGGGTCCAACAAGGTGGTTAAAAGACAGGTCAAGGATCTTGAGCGCGGTGCAGTTCGACAGAGATAATGGAAGAGGGCCGCTGAGATTGTTGCGTGCCAGAGAAAGATAAGAAAGGGCAGACAATGAGCCGAACGCAGAGGACGAAATTTGGCCGGTCAGAAAATTGGAGGAAAGGTTGAGTGTAACGAGGTTGCTGAACATGGGGAGGTGAAGTGGGAATGGGCCAGAGATGGC
Source organism: Torreya grandis (assembly GCA_037957365.1). Classification (NCBI taxonomy): domain Eukaryota; kingdom Viridiplantae; phylum Streptophyta; class Pinopsida; order Cupressales; family Taxaceae; genus Torreya; species Torreya grandis. The sequence continues at coordinate 3,634,931 of JARHVA010000092.1, forward strand.
CTTGTTTTGCAGATTGGTCGCAACTAAGGTTTGGTTGGAGAGGTCACAGACGACGCCCGTCCAATTACAGAAGTTGGAGGGGTCCACCCAATCATCCAGCGGAAACCCGGCGAAGCTCTGTTTGAATGCCATAAGCGACTCAGAATCCCGTGGGATGGCCATGGTGATGGACTTTACATTCACTGCCAAAATTGAAATGAGTGCCACTGCACCCACAAAACTTGCCATAACTGTAAGCGCTTTATCACAGACTAAACGGAACACATACACTAGCACAGATATATATATATATAGAGAGAGAGAGAGAGAGATAGATCTTGCACAGACAAGTTTCTGCTAATGCGAAAAAGCAGCGGTGGAAATTATCCATGACTATTTTTCTCGTCAATGACGCAATGACTGACTTTCACGTGATGCACTCTAGAAGTGGACCGTACAAAACATCGAGCCTATTAAAGTAGCAGCACATAGAGGACCTGTTGGGAGAAATCATTTTTTTTTTAAATATTTTTTTAAATTATAATTTTTAAATTATTATGTTAAGGATTAAGAGGTGTTTGTCAAATTCTTATGGGTCTGATTTTTTTTTTTTTTTTTTTAAATTTAAATTTAGTGAAATGTATATATTTTTTAATTAAATAATAATAAATGATATCTATTTAACTACAAGATTATATCAAATTCAAAAATCACTTTTTCAAATTCTATAACCCATAATTTAAAAACTAAAATTAAAATTATGGTAAAATAAATAAATGTAAAACTTTCAAACATTAATTTTGATCATAACCATTAAAATAATTAATAAACTATTAAAATAATTAATTTGTGATAGAACTTCATGAATCAATTTCAATAAAATTAATATTTATTAATTTGAAACCTCTCATTAACTTTGACTATATCCACTGAAATAATTAAAAATGGTGTCTCTCTCCACTATAGTCATAAATAATTAATTTGTGATGAACTAAAGTCAATGCTCAGTTGGTAAGGTCCAAGTCAATGGGAGATATCATTTCACGAGCGTAACAAGAGACTCTTAGGTGGCAGGCCACGGATTGGATTTTTAGTGGCATTTGAAATATCATGTCACGAGCGTAACAAGGAGAGGTCCCCTGCATGAAAGATGAGTTCATTACAGATTAAAGGGTGATTAAAATTATTTAGACTTAAAGCAATGACCAGGGCCTCATTGATATCCAATCATATGGCATGCAATAGATCACTAATTTGCGGTAAAAGAAAGGCATTGCTTTCCCCCTAACAATTTTAAGATTATGTGGTATAGGAAAGACACATTTCACCACATTATTAGTCTCACACAAGATGGATGTTAGCATAGTGGAATACTAGCAATTATACGTAATTGTTTGATTGGAAAGTGTGTTTACATCAAAAAGTAATATATTTAATCATATACATGTCAAATAAATTTAATATGATTTAAAAGAGTTTAAATTTGATTGAATTATATAAATAATTTTTAATTATAATTATTGATAAAAGAAGTTTAGAAGAATATTAAATTTCATATAAATTGGATAATAATTATAAAAATAAGAAATACATTTAATTGTGTCAAATATCAAAATAATGTGAATTCAAAAAAATTGATGTAATTATAAACTATTTTCTAAATTGTTGAAATGTTTCTAGAAAATTAAGGTTATTTTTGGAATTATGAGGTTATTCTTAGCAACTAACAAATAGGTGGGAAAAAAAATTAATAATTTTATTATCAAAATTAGGGCTCTAAAAGCTTCATTAGCATTTTTGTAATTTTACACAAATATATGAAAAAATTAACTCTTCCTTCAAAACTCTTATAATAAAATTGATCTTGTAAATAAATAAGGAAAATATTTATTTTGGGGTATGTACTCACAATTGATAGAATTTGTAACCACGAACTACATATCAATGCTCTTAAAAATTCATAAGATTGCAATCAACAAACCAAGTATATTGCATGTCAACAAGAAAATATACTAATAATGCAATGTTTACTCTATGTGACTTTCAATGCTATAATTAAGGCTTGATTTATTTTTAAATATAATATTAATTTCTTCATATTTCTTTAGAATCTTGAATTTCGATTGTAAATGCTTCAATTGATTGCTTTTGCAGATTCATTGTATTTTTAATGTCCTAAATGTACTAATACACATGTATATTTATAGACTAGTTGATTTTGTGTTCAATTAGAATGATCCACATAAGTCCATGTCTATGTAGACTTGTTGAATTTGTGTTGAGCGAATACAAATTTGTTTAGTGGAAAAAGGATCAATAAATCTAATGTAATAGAAAAGAGTGGGGGTTAGAAAATGCATCCCATGGTGGGAACTAGTGTTATGTGTTGGGTATGTCTAGTAGTACCAAAATTGCAAATTCCCTCGTTTGGAGGAATAAAATTAGTACATAATTCCCTAAATCTTAGAGTCTATAAATAAAATGGTTTGAATGTATGCCCTCACTATTATAAGTTTGATAAACATATGAAAATCATATATAAAAAAGAATAATTATACACATCATGTGTAAGATATGAAATACAACCAATGTTATCTAACATAGAAAGATATCATCTTGGAAACATGTATATCATAAATAAATTGCCTCACACTAGCCTATAATGTAATCTATATAAGGATAAGCGTAATATACTGCATGCAATAAAATGGCGATCAAATAAATATGTCTCATAGAAAGAGAAGATATTAGTGTATAACCAATAACATAAAATATAACTATGTCAAGCACAATTTATGGGCTATTTTCCCCAATATATGCATAATATAGATCATGCAAAGCTAGGCAAGAACATAAAAAATTGTGCATGATATGAATCATTTAAAATAAAAGACTCTGAGATGTGACGACACGTGGCCAAAAAATATTAAATTGAGTAAAGAAAAAAAATACAAGGACACAAAAAGGAAAAATATATCAAGAAAATAAACAATAAATTTTTGTGAATAAAGATAAAGAAATAGTGAAAAATAACTAAGCAACAAAAGGTAACAACCAGAGCCAAATGAAAAGAGAAATCATACAAGAAATTAAATAACCTTGAAGCAAAGAAATGATCAGACATTCATAAAACAATACAATCGTATAAATAAAGGAAACAAATATTCATAAAATAAGAAGTAATGCTCTAACATAGAATCATCACAAATACATTTAATGTTAGTAAGATTATTCAAAGGCTTAACTTCTAATGTAGCAAGGTGGTATGCCCCCAATACAAAGTTTTATTTTATCAAAAATGGGGTGAAGCTAATTAGGTTTAAACTTTCCTTTCCACTCTTTATCTACATTAATATTTACTTGATTTTATTTTAAAATATTATCTCACACATTAATTCTCTTGATTAGATCTTCTAGTTATTAGCCTTCTTATGAGGATTTTGACAAACTTTGAGGTGCTTAATAATGTTTACTCTCATTTCATCCAACATTTCTAATTAACATAATACTTTTATTTGTAATTTTTATCATCAAAAACTCTTGTAACTGACAATCCTAATGAGGGAATCTCAAGTTATAAGAGAAATAATGCCTCTTCTCCATAAACCAATGAATATGAAGTTTCCCTGGTAAATTTTATTACATTTTTTATATGCATACAAGGAAAAATGTATCTGACTATGAAAATCATTATCATGCATGTTCATTGTATTTAATAAAATGTTAACAAGAGTATAATTGGATTCTTCAGCTTGGCCATTCCATTGTGGATAATAAGGAGTTGATAATATATGATTAATAATATATTTGTCATATAAATTATCACCATATTATTTTTGAGAGATGAATTTTTATTAGTAATGACTGAAGATGGTAGGAATTTCTTTTGAAATAATATGCCATGATAGATCTTTAAATATATTTACCTGTGGTGGTTTCTAATGGAGCAACTTTAACCCACTTTATAAAATATTCAGTTCGTATAATGATAAAATTATGACCTTTTATGACTGGAAGGTTAAGCTTTCCAACTAAATCAAATCCTTGTATAGAAAATGGACATGGTGTTATTATGGGTTGAACTCCTGAAATGGAATATGCGTAAGGTTACTATATCTTTATATTTTATCACATATCTTTGCATATTCATGAAAATCATGTTCACCATTCTAATTGTCCACACCACTCACTATCATAAACTTCTTATAACGCAAGTCTAAGAAATTTTTATGACAGAATTTCAACTAAAGCTTTCACCCCACTCACAATTATGAACTTCCTATAGATCAAATCTAAATTATTCATGTGAGAAATTTTACATCGAAGGACATATTGAAAATTACATCTTCAATTATAACATATCTAAGTGCATCTCTTCGTAACTTCTTTCTATCATTTATTGAAATGTGTGTAGGAATAATTTACTCCGTTAAATTATTGAACACGTTTGTATATAGTTTGGAGATATTTGTAACACTTTTTCATTCCAATACCTATAAACCATCTAAAATTTTCATCTTGATGATAGGTTGTGCCAGTTTCTTAATAGTTAATATAACATGATCATTTATAATATCGATTAGATGTACATAAGTAACAATAACCATAACATATCAACACCTATTATTTCATGTAGGAATGTTATCAACCTCAAATTAATTGAATTGAGAAATTAAATTGTGTATAATATCTCTATATGGAATCATTTTATCATCTTTGCTTTGATAGGCCCTTGTTACATGGTTAACCACAACCATAAAAATTATTAGATTAAAGTTTTTATATTCATGTCATATGAAGTCCTATAATCAATGTCTTATATTTTTAAATATTAATAGTACATAAAAAGTTCAATATGTAGGCTAATGACATAGTCTCTTCCTAATGGCAATTAATATAATCATGAACTTACACCTGAATTACATTTGAAATCAACAAAAATACATCATCCAAGTCTTAATTTCATCAATGTGCATTACAAATCGATCCATAAAGATGCCATCTATATGAGTATGGTCTTATAAGAGAGCCTCAACTAATTTATTTATAACAAATTTCCCTTCAACTAATTATTTTGATATAAATTTGAAATAAAAATACATTAAAAACATGACTTACATGGATATTATTTTTGATAAATATGGCTTAACATCATGTACTTCAAAGGATTAAATTTAGTAATCACATGTTTCATTGTTGAGCATATAATATCTAAGTTTATACAATCAATTTTCATTGTGCATCCCTTGAAAATTATTTTATTTTATTGAAATATTAAATAACTCACAACCTTACAATCTATTTAAAAGGGGTATTAGATAGAGAGGCCTCCCTCACTCAAACTCTCAACTGTGAAGAAATTGAGCACCAACACTCTATGGAGTTCAATCCCTAATCCTTATACGATATTTCACTACACGAACAATTACTAATGATGTAATATGAAAACCTGAAATAGAAATATGAGTTAAATAGATCAATTTGTGCTCTTAAATATTTCAAACTATATCTACTTAATATCTTCATAATTATAAATATTACTATAATATTTTAAAGTTTTGATAGTTAGCTCAAAGGCAATGATTGCACCAAATGTGGCTTTATTCGCATGATTAAAAAATGGTGGTTTTATTGACTTTGGCATAGTCCTTTTGCACCATTAACTAATATGAAGCACACCTCACCTCAGTGCTTTGAATGGCTCATGATGAACACCCGTGACTTGTCAATTTATGCTTGTAAGCTTTCAAGTTACATATATTTCATATCTTCATAATCATAATTTTTTTTTTTAATATTTTAGTGTTTTGATAGTCAACCCAAAAGTAATAATTGCACACGCTTTGGCCTTATTTGCATGATAGTAAAAATTACATATATTTCATATCTTCATAATCATAAATATTTTTTTAATATTTTAGTGTTTTGATAGTCAACCCAAAGGTAAAAATTGCACACGCTTTGGCCTTATTTCCATGATAGTAAAAGAAATTGTGGTTTTATTGAATTTGTCATGAATCTTTTGTACCATTAATTAGTATGAAGCAAACCACACACCAGTGCTTTAAATGGCTTATAAAGAATGCATGAGCTTAATCAACATTCCTGTTGAAATTTAGTCAACAGTAAATAGCGATTTTGCTAAATACTTTTCAAACATGCATGCAGCTTAGAAGGGGTTGGGTTGTTTTGGTCTAAACACAAAGGGTACATGGTCGAAACTTATCGATAGTGCAATTTTTTTCATCGACTAACACTCATGGCTAAATTTGTGTGTGTTGGTTAAACTCTATCATAATACTTTAACATGAATTTGATGCGAATAAAATTGATTAGCAAAAGGATCTTATCTTCACTTATATATCTCTATCGATTACATAGGATATGCACATCGAGCCTAAAAAGTGTGCTACAACATATGTAGGAGTTGTTTTTTTCCCAACCGTAATGAGCTTTGACTAGGGCATAAGCTATGTATATTCTCAATGAAACTCTTAAAAAAATAATAAATCTTCATTAAAGTTTGAGTCATATTAACGTTGAGTATATTCATATGCTCTATTTTACAAATTAAATGGGAACTCATGATCCCAATTAATGGCCCATTGTGGACTGTGGATTCTTTCTATACAACGATATTGACTTAACTGAAAATAAAATGTAGTACTGCGTATAAAATTTGATATGAAAAAAAGAAATGATAAAAATGGCTCGACAATAATAAGATATCAATATAACAAAGTTCAATAGGTAGGGTTCGTTTGAGCTACGTTAACGATTAGCAAAGTAAAATACGTAGAAATTCATATGCTCCATTTTCTTTCTAGATTAGAAGGGAACTCATGGTTGACATGGCCCATCATCGTGGATTCCTTTTACAGGGCAATCATGACTAATGGAAAATGGGATGTAGCATTGTCTATAGACTATAGACTTTGACTTGAGAAGAAATAAATAATACAAATGCCCTGAAGTTGAATGTAATTTTGAATGAGAAAAATGATGGCAATGATATAATTTTCTCCCGTCAATAACATAATTGATTGACTTTCATGCAATCGATTACATTTAAAATTATAATCCAAAAGCTCACATGATAATGGCGATACAAATTTATACTCTAAAATACTGACCATATAAAAGTTTACAGTTAATAGCATATCAACAACTAATTTGTAGTAGATAGATCTTATGTATATATATACATCCCCATTTACCACAAGTTTCCTAAAATTTGTGTATAAACATGGAACCAATTAATAATATCTAAGGTTTTTCAAGTGAAACAATGGATAAAAGTAATAAAGGGTCATCATTGCTCGAGCACTACTACCTAAAGGGTTCTTTTGAGACAATAAATATAATATTGTTTCTAATTATAATTAATTTTAATTATTTTAATTTTAAATTTTTATAATAAAAAATATTTTTTTTTGGGAGGGAAAAGTTAGCTCTTTTTAAAATCAGGTTTCTATTGGGGCCGAGAGGGGGTAAATAGAATATGATTCAATGTTGCAGGGTATCTAATTATTTTAAGGGGATGCCGCTGAGAAATTATAGGAGAGTTTTCCATGATGAGGAGTCCCATGCATTTTAAAAATTTATGCAATATATGCTCCTTAAAAAAATTAGGAGTATCTTATTAAAAACAATTAAAAGAAAACAAAAATAACTAAATTGATCCGATACCAATATACAGTGGGCAACCAAAAATATAGGAGCAGCCATGCCAATCTTCAGCCCCTGCTGCTTCCCACCCCTCCAAAACTTCTTCCTAAACTGTAGCTGCTCCTGATTTTAAAGTGCAGATATTTTATAAACAATTTTTTTTAATTTCATAATGTATAAAATCTCAATACCCAAAATTATAAAAACCGTAGCCCCCAGAATGGGACCCCTCTTTTAGCGCTCTGTTTTTTATGGCAGGGGACTAAGCGCGGGAAGGGAAAAGCGGTCCCTCTTATTTTTCACGGTGTTGCATGAATTTTCTGATCTGCTGGATAGATGCCCTGCATTTCGGTTTACCATGGTGGATCTCTTTCCTCAACATTCGATCAGATTCAATAGTAAGTTTTCATTAACTCTTCCTGCAATTTCATGTCAGATCTGATGTATTTATTTAATATTCACATTTAATATTCTTGTTTTCCTGTGTATGTTTGCCCTTTATTCACCCCTGTTCTTTCAGTAGTTTGTTTTCATGTGCAGTAGCTTGGCGAACGATCTCTAAACCTATTCCACTATTGGCTCTTGTCACTACTGCCAATGTTTCGGCCTTCTCCCACCATTTATCCTCCTCCATTCAAAAATATCATTCCTATTGTTTCACTGAACTATACGGAAAATAATCTCCTGCAGTCCCAAGAGCAATTTGAAAACGGAACTGCCAATCAAGATAGCTATTACCTTCAAATAAAGCCAAGCCCAGAGATCCATTGCTCATGTATTTGTACAGTAGAATCCTGTGTGAACCCTCGTTGCAGAAACCATACAATTGAACAAGTTTTTTATGATGGCAATCCCCCATGCTAATCAACTCTGTTATGAACTCCTTTTCACCGTCGGCTCCGTCTTCCTTCACCGGATTGTCAAGCTTTTTCACAACAATTTCTCGTCCGTCAGATAATATGCCCTTAGACACTTTTCCGAAAGCACCCTTTCCCACCTCCTCTTTGAAACCTCCAGTTGCAGCATCTAGTTCTTGATAAGTAAAAGGCTTCAATCCTCAACAAAACCGAAGTTGCTCTTCTACATTTTTGATTGGCTTTCTACGCCCATAGAAGCAAATTATTAGCGAGACTATTGCAATAATTTCGTTTAAATCGGATTTACCATTATCATTTTCATTTTTAGATAGGGTTTTTTTATCTTAGGCTTATATGATCTATTTCCTGTGCAAGTTTGCCCTTAAATGTCCTTAATAGCAGCAGCATCCCACAGAAAAGAGGGAAAGAACACCCAGCCAATAGCGTTTACCTCTTATCCTTGTACTTTGTGTTTTTTTCATATAAAATTCTACCGAACTCCTCAGCCTCGGCCTCAGCCTGAAGCAGTGGATAAAGCTCATAGTATGAGCCTCCTCCCATGTCTGAAACTGCAGGCTCTCAGGGAACAAATTAAATATCATTATTTATAGGATGTAAATTCAAGATCGAGATTAACCTAAACCGAGTAATACATATAGCGGTGTTCCAGATAGCGAGTAATATTTAACAATGAAGAAGAAAATTATGTGCACGAAGCTTTCTTGCTGTCTAAATCCTCCAAGAAGTAATAATACACGGGTAAATGCTACAGCCATACCTGCCAAAGCTTCTGTATCGTTCCTATATTTTTATGCATTGTATTGAACAGTCAAAACTGCAGGTACATTTCCCTCTCCTGAAGACTCTGCTTTTAACCGTTAGGCAACTATTTTCAGCCGTGGGGCATCTGTTTTGAACTGAGTGAAAACTAGAGATGAGGAAAATCTAATTGTTAGGAGAAGAAATACTTAAATTTGTTGTGAACTGAAAACAAAAAAGAAAGTTAAACTAGCATAAAGTGTTAAATCAATTCAGACTTGGTGAGAAGCCCTTACTGTTACCATGTCCCACATAATTTTTGAGTAAGATTGTTGAGGTTCTTCCTCTTCTCTTGTTTTTGATATGAACTGGAAACAAAAATTTAAATTTAAAAAATGATACTAAACTATTATGTACTTTCATAATGAAAGTACTTAAATAATAAGTGCTCACTCTTACCATGTCGCTACTATTCATAGCAGCAAGTGATTTAAAGACTTTCCTATACTTAAGCTCATAGTTGTTTAGAAACTCCATCAAAGAGTCCTACAAACATTTCAGTTAATATTAAGTTATAAGCGTATATAAACTAAGCACCAATAGTCAATATAATCACCAGGAGTAATTAATGTAAACACTTTACCTCTTCCTGAGTTTTCCCTTTCTCGCTCTGTTTTACCCTGCTTTTGATTTTATCCATCAAGGTTACAAATATGTTTCTATTAACTTTTTGTCCATAGTTTATCTGTGTTTTAATTTCTTCATATTTCTTTGCCCCCTTTTTTTGATAACTCAAAGGATTTAATACCAGGAAATTCTGAAGCTGAACTTGATAGTTTTGATGATGGCAGTAATGTTGTGGTTAGTAACATGCTCTGTGTCTGCACTGTACCGAATTTAAAATAAATAAACAAATAAATAAATCAGATAAATTAGTTTATCTTTTTAAAAAAATAAATGGCATAAGCTCAAAGTAATTAAGTGATACCGGAACCAATCAAGCTGGATTTTCCCATTCCCCAGGAACCAGAGATGCCCGCAGCGATCGGAGGTTTTAAGTAAGGATTCAAAAATAATGCGGCAAGACCCTGTACATAGTCAGATCTTCCTGTTCCATATTTATAATCAAATAAGATAAAAAAATTCTTGTATTATCTCAAAATTTATGATTTTATATATTAACAAAAGTTATTTACCAAGATTGTTTTATATGGTCGGTTGGTCATTTCCCTGTTCTGCAATCTTCTCAAATTTTCTTGAAACTGCAAAACCAAGGGGAGACCGATTGTGAGGCAAATATTAAATGAAGTACTGTAGGTAAGATTTAAAATTACCTCTTTCTACATTCTCTTTGATTCGTGGTGCTAATCCTGTCATCCATGCTGGATCATGAATGTCCTCAATTTTGACATCCGGCAGAGAAATCCAATGTCTCTCGAGCAGCCATCACCCTTACATGTAGGTCATTTTGACTTATATGGGCAGATGTTTTCTCAGGGACAAACTCCTCCAGTGAATGCCCGTTTTAAGTTATCGAGCCAGTTATCTGTACTTATAATTATAATGGTGTAAAAAGAAAAATCAAAAAGTAAATATAACATAATTTCAATAAGGTCACAAGTTATTAACTTGTAAGCCCTTTTCCAATCTTCCAGCCAAAACTAAAAGTAAATTAGACTTTCCAGATCAGAACAAACAGAGCAATAAGCACAAAAGCCAATTGCCTGAAATTATGGTGCCTGCATTTTGCACCAGAAGCGACAGTCCATCACTATATCTTGGATTTGCAAAGCTATCGTGGCAAATTTGTACGAAGAGAGAATATTAGCAGCTTCGAACATTTCGAGCAATGGATCAAAATATTGTGTATAGATATATACAATTGTGTACAGGCTTTGGTTTCAATGCCTCTTCTAGCTAAAAACATGTAATCACTAAATAATTACCTCTCGATTTAACTTACCTCTCATATCTATCACTCAATTATTCTCTTTAGTAATGTGCCATTCTCTTCAATACGTTATATATGTATATCTTTGCACCGTTAGTCAAAATTGCACATAGTGCTTTGACTAATTTACTTTATACTATGGACTTATTAAAGATATGACATGTCGTACAAAACAGAAGAAATGGGCACATATTTTATTGATACGATCAGACATTTTGAAGATTGAAATAAGTAAGTTGGAACTGCCACAACAGTATCTAATTTATTTATTAACATGGATTGAACCAATATCCTAATTTTAATCAGGTGAATGTATGGATTTTCTTTTAGTCTCCCCCTCAGAAAACATATATTGATTGTTAACTATGCTGCTCTGCAATTAAATACTGCTATAAACTACAAACTGCCGATGAAGGAAATCAATCTAAACTTCACTTGGAACTTCCTCCTCTAGCATGCACGAAACCCATTTATGTGCTCCTCCAATGGGTTTTCCATCTTTTTAACTATTAAATGACTAAATTCCTTGCTTGGTCAGGGCTATGAACTCGCCTAACCTTAATTATCTACCAGGGCCTTTTATGTGCCTCAATACTTGGAGGGAAACCAAAGACGACTTCTGGTAACCTTTTAAAATGATCAATTTTTAGTTCCATCCATGCATCTCTCAGTTGCTCCCTAGATCATGGCTCACTATTTATTGAGGATACCCTATATTCTTCACCAAAATTATTCAAGTCTGGAGCCCTTTAATAACAATCCTAACAATCCACAATAGAAGCATTTGATTTGTATCCTTTCTTATCATCGATTATCAAAAGAAGGCAAGAAAATATCACAAAGTTTCCAATCAAAAAAGCTCAGCAGGTCCATGCAAATGGAACTTTGAGATTATAAGAAGAAACAATGATATTTTGACATCCATATTTGACAACCGTCGGTATTGGATAGTTTCAAAATGCTTAACCTTGAAGGAAATGCCTGGTCTCATCAACTAAAATTCAAAATCAATATGGAAACACAGATTTGCCGTGGTCTGAGAATAGAAAAGCATGCATATAATAGGATATTATCAGGCCCATTCCTTCTCAGTCAGCTCTCAAAGTGGACAAAAGAGATTCTGGATTCTCTTTCTCCAAATCACTCCTCAGCCATTTCTATTTTCTCCATCACCATATCCAACTTTACATATCATTGCCATATTGATAAATAATATGCATGGAAAAGAGCGAAGTTTTAATGAGCTTTTGCCACAGAAAATTATAGTTGCCAACATTGGGCTAAATTGAAAATGGCTTGGTAAGAACAGATTTGTAAACTTTGTGATGCCATTGAAATTGAGAATGAATTGCAATTGTTTGTTAACTGTTGACTCTTTTAATTGACTGGTTGTAATTGTAAAAAAAGATGCACCTGCAATCAAAGCGCCACAATGGCAAGTTTAGGCATTTTAACTAAGACAACCTCTGGATCAGGCCAGCTCTCTTATCCAAGTACTATCTAAAAATGTTTGGGATGAAAAGAGTGAGGGAAAAATACAATGAATACACAATTAAAAGGGCCGTGTCAAAATAGTGATATCCTCTGCTCCTTCAAAGAAATGAAATTAGAGAATGGTTACTCAATTTAATATTCACCATCATATATAACTGGATGCGAGGTAAGAAATTTAACACTGCAAGTAGGTTAAACCATCCACACATAATTTCATACTAAGGGTAGATAATTATCCACAAAATTTTCATTCAATGCTTCAAAACGTACATAGTAACATATAGTTTCAAATATTAACTAATATCAAACTTGAAAAAAAAATTTAAGCCTAAACTTCACAATGAAATCTCTCAAAGAAAGTTGGAAAATTCCAAGGGTAAAAGACAACCTATACGAAGAGATTTATCATATTTATTCTAAAATAAAATGGTAGAAAAAAAGTGTGATATATACACAAATCCCAACTACTGAAAATAAAGCAAAAACCCTAACTAAACAAGTGATGAATCTTCAAAATAATTCTTGTCAAATTATCCTCCTTCAATCAATGAACAACATTTTTCTTCCATTCCCATGATAATCCAATTTTTTTTTTATGAAATCCTTATCCAAATAAGAATTTCTTACCCACAAATTATCTCTTTCAAAATATTAGATATGTAGGCCCTAAAAAAAAGCAAAAGCTTTTAAAATAATCATATATGGCTTTGCCTTTTATTTCATTCCTTATCTTCAATGAATATTCTTATTATTTCTCATGTTTAATATAAATCTAGGCCTCCTTATCTTTATTTCCCATGGGGAAGATCTCTATGCTTATTTTTAGGGGGCCCACCTCTTTTTTACTTTATATCTCTTTATATACTCTTTTACAATATTTGCTTCTCTTTCTAAAATACGAGGTATCCCCTTTTTTTCTTTTTATGGCGAAGCATAACACAAATATTATAATAAGGGGTCAGACTTTATAATTTGTGATATATACTCTTTTACAATATTTGCTTCTCTTTCTAAAATAGGAGGTATCCCCTTTTTTTCTTTTTATGGCGAAGCATAACACAAATATTATAATAAGGGGTCAGACTTTATAATTTGAATATCACAAGGCCAAGTTAATATAGTCTTTCAAAGCAACATTTATAATTTTTTGTAGGAGAAAAGCTGAAGATTTAAATTGAAGGAATTGAAACACTTAATTTTTAAGGTGTGAAAATTCACAACATTAATTGTTTCCACTCTTACAAGTATTATGAATAATCTTCAAAATTTTCGAAATATTTCACAATATAAAAATTATTAGCTCATTAAAATCAAAAGAGCATTACAATTCTATTCTGAATGTAACCGAGTATTGAAGTCGAGCATCAAAGATGATTTTTTGTTTTAAAAGTATGATAGGCTTTTCTTATATTAGGGACAGGGAAAAATCATCATCAATTGAGGACCAATGGGATTTGTTGTCTAGTATCTTGACAAGATGTTGAATAGGTTCATTTAAGCATTTAGAATGAAGTGTATGCCTAGATTGATAACACCTTCTTCATGCTTACCTCCTTTGGGTTCAGTAATTCTTGCAGAGTGTAGGATTGTAGATTTAGAACATTTCCTCTTCTTCTCGTATTTGCTCACATTAGTGCTCTTGGTGATGGGTTTCCACTTCACCGTTCCTCTTATGTACCAAATCTCATTCTATGCATTCATTTATAGCTTCGTGCAGATTTTGGAGAACCTTTAGGCACTCTCTTGATGTATTACAAGTTGAATTTAAGAATCTTATTATCTAATTTCATAGACAAGACCAGGGTTTTTCCCCCTTTTTCTTCATCTTTAGTCCAATGATGATGTGTCTTCAATAGTATTGACAAGATTTTGAGTGTTTATGAATTGATCTTGCATGACTCTGTAATTAAGCAAAAAGGGTTGGTATAAGAGTTTGTAGAGAAAACACCCTTTCTTGCATGCGACTTTTTTAAATAAGAGGATATTCATGGATATTCACACTCTAGAGATTTATTTTCTTGTTCTCACCCACCAATATATTTGTAATGTGGTTGCCCTGCATATGTATTTGGTGAATTTCTTAGTTGCTATCAATCTCATGTCTATAGAATTGATTTGTGGAGTTCTAAAATGTGTATGAAGGATGCTGGTAACTGCCCTCTATCTGGAGCAGTTTCTCTTTGAAACCTTTTCAACTTGGTCATTGCAGATGAGAATTTTCACAAGGGTTTCAATAATATCTATGATAAGGCTCTTGCTAGAGGGCTTCACAATATAACATATTAAAAAAGTAAGACTTATGTGATGCATTCAAGACTTTATAGTTATGCGTCAAACTATGTTTTTTGTCACTCTTGCTTACTAGCGATTTCATTATTCTTTTGCTACAGTGACAGACATGAACAACTTTTCAAAGGAATAGGAGGAGAGTACAATATACCCTTAGTAGCTAAAGCAATATCTATGAGAGATTTTGATGAAGGCTTAACAAGAGGTTTAACTTGTTGCCTTATGAGTTTAAGACAAGATCATGTATGTTGTATTCACTTTAGTCTTTTTTGGCATAATGCTCAATTTATAATGTTTGGTTTTAATATTTTTGTAGTATCCTTTGGGTACAAATCAGTGGATGACTACTATACCCATTCAAGCAGTGCTCTCTATTAAATAAGTCCAAACTTCTTTGTTATGCATACAGTTACTTAGTAGGTTCCATATTTATTGTTGAGTATGTGAATATGAAATGCATGTTAGGTATTGATCTTCTTTGTTGCAGCTTGAAAATGATCCAATAGCTCCCTCTCGTGGGATACCTTGGGACGATATCAAGGTATGTGATAATAATAGACAGAATTTTGTGTTTTAAATTAATTAAATAATATTTATCATTATTTCATATTCTTAAAAAAAAATGAACTCCTTTTGTTCTCCCCTATGTACCTAGCATTTTCTTTTGAGATAGGAAACATGTTATATAAGTATTGTTTATGTTGTAAGAAATGGAAGATTTTTTACTTTATACAAATGCCTACTAATTTTAAATAATTGAAGTTATTTATTGTGTAATGCTCATGTGTGGAAATTGTGTGTTTTTGATTGATGATGTGACACCTATCTCGATAAATATACCCTTTTGGGAGTCAATTTACAAGAAGGTTTTCTGATGTGATTAACTGAATATACTATGGTGTATCCACTCACTAAGGGATCGGATTTTTTGTTTTAATTTGGACAAACATTAGAACTAAGGCTAAGTGAAAGATTGCACTATATAATGTTTGTGTTTATCATATCTTCTTCTCTATAGAACATAATGGAACTCGTTGAAGTAATTTTATCAATTTTTTTTGATAAAATAGTGTGAGACTAGAATCCCTTGTTATAAGCTTTGTGAGAAATTGTCACTATTAGAGAGATTTATAAGACTTTTTCAAACTATTTAACCATCTACTTTATGCAACTACAATTTTTAAATTATAATGTTACTTGCATTTATTAGAAGCTGATAAATTCAAGAGAATCTATTATTTTCTAAAGGATGCTAGTAATTAGATAAACATCATTTATACATGAAAGTCAAATTTTTGTAAAGTATGCAGATGTTCTTGTTGGTATATGAATATTAGGGAAACTTTCATGTTAATTAAATAAAATTAAAGTTGTCTCATGTATTTGAGATCCACATTCCTGTTTTTTGGTTTCATTCACTTAATTTGACATTATTATTATTTTGTGCATGGCAATTTTGAGCAAATGTGTATCAATATTACAAATGAAACATTGCAACAACATTTTAATCAGGGTAGGAAGCTCTCTTAAATGTTTCAACTTTTTTATTGTGAATGTAGTTTTTGTTCATGCTTACATTGTATTCTCCAACAACTATATTGTTGGATTATAATTTTCAATTATGATGGTATAATTGGTACTTGAGATGCATCACATGTTTAAGATGGAACAAGAAGAATACATCAGAGAAGAAATCAACTGGAGTAGCATAGAATTTGTGGATAATCAAGATGTGTTGGGTCTCATCCAGAAGGTTTTTACTGTTCCTCTTTTATGTGGTGTTGTTTGTTTAATTTTTCTTTGGTGGTATCACTTTTATAGATGTTGTCCATAAATAAATATAATGGAGTTTGTGTGTTGACTACCAAATGGGATCTCTAATAGACAATGTCAGTTGTTATTTTTGTATGTTGTGTAAAATAACAACTTCAATCTACATTCTTATCTTCTTTTAACATTAATTATATCTTCTTTAGGGAAAAAATGGATATCATATCTGATAAATTTTGTAAGGCATGCAAACATTATTTTGATAGCTAATAATCATGTTTTCTATTGCAGAAATCTTTAGGAATCATTGCACTTCTAGATGAAGCTTGGTATGCTTATGTTCTATTTATCTTTTCAAACTCTTTAATGAATTTGATTTTGTTAGTGCTTTAATGCTTCTTTCTAGCTTCTTAAGGGACACAATAGAAAAACAAGGAAAATACATATAAAAGTTTGTATTTCACTCGAGTTTTGAGTGTGGATTATAGGGTTACAGCTTCTTTCTAGCTTCTCATAAAGTCATTCAAAGGGGACATTGAAACTTTTATAGGTAATGGCTATTTTTATTCCTTTTTAACATATGAATGAATCATTTATTTTATATTAATGGAATCATTTTCCCCCTTCGAGAGTACTATTAATGTGTGGCTCTTGTCAATGTTGTAAACTCCATGTCAAATATCATATTTGATGGAAACAAGTATGAAACAAGGATCAACAAAGGAAGAAGAGTAAGATTTTTGAATTACACTCAAAAGCAATGACAACATGAAAAGATGGTACAACAAGATTAAAAAACTTTAGGATCATGGAGTATCCAAATGAATCACATAGTTCTAAAAATGATTTTTGTTAAAATATATAGAAGTTCATCCCTCTACTATTCTGAAGGGTTAACAACATTTAGGCACCCTTTTGTATTTTTTTTTGATATGATAAAATGTTTGTAGATTCACAAGTTGTGGGCACAAGATTATTCCATCCAAATTGTTTTTTATTCTTTTATAATACTGATCACTAGATGTTTTGGTGTTGTTGACAATATTTATCAATTGGTTGCATTGAAATAAATTAATTATTATTAGAATTATTAATTTCAATTCATTAAATTCATTTTGTCTCTCAATAGATAATCGTTGGGATTAAAATGATATTCTCTTGAGAGACAAAAAAATGGTATTTTATAGTCTTTGGAGAGAAAAATAAAATTCTCTCGAGAGGCAAATATGATATTGTCTCTTGAGAGACAAAATAAATAGTATTATATATTGTCATTAGAGAGACAATAATTAGAGATGTCTACTTTAAGACAATATTAGAGACAATACATAACATTTTTTTGGTCTCAATTTGAGACAATTTGTTGAAATATTGTCTCAAATCACCCTTATTTGTTGTAACGACTCTGAAACAACTTATAGTTAATGTTAGTAAGAGTAACAAAACTGTAGTAGTGTAAGTCAAAGATTCTCTTAAGAACTAGAGTGTTACGACTGGCCTACCACGAAAGTATACATAATACATATTTTAGAGGGGGAAGGTACAGGTTTTTATTGTGAGAAGTAGGATAGCTAATTTCCTCTCAACCATTGTTGACGGACCCACCAAATTGTGATTACAAATATAAATCATCTGTACCAGACAAAGTAGGTAAGAGTAGTGTACAATTCAAATTCGTCCGCATAGGGATCGATGGGGTATAGGATACAGAATAAGATAAAGTAACAGTCGTCCATTCAAACTTGTCCGCACAGTGATTGAAACTTGGAAGGTAACAATCGTCAGTTCAAACCCATCCGCACATGGGTCCAGGGGTTAAATTTGACGGTCACCCTTACCCGTCAAGAATTTTTTTTGTGACGGTTTTAAGATAATGTCACCTTGCACATGATGTTCATTTCTCATTTTTAACTTTCATAATTTTTATATAAATATGAAAATATTTATTTTTATATAATAAAATGATATAAAAATAAAGATATTATTAATATAAATGAAATCATATTCTAATAGATGTGTCTAAATATATCTATAAAATGCTATACCTTATCATATATTTTTGATGTATTTAAATTATAGTTGAGTAGACTATCGAGATTCCGGAATGTATAGGAAGAGCCACCTATTTTCTCGTTGATGTAGTTCATTTTGGAAACATTTTCACATGCAAATGTCTTTGAATTGGGTAAAGTATCCAATTCTACACCAAACAATGGTAGAGACTCACCTAGAACAATAATGCCTTCAACCATTAACACACAGCCCTATTCTTGTTTCTTCCCTAAATTGTCCATGTTTGGGGGTAAAGAAAAGCCAAGACACCACTTTTAATTGGTTAGAAGGCTTTATTGAAAACACCACAACAACCTAGAAAATAAATAGGCAACCGTTCAACTATGAAATACCTTGTAAGAGGACAATCAACATAATAATAATAAAATATTATAAATTCAACCTACAAATTTATAGTTTTTGTGGGAAGATGTTTTAAAATGAAATAGCAAAGACACAATTCATCACATTACACGCTGTAACCTTTTAAAAAAGGCATCTAACAGGAGTGTACCCATAAAAGAAGCAGAAACAAATCCATGGTATATACCAAAAAAAAATCGGATCACAAATGTTTCAGTAAGCAATCACAAACCTTATGTTAACCATCTCAACACAAGATTTGAGTTCAAATGATAGTGTACGCCTTATTCATAAAGATAAAAGTTAGGGGTTATTGTTTTTGAAACTCAAATATGTGACTATTATAAGATAATGCAACGACCTTAGATGAGATTCACACAAATATTTACGGTAGAGGCAAGCGTTGTTATAAAAATAAACCCTTTGCGGTACAGGGAAACATTGTTCTCAAAATAAACCCTTATTTGTTCTAAACTCTTAAATGAAAAAAAATAAAAACATTTGAAAGGGGAAAAAAACACTGAAGAATGAAAAACAAAGGGAAAAGGACTAACCTGAGTTGGAGTCGGATGATCGATCAAAACAAGATGTAAATCTCACATAGTGCAAAATTGAAAGCATCGCTCCTCTTCTCCATCTTTGAGTGGGAAGAAAAAATACCGGGTGAGCAGTGCGAAGGAAAATGATTCTTCATTGCTCGTTGCGTTGAGATCCATCTCCTTCACTGGGTTATAAACTCAAAGAGTCACCCTTTCTGCTAGATTTTTGAACAAAAAATTAACCAAAAACAATTCAAAAACTTTGAACTTTGCACCCACATAATACGAAAGAGGTTTCGTGAAGTGGGGCGACTACGGAATCTTGTCGTAGTTCACATTTGTTCCATCTCCTATATTAATGGTAGTTACACTTAAACAATAGAAAATTTAAATTTCATTAAGTCATGGAAAATACGGCCTTTAATTATTCTCACTAATGTCAATGACTCAACAAATCAGCAATCCTCAATTCATTTATAATCCTCAACGGTGGCCAAGTTGCTAGGAATGGCGGCCAAGTTGCTTGGAAATGGGAATGTTTGAATATTTTTTTTTGGTTAGTTTCCTTCAAGTCTATGTTTTGACAATGATTCCACTTTACCGTAATGTCACGCATGGCCCATGGGTAATGCTGTCTAGTTTCCTATTTTATCTTATTGTGCCTTTGACTCTGGGGTCCGAACACCATCACATTTTATTTATGTGTTTGGTCATGTAAGACTGTGAGTATGAGTCGTGACATGTCCACTTCCCACTCCCAGAGTCCAGTCCCGTTTGAGTCCCCACTCCTATTAATAATTTTAAAATGGTCAATTTTTTATTGTATACGTTAATTTGATAGGTAGTCTAAGTTTTCGTCCGTCATTTGATACGGTTAAAAATATAATGTGATTGTATTTTATGGGTAAAAACTTCAAAAACATTTAAACGGCCGCCAAATTTAACCCCTGCCCATGGGTAATGCTGTCTAGTCTCCTATTTTATCTTATTGTGCCTCTGACTCTGGGGTCCAAAAATCGTCACATTTTATTTATGTGTTTGGTCATGTAAGACTGTGACTATGAGTCGTGACATGTCCACTTCCCACTCCCAGAGTCCAGTCCCGTCCGAGTCCCCACTCCTATTAATAATTTTAAAATGGTCAATTTTTTATTGTATACGTCAATTTGAAAGGTAGTCTAAGTTTTCGTCCATTATTTGATATGGTTAAAAATATAATGTGACTGTATTTTATGGGTAACAACTTCAAAAACATTTAAACGGCTGCCAAATTTAACCCTTGATGAGAACGAGGTGAGAATTAGAAGTGTTGGGATTGGTTACAGTTGTGAAATCTACTTGGAAAGAAGGGTCTTCAACTTATTTGATTTGAGGACATGACATTCATCAGTAGAATATTTCGTGTGGTTGTGGCAGGCAAGGGTTAAATTTGACGGTCTCACCTACCCGTCAAGAAATTTTTTTGTGACGTTTTTAAATTAATGTCACCTTGCACATGACGTGCATTTCTCAATTTTGACTTTCATAATTTTTATATAACTATGAAATCCTATTTTATATTATGTGTCAATATTAGAAATATTATAAGTTGTAATAATATTTTATATTGTGGAATCATCCAATTAAGAAAATAGGAAAAACTTACCAGACCATACAATCATGCCAAACTATGTTATACAGATTTCAGAGGGCTTGATTGGAAAAAAATTATGCCCAAACAAAATTCAAACCATTAATATTTGTGGTTTGTTAGTAAAAGCAATTGCAACCCAATCGGATTGCATGGAGGACCAATGCAACTGATCTATTTCAATAGCTTCTATGTAAGCTAGTTTCAAATCAGGGCCTCCACCCTCTACCACTGGCTGACTAGTCACTGACAAGTTCCATATAAGAGACTACATCATCTCCAACAATGCAAATATGACGGGCGCTGTGAGGAGCCCATGCAAGGGTATTCACACTATCTTTATGCCTTTGGATCTATGCAAAAGGTACAATTGGATACCTGATATCCAAGACAACCACCTCACAACTATCCATCAAAATAGTGGCCATGAACCTTGGGCCTTGCTTGTTCCATCCTTATAGAAGTGAACTTTCATAAATGATAGTTGAATGCTCCTTGACCCTTAAATTAAAAACTCTCATAGACCCATCAACAGAAACAAAAGCAAAAATCCCTACCCTTCCCCAGTCAATATCAAACACCTTATCATGTGCAGTCTGTTGTGTATCCAGCACTACCTTTTCTATATCCCAAATAGTACAGGTGATATCAATACTAAAAGTCCCAATTCATTTTGGATTTGCATCGTTCCAATTAAATGAAGTCAAGGAACAAAATATATATTTAAGGTCCCGCTTGCAATATCTAGGAGTAGGCATTGGGTATTAATTTATGTTGTTAGTGGCCAACCAACTCTCTTTGTTTGCAGCCTGACATCCCATTGCTACGAATGCAGTGATTCTTGATGATCCCTGTGAATTTGATTGCCTTTACCCATTGGGCCCCAAATGAATTCAATTACAATATTATCACTGGAGGCCCCACATGACTCCCCCACTACATTAAAGCTTTGCTATCTACATCTAAAAATCACATCCCCATGTCAAAATGTGGAACTCAACAAATCAACTAATTACTACGACTGTTACACCTTGTTTTCTTTCGCATTTTTAAATATAGTTATTATAACCGCTATGTAGAATTTCACTAAAAAATGTTAGGTAGTTAAGTGCACGAATGAGCTATAGGGTATTGAAAATCTTAGCGTTATGTTTTGTTGATCTTCTACAGAGATGGAATTCTGAGTTGTTTGAGGAATATGGTGCCCACGTAGATTTGATCACGGAATCAGAGGATGATGAGGAGGCTCTCTCCTTTTATGACTTACCCCTCTATGACAAGAATGCAAAAACAAAAAGAACGCTAAGGGATTCGAATGTGGGATGTTCATAACACACAAATTTTGACTTCAAATTAGCCACTACAGCTCGATGGCATACAGTTCGATTGTTTAAATTTTGATACATTTAGCAAACAACCACCTCAGATTTATGTAGGTTTATAACCAACTACATGACTATTTCAAAATTTTGGTAGACATATATTTAAATCCTCCTTGATTTGGTGCAAGAAATGAAATATGTGGAACTGGAATTGATGCAGATTAGGAATGGGGAGTGAGTGTAATGAATTTAAGTCCCTGATTATGGTGATGAATAATTGCTCCTTTACAGAAATCCTTCCAAACGCATTGTGTATCAGAAATAAGGTTGATTTGCAAAAATAGTGCAATTAGGGAAATTGATACCCACAAGATTTTGGAGGATGCAGAATGCATATAGTAACCCTGATCAAAACATACGTTGCTGCCATTCTCTTGTGCACCTCCTGCTTCGCTAATGTTGAAGCCGGTGTTGTCTTTCCTTGCAGTAGTTCTTGCCTTTTCGCTGGACCGCCAACTGAAAGGGTAGCTTCTCTGAGAAGCTTCAGACTTCCCAAGAAAATTAATTGCAGAGGCAGTTTCTGGTTGCCCGATTTGCCCCATCGTACTTAAAATTTAAATGCTTTCATAATGGGCATTGGGGAAGCTATGAAGTGACAAAACTTATAATGTATTTGGACTTGACTCGTGATTTGTGTGACCATGTCTTACTCCTAATCTTAGACTCTTATTAATAATTTAAAAACGACCAATTTTTTATTTTGAACATCAAAATGACAGGGTAAATAATTTTTCACCCATTGGCTGATACAACCAAAAATTTAATGTGATTGTATTTTAAGTGTAAAAACATCAAAAACGTTCAAATGCCTGCCAAATTTAACCCCTGCATGGGTCTATAGAATCCTCTACAATCCAAAAATGAGGACATTATTCATTGGCAATGATCTCTTTTGAAAGGTCCTATGAAGATGTACAAAGTTGTTTTTTTCCTTTTTAAAGAGAAGACATCATTGTGTTTCTTTTAATTAAGTTATAAAATGGCTTACTCAAAACATCATCTTGATTAATTTTTGTCCCTAATAAACATAGTTTTGAGTTAATAAACGAGAAAACTCAGCAAGAAAGGGAATAATAGCAGCTTGCTATAAATAATATTATTTTTTATATTAAAAATATTAATTAAAAGAATGATGTAACGGCGATTAATTTTCGTTTCGAGTAACATAGTTTTGTGTTAATAAATGGGAAAATTGGCAACATGAAAGGGAATAACATCATATGGCTATAAATAAAATATTAATGAAATGGATCAAAGATAATATAATGGTGATTGATTATAATAATTAGTGGAAAAATACATACACTATTAATTTAACTTTGTCTTCAGTATTTTGTTATTATGTACAAATGTACCATCTTTCCTTCTTATGAATCATTTAAATGAGAATGGTAGGGATATCTAAAGATTTTTTAATATTTTAATTTTTGATATTGATTTAAATGTAAAATTTGGTCGATCAAAGTTTCATATATATTGTGGGTTTTTATAATGTTAATCGCTATTATTTATGTATTGTAAAAAATCAGAATATAGAGTATAAACCAACTATGGAGTCATAGGGCAAGACAACTATGAAAAGTAAAGATGACAAGCAAATATTTTTAAAGAAATACTTTTCATGGAGCGTAACATTATATTTATTCATTGCATCAAATTTTACTTGTTGCATGTGATATGTTTTCAAAATATGTGAAATAGGTATTTTCAGGTTAGTCAGAAATATAGTTAAAATAATCATGAAGCTATGTTGCATTTATTCATTTTGTTTAAAAGAAATATCTTGCATGACATTATTTATTTGAGGAAATGAGTTTCTTGAGAGTTTAAAAGAAGTATGTAGTAAAGACCAATCACATCATATAATTCATTTTGTTCTTTGTGCATTGTTTAAAAGAAATATTTTGCCTGCTATTATTTCTTAGAGGAAAACAATGTTAAAAACCAACAGTATAATATCATAAATAGAGTATAAAAAAAATTGTGATAAAAAATCAGAGTATAGAGTATAAGTAATAAAATGATGATAGGGCCATAACGCAAGACAACTATGAAAAACGAAGATGATAAGCAAGTATCTTTAAATAAATACTTTTCAGAAAACTTATCATTATATTTATTATTTTCAAGATAGATGATTGTGCATGCAAACAATTGCTCTCAGTCTTTTGTTTGATTAAGAGAATGTGTATAACATTTATAAACTCTATTATAGAGTTGTATATGCATTTGAGTATAAGTAAGTTGCTCGCGTATATATGTGACAATTTCTCAAATTTTCTATTCATTGATGCAAACTATTAGTGGAAGCGAAGCTCTAGTAGTTGAAAGATTGAGACGAGAAGTTATAAACGAAGGTGCAAACAATATCTAGTCTAATTTTCTTGTGATTGCAATTGCAAGGTATAGATTTGTGTTTCTTTTATTCTGAAGACTGGTAGCATTTATTTGCATGCACAATTATTTGACTTGAAATGAATAAATATAATGATAAGTTCTCTGGAAAGCATTTCTTTAAAGATATTTACTCAAAATATTGTCTACCAAATATCTTAACCATATCCATAATCAATAATGATAAGGTCTGCTAAAATATCTTAACCATATCCATAATCAATAATGACCTTTCAAATATATTTTTATTTCAATTAATAAACTATGTCAACCAAAATATAATTATTAACTTAAACGTATTGTTGCATAAGTCACAAATGATCCTTAACATATTTATAAAATTGAGTAAAACAAACATGATGTTCCTTTTTATATGCTTTGAATAACTAAAAAAATTAATAATAAATATCTATAACTATAACTATAAACTTGTAAGTTAAAATTGCTATAGCTTCAAGACTCAAAGCTTAGAAAACTAAGTAGTGTTAAAAGAGGTTAATAACATAAATGACTTCACATCCCAAATTCTCACACTTAATGTATATTTAATTTCTAGTATTGAATGCGGTGTAGGTGTCATTAAAGATATGGGGATCAAGGTTGAGATTCTTTCCTATTTTTTTGTGAATTGGTACCAACATATTAAAGGTCCAAAGAAAAATTTAATGCTTATCCAACACATCACTCATGGTATTAATGAAATTTGCTCAAATATA
Source organism: Torreya grandis (assembly GCA_037957365.1). Classification (NCBI taxonomy): domain Eukaryota; kingdom Viridiplantae; phylum Streptophyta; class Pinopsida; order Cupressales; family Taxaceae; genus Torreya; species Torreya grandis. The sequence goes on from JARHVA010000092.1 coordinate 3,660,774, forward strand.
TATGTGATGGTTTTCTCAAAATTTCTAGTCATTTATGCAAGCTATTGATGGAAGTGAAGTTGTTGGTCTAATATGGATACTTACAATTTGTTACACTATAGATACTTCAAATAAGTTTGGTATAAAATAATAAGGGAACACTATAATATACTTATACATCTCTATAATAGAGTTTTAAACTATTATAAATACATTCTTTTAATCAAATAGAACACGAAAATATATCCACTTGAAATAAAATAATAAGAGAACACCACAATAAACTTATGCTTCTCTATAATAGAGTTTACAACTATTATAAACATGTTCTCTTAATCAAATAGAACACAAAAATATACCTACTTGGTATAAAATAACTAGAGAACACCACAATATACTTATGCATCTCTATAATAGAGTTTACAACTCTTATAAACATGTTCTCTTAATCAAACAGAACACCAAAATACATTTGGTATAAAATAACAAGAAAACACCACAATATACTTATGCATCTTTATAATAGAGTTTACAAATTTTATATACATGTTCTCTTAATCAAACAAAACACTTAAATACACCTACTTGGTATAGAATAACAAAGGAATACCAAAATATACTTAAGCATCTCTATAATAAAGTTTACAACTGTTATAGACATTAAAACGCAAACATGCACCTACTTGGTATAAAATAACAAAGGAATACCAAAATATACTTAAGCATCTCTATAATAATTTTTACAACTATTATAAACATTTTTTTTAATCAAACAAAACACAAACATACACCTACTTGGTATATAATAACAAGGAAACACCATAATATACTTATGCATATATATAATAGAGTTTGCAAATATTATAGACATGTTCTTTTAATCAAACATAACACACAAATAACCAAATTGGTATAAAATAACAAAGACACACACACACACACACACACACACACACACACACACACACACACATATATATATATATATTATGGTGTTTCTTTTTTATTTTATACCAATTAGGTGTATTTGTGTGTTATGTTTAATTAAGAGAACATATCTATAATAGTTGTAAACTATATATATATATATATATATATATATATATATATATATATATATATATATATATATATATAGTTTACAACTATTATAGATATGTTCTCTTAATTAAACATAACACACAAATACACCTAATTGGTATAAAATAAAAAAGAAACACCATAATATACTTATGCATATCTATAAGAGAGTTTACAATTATTATAGATGTGTTCTCTTAATCAAATATAACACAAACCTACACCTACTTAATACTTATGCATCTCTATAATAGAATTTAAAATTGTTATAGATATGTTTTTTTAATCAAATAGAACACAAAAATATACCTACTTGGTATAAAATAATAAGGGAATGCCACAATATAATTATGTATCTCTATAATAAAGTTTACAACTGTTATAGACATGTTCTCTTAAACAAACAGAACATAAAAATACATCTACTTGATATAAAATAAGAAGGGAATGCCATAATATACTTATGTATATATCTATAATAGAGTTCACAACTATTATAGACATGTTCACTTAATCAAACAATACACAAAAAGACACCTACTTGGTATAAAATAACAAGGGAACACTACAATATACTTATACATCTCTATAATATTATTTACAATTATTGTAAACATCTTCTCTTAATATACTTATGTTTTTCAAAAAACGTATCATTATATTTAAGATGACTGTGCATACAAACAACTACTCTCAGTCTTCAGAACAAAAGAAACACAAATCTATACATTGCAGTTGCAATCACAAAAAATCCAACTTAGAAATTGTTTGTACCTCGTCCTAATTTTTTTACTAACAGAGCTTCACCTCCATCAATAACTTACATCAATGACGAGAAAATCGATAAATAGTCAATAAATATCTTTAAATAAATTGTTTTCAAGAAACTTATCATTATATTTATTCATTTCAAGACAGATGATTATACTTGCAAACAACTACTCTTAATTTTCTAAACAAAATAAATACAAATCCATACCTTACACTTGAAATCACAAGGAAATTAACTTAAAAAGTATTTTCACATTCATTTCCAACATCTCATCCCAATCTTTCAACTATCAGTGATTCACTTCCACCAGTAACTTACATCAATGATTATAAAAATTGAGAAAGCATTAGCAAATATCTTTAAAAGAATATTTTTAAAAGAACTTATCATTATATTTATTCATTTCAAGACAAACGACAGTGTATATAAACAACTTCTCTTAGTCTTCTGAATAAAAGAAACACAAATCCATATCTTGCAGTTATAATCATAAGGAAACCAACTTGAAAATTGTCTACACTTTCATTTCTAGCCTCTCATCCCAATCTTTTGACTATCAGAGCTTCGCTTCTGCTAATATCTTGCATAAATGACAAGAAAAATTGATAAATTGTTACATATGTATTCGAGCAACTTACATTAATCATGTGAGTGATGTGTTGGACCAACATTAAATTTTTCATTGGGCCTCTTAATATATCAATACCAATTCACTAAAAAATGAGGCAATATATAAACCTCAATGCCTGTAAAAATAATTTTAACTGCACCACAATCAGTGCTATAAATAAAATAAATATCAGGTTTAAAATTTATTTATTTTTAATTTTTTTAGTTATTAAAACCATATATAAGGAAGAGCATGTGGCATCAAATAATATTCAAAACATTTTCATAGAATAAAATATAATTATTACCTTAAGTTTACTATGTCCTATGTGGTCCTTATTACACACACACACACACACACACACACACACACACACACACACACACACACACACACACACACCTAGCGATTCTAGACTACTCTATACATCTCTCATATAATTTCTTGGTGAATCAAACCAATACATGTATAGTAACTCTGATGAATCTATGTCTTGAAATAGGATCGAGCATAATCTATAAAGTGAATCTGTGTCTCAAACTATACAATTGTATAAAAGAGAGGCCATTTGATCTATCTATTTTTTTGCAAAATTAGCAATTTTCAAAATTGAAAAAACCCACTTATAACCTTTTGGCTATAAATAGCCTCTATATGTTTCCCTAGTCTCAAAGGATGAAATAAAGAATTCATAAATTAAATTGTTTTCGTACTAAAGCTTAGCAAGAGTTTGATGTTGAAAATATTGTCATTGATGTCAAAGGTCTAACATTATTGGTGATAAAGTCCACATTACATTTAATGTTGTTTGTAATAAATATATCTTGGCTAATATGAGTTAATATTTATTTAATATTAATGAATATATTTTTGGTTGCATATGAGACAAAAGAAGGGCCCATGGAGAAGTCAAAGAGCCACGGGATAAAGACAAAAGAAGGATGGGACACATTTTCCCATGAAGAGCCATCTTGGGGAATACCAAGATTCACCAAGTGAAGACAAAAGAGTAAGGGCGCAATTTCTCATGAAGGGGCACTTTGAGGAATACGAAAAGTCATCAAAGATAAGGACAAAAGTGGGAAGGACGTTTTTGGTCATGAAGGGTCACCACATGACTTTTCAAATGCTTGAATATGAAGGGTCATACAAGTTTGGTGCCATTTTCCATAAGGATTGAAGGGTCACAAAGGGGGAAGGCCAAAGGTCATTTAGAAAGCTATAAATAAAGGCTTGAGAAGCCATTTGTAATATGGAAGATAGAGGTTGATTTGATATTGTAATATCTAGCTTAGAAGAGCAATTGTGAGAGATGGATATGATTTGTATTTGTTATATCTAGCTTAGAAGAGCAAAGGTGAGAAAGATGAAAGAGATGTGGTATTGATCTATCATTTGTTGAGATAGCAACATTGAGAGATAGGTGTGTGGTATACTCAAAGGGGTTAGTGCTCGGCAAAGGGGTTGGTGCTCTTGTGGGTTGGTGCTCACGAATTGTTGTTGGGTTGGTGCTCGGCAAAGGGGTTGGTGATCATGTGGGTTGGTGCTCGACAAAAGGGTATGGTGTTCCTGCAAGCTTGGCTTGCGAATATTGTTTGGGTTGGTGCTCATTCATATACTTGAGATTGTTCTCTATGGTTTTTCCCACATTGGGTTTCCACGTTATATCTGATGTCTCTCTCTATCTTGTGTGGTGTTTATTGTTTGAGTTTTATTGCATATCTTGAATGTTTGATTAAGTGGAATTTGGTTAAAGAAACTGATTTATAAGATATATGATATACTGATTCACCCCCCCTCTCAGTATAACCTGTGCTTAACATTTGAATCTTTACTCAAAGAATACACTTCTTAGTTTGATGACGAGATTGCCTTTGAATAAGAATTAGAATCTATCACCTAGAATGTTAAAGAAAGGTATTATCATGATCAAGTTGTCTATCATCGGTTTTCTCCCCTAGGTGATACTAGTACATCACATATTCAACATGTCAAGTCTCATACAACCCAAAATCTAGTATGTTCATTAAGAATTAAATGGAGTGGATATAAGGAATACAAGTTAGATGTTTTGATAGACATTGGTGATGATATTTCACTAGGAAGGAATAATTTTATTCCTAGGGATCAATGGCAATCAGATTTTCATCAGCTTACATTCAATACAAAAACTTTTCTTTCAGAATGGTTTGCTTATGTTCCATTTCAGATTGGTAAATAGATTTTGTTGTTTAAAATAGTAAAATAGGAAAATCCCAAAGTATGATATGATGATAGGTTTAGATAATCTATCAATGGTGTATCCTATGACAATATTGCAAGATAAAATTACATTGGCTAGAACTCAAATATATGTTTCCCAAATTCATTTGTTAGCAAAGCCTAAGAAAATTGTTAATAATGTTTGGATTCATAAGGTCATAAATTTGTGTTCTTTTGATATAGAATTCATCATTTCTATAATTTAGAAGGATGGTTGCTCTAAAAATTGTTTGGCATTTAAGCACAGAAAAACCCATTTCTATAGAATTGAGTTGAAGATGATCAAGGATAAATAAGGAAAAGAGATTGAGCCAAAATTCAAAGCCCATCACTCTAGTATGTCTCCCTCTTTAAGATAATAAATGTTTTGAAGATTTAACCAGTTTGAAAATATGGGTTTAATCGAGAAATCTACAAGACCTTGGGCATGTGAAGCATTCTATGTCAATAAAAGTAAATGATCCTAATGGGTTAGAGGAAAGCGAAGAATTGTAGTGAATTATGTGCCTCTAAACAAGAATGTAATTATTATCCAACATCTTATTCCTTTTAAGGATAAAATTCTCCAAAGAATAGAAGGCACTAAGGTTTATAGTAAGTTTCATCTGAAAAATGGTTTCTAGCAAACACATGTTGAAAAACAAGACATGTATAAAACAACTCTTATTACTCCATTTGGTCAGTATGAGTGAAATATGTTACCGTTTGGACTAAAAACTTCTCCCAACATATTTCAAAATATGAAGAATCAAATTTTTGCTACATTATCTCAGTATATATATATATATATATATATATATATATATATATATATATATATATATATATATATATATATATTCTTTAAATTTCCCAAAGAACACATACAACACTTAGAGGAATTATAGAAAGTAGTCTATGATAATGGCTTAGTACTCTCTACAAAAATGATGGTCACATTCAAAGATGAAATAAAACTCTTGGGTGTAACAATCGGGTTAGGAGAAGTAGCAATTTAAGAACATGTGTTGAAAAAAATTGAAATTTTCATGATGAAATACCCGATAAAAATACTCCAAATATTTTTAGGTTGTGTTAACTATGTTGTTGGATATTACTATAATATAGAGCAAGATGGGATATTGATGAATAAAAGATTATCCAAGAATCCTCCTCCATGGGACAAGGAAATGATAGCTGTAGTTATGAGGATTAAAGAAAACTATCAAAGTTTACCTCCACTCAAACTACCTAAAAATGGCCAAAAAATTATAGAAATAGATGCTTTAGAAAGGTTTTGGGGTGTTGGGTTAAAATAAAAAATTCCTGATGGAATGGAATAACCTTGTAAATTTACCTTAGGAACTTTCAAATAGGCTCAAATAAACTATCATTCTATCCATAAAGAGTTGCTTGAGAAGTTCATTATTGGATCTAATCTCAATAAATTTATGAGTGTTTTGTTGACTCTAAGCAATCAGAATAAAGCTTGATCCAGTAAGTTAGTCAGATGGGATACATTCTTATATTATTTTGATTTTACAATTGAACATATTTAGGATAAGAAAAATTGTTTAATTTCTTTTTATTTCCATAGAATAGTTTCCTGGATATAAGGTAAATATGGTGGTTGTATATGAAATTAAAGAAGAATTTCATGAGCATATTTGGCATTCAACTTCCATCCTGCAAAGACTTATATATGAAAGACATAGAATGACTTCCATATCCTATGATAAATATTACGCAATCAATTCTCGACACCTCAAATTTCACTTCACAATTCCAAGAACTAGGTGGGAAAAGATGGGTTTCTATTCTTTTTTGTTAAAATCCTATTTATCATGATGATCAACATAATTTTGCCAGCTGAGAGTTTCTTAATGTGGTTAAAAGGCATGAATTTGAATTATTAATTCAATGGTGTTATGAAATACCTAAATTCAATTGCACTCATGATTTTTAGAACAATCCAAATTCTATTCTAGGATATATTAAGCCTTTCCTTGAGAATTTTTTCCAAGAAAAGCTTCAGATGATCCAATGGTGTGGGTGCATCCTAATCTAATGAATAATATCTTCATTGGTATGAAGATTCCTTTCTGAATTCATTTTAAATTATTTAGTGTTCAAAATCATCAGTTCAATGTTGTTTGCACATAACTTGCACAACCTACAGGTGTCTTGTGGAAATGTTTTAGAATCTTATATCAAGCCAATTTTCAACCGATGCTACCAGGACAAAGAATGAGGCCATCAAATGCCATCCACGTATATCATCCTTTTCCATACACCAGTGAAGATTTTGTATTTCCATTTCCACTTAGAATTAAGCCTTTGTTCCAAAAGCAATCTAGGCAAGAGATTCTGATAGACACATTTTAGTGATAAGTGATAAAACCTATACCTACTAGGCCATCTCCAATCCTTCAATAAATTGCATTGATTCAAAATGGACATCTTAAAATTAATAAATTATCCATAATTATCAAAATTTCAGTTATAACATCCATGTCAGAGTTTTGTAGGTGAAAAAAATATTTTAAAAGCAACCGATATTTCCATTGACAACAAGGTAAGTACCATAGATGTCTAAATTGATGTATGTCTGTGCAACCAATGTTTCCCTTTCAACCTAGTATGTAGAGTAAGGGTAATCCCATTAATTTGAACATGTCTATTCCACCAAATAGAGGAAGACAAATAACTAATACCATGTCTAAGGGAGTTATCTTTCCATTCTAACAATTGAGAAGTTTATTCCCAGGGCTTCCACATGCTATTAAGCGGGGTAGATACTGAGAGTTTGAAGTATTTAGAGAGCAATAATTTATCATGTATGTGCACATCTTTCCATTCACCCTTATGAGAAGCCATTGAGATTTAATGATGAACAAGAACTTTCCATGCTTCAAAATCGTGAAAAGCCCCAATGATTCATTTAGAAATCAAACACATACCTTGCATCAAAGGATCCATAACACCAAGGCCTCCTTTTTATTTCAACTGGATGCATTGATTCTAAGAAATGGACTGCATACCTTTGTTGTCATCCATTTGGCCCAAAGTTTTTTTTTATAAAAGCTTGGTGAATCTGTTATAGCATGTTTTAGAAGAAAACCATGTTGAAGAATAGTAAACATGTGTTGCAACAAAAATCTTGTTAGCAACTTCAATTATGTCAACAACAAAATCTTTTTGGATCCTCAACAATTAAATTTTTTCTGAAATTTATTTAAAACCCAATTTCACATGTCACTAAAAGAGACTCCAAGGCCAAAAATGGATACTCAGGGACCTTATAATTTCTCCGCATTAAACACGATTTTATTAAAAAAGAATCCAAAAGAAAATGGGATCAATATGAATCATAATAAATTTAATCTTATGTATTGTAAGTCTAAACCCTGAAATAGCACAATACAACTCAAATATATTTATATAATATTATTGATTTTCTCTTCTTTATCATGAAAATAATCTACTATAATTTGTAATTGTTAAAAAGTGAAAACTTAATATTTTAGTCAATAATCGCCCAAAAATAATATTAATCAAATAGGAGTTTAAAGAGTTCGTGGGTGAGGATATAAAAGTGACAGTAAGCACCGTCTGGAATGAATTATTGTGCTAGCTTTAAACTCTTCTCTGGTCAATCTTCTAGAGTAGTATAATTTTAAAGATTCCGCCGCAAGTGCATGCAAGCTTTTCCTATACGTTCAAGTCTATGCAAGCTTTTTCTACAAGTTGGAAGGGGGGTCCCAGATTAGAATTTTTATGATCGTGAAATGATAAATTTCAAATGCGAGCTTTTCTTACACGTTTAGATGCAGTGCATTACATTGAATGAAAGTCAGTCAATTATGTCATTGACGAGATGAACTTGTATCGCCGGCGACTGACATCATTTATCTCATTCGTAATTCCATTCACAATCTGTAGTCTATAGACTTTGCTATGCATCCTCTCTTTAATTAGTCAGAGTTTCATTGACAAAAGTACATAGACTATGTGGCTTAGCTCAGTAGGGGTGGGAAAAGCGATACTTCAGCATGTTGTAGCGTACTTTTTGGGCTTCATGTACAGAGCCTATGTTCGATGGGGATATATAAGGGAGAGAGATGAATAGTGATGCATCTTATTTTCGCTTTTTGTGGTACTTAAAGAGTACCACGTCAATATTTGAATATTATATTAATGGATGGTTTGAAGATTCTATTATTAATTTTAGTTTTTTAGGGTGTGACGTATTATATGATACCAATATAATGATTATTTTGTAAGGTGTCATTAAAATACGTTTTTGAAAGTCAAATCAATAGGTGATAATTAAATTTTAGTACGAGCCAAAAGTAGAACATTTAAACTTCAGTTAATAAAAATGAGTCTATGTTATACATGCTACTTGTTCGAGGTGGTAAAGCAACAACACCTCACCAACCTGCATTGAACACCATGTTGTGGGCATTGAATGAACCCATCCCTATGTTGAATCACACCTATCTATTTTGACTTTCCACACGTCAATTTGCATTTGCATTGTTGTTGAAGGGAAGAACAGAAGTAGTTTATTTGAATATTAGTAGGAAGAGGATTCGAGAAGGAAAGATAGATTACTCTTTTTGTTAAGCATACATTTTGGCCATTTTCACATATGCCTTGGCCTCTGTAGTTAAATTGTTCTATGGGAAAATTTTGAAGAAGATTCCTTATCATTTTTTCCTTTCCATTTTAGTGTTCCTACTAACTTTACATTCAGACTCCGGTTGGTTGCTTTAATGAGATTTTTAATCATATCAAGGGCATATATGTTACAATGTTTTTTTGTTGTTGAGATTGTTCAAATGGACTGTTGTGACTGTGTGCAGGTGAACTATTTGTTTGTTCCTTGGATAGCTAGGATGCTATTAAGGTTGGGCCTTCCATCGATGATTAGACTTCAAAACTATGATTAAGAGGGCCAAATCCCCAACAACAAGGACTCAAATAAAGGGAAAGCAAAAATCACGACACCCACTTCTTTAAATCTAGTAATTTCCTCTATTTCTTGTTATGGGTCAATGTTTTCTTTTCATTGATTGTTATTCTTTGGTTTTTTACGCACCAAAGGACCAAGTTTTTGCCCATTATTGCCTAATTCCAAGTTTGAAATATTCATTTTAATCCACCCATTTGCTTAAAAACCTTCATTTTCAAGTGCCCATCCAGAGTTTATCTACATTGTGTTCATTGAAATAGGTGCCCAATACCTGTCACATAGTTAAAAGATAAGAGGGTCTAAAGGAAAAGGATTATGAAAAACATAACATGACCTATTTTGTTTTTCTATAGCCCTTTTTCTTCAGTGATTTTTTTCTCCCTACTTCTTTTGGGTTGGATATAGATATTAGATATTTGCAACAGAGCCACTAGGGCATGGACGTGTGTTCTTTCTCTATGATTGAATATAGAACAAGAGATTTGGAGTTTTTTATGAGTGGGAGAATCAAATTAGACAATGGATTTGTGATTAGGAACAAAGGTAGATGGGGAAAATGCCACTGAGGTACAGACTTAGTTGCAAGAAGGCTTCTTTGTTTGTTTGTTTGTTTGTTTTATTTTTGTAAGTTTGAAGGTTGCCCCTATGAAAAGGACATAACATTTGTTGCCACAAAAAGATAGATAAAAGAGGAGAAAGTTGAAATCCTTGTGAAGCATCAACCTTGAAAGAAATAGTGTGGACTTGGAAGAGGACACACATAAAGAAACTATGCAACAAGACTAGGTTATTTAAATTTTTAAGGATTATGGAGTGTAAATCCTAGGTTTTTAAACGGTCCGAGTATATTAAATTGAGTTATAAATAAGAAATAAATATAACCACTATTCTTTGTAAGATTTGATCTAATTTGGTCTTTCCAAAAAAATAAAAAAATGACACGAATAAATACTTAGCTAAAAATTACCTAAGACAAAAGATCTAGAAGTTAAAAGCTAGCATAAGACTTGGTTGGAGTGTCTCAAATAGGATCCAGGTGTTAGAAACCCTCGTGGATAGTAGCACCCTACTTTGGATATTAAATTTATGGCACTAGTGTCCAACTTTGATGCTAGTGTCTTTCTGTGTAAGAATTATCTAATCTTCTAGGTGTACCTCTGACTAGATCTAGACTACCCATACTTATGTGGACAAACTTTGATTCAATATTTGTGCACTATTTTGGGCTGATTTAGGAGATAAACCTAGACCTATATGTTTTTAGGGTATTTGGATGACACAAGTAGGAAAAGTGTGGCATTAGCTAGATATCCTCAACACCCTATTGTGTTGAAAGTTACCTACATACCATTACTATAAGGAGGGATCGTGTTGAGTACGCACCACACTAAGGGGGGTGATTCAGTGTGTAATGATAATCTACTTTCTTTGTAATTAATTCTCATAAATAATTCATTCATATAAGAAAAAGTAAATACACAACACAAAATTTATGTGGAAAACCCTCAGTGGGGAAAAACCACACTTGAAAGGCTACTTGGATCTATTGTCCAAATTCATCATAAGATTAATAATTCTTTTTACAAAAAATATGTAGGCACCAATCTACTTGGAGACACCAATCCCCAATGCCAAACACCAACTTCGCAAAAGACACCGATCTCTTTGAATTTAATCACCAACTTCACCGCCAAGCACTAACTTAGTGAATGACACTGATCTTTATGTTCTGAGGTACCAAGATTACTTAAACAATTTCCACCTTCTCACTGTTGCTTTATCAAAAAATGATGGCTCAATCAAGTTTCGCTCTTCTCCCTCTTCTCCCTCTTCTTCCTCTCATTTTCCTTGTGTATGATGTAAAGAATTATTTCTTCTCTTTAAATCTACATTTGTTTGTATGATATATATTTTTATTCTTCACACCATTGCTTCCTTATTTTATTCACTTATCTCACACTTATTCTTCTATTTCATACTTTCTCTCCAACTTATCTATATATTTATACCTTCCTTATGCCTCTTCAAAAGGGTTTGATTTCTCTCAAGGGATATGTCCTGTCCAAAGGTAGTCAGCGTTTCATTTTAGATTATCATTCATTAGACTTGGGCAGTGATTTTTATTATCAAATCTTGGATGATAAATAAGGTAGTTGTCCATAATTTATTACAAATGAATTTAAATCCATTTTAATGCTACTCTTCATTCTTCAATTGTTGATCTTCATTATTCAATCATTGCTCTTCACACTGGGTAAGTCCAGAGCTGCTGACTGGGTGAGTCCAAATCTATAGGCGAGTCTAAAGCTCTAAGTAATTTTGGAGCTATTGAGTGAGTCTGAATCTCTGGGTGAGTCCAAAGTTATTTGTGAGTCTGAAGCTCTAGGCGAGTCTGAAGCTATTGAGTGAGTCCTAAGATCTAGTCGGGTCCAAAGCTACTGAGTGAGTCTAAAGCTTTGGGTGATTCTTAAGCTATTATAACTTTGACTTCACTTTGCATTTGAAATTAATGACAATATTCAAACAATATTCCTCTTATTATTGATGGCAATCTTGTAAAAAAAATAGTACATGAACTTCATCTTGTTTTAGTTCTCCTCCTTTGCTCCCCCTTTCTTTAATTTCCCCCCTTTGACATCAATGAAAAAGAGACATACAACAATGTGTATCACTAAAATATCCATGGATTTGAATAATACAATGATTAGTTCCCCCTTAATCCATGCTTTTCTTAATAAATTTAATGACTAGATGAAGATTGGATCACTCCTAATTTCTACCTTAAAAACTCAAAAGTTTCTTTTGGGAGGGGATTCATAAAGATATCTTATATATGCTCCTTTTTGGAAATGTGATCCATCTTTACTTATTGATCTACAACTTATTCTCTTAGATAATGATACTTGATGTAAATATGCTTAGTTCTTGAGTGCATAATTGGATTCTTGGAGATGTTTATTGCACTTGTATTATCATAGAAAATATAAATTGGATTCACATACTCAATTCTAAAATCACTCAAGGTTTGTTTTCATCTAAAGGACCTATATACAACATGATGTTGCTACTATGTACTCAAATTAAAATGTGGAGAATCAAATTGAGGTTTGTTTCTTACACAACCATGACACAAGACTATTTCTAAGAAAGAATGCACCTCCACTAGTGCTATTTCTGTCATCAATGTTGCATACCCAATATGCATCATCATAAGTTATCAGAGTGAAGTCCTTTCATCTTAGGTACCATAAACCAAGATCCATAGTGCCTTTGAGATACATGAATATCCTCTCCACTGCTTGCAAGTGTGTTTCCTTTGGTGTTTCCTAAAATCTGGCCACTAGACTTACTGCCTGCATGATATATGGTCTTGATGCAGCAATATATAATAGACTTCCAATGATTGATCTATACAAGGTCTGATTGAATTTTGTTGACTCATCATCTTTGCTCAATTTACACCCTATTATCATTAGAGTACTTATTTAGAATCTTTCATATTAAATTTATTCAACATTGACTTAATGTATTTGGTCTGAGAGATGAAGATTCCTTTAGTTGACCAAGTAATTTAAAACCCCCCAAAAAATGATAACTCTCCAAACATTGACATTTCAAATTCTTGTTGAATTACCCCTATAAATTCTTGAGACATATTCTCATTGCCTCTAGCAAATAACATCATCAACCATTGTTGACGAACCCACCGAATTGAGATTACAAATATAAATCATCTTGTACTAGATAAGGTAGGTAAGAACAGTGTATAATTAAAATTCATCTACATAGGGATCGATGGGGGATAGGATACAAAATAAGACAAGGTAACTGTCATCCATTCAAACTTGTCGCATAGTGATTGAAACTTGGAAGGTAATAGTCAAGTTCAAACCCATCTGCACATGGATCTGCAGAATCCTCTACAATCCAAAAATGAGGACATTATTCATTGGTAATGGTCTCTTTTGAAAGTTCCCATGAAGATGTGCAAAGTTGTTTTTTCCTTTTCAAAGAGAGGACATCATTGTGTTTCTTTTAATTAAGTTATAAAATGGCTTACTCAAAACATCATCTTGATTAATTTTTGTACCTGATAAACATAGTTTTGAGTTAATAAATGAGAAAACTAGCGGCAAAAAAGGGAATAATAGCAGCTCTTTATAAATAATATTCTTTTTTATATTAAAAATATTAAGTAAAAAAATAATGTAATGGTGATTAATTTTCATTTTGAGTAACATAGTTTTGTGTTGATAAATGAGAAAACTAGTAGCAAGAAAGGGAATAATATCATATGGCTATAAATAAAATATTAATGAAATAGATCAAAGATAATATAATGGTGATTGATTATAATAATTAGTGGAAAAATACATAGATTGTTAATTTAACTTTGTCTTTAGTATTTTGTTATTATGGTACAAATGTACCATCTTTCCTTCTTGTAAATAGTTTAAATGAGAATGGTAGGGATATCTAAATATCTTGTAATATTTTAAATTTTGATACTGATTTAAATGTTATAGCATGTTGAGTCCAAATCTATAGGTGAGTCCAAAGCTCTAGGTAATTTTGGAGCTACTGAGTGAGTTTGAATCTCTAGGCGAGTCTAAAGCTATTGAGTGAGTCTGAAGCTCTAGGCGAGTCTGAAGCTACTGAGTGAGTCCTAAGATCTAGTTGGGTCCAAAGCTATTGAGTGAGTCTAAAGCTCTGGGAGAGTCCTAAGCTCTTATAATTTTACCTTCACTTTGACTTTGACATCAATGACAATATTCTAACAATCTTCTTCTTTGTTATTGATGGCAATCCTGTAAAAAGAATAGTACATGAATTTCATCTTGTTGTAGTTCTCTCCTTTGCTCCCCCTTTAATTTTCCCCCTTTGACATCAATGAAAAAGAGACATACAACAATGTGTATCACTAAAATATCCATGGAGTTGAATAATACAATGATTAGTTCCCCCTTAATCCATGCTTTTCTTAATATATTTAATTACTAGATGAAGAATGGATCACTCCTAATTTCTACCTTAAAAACTCAAAAGTTTCTTTTGGGAGGGATTCATAAAGATATCTTCTATATGTTCCTTTGTGGCAATGTGCTCCATCTTTACTTGTTGATCTACAACCTATTCTCTAAGATAATGATACTTAATGTAAATATGCTTAGTTCTTGAGTGCATAATTGGATTCTTGGAGATGTTTATTGCACTTGTATTATCATAGAAAATATATATTGAATTCACATACTCAATTTTAAAATTGCTCAAGGTTTGTTTTCATCCAAAGGACCTGTATACAACATGATGTTGTTGTTATGTACTCAAATTCAAATGTGGACAATCAAATTGAAGTTTGTTTCTTACACAACCATGACACAAGACTATTTCTAAGAAAGAATGCACCTCCACTAGTGCTATTTCTATCATCAATGTTGCATACCCAATATGCATCATCATAAGTTATCAGAGTGAAGTCCTTTCATCTTTGGTACCATAAACCAAGATCCATAGTGCCTTTGAGATACCTGAATATCCTCTCCACTGCTTGCAAGTGTGTTTCCTAAAATATAGCCACTAGACCTACTGCTTGCATGATATATGGTCTTGATGCAGTAATATATAATAGACTTCCAATGATTGATCTATACAAGGTCTGATTGACTTTTGTTGTCTCATCATCTTTGCTCAATTTACACCCTATTATCATTAGATTACTTATTTATAATCTTTCATATTGAATTTATTCAACATTTTCTTAATGTATTTGGTCTGAGAGATGAAGATTCCTTTAGTTGACCAAGTAATTTAAAACCTAAAAAAAAAATGACAACTCTCCAAACATAGACATTTCAAATTCTTGTTGAATTACCCCTATAAATTCTTGAGACATATTCTCATTGCCTCCACCAAATAACATCATCAACCATTGTTGATGGGCCCACCGAATTGAGATTACAAATATAAATCCTTTGTACCAAATAAGGTAGGTAAGAGCAGTGTATAACTAAAATTCATCTACACAGGGATCGATGGGGGATAGGATACATAATAAGACCAGGTAACAGTTGTCCATTCAAACTTGTCCACACAATGATTGAAACTTGGAAGGTAACAATCATCAGTTCAAACCCATCCACACATGGATCTGTAGAGTCCTCTATAATCCAAAAATGAGGACATTATTCATTGGTAATCATCTCTTTTGAAAGGTCCCATGAAGATGTACAAAGTTGTTTTTTCCTTTTCAAAGAGAGGACATCATTGTGTTTCTTTTAATTAAGTTATAAAATGGTTTACTCAAAACATCATCTTGATTAATTTTTGTACTTGATAAACATAGTTTTGAGTTAATAACTGAGAAAACTAGCAGCAAAAAGGGGAATAATAGTAGCTCTCTATAAATAATATTATTTTATGGCGATTAATTTTCGTTCTGAGTAACATAGTTTTGTGTTACTAAACGGGAAAATTGGTAGCAAGAAAGGGAATAACATCATATGGCTATAAATAAAATATTAATGAAATGGATCAAAGATAATATAATGGTGATTGATTATAATAATTAGTGGAAAAATACATAGATTGTTAATTTAACTTTGTCTTTAGTATTTTGTTATTATGGTACAAACGTACCATCTTTCCTTCTTGTAAATAGTTTAAATGAGAATGGTAGGGATATCTAAAGATCTTGTAATATTTTAATTTTTGATATTCATTTAAATGTTAAATTTGGTCAATCAAAGTTCCATATATATTGTGGTTTTTTATAATGTTAATCACTACTATTTATGTATTGTAAAAAATCAGAATATAGATTATAAACTGACTATGGAGTCATAAGGCAAGACAACTATGAAAAGTAAAGATGACAAGAAAATATTTTTAAAGAAGTACTTTTCATGGAATGTATCATTATATTTATTCATTGCATAAAATTTTACTTGTTTCATGTTGATATGTTTTCAAAATATGTGAAATAGATATTTTCAGGTTCGTCAGAAATATAGTTGAAATAATCACAAAGCTATGTTGCATTTATTCATTTTATTTAAAATAAGTATCTTGCATGCCATTATTAATCTGAGGAAATGAGTTTCTTGTTTGTTTAAATGAAGTATGTGGTAAAGACCAACCACATCATATAATTCATGTTGTTCTTTGTGCATTGTTTAAAAGAAGTATTTTGCGTGCTATTATTTCTTAGAGGAAATCAGTGGTAAAAACCAACCAAATAATATAATAAATAGAGTATAAAAAAATGTGATATAAAATTAGAGTATAGAGTATAAATAATAAACTGACTATAGGGCCGTAAGGCAAGAAAACTGTGAAAAATGAGAATGACAAGCAAGTATATTTAAATAAATACTTTTCAAAAAACTTATCATTATATTTATTCTTTTCAAGATAGATGATTGTGCATGCAAACAACTTCTATCAATATTTTGTTTGATTAAGAGAATGCGTATAATAGTTATAAAATCTATTATAAAGATGTATATGCATTTGAGTATAGGTAAGTTACTCGAGTATATATGTGACCGTTTCTCAAATTTTCTATTCATTGATGCAAACTATTAGTGGAAGGGAAGCTATGGTAGTTGAAAGATTGGGATGAGAGGTTAGAAACGAAAGTGCAAACAATATTTAGTTTAGTTTCCTTATGATTGCAACTTCAAGGTATGAATTTGTGTTTCTTTTATTCTGAACACTAGGAGCATTTGTTTGCATGCACAATTAGCTGACTTGAAATGAATAAATATAATGATAAGTTCCCTGGAAAGCATTTATTTAAATATATTTCCTCAAAATATTGTCTACCAAATGTCTTAACCATATCCATAATTAATAATGATAAGGTCTACTAAAATATCTTAACCATATCCATAATCAATAATGACCTTTCAAATATATTTTTATTTCAGTTAATAAACTATGCCAACCAATATATATTTATTACCTTAAACGTATTGTGTCATAAGTCACAAATGGTCCTTAACACATTTATAAAACTGAGTGAAAAAGCATGATGTTCATTTTTATATGCTTTTAATGACTAAAAAAATTAATAATAAATAACTATAACTGTAACTATTAACTTGTAAGTTAAAATTGCTAGAGCTTCAAGACTGAAAGCTTAAAAAATTAAGTAGTGTTAAAATAAATTAATAACATAAATGACTTCACATCCCAAATTGTATTTTAATTCTAGCATTGAATACAGTGTAGGTGTCATTAAAGATATGGGGATCGAGGTTGAGATTCTTTCCTATTTTTTATTGAATTGGTACCAACATATTAAAGGTCCAAGGAAAAATTTAATGCTTGTCCAACACATCACTCCTAGTATTAATAAAATTTTCTCAAATATATATGTGATGGTTTTCTCAAATTTTCTAGTCATTTATGCAAGCTATTGATAGAAGTGAAGTTGTTGGTCCAATATAGATACTTACAGTTCGTTACACTATAGGTACCTAAAATAGGTTTGGTATAAAATAATAAGGGAACACCTAATATACTTATACATCTCTATAATAAATTTTTAAACTATTATAAACACATTCTTTTAATCAAACAGAACATGAAAATATGCCCACTTGGTATAAAATAATAAGAAAACACCACAATATACTTTTGCTTCTCTATAATAGAGTTTACAACTATTATAAACACATTCTCTTAATCAAATAGAACACAAAAATATACCCACTTGGTATAAAATAACTAGAGAACACCACAATATACTTATGTATCTCTATAATAGAGTTTACAACTCTTATAAACATGTTCTCTTAATCAAATATAACACCAAAATACACTTACTTGGTATAAAATAACAAGAGAACACCAAAATATACTTATGCATCTCTATAATATAGTTTATAACTCTTATATACATGTTCTCTTAATTAAATACAACACATAAATACACCTACTTGGTATAAAATAACAAAGGAATACCAAATTATACTTAAGCATCTCTGTAATAAAGTTTACATCTATTATAAACATTTTTTTAATCAAATAAAACACAAAAATACACCTACTTGGTATAAAATAACAAGGACACACCATAATATACTTATGCATATATGTAATAGAGTTTTCAACTATTATGAACATGTTCTCTTAATCAAACATAATGCACAAATACACTTAATTTGTATAAAATAACAAGGAAACACCATAATATACTTTTGTATATGTATAATAGAGTTTACAACTATTATAGATATGTTCTCTTAATCAAACATAACACACAAATACACCTAATTGGTATAAAATAACAAAAAAATACCATAATATGCTTATGCATATCTATAATAGAGTTTACAACTATTATAGACATGTTCTCTTAATCAAATAGAAAACAAACCTACACCTACTTAATATAAAATAATAAGGGAAAGCCACAATATACTTATGAATCTCTATAATAGTATTTAAAATTGTTATAGATATGTTCTTTTAATCAAATAGAACACAAAAATATACCTACTTGGTATAAAATAATAAGGGAATGCCAAAATATAATTATGCATCTCTATAATAAAGTTTGCAACTGTTATAGACATGTTCTCTTAAAAAAAGAGAAAAAAATACATCTACTTGATATAAAATAAAAAGGGAATGCCACAATATAATTATGTATATATCTATAATAGAGTTCACAACTATTACAGACATGTTCTCTTAATCACACAAAACACAAAAAGACACCTACTTGGCATAAAATAACAAGGGAATGCCACAATATACTTATACATCTCTATAATAGTATTTACAACTATTATAAACATCTTCTCTTAATATACTTATGTTTTTCAAAAAATGTATCATTATATTTAAGATGACTATGCATACAAACAACTACTCTCAGTCTTCAGAACAAAATAAATTGAAACCCATACATTGCAGTTGCAATCACAATAAATCCAACTTTGAAATTGTCTGCACCTCATCCTAATTTTTTTACTACCAGAGCTTTGCCTCCATCAATAACTTGCATCAATGATTAGAAAATTGATAAACCACCAGTAAATATCTTTAAATAAATTATTTTCAAATAACTTATCATTATATTTATTCATTTCAAGACAGTTGATTATACATGCAAACAACTACTCTTAATTTTCTATACAAAAAAAATACAAATCCATACCTTGCACTTGAAATCACAAGGAAACTAACTTAGAAATTATTTGCACCTTCATTTCCAACCTCTCATCCCAATCTTTCAATTACCAGAGCTTCACTTCCACCAATAACTTACATCAATGATTATAAAAATTGAGAAACCATCAGTAAATATCTTTAAAGAAATATTTTAAAAGGAACTTATCATTATATTTATTCATTTCAAGACAAATGATTGTGTATATAAATAATTTCTCTCAATCTTCAGAATAAAAGAAACACAAATCTATACCTTGCAGTTATAATCATAAAGAAACCAACTTGGAAATTATCTACACTTTCATTTCCAACCTCTCATCCCAATATTTTGACTATCAGAGCTTCACTTATGTTAATAGCTTGCATAAATGACAAGAAAAATTGATAAATTGTCACATATGTATTCGAGCAACTTACATTAATCATGTGGGTGATGTGTTGGACTATCATTAAATTTTTAATTGGGTCCCTTAATATATTAATACTAATTCACTAAAAAATGAGGCAATATATAAACCTCAATGCCTGTAACAATAATTTTACCTGTACCACATTCAATGCTGTAAATAAAATAAATATTAGGTTTGAAATTTATTTATTATTAATTTTTTTAGTTATTAAGACCATATATAAGGAAGAACATGTGGCATCAAATAATATTCAAAACATTTTCATAGAATAAAATATAATTATTACCTTAATTTGTCCTTTGTGGTCCTTATTACACACACATACCTAGCGATTCTAGACTCTCTATACATCTCTCATAATTTATTAGTGAATCAAACCAATACATGTATAATAAATCTGATGAATCTGTGTCTTGAAATAGGATCGAGCATAATCTATAAGGTGAATCTGTGTCTCAAACTATAAAATTGTATAAAAGAGAGGCTATTTGACCTATCTATTTTTTTTGCAAAACTAACCATTTTCAAAATTGAAAAAACCTACTCATAGACTTTTGGCTATAAATAGCCTCTAAATATTTCCCTAGTATCAAAGGATGAAATAAAGAATTCATAAATTAATTTATTTTCTTACTAAATCGTAGCAAGAGTTTGAATCTTTAATCAAAGAATACACTTCTCAGTCTGATGACAAGATTGCCTTTGAATAAGAATTAGAATCTATCACCTAGAGTGTTAAGGAAAGGTATTATCATGATCAAGTTGTCTACCATCGGTTTTCTCCCCTAGGTGATACCAGTACATCACATATTCAACATGTGAAGTCTCATACAACCCAAAATCTAGTATGTTCATTAAGAATTAAATGGACTAGATATAAGGAATATAAGTTAGATGTTTTGATAGATACTGGTGATGATATTTCACTAGGAAGGTATAATTTTATTCCTAGAGATCAATGCCAATCAAATTTTCATCAGCTTACATTCAATACAAAAACTTTTGTTTCAGAATGTTTTTCTTATGTTCCGTTTTAGATTGGTAAATAGATTTTGTTACTTAGAATAGTAAAACAGGAAAATCCCAAAGTATGATATGATGATAGGTTTAGATAATCTATCAATGGTGTATCTTATGACAATATTGCAAGATAAAATTACCTTGGTTAGAACTCAAATATATGTTTCCGAAATTCATTTGTTATCAAAGCCTAAGAAAATTGTTAATAATGTTTGAATTCATAAGGTCATAAATCTGCGTTCTTTTGATATAGAGTTCATCATTGCCAAAATTAAGAAGGATGGTTTCTCTGAAAATAATTTGGCATTTAAGCATAGAAAAACCCATTTCTATAGAATTGAGTTGAAGATGATAAGGGATAAATTAAGGAAAAGAGATTGAGTTAAAATTCAAAGCCCATCACTCTAGTATGTCTCCCTCTTTAAGATAATAAATGTTTTGAAGATTTAACCAGTTTGAAAAGATGGGTTTAATCAAGAAATCTACAAGACCTTGGGAATGTGAAGAATTCTATGTCAATAAAAGTAAAAGATCCTAACGGGTTAGAGGAAAGTGAAGACTTGTAGTGAATTATGTGCCTCTAAACACGAATGTAATTATTATCCAACATCTTATTCCTTCTATGGATGAAATTCTCTGAAGAATAGAAGGCACTAAGGTTTATATTAAGCTTGATCTGAAAAATGGTTTTTAGAAAACACATGTTGAAGAACACGTCATGTATAAAACAACTCTTATTACTCCATTTGGTCAGTATGAGTGGAATGTGTTACTGTTTAGACTAAAACCTTCTCCCAACATATTTCAAAATATGAAGAATCAAATTTTTGCTACATTATCTTAGTTTATTATTATATATATTGATGATATCTTGGTATTCTTTAAATCTTCCAAAGAACACATAGAACACTTAGGGGAATTATAGAAAGTAGTCTATGATAATGGATTAGTACTCTATACAAAAATGAAGGTCACATTCCAAGATGAAATATAATTCTTGGGTGTAACAATCGGGTTAGGAGAAGTAGCAATTCAAGAATATGTGCTGAAAAACATTAAAATTTTCAAGATGAAATACTTGATAAAAATACTCCAAATATTTTTAGGTTGTGTTAACTATGTTTTTGGATATTACTAAAATATAGAACAAGATGGGATATTGACGAATAAAATATTATCCAAGAATCTTCCTCCATGGGACAAGGAAATGATAGCTGCAGTATTGAGGATTAAATAAAACTATCAAAGTTTACCTCCACTCAAAATACCTAGAAATGGCCAAAAAATTATAGAAATAGATGTTTTAGAAAGGTTTTACGGTGTCGTGTTAAAAGAAAAACTCCCTGATGGAATGGACCAACCTTGTAAATTTACCTCAGGGACTTTTAAATAGGCTCAGATAAACTATCATTCTATCCATAAAGAGTTTCCTGAGAAGTTCATTAATGGATCTAATCTCAATAAATTTATGAGTGTTTTGTAGACTTTAAGCAATCAGAATAAAGGTGGATCTAGTAGGTTAGTCAGATGGGATACATTATTATATTATTTTGATTTTACAATTGAACATATTTAGGATAAGAAAAATTGTTTAACAGATTTTATTTCCAGAGAATAAATTTCTGAATATAAGGTAAATATGGTAGTTGTATATGAAATTAAAGAAGAATTTCATGAGCATATTTGGCATTCAACTTCCATCCTGCAAAGACTTATATATGAAAGACATAGATTGACTTCCATATCCTATGATAAATATTATGCAATCAATTCTTGACACCTCAAATTTCACTTCACAATTCCAAGAACTAGGTGGGAAAAGATGGGTTTCTATTTGTTTTTGTTAAAATCCTATTTATCATGATGATCAACATAATTTTGCCGGTGGAGAGTTTCTTAATGTGGTTAAAAGGCATGAATTTGAATTATTAATTCAATGGTGTTATGAAAGACCTAAATTCAATTGCACTCATTATGATTTTTAGATCAGTCCAAATTCTATTCCAGGATATATTAAGCCTTTACTTGAGATTTTTTTCCAATAAAAGCTTCAGATGATCCAGTGGTGTGGGTGCATCCTAATCTAATGAAGAATATCTTCATTGGTATGAAGATTCCTTTCTAAATTCATTTTAAATTATTTAGTGTTCAAAATCATTAGTTCAATGTTGTTTGCACATAACTTACACAACCTACAGGTGTCTTGTGGAAATGTTTTTGAATCTTATATCAAGCCAATTTTCAACCGATGCTACCAGGACAAAGAATGAGGCCATCAAATGCCATCCACGTATATCATCCTTTTCCATACACCAGTGAAGATTTTGTATTTCCATTTCCACTTAGAATTAAGCCTTTGTTCGAAAAGTAATCTAGGCAAGAGATTCTGATAGACACATTTTAGTGATAAGTGATCGAACCTATACCTACTAGGCCATCTCCAATTCTTCAATAAATTGCTTTGAATCAAAATGGACATCTTAAAATTAATAAATTATCTATAATTATCAAAATTTCAGTTATAACATCCATGTCAGAGTTTTGTAGGTGAAAAAAATATTTTAAAAGCAACCGATGTTTCCATTGACAACAAGGTAAGTATCATAGATGTCTAAATTGATGTATGTCTGTGCAACCAATGTTTCCCTTTCAACCTAGTATGTAGAGTAAGGGTAATCCCATTAATTTGAACATGTCTATTCCACCAAATAGAGGAAGACAAATAACTAATACCATGTCTAAGGGTGTTATCTTTCCATTCTAACAATTGAGAAGTTTAATCCCAGGGCTTCCACATGCTATTAAGCGGGGTAGATACTGAGAGTTTGAAGTATTTAGAGAGCAATAATTTCTCATGTATGTGTACATCTTTCCATTCACCTTTATAAGAAGCCATTGAGATTTAATGATGAACAAGAACTTTCCATATTTCAAAATCGTGAAAAGCCCCAATGATTCATTTAGAAATCAGACACATACCTTGCATCAAAGGATCCATAACACCAAGGCCTCCTTTTTATTTCGACTGGATGCATTGATTCTAAGAAATGGACTGCATACCTTTGTTGTCATCCATTTAGCCCAAAGTTTCTTTCTATAAAAGCTTGGTGAATCTGTTATAGCATGTTTTAGAAGAAAACCAGGATGAAGAATAGTAAACATGTGTTGCAACAAAAATCTTGTTAGCAACTTCAATTATGTCAACAACAAAATCTTTTTGGATCCTCAACAATTAATTTTTTTCTGAAATTTATTTAAAACCCAATTTCACATGTCACTAAAAGAGACTCCAAGGCCAAAAGTGGATACTCAGGGACCTTATAATTTCTCCGCATTAAACACGATTCTATTAAAAAAGAATCCAAAAGAAAATGGGATCAATATGAATCATAATAAATTTAATCTTATGTATTGTAAGTCTAAACCGTGAAATAGCACAATACAACTCAAATATATTTATATAATATTATTGATTTTCTCTTCTTTATCATGAAAATAATCTACTATAATTTGTAATTGTTAAAAAGTGAAAACTTAATAGTTTAGTCAATAATCTCCCAAAAATAATATTAATCAAATAGGAGTTTAAAGAGTTCGTAGGTGAGGATATAAAAGTGAAAGTAAGCGCCGGCTGTAAACTCTTCTCCGGTCAATCTTCTAGAGTAGTATAATTTTAAAGATTCCGCCCCAAGTCTATGCAAGCTTTTCCTACAAGTTGGAAGGGGGGGTCCCAGATTAGAATTTTTATGATCGTGAAATGATAAATTTCAAATGCGAGCTTTTCTTACACGTTCAGATGCAGTGCATTGCATTGAATGAAAGTCAGTCAATTATGTCATTGACGAGATGAACTTGTATCGCCGGCGACTGACATCATTTATCTCATTCGTAATTCCATTCACAATCTGTAGTCTATAGACTTTGCTATGCATCCTCTCTTTAATTAGTCAGAGTTTCATTGACAAAAGTAGATAGACTATGTGGCTTAGCTCAGTAGGGGTGGGAAAAGCAATACTTCAGCATGTTGTAGCGTACTTTTTGGGCTTCATGTACAGAGCCTATGTGTTCGATGGGGATATATAAGGGAGAGAGATGAATAGTGATGCATCTTATTTTCGCTTTTTGTGGTACTTAAAAGAGTACCACGTCAATACTTGAATATTATATTAATGGATGGTTTGAAGATTCTATTATTAATTTTAGTTTTTTAGGGTGTGACGTATTATATGATACCAATATAATGATTATTTTGTAAGGTGTCATTAAAATATTTTTTTGAAAGTCAAATCAATACGTGATAATTCAATTTTAGTACGAGCCAAATGTAGAACATTTAAACTTCAGTTAATAACAATGAGTCTATTACATGCTACTTGTTTGAGGTGGTAAAGCAACAACATCTCACCACCCTACATTGAACACCCTATTGTGGGTATTGAATGAACCCAACCCTATGTTGAATCACACCTATCTATTTTGACTTTCCACACGTCAGTTTGCATTTGCATTGTTGTTGAAGGGGAAGAACAGAAGTAGTGTATTTGAATATTAGGAGGAAGAGGATTCGAGAAGGAAAGATAGATTACTCTTTTTGTCAAGCATACATTTTGGCCATTTTCACATATGCCTTGGCCTCTGTAGTTAAATTGTTCTATGGGAAAATTTTGAAGAAGACTCCTTATCATTTTTTCCTTTCCATTTTAGTGTTCCTACTAACTTTACATTCAGACTCCGGTTGGTTGCTTTAATGAGCTTTTTAATCATATCAAGGGCATATATGTTACAATGTTTTTTTGTTGTTGAGATTGTTCAAATGGAGTGTTGCGACTGTGTGCGAGTGAACTATTTGTTTGTTCCTTGGATAGCTAGGATACTATTAAGGTTGGGCCTTCCATCGAGGATTAGACTTCAAAACTATGATTAAGAGGGCCAAATCCCCAACAACAGGGACTCAAATAAAGGGAAAGGAAAAATCACGACACCCACTTCTTTAAATCTAGTAATTTCCTCTATTTCTTGTTATGGGTCAATGTTTTCTTTTCATTGATTGTTCTTCTTTGGATTTTTACACACCAAAGGACCAAGTTTTTGCCCATTATTGCCTAATTCCAAGTTTGAAATATTCATTTTAATCCACCCATTTGCTTAAAAACCTTCATTTTCATGTGCCCATCCAAAGTTTATCTACATTGTGTTCATTGAAATAGGTGCCCAATACTTGTCACATAGTTAAAAGATAAGAGGGTCTAAAGGAAAAGGATTATGAAAAACATAACATGACCTATTTTGTTTTTCTATAGCCCTTTTTCTTCAGTGATTTTTTTCTCCCTACTTCTTTTGGGTTGGATATAGATATTAGATATTTGCAACAGAGCCACTAGGGCATGGACGTGTGTTCTTTCTCTATGATTGAATATAGAACAAGAGATTTGGAGTTTTTTATGAGTGGGAGAATCAAATTAGAAAATGGATTTGTGATTAGGAACAAAGGTAGATGGGGAAAATGCCACTGAGGTACAGACTTAGTTGCAAGAAGGCTTCTTTATTTGTTTGTTTTATTTTTCAAAATTTGAAGGCTGCCCCTGTGAAAATGACATAAAATTTGTTGCCACAAAAAGATAGAAAAAGGAGGAGAAAGTTGAAATCCTTGTGAAGCATCAACCTTGAAAAAAATAGTGTGGATTTGGAAGAGGACACACATAAAGAAACTATGCAGCAAGACTAGGTTATTTAACTTTTGAAGGATTATGGAGTGTAAATCCTAGGTTTTTAAATGGTTTGAGTATATTAAATTGAGTTATAAATAAGAAATAAATATAACCACTGATATTTTTAAGAGTTGATCTAATTTGGTCTTTCTAAAAATAGAAATAAATGACACAAATAAATACTTAGCTAAAAATTACCTAAGACAAAAGATCAAGAAGTTAAAAACTAGCATAAGACCTGGTTCGAGTGTCTCAAATAGGATCCAGGAGTTAGAAACCCTCATGGACAGTAGCACCCTACCTTGGATAATAAATTTATGGCACTAGTGTCCAACTTTGATGATAGTGTCTTTCTGTGTAAGAATTATCTGATCTTTTGGGTGTACCTTTAACTAGATCTAGACTACCCATACTTATGTAGACAGACCCTGATTCAATATTTGTGTACTATTTTGGGCTGATTTAGGAGATAAACCTAGACCTCTATGTTTTTAAGGTATTTGGATGACACAAGTAGGAAAAGTGTGGCGTTAGCTGGATATCCTCAACACCCTACTATGTTGAGAGTTGCCTACATACCATTACTCTAAGGAGGGATCGTGTTGAGCACCCACCACACTAACGGGGGTGAATCAGTGTGTAATGATAATTTACTTTCTTTGTAATTAATTATCATAAGGAGACCATTCATATAAGAATAAGTATATACACAACACAAAATTTATGTGGAAAACCCTCGGTGGGGAAAAACCACACTTGAAAGGCTGCTTGGATCTATTGTCCAAATTCATCATAAGATTAATAATTCTTTTTACAAAAAATATGGAGGCACCAATCTACTTGGAGACACCAATACCCAATGCCAAGAACCAACTTAGCAAAAGACACCGATCTCTTTGAATTGAATCACCAACTTCACTGCCAAACACTGACTTAGTGAATGACATTGATCTTTTTGTTTCGAGGTACCAACCTCACTTAAACAATTTCCACCTTCTCACTGTTGCTTTCTCAACAAATGATGGCTCAATCAAGTTTCACTCTCTCCCTCTTCTCCCTCTTATTCTCCTTGTTTATGATAGAAAGAATTATTTCTTCTCTTTAAATCTACATTTGTTTGTATGCTATATCTTTTTATTCTCCACACTCTTGCTTCCTTGTTTTCTTCACTTATCTCACACTTATTCTCCTACTTCATAATTCCTCTCCAACTTCTCTATATACTTATACGTTCCTTATGCCTCTTCGAAAGGGTGTGATTTCTCTCAAGGGATATGTCCTCTCTAAAGGTAGTCATCCTTTCATTTTAGAATATCATTCATTAGACTTGGGTGGTGATTTTTATTTTCAAAACTTGGATGCTAAATAAGGTGGTTGGCCATAATTTATTACAAATGAATTTAAATCCATTTCAATGCTACTCTTCATTCTTCAATTGTTGATCTTCATTCTTAAATCATTGTTATTCATTCTTCAATCATTGCTCTTCACACTGGGTGAGTCTAAATCTGTAGGTGATTCCAAAGCTCTCGGTAATTCTAGAGCTACTAGGTGAGTCTAAATCTTTGGGTGAGTCCAAAGCTATTGAGTAAGTCTGAAGCTCTGGGTGAATTTGAAGCTACTGAGTGAGTCCTAAGATCTAGTCGAGTCTGAAGCTACTGAGTGAGTCTAAAGCTCTGGGTGAGTCTTAAGCTATTATAACTTTACCTTCACTTTACCTTTGACATCAATGACAATATTCCAACAATCTCCCTCTTTGTTATTGATGTAAATCTTGTAAAAAAATAGTATATGAACTTCATCTTGTTGTAGTTCTCTTCCTTTGCTCCCCCTTTATTTAATTTCCCCCTTTGACATCAATGAAAAAGAAACATACAACAATGTATATCACCAAAATATCCATGGAGTTGAATAATACAATGATTTTCTCCCCCTTAATCCATGCTTTTATTAATGGATTTAATGACTAGATGAAGAATGGATCACTCCTAATTTCTGCCTTAAAAACTCAAAAGTTTCTTTTAGGAGGGGATTCATAAAGATATCTTCTATATGTTCCTTTATGGCAATGTGTTCCATCTTTACTTCCTGATCTACAACCTGCTATCTTAGATAATGATACTTGATGTAAATATGCTTAGTTCTTGAGTGCATAATTGGATTCTTGGAGATGTTTATTGCACTTGTATTATCATAAAAAATATAAATTGGACTCACATACTCAATTCTAAAATCACTCAAGGTTTGTTTTCATCCAAAGGCCCTGTATACAACATGATGTTATTGCTATGTACTCAACTTCAAATGTGGACAATCAAACTGAGGGTTGTTTATTACACAACCATGACACAAGACTATTTATAAGAAAGAATGCACCTCCACTAGTGTTATTTCTTTCATCAATTTTACATTCCCAATATGCATCATCATAAGTTATTAGAGTGAATTCCTTTCATCTTAGGTACGACAAACCAAGATCCATAGTGCCTTTGAGATACCTGAATATCCTCTCCACTATCTGTAAGTGTGTTTATTTTGGTGTTTCCTAAAATTTAGCCACTAGACCTACTGCCTGCATGATATATGGTCTTGATGCAGTAGTATATAATAGACTTCCAATCATTGATCTATACAAGGTCTGACTGACTTTTGTTGACTCATCATCTTTGCTCAATTTACACCCTATTACCATTAGAGTACTTCTTTACAATCTTCCATATTGAATTTCTTCAACATTTCCTTAATGTATTTGGTTTGAGAGATGAAGATTCATTTACTTGACTGAGAAATTTAAAACCCAAAAAAAAATGATAACTCTCCAAACATAGACATTTTAAATTATTTTTGAATTACCCTTACAAATTCTTGAGACATATTCTCATTGTCTCCACCAAATAACATCATCAACATACTCAACCACAATTAACTAGTTCTCACCTTCAGTTTTGATGTATAGGTTACTATCAGCCACTCCTCTCTTGAAACCTTAATCAAGTATCTATCAAGACTAGAATACTAGGCTCTAGGGGCTTGATTTAGTCTATAAATTTATTTCTTTATTCTACAAACATAGTCCTTATTACTTGATAGAGAGAAAACTTCAAGTTGTTTTATGTAAAACTCTTATTCAAGATTCCCATTGAAAAATGCAGACTTCACATCCATCTGATAGACCTTAAAATTATTGAATATAGCATATGCAAAGAATAGTCTTATGGATTGTAATCTTACCATAGGTGTAAAAGTCTCCTCAAAGTCAACACCTTTTACCTAAACATAGCCTTTACAGACCAGTCTTGCCTTGTTCCTTATTAACTTGGCATATTCATTCAGTTTGTTCCTAAAGACCCATTTAGTTTCAATTACATTCTTGTCCTTTGGTTTGGAAACATGTTCCACATTTCATTCTTATCTATTTGGTTCAATTATTTTTCCATGGAATTGATATAATTCTTATCATTGCTAGCTTCTGAAAATCTCTTTGGTTCTATCTTCAACAATAGAGAGAAGTTTACATTTTATGATATATTCATTATCCTTCTCCTAGTTTGCACTCAAGCATCAATATCATCGATGATTTGATTTTATACATGATTTTTATAAACAAATATGGATGGTGACCTTGTATCTTCCCTTTCTTCTTCTTATTGACTTTCTTCTACTACTTCTTTCTTGAACTCAAATTCTTCTGAATGAGTCTTAGTTAGTACACTCACTTTTTTAGGCCTAGTTTCATTCATTCTAATACTGGAATTCTATAAAATTGTTTACAACCTTTTATTATATCATATATAGGATTTACTCTTTGAGGAATAACCAATAAAAATACCTTCATTAGCTCTTGAGTCGAACTTCCCCAAGTCTTCATCATATCTTTTGATGTAGCATTTGGTTCCAAACACTTTGAAGTATTTGACCAAATCTGGTCTACCCCTTCATAGCTCATAGGATGTTTTACTATTATTTTTCCTTATTTGTCCTTTATTCAAGATCTAAATTTAAGTGTTGACTACATCTCTCCAATATCTATCTGAAAGCATGGATTTGTTTAGGATTGTCTTGTCATTTCTTTCACAGTTTGATTCTTTCTCTCTACAACCCCATTTTTTTTTGGAGTCCTAGCAGCTAAAAATGTCTCTTTATTCCATGATCTTCATATAATTCATTTAATTAATTTGAGAGGAACTCACCCCCTTGATTTGACTTTAGGAATTTGATCTTTAGATCCATTTCATTTTTAACCAAAGCTTTAAAAGATTTAAATTTTTTGAATGCCTCATATTTTTCTTTTAGAAAGGCAACCCATGTCATTCTAGAATAATAATAAATAAGAAACATAAAATAAATCTCACCTTATATGCTTTACATTCTTTTGGGTCTACACAGATCTGTATGGATCAATTCCGATGGCTTGGTTGTCGAGTACTAATTTGATCTGAAACTTGTTTATGTTTGTTTCCTATGTTGACATTGCTTATAAATAGTGTTTGAAGGTTTTGTGATTTTTGGCATGTCTCTTACAACATTATTAGTAGTTATTTTCACTAAATTATCAAAATTCATATGGCCCATTCTTTTATGCCATAGCCAACTTTCATCAACTTGAATTATGTAGCATTCTTCTCCTCTTACTTCACTGAGTATTTACAAATTATTTGATGTTCTATTTGCATTTGTAACTAATTTTCATGTGTCTTCTCTCCTAATCTCATATATTTGAGCATAAAATGTGAGCGTGTGTCCTTGATCACACATTTGGCTGACACTCAATGGGTTATGATTCAACCCTTCAACATACAAAACATTTTTAATTTTTTTCTTTCTATTATCAATGCTGAGTGTACCTTTTCCAACAATAATATCCATATCATTATCCCAAAAATTTATTGTACCTTCACTCATTTAAGTGAGAAATTTTCTTTTATCACCTATCATGTGGCTTGAACACCCACTGTCAATATACCATTGCCGCCCTTTGTATTATGCATGAAATGTTGTTTGAACAAACATAGAATTTTTATTTTTTTGACTAAATTCCTCTTGCTTTTCTCTCCATATTTTTTTAGATTCCTTTTTCTTTACAATTAGGGTATTTACCTTCTTGTTTTGTTTAGGTTTTTTTATGAAAACACTCCTACACAATTTATTACAATTATAGAATACAATGTCACTTTATGTTTTATTTGATAATGGTGAAAATGAATTATAGTTTTTATTGGAAACTCCATAAGTGCCTTTTTCCATTGTTCCATGCATATTCATTTATTGAATGTGCATTACACTCTATTTCTCTATGACCAAATTAATTGTAAGAATAACAATAACCATAAAAGTAGCTTGTGTACCTTATCACATTATTCTACCTTGATGGAAATGATCTTGTAATATCTCTAACAGGGATGTTCTCACCTTTGTTTTCTCTATGAGTAGAATTGACATGCTCTATCTTCTTTTTGCTTTATATATTCACATATCTCTTAAGTGCATCTTCATAGCAAGATGGCTTCTCTATATTTATCCTCTTAGGTAGTTCTATAGTTTTTGCACTCTTCCCTTATTTAGTGCTCTTCTGTTTCTCTTCATAACCTAGACCAGTCTTGATACATGATGACCTTTGGAAATTGAGAATCTCATCTATAAATTTGATGTTTTTCAATTTAGCATGTTTTCTCCAATTCCTTATTTAAGAAATCAACTACTGATTATATCTTGGCAATGTGGTCTTCTTTTGCCTTAAGATGGACTCTTACTTCCTCATTTATCTTCTTGGCTTCTTTTATTTTAGTCTTTAGACTAATGATGACATTTTATGATTCTACAAGGCTTTGAGACATTTATGTTTTTAGGTCATGATTTTATTCTTTTTATTTTTGAATATGTAATTTTTGTTTTAGATTCTTTTTCTTTGACATTTTTATCTATCCCAAGGCACAAATTAGCTCTTCTTCAAGATCTATCACTCCATCATTTTCAACATCATCCTTTTATTCTAAAGTGTCTATACTTACATAGGATTTGATTTTTGTTTCTATTGCCATGAATGAGGTTTCCTCCCTATCACTATCTGATATTTCTTCATTGCTCTCCTTGGTTGAGCTACTATCCTTTTTGGAATAGAGGTTTTTCTTGTACTTATAGATTTTTTCTTATATCCACTTTGTTTGAAGTTTTTATTGAAGTGAGGCTTACTTTCCTTCTTTTTCTTTTTATAATTATTATTTTCTTAATCTTCACTATCATCCTTATGAGGACACTTGGCAGTAAAATCTCTTATCTTACCATAATTAAAGCATTTAAAGGGTGACTTACATTTATATTTTTTGGATCCCTTTTTAAGATTTATGACAAATAAGGCCTCCTTATCACCTTCTTCATCGCTAGTGCTATTGTTTGATTCAGCATCTTTATATTTCCATTTATTAGAAGCTTTGGAAGCCAATTCCTTCTTAGATGATTTTTTCTTTTCATTCTTCATCTCATATATCGTGAGTATCCAATGTAACTCATCCATTTTTAATGAGTCTAGATCCTTTATCTCTTCAATAATTTTTTTTTTGCATCAAATATTAAGGATAGAGACCTTAGTACCTTTTAATCTATTATGGATTATTCAACTTTTTCAGCAATTCCTCTAATGGTGTTAACAAGCTTATTCACATGAAGTAGATAGGCTGCAATGTTTTCATCTTCTCTCATCTTTAAACTTTCAAATTGTCTCATGTGTGTTTGAAGCTTGACTATTTTTACTTTGTTATATCCCTCATATATGGTATTAATTTTATTCCAAATCTCATTAGCCTTCCCCCTCACTTCACAATCTCACAATGATAAGGGTGTCAGGTGCTTTGCTAATATATACCATCAACCACATGTTTATACTTGGCCATAAAACCAAGATGGCTTCCCCCTTGATGATGAAATATAAGTAGATAGGCCTTAGGAAAAAAATGTTTAATTTTTTTGTGTAAAGTGATTTGGAAGTTTGTGCAAAAGAGAAAAATAGTGTGAATAAATCGGTAAATTGAAAAACCACCTAATTAATCTATGTTTGTTACTCTAAGAATGCAAGCAATTTAAATGAATTAAACTAATTACTAGAAAAAATAGGTTAATTATGTTGACTGTGAAGAGTATAGATTTAGTTTGGGAGACATTGTATGCAAATAATATGGAATAGATTCAATAGGGTTGTTCCTATTTTATGAAAGAAAGATCTAGAAGAATACAGTGAAATAGGTCGACTATGTCTTCTAGATAGAAGATAGGCTATAGAACTGTGTCGAGATAGTTGACCCAATTTACTATAGGGTTACATTTATATAGAATGGAAACTTGTGAAAAAATACTATAAAGGAAAAACTAAAATGATAAAGAAGGTGAGAATGAACCTTGGTGGTTTTAAAAATGCTTAGTTTGCAAAATTTTATGTTGTGTTGCTCAAGAGTTGATTCAAATATCCTATGAATAGAGTCAACTAGATTGATGGAGTTTTAAAAACTTGTGTGATAAAAAAGAATATGCAAACATAGTCGATTGGCTTGACTATGTATACAAACCTGTATGCTAAAAACAAGAAATCTGAAAAGAGTCAACTAGCTTGACTATGTATGCAATCCTGTAACTAAATAATAAGACTATGTTGAGATGATCAATCCAGTCACCTGTATTTGGAGAAGACTTGCATAGATAGAACAAAGTCATTTTGGGATGATTGTGTGTTAAACTTGCACATAAACTATTAAAACTATACTGATAGGCTTGATACACTACTGCAAAAATAAAAATAAATAATATGATAATAAAATGAATGAGTGAAAGAAAACCTACAAGGTTTGATTCATGTTAGGTTTATTAGAATGTATACAAAGGAAAATATAGCTAACCTATTAATCATTCCTAGCTCGAAGATGATAAATCTTACTTACATTTTTGTTTGTTGATATGTTAGATATTCAGAGTCATGACCAAGATGGATCCATTAGATCTAACCAAGGGATATCTTAACACAATAACATCACTAGAGAGGGTTCCAAATCCTCTAGTCAAGTAAAAATATGTAATAACCTTAGCTAGGTCCTATGCTTTCATATTCACTAAGTAAATGACAAGTGAATTAAAATATAATCTAGTGCTCACCAAAGCTTGTGGCACAAAGTAGGGGTAATAAACATAAAAAGTAAACATACATAAAATATATATATTCAAGTCAATGCATAGGAAATCTTAATTCATGGGAGATAAGTACATATTCCAATCTATCTACTCTTACAAAGGAGATTTTTTTTAAGAATACTTATCTTTGAAAATGAACCTGTCAAGTCTCAATCTCTCTTTTGGCCAATGTGCTTCACAAGAGGTTGATCTGGTATGTAAGGATAATAAGGATAAGTCAGCTCTAGGCTACACAACTTCTTTATGCATCTGAAAGACTCTTTCAGAAGACAAGATCCATATCTCCAAAAAAGTATTAAAACCCTAACCTATGCTCTTAAAGTAAAATGGTGGATAAGAAGATGCACAATATATTATTATTCTCTTTTATTCCTTATAAATGATGGAAATGGATGTGTATATATAGTTGAATCTAACCCTAAACTTTATAAAATTTTAGTCGATAGGGTCGACCCAATTAGATTCTTTATCATTATTTGATAAAGACAAGTTAGGTCTTGGTATAGGTCAGTCAAGGCTGACCTAAACCAATAACATGCTTTTAAAAAATTAAATACAGGGTCGACCTACACTGACAGTGTACTATAAACTATCAAAATGGGTTTTAGGCTTAGGAAGGGGATAAGAAATTTGGTGGATTACTTGGATGAGTATGTAAGAGAGGTGTCAAATCTTAGGGAAGTGTATATGAGAAGGTTGTGTAGATATCAAGTGGTGGTATAAGGGACAACAATTTTACAAAGTGCCAATGGTCTACCCACCCCTTTTTTAATGTACCCTTTAATGCATGCACTCAAATAAATTGAGATTCCATGGGCTCCTGCAAGAGTGAAAGCATCAGTAATTGATAAAGTTTGAAAATATTATGTGTATACAGGCCACAGATTATAATTTTTATGCTCATAAAATTATAAGTCAAACATGATAAAAGGACAAGTTTTATAAAAGAGAAAAGGTTAAAGCTAAGGTCTAAATCTAATGGTTGACCCTACCTATCATGATTATTTTATGACATTTATTTCTTAAACATTTCCCTTAAAATGTAAATATAATTCATAGTAGGAGGAGGATATATTAGAAAAATATATATTTATTTTTTATGATCCATACTTGTAATATTTAAATTATGCAAAATATAATGTAAATCAACACAACACAAGAGATATCAGTGGGTCAAGATGCCAAAATATTCAATATATTTAAGAATATAATAATACCCTTATGGTAGGGAAACACCATACAATACTCCTTTACAAAGGAATAACTCCACAATTCCACTTTGAGGGGAAGACCTTCAATTTCCTTCTAAAAAATAAAAGACTCAAAACTTGTTTGATATATTTTACAATGATATTCACCTCATATATATAGACCTATATAATTAATAATGGATGGGCAACCTCCTAGTCCTAATGTAGCTCGACTCAATAGTCAATGTACTAATTCCACAAGTTAGTCATTTGTCCCAATAATTTGACCCATTTAGCTAACTAAGGGGAATGTGTGCCACATGTCAACATCTTCATCAAATAATATCATATCCCTATTTACATACGATGACATCCCTCCTTGAAATTTTTCATCCTCAAAACATGAGAAGAAACCAAGTAATAAGTGTGCTTCAAATCATTGCACACCTGTCTCCATGCTTAATCATCCAACTACCTATATCTGATCTTAGTAGGTGATAGCTCTCAAAATCTACTTCTAAATTCCATTGTGCTAATATAATTCTATTCCTGATCATATTTATATATCCTTCGTGTCTATGCATAATGATTCCTATTCTGATTCCATGTTCCATAATCTGTTGTACTATTCTCAATCCAAGCATGATCATTGTATTTATTATTTGGATTTCATGCATATACATAGTGATTTCTCCAGTGATTCCATGTTCTATATTCTACTACACTATTATGATTCCATACATGATGATAGTAGTTATTCTTTAGTTCCAAATGTAGCCATAATGATTGTTCCTCTTTTTTCATGTATAGCCAAAGTGATTGTTTCTATTACACTCTTTGACATGCCTGCATGATTTTTGCTTCTTATTATGATGTGTGTGTATATATGACCCAACCTTAGTATATTTTTTAGATATTTTGACCTTATCAAACTTTTATTCTACCTCTTCCATATTTTTATTTTGTATTGCCTTCATCTTTTAAGTAAATAAACTGTTATTTTTTGGTTGTAATTTTTATTCATATGTTTCTTCATATGAATCTTCTTTATGGTCTTATTTGTTGGTTGAATATTTTGTCGATCAACGTACTGATAAACAAAATAGGTCTGATCAGCCAAAGTAGGAAGATTAGTCGTCAAAATGTGTAGGTTTACCACATCAGGAGGGGACTGATCTCTCCTCTCATCAAGGGGAGGTTCCCTATATATATATATATATATATAAACAAAAAATAATACTTAGGGGTTGGACAAACCATCCATCTCTCTTTTTTCAGAGATGATGGGTGCGGATCAAAGGAAAAACTCAAGGGAAATGACAGACAACACTCCTCTTCTTTCAGAAGTACTATTTAGCAAACCATAAGAATACTCCTGGTAGTAACAACAAAATGTAACAAAGGATGTAATAACCAGCAAATCGAGATGCAGCACAAAGTCTCCACCTGAATTGCTCAAGAGTAAGATACGAAGAACAATGAGGGCACAAAGTCGTCCCAAAGTTCTTTACACATAAATGAAAAGAAAACACACCAAAGGCAATTATGGGGGTACAAAGTCTCTCCACACTTGACTCTTCAGGACACCTTCCTGACTGTTGTCACTAATTCTGCTCGTTGAATTAAAGGAACAAAAAATATATTGAAGAAAAAGACATAAGAATAGTTTCCTTAACAACAAATATATTACAACACAAAGTCTGAAAAGTCACTTGCTTTCTTATTCCAATAATAAAATATGATCAGCAATCTGAGCTCAAAGTCTTGGTAATGCCTTACAATTTGGGTAGAGTTTCATTCTAATTGTCAAAAATGAGTCCCTATTACAATAGAAGAGAGTCCCTTATATAGCCTCTTCAAAAAGGACTCAGGAATAGTAATACATCATTTTGCATTGGAATCTGTTAAGAAGACATGTTGGAACTTAGGGGCATTTTACCCATTTGATTTTATCAATGTAGGGAAACAAGTCGTGCTTATTGAAAGTTTGCAACTTTCAATGTCCACCTGGCGATCTGATCTTATCTTCATCATTCCTCCTTTTTTGGTTAATTGAATTGGGTCCTGGATTTAGTTTGTTGTTCTGTTCCTTCCTTGCTTTCTGCTGGTCTTGGCCTTGAAATCTGTGAATGTATTTTGGTCTGTATATTCAAAGGATCAATGGCTAATTCACTGTGTTAAATTTGACATTTTCAAGCACATCATTCCTTTGTCCTCTTTTGACTTTTCTGTTTGGCACTTTTTTGGATTGAACTTGCCCTTTCAGGCCATGGCTTTGAAAAGATCCCTGAGTGGCCTTCGGGCTTCTTGTTTTACATCCTTCTCGAAGGGAAGGTGACCCTTCGACTTTAGGAAGTGCCCTTTAAGTTGGCAGCTGAGAGTCCCCTGCAAGGGCACCTACCCTTTGAGGTCCTTCGATGGCCCTTCGTAAATTCCCCTCGGCTTTTCCCTGTAGACAATTCTTAGTCTTTTTGAATTCTGAAAGAATTACCTTTGTAAATGACCCTTCTGAAGGGTACTTTCATTGATCAAGTGTCCTCCACAAGGACACTTGTCCTTCAGGAGATTTTTTCCTTTTGCATTGAATTGCCCCTTTGAACTTTAGCGATGAACCAACTGTTGAATCGAGTTTTGGTTCAACTATTCAAACAAAGCCTTGAACCGATTGACGAACCATTTGATTAAACCAAAGAATGAATCAAAGCGTTGAAACAAAGTGGATGAACCAAATGTTGAAATAAAGCATTGAACCACTTGATTGAACCTGCCTTTGAACCATTTGACGTTGAACCAAAGGATGAACCAAATGTTAAACCTACTGCTGATGCTTGCCGATGGAGATTTCTGTTTGAACCAAGGCGATGAACCAATTCCAAAAATGACCAATTGTTAGAAACCGATTCTTTTGATTGAACCCACCTACAGAAGCCATGAAGCTTGTTGAACTTGTAGAAATGAGCCTATTTGTAGAGTCCGTAGAAACCAGGTCCGTAGTTTTCTCTAACCTTGAAAGAGTCCACAAATTTTTAAAAATCTTGAAAAATGAGGAATTTGAATGCCCAAGACAAATTTTGGAAAGGGAAGAGATAATTTTGGTCTGTAGGACCAAAATAGTTCAAATGTTGTCCCAAAAATAGCTGATATTTTTGGGGGACAACAGCTGGCTCCAGTTGGGGAACTTCTATCAATTGCAAAAAAAATTGAAGGGAGTAGAATCCAGAATCCCCAGTGTCTTCAAGTATGCCATTGGGTTACGGAGTCATGCTACCCAGAAATGAAAGGCATCAAAAATGGAAACAAACAAAAAAAATAGAATTAAAAACTGTACAAATATACATATGCAATGATTTGATACTTCAATAATTGAAGTATTTCAGATGCTGCTTCTTGAGAGATAGTGAAAATAGTGTGCCATCTTGGTAAACTAGCAAGAAGACATTTTGTCCCCAAAAATGATGATGGGCGAATGGAGCTCTCCACCAAGAAACCAATTTTTTGCGTCTTCCTCTTCGTCTTTCCTTCTTTTTGCTCTGTGGTAGGACGTGGTCTTCAAACTAAAAACCATAACTCCTTGCTCTCCCTGCGAAGGGTTCCTTTGCCTGATTTTGATTTGCAGCAGCATGGTCCATTACCATAATTGGTTGTTCTTCTAGTTCAGTCCAACATATGATTGGATTGTCCATATCAAACTCCTGACAAACTATCAAATTAACATCTCCTTTGATGTGAAGGAGTTTGACTTATTCATCTTGAGCAATCTTCAATTTAAGCAATAGAGATTCACATCCAGCTGTGTTGTTGGTGTTGTTGACTTGCAAATTGCATGAAGGAAGAATATCTCCTTAAAGAGATATCAACACAGTTCTAACTTCATCATTGTGGAAGAATTGCTGTCATCATCAAAAGCTGATCTCCTATCAGATTTCTCTTCATTAGAGATGGAAGATCCTTCCTTGTTTATACTACATCCTACCAATTCTTGTGATGCCTTATTTGAATCGAATCCTAGATTTCTAGCTACAGGACTTTCATCAACTGAGACAGGAGCATTATCCATGGTCAAGAAGTAATTACCTCTACCTGAAGGCTCAAATAGAATTTGAGCTGTAGGGGTTGATGTTTGGGTAACCACGTATTTTGTCTCAGATAGGTCCGCATCTGGTTCTCCATCAATGTCCAGTTGCTCAGGATTGACTTGTAGGGATTCAAACTCAATCATTTGAATTTTGGATTCCTCAACATGATTAGTCATGGAAAATGACTGAGATGGATTTGGAAGAGAGGATGGGAGTTCATCCTTTTGATTTTTGAGAGGGGGAGGACTGATCTGTGAAGTTGAAGTAGACAGTGCAAAGATGTTTGATGTACTTACTTCTTTGGTAATCACTAGGTCCTTTAACTGAAAAGGAAGAGGGCTTCTCTGCTTATCAATTGAAATTACTGGTTGGGGTCACTCGTCTGTCTTCTCTTTTTCAGTTTGCTGTATTGACTGATTCTCAGACCTGGTAAATATGGTGCATGATCCTTTGACTGCTTCACCTTCACTTCTGGGTTCATCCTGGTAATTCAAGAAACCAATGTGGGAGTCACCAGCTGATTCTTATAGATCCTCCCTGAAAATATCAACACCATTTTCTTGCTTTAACTCAGGTTGGAAATAGGAAACATGCTCTATTTTCAGATATCCAACTATCTAGTTTGTTGGAGGTGCTTCAAGGGTAGGATTCCTCTGTGGGGGAGGAAGACGATTTTGTTGCCCTTGACTTCTAGCAGCGTTGCCTTGATATGGCTGATTAGGGAATGTACTCCTTGGTATATATTTATATAGAGGAGCAGAAAACATACTTTGTGCCATTTGCCTTTTCAAGGCTAACATTTCATTTGCCAGCTTTTGCACAATTGGATCAGTGGTGCTTATAGATGAATATTTAGAAGATGATGAAGCTCTATTTTTGTTAGGATCTCTCCTTATCTTTCCTACCAAGATAAGGTCATCTTCTAGCTTAGTAGCCAAGTCTTGAGTAGCCTCAAGGTCTATGTGTCTATCCCGTCTCAACAAAAAACTCACTTCAAGCAACTGTGAGTTGATGAAGAAACACATGAGATTCTGAGGTGTCAGTTGGGTGACCATGGGAATCCTATGCCTCAGCTTGTTAAACCTAGCAATGAAGTCCCTCATAGGTTCATGGGGCTCCTTCTTCATCTATGTGAGCTGGGCCAGCAAGGCATGTGCATCTTCAGCAGGCTTGAATCTTGCTTCAAACTTGGTTTTAAGTGTATCCCAGTCAGCAGCACCTTGTAGTGTCTCCACATCTTCAAATTCCACCCTTATCACACCACAGGCTATGCTGAAGGATAAAATGTGTTCATCAGGGTGAACTATCCCATCACCAAAGAATTTGGGAAAATTCTTTCTTGAACTATGTGGTAGCTCATGCAGAGGTGGAGTCAGATTAAGTGGACCAAAAGAGTTACCCCAGGGGCCTCAAACTGCCATGATCAGATTATGAACAATAGGGATAACACATCTAAGGGAGTTTCCAAATTATAGGATAAAAATGGAAAAGAAATTGGCCCTGCTTTAGCTTAAAGCTTGAGGCTTCAAACTGCGCTTTCTTTCCCAGCAACTCTGGTTTTGAAGACCAGATAATATAATGTAGATGGATGAAAATGGTAAGGCTATAAATGGATAATGGGTAAGACATGAAACGGAGTTGCTAGAGTCTATAATGGATAAGGGTTATAATGATAATAGGTTATATTCCCCAACGGAGTCACCAAAAATTGTTGGTTGAATATTTTGTCGATCAGCGTACTGATAAACAAAATAGGTTTGATCAGCCAAAGTAGGAAGATTAGTCATCCAAATGTGTAGGTTTACCACATCAAAAGGGGACTGATCTCTCCTCTCATCAAGGGGAGGTTCCCTATATATATATATATATATATATATATATATATATATATATATATATATATATAGAAAATAATACTCAGGGGTAGGACAAACCATCCATCTCTCTTTTTTCAGAGATGGTGCATGCAGATCAAAGGAAAAACTCAAGCGAAATGACAGAAAAAAGTCCTCTTCTTTCAGAAGTACTATTTAGCAAACCACAAGAATACTCCTAGTAGTAATAGCAAAATGTAACAAAGGATGTAATAACTAGCAAATCAAGATGCATCACAAAGTCTCCACTTGAATTGCTCAAGAGTAAGATACGAAGAACAATGAGGGCACAAAGTCATCCCAAAGTTATTTACACATAAATGAAAAGAAAACACACTAAAGGCAATTATGGGGGCACAAAGTCTCTCCACACTTGACTCTTTAGAACACCTTCCTGAC
Source organism: Torreya grandis (assembly GCA_037957365.1). NCBI lineage: Eukaryota > Viridiplantae > Streptophyta > Pinopsida > Cupressales > Taxaceae > Torreya > Torreya grandis. The sequence goes on from JARHVA010000092.1 coordinate 3,703,465, forward strand.
TGTTGTCACTAATTATGCTCGTTGAATTAAAGGAATAGAAAATATATTGAAGAAAAAGATGTAAGAACAATTTCCTCAACAACAAAGATATTACAGGATAAAGTCTTAAAAGTCACTTGCTTTCTTATTCTAGTAACAAAATATGATCAGCAATCTGAGCTCAAAGTCTCAGTAATGCCTTACAATTTGGGCAGAGTTTCGTTCTAATTGTCAAAAAAGAGTCCCTATTACAATAGAAGAGAGTCCCTTATATAGCCTCTTCAAGAAGGACTCGGGAACAATAATACATCATTTTGCGTTGAAATCTGTTAAGAAGACACGCTGGAACTTAGGGGCATTTTACCCATTTGATTTTATCAATGCAGGGAAACAAGTTTTGCTTATTGAAAGTTTACAACTTTCAATGTCCACCTGGTGATCTGATCTTATCTTCATCGTTCCTCCTTTTCTAGTTAATTGAATCAGGTCCTAGATTTAGTTTGTTGTTCTGTTCCTTCCCCACTTTCTGTTGGACTTGGCCTTGAAATCTGTGAATGTATTCTGGTTTATATGTTCAAAGGATCAATGGCTAATTCACTGTGTTGAATTTGACATTTTTTGGCACGTCATTCCTTTGTCCTCTTTTGGCTTTTCTATTTGGCACTTTTCTGGATTGAACTTGCCCTTTCGGGCCACGGCTTTGAAAAGATCCCTGAATGGCCTTCAGGGTTCTTGTTTTACATCCTTCCCGAAGGGAAGATGACCCTTTGGCTTCAGGAAGTGCCCTTTAAGTTGGCAGTCGAGAGTCCCTTGCAAGGGCACCTGCCCTTTGGGGTCTTTCGACGGCCCTTCGTAAATTCCCCTGGGATTTTCCCTGCAGACAATTCTTAGTCTTTTTGAATTCTGAAAGAATTACATTTGCAAATGACCCTTCTGAAGGGTACTTTCATTGATCAAGTGTCCTTCACAAGGACACTTGTCCTTTGAGAGACTTTTTCCTTTTGCATTGAACCACCCCTTTGAACTTTGGTGATAAACCAACTGTTGAACCGAGTTTTGGTTCAACGGTTCAAACAAAGCCTTGAACCAACTGACGAACTGTTTGATTGAACCAAAGAATGAATCAAAACATTGAAACAAAGCGGATGAACCAAATGTTGAAACAAAGCGTTGAACCGCTTGATTGAACCTGCCTTTAAACCATTCGATGTTGAACCAAAGGATGAACCAAATGTTGAACCTACTACTGATGCTTGCCGATGGAGATGTCTATTTGAACCAAGGTGATGAACCAATTCTGAAAATGACCAATTGTTAGAAACTGATTCTTTTGATTGAACCCACCGACAGAATCCGTGAAGCTCGTTGAACTTGTAGAAGTGAGCCTGTTTGTAGAGTCTGTAGAAACCAAGTCCGTAGTTTTCTCTAACCTTGAAAGAGTCTACAGATTTTTGAAAAGCTTAAAAAATGAGGAATTTGAATGCCCAAGACAAATTTTGGAAAGGGAAGAGATAATTTTGGTTTGTAGGACCAAAATAGTTCAAATGTTGTCCCAAAAATAGCTGATATTTTTGGGGGACAACATTATTCACCCTCTTCAACTTCATCCTCATATTCTACCTTGTAATTTCTTTGTGCCTTGCCAAATGTGATATCTTGTAATTTGACCTTCTTTGTCTTGTACCAAAACTTCATGAACTGCTTTTACATGTTAATATTTATTTTTCCCAAAGTTTCTAACAAAGGATATATAAGAAGCATATCCACATAATCCATATGTAAAACATAAAAATATGAATTCAAAACATATTTATCTATATTGAGCTTCAAATCTTCAAAAACTTGAATATTCTTACCATCTCCTTGAGCCTCATTGATATTCCTTGATTGAACATGTAGATGATGAGAAACATCAATATTGATGAAGTTATACTTGTTTCTAGGGTTTATGGACACAATGACCTTCTTCCTTTGAATGCATCTATCAAAATAAAATATGAAAGCATCTCTCTTTGGATATAAATTGTTTAAAACCTTATGCTCCATCTCTCCTTTTTCCTCATCAAGATCCTATTTCTCCTTATATATAATCTATAGCCACTTCCTCATCATTACTATGTTCCTATTATTTTTCATTTTCATCATATCTATAGTCTTCCTCATCACCATCATCATCATTATTTCCATCATCTTTCTCATTCTATTTTTATTTTATATTCTATTGATCAAGGAAAACCTATTCTATTTCTTCCCATGAAGAATTTGTTTTTTCTTTGCTCAAATGAATAAACCAACACAATGTAGGGATCGTGAAAGAAATATACAAACTTACTTGCCAAAAAATATTATTAAAATACCTCTCCTTACCCTGAAATCATAATAACTCATGCCAAAATGATCGTATAACCCTATTTTTTTATTGTAGCTTCCCTATATATGATCATAAAACTTAATAAAAAAATTGTTGATTTTTTTTTGAAAAAATGGCCTATACAACAAATTTATGAAAATATTAAAATCATAATAACTCACTAAAAAAATATAAAAAATTCCAATTTTTTAACTATAACTTCCCTGAATAATGATAATACTTCAGTTTAAAAATTACATTAAAATTCATAAAAATATGGCTTATATGAGAAATTTATGACAAACCCTAAATTAGCAATAACTCACTCCCAAATGATCATCAAAACTTTATTGTTTTATTATGGCATCTATGAATTATTCTTTGACTCCATTAAAAAAAATCATAATAGATTTTAGGATATAAGTGATTCTCCAAAATCAGGGTTTTCCCCACATGATTACTGAAATCAAATCTTTGATTCCACTTGTTATGATCCACACTTGTAATATTTAATAATATAAAATATAATTTAGGTCAACATAACATAAGTGATATTGGTTTATCTCACATGATTGCCTAAATAAAATTAGGGTTTTCCACTTCTACAGGGAGATCTTCAATATCCTTCTAAAAAATAAAAGTCTTAACACTTGTTTGATATTCATTATAATGACATTCATCACCTATATATAGACCTCTATAACTAATAATATTTGGGTAACCTCCTAAATTTAATGTAAGTTGACTCATTAGCCAATGTACTATTTCTATAAGTTACTCATTTATCTCAATATATTTGATCCATACAATTAATTAAGGGTAATGTATGCCATATGTTGGTATATAAATCAATCAATAGAAGCCATAATATCATATCCCTGGGTACATATCATTATTATAATATTTTATAGTTTTTGATATTTTTCTTAAAATTTTATATTATATTTAATATTGTCTACTAAAAAATTTCTTATATTTTAGAGATAAAACATATAAATATAGTCATAGACCATCAAATTTAGGTCCTAGTTGAGTTTATAGTTGAAACATCTACTTCCACATTGAGTTTGATTATAGCCACTAAACTAATTAATTTGTGATAGATTTTATGAACCAACTGACTTCAACAAAAGATAATAATTATTTAGTTTGAAATCTCACACTAACTTTGACTATAGTGAATTTGAGCCTAAACTAATTATTTAAGTGACTATAGTTAAAGTCACTCGAGCTTTCAAACTAAATACTTATTGTCTATTGTTGAAGTCAATTGATTCATAAATTCTAAATAATTATTCTAGTGACTAAATTCAAAGTTAGTGTGAGAGAAGACACTGATTTTGAATATAATTTAAACTTTTGCTTTTAAAATGTGGACCATTGATTTTGGAAAACTCATCATTTGAACTAAATATAATGATATAATTAAATTGATGTCATTTATTGTCATTTAGTAAGAAATTGGTAAAGAAGATAATGTAGTTATTAATAAATATGGTAAGTGAAATATCGAAAATAATGTTTTTATTAATATCATTCCACATAATTATTAAAAAAATATGATTTAAAAAATAAATAAAATCAACTATAAGTGAAGGCCTATTTTTCCCCCCAAAAAATAAGACCCTCTTTTTTAAAAAAGAGAGAGAAAGAAAGGAAATAAATGCTTGTGAAAATTTCCACATCTTTTCCCAGTTGGCTTAAACTTTCCATCTATAATCTTAATTACTATTTTTAAAAATAAATTGTAAACCTTTCATTTTTTCATAATTTTCATTTTCTCAATAAACATAAGTGTTATAGCTAGCCCTGCCTTAACTTTCCAGGGATTAATCAATAAATTCTCCAAAAACATCCTTTGTTTTTAAATTTTCATAGAAACATTAAATTAAAATTATATATATATATATATATATATATATATATATATATATATATATATATATATATAAAGCTATTCCTCCACCACAAATGTCATGTCTTGGGTGGCACCTTTTTCAACATATTTTTATGATCAGGGCTATCTTCAAAATCTCTTGGAGTGGCATGAGGAGAAGGGAAACATGGGGCAATGTCGTTGGTGGTGTCTATTGATGATTGACTTCCCAATCATTTCCTTATCTCTACCTACCCCTTATGACTATCTCAATACATTCAAGAATAAGGTGATGATGGTAAAAAACATCCACCACCAAGCAACTCATTGAGTCATCAACATAATTAATGTCCTCATGAAGGGAAAATGATGCCACAACATTTGCCAGTATGGTTGCATGGCTAAGGTTATGATCCAAGTCAGATACATTCTACTTACCAATCATGTTTGAAGGGTCTAACAACATGCTTTTGAGCATGAATACTACATTAGCTTCTATCACATCTTGGCCATTTGCAATCACATAGATCATTCTTTGAGCCCATTATTTTAGATGACGATGCTTGATTTTGAAGGTTAGAGCATTGATAGTTTTTTAGGACCTCTATAGTCTTGTGCCAAACTCAATGACTCCCTACATGGTGGGATGACTTTGTTTTATCGCCCGTTTCTCAAACCCTAAAATAAGGGAAGGGAAAAAAGAGCCCCAAACAAGAAGGAACCTAATTACCATCCTACAAAATCATTCCAGACAATTTATTATATGACCATGGTAGATTTATCCCAAAGCAAAGAGCAAGGAGAAAGAGGGAAGTGCATTCCAAAACTCATATAGGGTAGTGTTTTTACTTCTATAGACAAGGGAAATTACAAATTGGGTATTCCTAGACATATCTAATACATGGCACTAGTTCCCACCATGGAATGCATTTAGGACATTTCCTATCCTACTTTTTTTTATTATATCATATTTATTTATCTTTTTTTCACTTAAAATTGTACTCACAAATGCATGCATATTTAGCATAGGGACAACGATATAGACTTATAGAGATCATTCTCATTCAATACAACTTTAACAAGTTTATAAATATACAAGTGCATTAGTACATTTTATGCCAAAATAATGAATTCAAATATTTAGATATGAAGCATTTACTATTACATTTAAAAATAAGTCAAACATTAATGATATTATTGAAAGTTATATAGAGTAAACATTACATCATCAATAGATTTCCTCGCTAAAATATTTTATACTTAATTTGTTGCTTGCAATTTTGTGAACTATTGAGGGCACTAATAAGTAGTTGGTACTTAAAAATTTGCTACCCCAAAAAAATATTTTCCTTATTTATTTGGAAGTTCAACTGCCTAATTAAAGTTTTTAAGAGGGAGATCATTTTCCCAGAAATTCATATAAAATTACAGAAATGTGAGTGAGGTTTTTAGAGCCCTAATTCTAACGATCAAAGTTTGTCAAAATTATTTTCTACCCATTTGTTTTTTGATAAGAACAATCTCATAGTTCTAAAAACAACCTTACTCTTCTAGAAGCATTTGAATAATTTAAGGAATAGTCTATATTTATCTCATTTTTTCTAGTGATCAGGATGACTTCAAATGTGATCAGGATGATTTTTTCAAAATTTGTGGCTTATGATTTAAAAGTAAAGATTAAGGATATAATTAAAGTGAGTGTCTTTTTTCAAGATAAGATATTGTAGTGGATATTTTATTTTTAAAAAAAGACACTCATTTTGATTATAATTATAATTTTTATTTTAAAGTGAGTCATGAAATTTAGAAAAATTATTTTTTAAAACTCCACACAATGATATATTTAAATTGATATCATTTATTATCATTTAATAGAAAAATAGGAGAGAAAGTAATGCAATTATTAATCTATGTGATATATGAAAATACAACATAAAAACCTTAATGTAATAATTCAAAAATTATTATTTAGAAAAATATTTTCTTAAAAAAAAGTAACTATTAAAAAACTAAAAAATTATCATTTGGTAAAATATTTTCCTAAAAAATAAAAATAACTATAAAAAAATTCAGATAACTTTTTTTCCTTAATTTTTTTTTTTTTTTTCCCCAAAAGAAAAAAAAAAAAAAATATGAAAAATTTACCTTTTTCCTATTAGGTTGAACTTTCAACCTATAAAATTAGGGCGGGGGTCCTAGTCCGATTGGTTAAGTACTTCCGTTGCAGCTCTGGTCACGGATTCTAGCCCCCCCTCCCCCCCCCGCCCCGTTATAGGGGTCCAGCGGCCCATGCAAAAAAAAAAAAAAAAAATCAACCTATAATCATAACCACTCCTCTATTTTTAAAAAAATAAAAATTATTTTAAAATTAATTCATTAAAGAAATTGCTTAGCTTCCCCCCCCCCCAAAAAAAAACCTACCAAAAATAAATTTCTACTCAATACAAAAACTCAACACATAAATTCCTATAACCCCAACCATGCCTTTTGTTTCCGAGGGATCAAATCAAGATCCTTTATTTTTAGTTTTTATATAAGCGTTAAATTACATATAATGCCTGATCGAGAGCTATATATATGCGCTAAACTGCAAGGACATGTGTTCTGTTTAACCTGTGATAAAGCCCTTTAAAGTTATGGCCTGTTTTGTTTCGGCAGTGGCACTCATTTCAATTTTGGCAGTGAATGTGAAGGCCATCACCATGGCCATCCCACGGGATTCTGAGTCACTTATGGCATTCAAACAGAGCTTCGCTGGGTTTCCGCTGGATGATTGGGTGGATCCCTCCAACTTCTGTAATTGGACGGGTGTCGTCTGTGACCTCTCCAACCAAACCGTAATTGCGCTCAATCTGCAAAACAAGTCCATCTCTGGCCCATTCCCACTTCACCTCCCCCTCTTCAGCAACCTCGTTACACTCAACCTTTCCTCCAATTTTCTGACCGGCCAAATTCCCTCCTCTGCGTTCGGCTCATTATCTGCCCTTTCTTATCTCTCTCTGGCCCGCAACAATCTTACCGGCACTCTTCCATTATCTCTGTCCAACTGCACCGCGCTCAAGATCCTCGACCTGTCTCTTAACCACCTTGCTGGACCCATCCTTCCGAGTCTTTCAAAGCTATCCAACTTAGAACAGCTCAATTTCCGTGAGAATAATTTCGGAGGCCCAATTCCTGAATCTCTTTCAAATTGTACCAATCTGGTCTTGCTGGAGTTATGTTTAAACCATTTGATCAACGGGACTATACCCGCAAGCCTAGGCCTTCTCACCAGACTGCAAAACCTGTGTCTAGCCGCCAACAGTCTCTCCGGTTCATTTCCTGTTGCCGTCATTCGCAATCTTACCCAACTGCGGATATTGAGGCTCGGCTTTAACAGAATGGGCGGGCCGATTCCTGCATGGCTGGGAGAAAAGCCATACCTCGAGCAGCTATGGGTGGAATCAAATCTTTTCGATGGACCCATTCCTCCACAGCTCGGAAACATATCCTCGCTCATAAAATTAGCCCTGTATAACAATTCTTTCACAGGTAGTATTCCAAAATCTTTGGGACAACTTTTCCGGTTGACTGGACTCAGCTTGTCGTATAATTATCTCAGCGGATCTCTTCCGGCAGAGCTAGGGAATCTTACGAATCTCCAACTAGCACGAGTGAGGATAAATTCATTAAGCGGAAGTATTCCGGCCGAGTATGGCCGACTGGAATCCCTTCAAGAATTTGCAGCGGAAAACAATAATTTCAGCGGAAGGATTCCTGCGGAGCTGGGCAACTGCTCGGCCCTGGGCCTCCTCAGACTCCACTCCAATCGGCTTAGCGGGGTCATACCTCCACAAATGGGCCGCCTTCTCCTCCTCGCCGATTTGCATTTGGAGCACAATCAATTAACAGGAACAATACCCGAATCCCTGTCCAACTGTACAAATCTACAGGATCTCTCCCTTGGCTATAATCTGCTGCGAGGTAACATCCCTTCTTCCATAGCAAGGCTGCGGAATATAGTTCTTTCCTTTTCTATGCCCCATAATCGACTTACGGGAGAAATCCCGGCAGAGATAGGCGGCATGATATCTGTGACAGTAGTAGACCTGGCTGGGAATCTGTTAAGCGGCAAGATCACAGAGAGCCTGGGAAATTGCGTGCAGCTGCTGCAACTGAATCTTTCAAACAACCAGTTTAGCGGACCAATTCCTCGATCTCTAAGGTATCTCATCACTCTTACAGACTTGGAACTTTCTGTTAATAATTTATCCGGACCCATACCGGATTACCTCGCCGACATGGCAACTCTCAGGCATCTGAATGTGTCCTACAACCGTCTCTCTGGTCCTATTCCTAACCGTGGACTGTTCAAAAATCTCTCGGCCAGCTCTTTCCTTGGAAATTCTGATTTGTGCACCGCAGAATGTCCGGAATCAGCAACTCAATCCTCCAGCGGTCTCTCAAACCGATCCAAATTCGGTATTATCGTGGGATCCTTTGCTTTTGGCGCTCTTGTTCTAACAGCCGTGGCATACATTTATGTTTACAGGCGGTCAATTTTTAGTCCGAAGACGAACCAGCAATACCCAGTACAGCAGAAGGATCTGTTCGTAGAGCGAGAAGTAGTCATATTGACTCCCGAAGAGCTTTTCAATGCGACTGCAGGCTTTAGCGATGCAAACATAATCGGCTCGGGTAAAATGGCGACCGTGTACAGAGGCGCGCTGAATATGTCGGGCAGAGATAGAGACATCGCGGTGAAGTTTTTTAAAGACGAGGTCCAGGACAGTATTGCTGTGGATGCGAGCCTGATTGCTGAAGTCAGAGCATTGGCCATGGCAAGACACCGTAACTTAGTTAGATTGTTGGGGTATTGTTTGGCGTCGAAGACCAAGGCCTTGATTATGGACATGATGTCGAATCGAACCTTGGCCGCGCATATTCAAGAGCAGACACTGAACTGGGAAATGTACATGAGGATTGCGCGGGGTGTGGCGCAGGGATTAATGTATCTTCATCACGAATGTGCGGAGCCAATTCTACACTGCGATCTGAAACCCTCCAACATTTTGCTGGACATGGAATTCGAACCCGCGATTGCAGATTTCGGGATTTCAAGAATTCTTAAATACGACGATATGAGCCGCGGGTTTAGCACCTCCAACCTCAAAGGCTCTATCGGCTACATGTCACCAGGTACTTACGTCTTCCCACTTTATACAGTAGAAGATATCTTTTACTTTTACTAAAGCTCTTTTCATTTGTCCAGAATATGGATTTAGCGGGAGAATGACGGCAAAAGGAGACGTGTACAGCTATGGAGTTGTAATTTTAGAAATGATATCAGGGAAAAATCCAACCTCAGAGATGTTTACAGACGAAAACTCGCTTCCAAAATGGGCACTAAGAGCTGCCATCGATGACACGCCACTCCAGATAGTTGCCACTCATTTTTTTATGATTGTTGGTGCGGTTGAAGAAATGGAGCAGCAAATGGTTAATATGGTGCAGTTGGGATTGGCTTGCACTTCGCCTAAACCTGAGAGCCGGCCGACAATGAAGGAAGTGGTTAGAATTTTGGAGAAAATTGATTACACAGAGGCATCCACTACTTTGCCTTCAATTACAGAGCTGATGTAATTAAGCACCCACTTCATTCTCTCTTTTCCCTTACTATTCAATACCAAGATGTAGTACTTAGTACCTGGTCCGACCACATATTTGGTTTTTTTTAAAAATAGCTATATTAACTTAAAATTATATATGAAGTATAGGTTTTTTTTCCCCGTGAATATATATAGATTTTTTTTTGGAGATTTAATCAATAAAAATATTTGATAAGATATATAATTTTAACAATTCTACAATTTACATATAAATATTAAAAAATATATTTAATAAAACATGTGTTTTTAATAATTTTAAAGTTTTATAATTAAATATTAAGAAATATTTCTTTACATATTTTCATAGAATATTTTATTTATATATTTATAATATTTACAATCATTATTATATATTTTAAAGTTTTTTAATACTAATTTATTTAAAAAAAAATTGATTTCTAACTAATAAATCATATTCATATTCATATATATATATATATATATATATATATATATATATATATATATATATATATATATATATATAATTGTATTATTATAAATATGATTCAAATAAATTCATATGCTTTTTCCAAGGAATTATGCTACTAGACACAAACACTAAAGACCTTTTAGAAAATCAGTCAAAGGCTATGTACTCTTTATCCACTATCATCTTCCTATATGATTGAGTATATCTTCTTCACCCTGCCTTGTAGGTGGCAAATTTGCTCCTTTGACTGTGTAGACTTATTTGAAGGATGGTTTCCCTTTTGCTTGAAGATCTTATACTCTCTTACCCACATTAATTAACCTTCAATAGGGTTCTAAGTCATAATTCACCTTATGTAATTTAAGACATTGGTGACTCATGGTCTCAATTGCCCATGCTTCTAGCAGTCAGTCTGTAGATGGTTTTATTGGATATACTGATTGTGAGGGAGTCTCATTTGAGAGGATTGATGTTTGAAAAGTGGACTGCTGCTCCATGATCATATTTAGCAAGTTGGTGGTCTCTTCCCATTCTTATTGATTCCATGAGACTCCTTAACCTCACAAAACCTTCAATACTTTCTCTACATAGGAGCTACAATGTTGTTTATGCATTAAGGGTCTTCACTGAGCTTACCACTTTTGACTGAGTTGAAGGTCCTGATCTTACTTAACCTTGCTTTCTCCTCTACCATGTTCTTTAAAATTATCATTACTTCTCTTTGAAGCCCTGTACCTTTGTATACCTCCTTCTAAGGCGAACACCCTATATGAGTAGTCTACTTTGAAGGGCTTGAGGTGATTGAGTGAGAGTTGATGTTGCAGAATAGACTTAGGGGGCCATGATGGATATAATATAGAAAAACAGAGTATGGTTCAAATATGACTTATGTATATACTTCTCAAAAAACTTAAGGATCCTCTGTAATAACTAGCAACGAGCCTTACATCACATATACAACAGTCATGTTGGAGATAAGACCATGAAGAGGTCATTTTGGTCTAAAGGTGACTCAGTTGGGTGCTTGGGAGGGCATATAGGTTCAAAAGGATGACAATGAACTATTATATAACTATGACCACCACTCATCTGCATTATCAAACTTTGAATACCTTGCAATACATGAAAACCTGTTTATAGACTGTAAGTAAAGAGAACATGGAAATTTCTTGCTCTCACACCCCCACACATGTGAACCAGGAATTAAGAGTGTTGGAGATGGTCTATAATGACCTCATGAACATATATCAAACATTTATTTATAGAAAACTCCTTAAAAAGTACCAAAACCAAGGCACTTTCTAACCCCTATATAGATGAATAAGCTCATTGGAGTGGATAGGTTGTTAATGTTTGTTCATGAAGATGGGAACATGAACCTATAAACAAATGACATGGATAAGAAGTTAAAGGGACCCCCTTTCTCTATCTAAGAGGCCAACTCTTGATATTCTCTCCCCTGTATAGAATGAAGGAAAACCTGACAAGACTACCAGGGTTGTCAAGGAACCCAGTGAAGAGAGAGGAATAGTATTGGCATGTTATTACATCATTTTTACTTGAAAATTCTCACAAACATATATCATGAAATCTCCTACAACACTTGACTTCCCTCTGTATGGAACTATTCGTACAAGTCTGTACATGTAGAGAACACTTGAAAAGACCCTTTTCTTGCATTTTCTTCCAATTTTTGAGATAAATCCACCATTTGAGGGTAGAGGGAGGGAAAACATGAGTTTACTGATAATTCAAACTGAGTGGTACAACAAGAGGAGTTGAAAGGATGAATTTTTTCATGTGTGGGGTCCATTTGATGAGTGAGGAGGTGGATGTAAGCCTTAAAATGGACCCTTTATGGCATGAAATGCATTATGGTGACTTAGGGACCCTTTTAATACATCTTAACAATGAAATACTTGAAACATGATATTTTTCAAAAAATTTATAAAGTATAAGACTCATATGAGATATTTGAAGGGGGGTTAATGACCTTAGGGGGGTTAAGGAGGTTTAAACTATTTGAATGGGTAGACCAAGAATAATGACACTGAAAACACAACAACAAACCTTCACATTATGGCTTTAGACAAGGCTTGAAATTATTACATCCCATTGACAAAGCTCTCTCCTCATGAAATGGCTTAGAAAGGCCTAAGACCATAAGAATCATTAACCTCCAAATGTTCAAATTATCTTAATTTTCTCAAAATATCTTCAATCTTTCCAAACACTGTTTAGACCATACTCTTGGACTTGAGAAGGACAGTGGAAACTTCCTACATACTTCATGACACACATGACACTCTTAACAAGGCTTAAAGGTTTTCAATGGACATCATAGTTTCATGAACAATAGAGGCACTATAGGTAAGCTCAGAAGGATTCTCATATAAGTTTTGATGGTAAGGGTTGACATTTGGCCTATGAGGCTAAAATGTCAACATTTTTGGTGACTTTGAGGGGTGACTAGTCTACTAGTCAAGATAACCCAATCACTTTCATGACAAGGATAGACTTCAAACATGATAACATGGATTTGATGACTACTTTCTTAGACTACCAAGCAATTAGTACCTTATGACACCTCATAGGACTGCAATAATAACTACAAGACACAATAAAGACAACAAAGGAATAATACCTAAAACCTAAGAAAAAACAATAAAGATACCAAAACAACAAGGCAACATAGTACAAACTTGTGTATGACACACTTATTAAGATAAGATAACAAACTACTAGAAACACCTAACTGGAACACACCTCATTTTTCCTCTAAGATTAAAAGGGAAACTCCTTCGATCAAGTTGGTTGCATGAGGTCAAATGGTTATGTGTTGATTGGGACCCCCTCTTGCATTTGGAAGCATTGGCATGTTCATGACTCCTTAGGAAAGTCGCTGGACCTTCTAGCTCTATCCTCAGGTTCTTGGATTGGATAGGTGAGTCAAACACCCAATCATAGTCATCTTATATCTATCTACCTTGCATGATCAGTCTCATCTCTACCTCAATCATGAGCTACTCTTGATTTTCTATGTCTTGGTTTGTGCATTCACTCTGATGTACTACTACAATAGACACTTCTCATTCCTTATATCATCTTAGGCCTACTCTTCTTGTGGATAACTCTTGACAGGGTTAGCAAATGATGCATCTTCAACACGCTCTATATGAGGTGTGAGTCCTTGAAAGGTCTGATATTCATTATAAATGTTTATGAACTACTACCAAAGGTCATCATTATCAAATTGAAACTCTGTGTAATCATGATCACATTTCAAAATCTTATCAACCATTGGGGTCTCATGTATATCAATAAGCTTATATTGGTAGCAAGGAAGGAATATTTTGTCTTCAATGAAATTGAAAGCCTTTTAAACACATACCTTCCCTTAAATTTTTAGAGACCCTTGGATGTTATCACTTTGCCTTTTAGCTGCTATAGACTAAACAAATGTTTCATTTTCCCACTCTTCAAGAATGTGATGATAAAGAATAGATGCCATGTCATGAAGGAACTTTTGGAAACCATCTTCTTCAATCGAAGTGTCTTCTCTTTGTATCTTGTCTTGCACCCAAAAATCCTCTTCTATTTCATCCTCATTTGTTTTGTGAAAGATTGATTCATACCTATCCTTGGTAAGGGGTGTCCTAATGACAAGCTCCTCTTCAAGATCACTCAAACCATCATCATCAACTTCCAATTCAATTTGAATTTCTTTGCTCACCTCTTCAAGAATAGGCTCTCTCTCAAAGAGTGGCATGGGAGATTCTTGGCATAACATTAAGAGAAATGACATGTATGCATAATTTCCTTCATTTAGTTGCTTGTTCTCAACAACCATAATCTCCTCCATCTTTTTCACATTGCTTTGAATGTATTTCCATGAGATAATGTCTTAGAATATTAGAGAGGGAGGGTGGGGATTGAATGATCTTAGGATTTTTTTCCATCTTGAAACTTGGGCTTATGCTTGACTGATCTTGTCTTCCCCTTGATTGTTGTATCTATTTCTAAGTTGGAAACTTGGGTTTATGAACCTCTTTCATTGTATGTATTGCAACTTGGGGCATGAAGGGAAGAACTTCTTGATAGGATGGTATTGATCTTGTAGCTACCACTGACTGGTATAAGTGTTTATCTACAACCTCAATTTTTTTTAGCAAGGTAGGCTTCAAAATCAAGCCTTGACTGATTAGGGATTTGCTCATGCTGACTAGTCCTCTCAACATATACCTTTTCTTCTTCTTATACTCTCTCTTGGATAGATTCCCATGATGGAAAGATTGAGAAGGATTGTGAGGAACTTTAAGGTCTTTGACACTTGTTTGATTAAAACTTTTGAGGGGTGATGAGTAGCTCAACATAAGACTAATATGTAATGGAGGAGGGGACACAATGTTGATGTTGGTGAACCTGTTGCTCTTCATACACTAGCAACTTATCCTCAATATTTGAAATTAGACACTCTATATTTAACATGTTATTATTGACCCTTGAATGACCATCTATTTTGAAAAATACCCACTCTCCCATGGCTTGATGTAATGAATTTATAATGCTCTCAATCACATGCTTAGGGATTTATTGTCCATACCCTTTCAGTGTGTCAATGCTCACCTTGTGCCTTTCATAGTGCAATAGGGTATATTTAAGGCTTGATATGGATTGACCTAAGACATGAGTGGGCTGGCCAAGAACATAATTATGTGTCCATGATTGATCAGATTGACATTAGACTACTAAGGAGGTAGATAAGGATCACAATGGGGTTGGTAGTCTTGACAATAAGGAGACTCATTATAGGGTTGACAAGGGTGAATGCATGACTGATAGTAGTCAGAATAGGGCTGATAGGGATCATGATGGAATTGAAATAGATCATGGGAATGATTATAAGGGAGTGTATGACATAATTTTTCCCCATATGCATCCATAATTCATCATTAAGAACATGCATAACAATGTAACTATGAACAATAACCTTTCTTACCTCTATGATGATGACATGTCATGAACTTCTAATTGAAAAATGGCATGTGAGTACTTAAAGTTGCTTGGGAAGACCAAAATGATATTGTGAAGTCTCCAACACTTGAATCTATTCCCACCAAGCATGTTATAATTGTTAGCAAATCAATTTTCATCCTTTTGAAGGAGGTTATTCAGGCCTAATTAAAACTTAGACTAATATTGGAATGATTTAGAGGTTGTGGGTGACCTTATCACTAGACCATACCTCTAGGTTATGGGGCTATCGCCCCTAGTACATCACTTGTAGATTAGAAACACTAAGGCCTATTTTATTGGGGTAAAAAGGGATAGAGAGTGTGTAAATGAAATCTACTCTAAGGGGTGGTGATGCACCAATGTTACTTATCCATCCACTCAAATTAAACTTAGACAACATTATGGACAATGCATATAACCGAATCACTATCTCCAATGGTTTCTAAGTAATAATGTTTGATGCATAAGTTGATTTTGGATGACTAGAACATGAGGGAAGTGAGAGGAAGGTCTGGTTCTAGTCTCTTATAGTCAAATTACCACTCTTAAATTCAGCCATTAACACTCTAACACACTACATGACCTGCATAAAAAATTATTAGCATCTAGGTGAAGGCATTGGACCTACATAAGGGAAATGACACCAATTATTCATATAAAACAATCATACACACACTATAAACTAATCATAGAGAATATAGAGCAATTCATTAACAGTCAAAGAGGTCCATAGAGTAAACATTAGGTAGAATTTCCTCATACCCAAGTGAGGGATACCAATGAAGGCCTTAAGGCCTAAATATATAGAAAAATAAGAAGAGAAGGAGAGGGAGAATGGAATAGAGGTGAGAGAAAGGGGTCATAAATGACCATAGTCAACTCCATCTGTAGTTACAAGTAATTCTTCTAACTCCCTCCATGTATTAATGCTCTTGATGGTCCTTGAATGAGTGTTTAGGCAGTTGAAGTGGGGGTTATGGAGAGTGAATCAACTTCAATTATATTCATCTAAGGCTTGACCATGACAAAAATGGTCTATAATTCCTCCAATGATATTTATAAGGTGCAAATGGGTATAATTAGCCTCCATAAGGCATTAATAAACCCACTAGTCCTTGTACATGTTGACCAAGCTAGGTAAATACCCTCCTCTTTTAGATGACCATGAAATGCACACCTATTATTGGAAATAAGATGATTGTGGTGGGGGGGGGGAGGTGAATAAGTCTTCAAAACAATTTCATTCAATTCCACTTAATGATACATGAACCATTCTAACAAGTATGTGCATCTTAGTAAACATAAGCATCAAATCATAAGAGCATGAAACACATGAACACAACATATACATGGGAAACCCTCAAGGAGAATAAAACCTACTAATTAATAAAATTAAATATAGTCCTATAAGACAAACATTAATCTTTAGTGAAGAACCAACTTCACATGGAGCACCAACCCTAACTAGCTCAACACCAACTCAGCTAGGCTTTATTAAGCACCCACTGGAAAGGAGGCACCAACCCCCTAGATGACTTATCACTAACTTAGCCACCTGATATACTTGATCACCTTCATAAAAATTTGTTTCTCACACAATAGATGATGATATTTTCCTTCAACTCTTCATTCACTTTTATCCCTCTTAAACTAGCTTCCATCCCTCTTCTCTCAATTTACACTCTCCATAGCTTGATTAGGTCTTTTGACCTTGATATTCTTATGCACAACCTCTATTATATATTCATTACATCTCTCTTATGGTCCACATGACATAATGTTTCTCATAAATGATCTATATCATTCACTTATCCTCTTCTACTCTCTCACACTTAACATCCTCTAATCACACCAAATAGTCCTAAACTGCCTTGCTTTTATACAAGTCACTTGATCATATCCTTCTTAGTTAGATACACATTAAAATAAATTAGGTCAGCCATGAATAGGTATTAGAATATTAAAATAACATGATTTAATCATGAATCAATCAATATAATAGGTCATCCATATAATAATTAACCCTTACTCCTCTTTTAGGCTTATGGAGACCTGATAGGCCTTTTTAACAACACATTACCCTTTGATATTTCTTGAAGCATATAAAAACACCTCACATTGTAATAAAACATCATATACCACTCAAATAGACCTTATCCAACTTAAATTTATATTCATAACACCTTTTAGGTCCAACCACCATTTGAACCCTTTCTTAAAACACTATTTATAACAGCCCAGTGCATATACAAAAACTTTATCTTGAACAATTGAGGCATATAATCAATTTTGAAAAATAACCATGGAAAAAATAATATATTAAAAAATGTCATGACCTTAGGGCCACCAAAAACTTTATTTGATGCTTCAACCCAAGGTAAATAGGCTCAAACACTTCTCTCCAAGATGTTCACTCAGAATTGCCAACTGACTCCAAAAAATAGTCAATGAAACATGAAAATATGACATAGGATTAAACATATTCAAGAGATTTTAATTCATAAATAGGATCTTATAACATAATTATAAAAACTTTCATTGAGTAGATCATAAGATCTAGGTCTTATAGACCAATATGTTGACTTCCGTTCTCACAAACTCTACTCAGTCAGATAAGCCATTTTGGATTCAATGTTCCAACATTTTACATTGAATTCCAAGCTTATAAAAAGAATTAATAGACTATTAAAGTCTCCAAAAACATCATCATGTATTTAAATACATCACTCTTACATGAAAACACATCAAATATCATCTTCTCACTTCTGCTTGATTTTTTTATTGTCGACACCTATAGGTCTGTTAGAAACTGACTAACTTGGATCACCAAATTTACACATATGAGATCTATAATCTATCCATAAATATTCATGAACAAAAAATACAAGTCTAATTCTTTGATCTTCATCTTATTATCAAATTTACCTCGGTCATCTTTGTCTACTACAATAAATCTCTGAAAGATAAGTACTTTCCTATAGGGTCTTCTCACTCACCTAAAAAATTAATCACACTTGGAGATGCCTGGGAGAGTTGAATACAACCTCAAATCACTTTTATAACCATACCAAACCTTTCTGATCTCTTTATAATAAGATCTTCAACATCAAGTCATTGTTAAGGTTTTATGAGGGTTTAGACCATCTTCTAGTCTTAATGATCATTCAAAAAAATTAGCTCCTCTTTCCATAAACCAATGCTTGGGACTTTGAGCTATAACCCTCCCTTATATACCATGAACAACTTAGGTTCTCATGCAATTTTTTCATGTACCAATGAGCATTAAAAAAACTTTTATAGTAGATAACTCTTCATTATGTGCACTCGTGAAACCTTGAAACACTTTTTCAAGCCTTTAATTGTAAACCATGACTTGAAACTTCATGAAAATACTTAAAACAACTTTAATCACCTCTGTCAATGTTAACCTACTCACTCATTCCATGGAAACTAATCCTAATACCTCATCTGGTCACCATTTCTCTTTTGCTTTCTAGGCCTTGACCTGTCGATCTCATTAGGCCTTGAATCTGACCTTTTAGCCACCTTGTAGACTTCACCTTGAAATTATACTATGTTCCAATGCCTCTTGTGTATGTTAAAACAACCTCATACACTCACTCTTCTTTAGAGATTCAATAGAGCATCTTTAAATCTTTTTATAGATCTTCAAAGATTTATTAGGATCTTTGAAGCATATTTAGAGCTGCATATATAGATATTTATAGCTGAAATTTTAATCAATTATAAGGTCCTCAAAACCTCATGTACAACTTCAAATAACCTCTCTCATGCTCAAATACTATCAGGTATTCTTTGGAGCATTCACTTCTTCGTATCTCATTCAGATCATCTTCAAAACTACTTACATAGATCTTCAGAGCACACAAATTCTTTAGAGATCGCTCATTTCATCATGCTACCTATACATATTATCTCAAAACATCTAGACAGAACACTATAATATGCTTAACACTTGAAAAACTAACTTATACTCACTCATGTTTCTTCTCAATGATTTCTCTCAAGTTGACATCAGAACATTCTTTGAATAATACTCTCTCATCATTGCTCTCATACAAAAAAAACTCATTGTGATGGTAAAATAACTCATCATACATATACCTCAAGGCTTAATTGACCATGTACCTTCATAATAACCTTTGACATCAATTACATTAGATTGACCTTAATGAAATAACCATGCATCTTCATAATAACCTTTGCCATCAATAAAATCATTAAATACCAAATCTTAACACTCAATAATAGTGCTCAACAATCTCCTCCTTAATCAATGACAATGTACAATAATCTCCTCCTTTGTCATTGATGGAAAACACACTCAAAAAACTGTGTCAACCACTCTTGATGGAAATCATCTACTAGACCTAGTTCTTGCCTTTTCTTTCTCCCTTTTTAATCTTTCCCCTTTTCTCATCTTTTTTGATCTTTCTCTCCCTTTAACATTAAGGACAAAGGTCTTACATAACTATCATCTCTTTCAAAATAAACTCATATTACAAGACCACTTCAACACAAATCAAGCTCAGTTAACCAACTTGAGTATCCCCCCCTCAAACCAAGCATCCACCATGATTCTATTAGTAGTAGACATCAAAGATCATCTGAAACTACTAAAATCATACTCTTTCTTTGTGAGATGATACTATCTTTTAAAGACACTAGATGGTACATAGTCTTTAAAAACTATGGTAACCACATATGACAACTATTTTCAAAAATTTCTCTTCAATCAAGTCACTCTCCCAGCTAATCCATCAAAATCTATGAATCATCTCAGACACAATTTCTCCTTAAATCTATGTATATTAAAGAGAAATCACTTTCTTGATAAAGAGATTAGAGCTACCAAGCTCCCCCTTAGACCAAGCATATCTTCTTTTAAAATAATTAGGAACTCAAATCACTTACCTTCCTTGATATGTGTGAAGAAAACCAAACCCTTGACCACACACACAAGGTTGTCTCATTATTGATACCAACTACATAAATAGAGACTCCCCTTTTATTTTCACAAATCAGTCTCAACTACTCATATAAACATATATCAAAATTTTACCTCTTATATACCAATTGTCTACATATTTTGACTTCAGATACCTTATAATAACCTTAGATCTCTCATCATGATGACTTCTACACTTCAAACCATAGAGCTATCAACACAAGAATGTATAATATCCATCTTCATCTCCTTGCTTACATCATAGATAACCTAAACTTTTCTTTAAAAAACCTTATTTGACTGTAACCTCATGCTTTTGCTAATAGGAGAATGTCTCCATGAAGCTTAATGGAGTCACCCTTTTCATAGGGAACTAAAATAATATGAAATTCAAATATTTCTACATCTCCATACTCTTACAAGACTGAATATTATTCAACATCCTTCTAGACTTGATTGTCACTTTAGGCTTGATCTCATCATCAACTATTTGATCATAAATATGAGCTGAAATAAGACATTCCTTACTTGATTTCACATCTGAGGCATGATATATCTTGATCAGTAGTCCACTTGAGCTTGTAGACTGATTATGACTTATTTTTGTTGTTTTTGGTTTCTATATATTTATTTGCCTTCTTTCTTTTACTCTAAGAGCTTCAAACTTCTTGCATTGACTTGATGATATTCTAACTCTATTAGGATAAAATCTTGTAATGTGTACTACATTATGATAGATGTAACATACCACCTTATATATACCATATAACTGATGATAAATGTAATAATTTCTTGACTAATTGCTTTTCTTTCCATAGTTCCATGAATACTCATTCTTGGAGGGTCTTCTACACTCTCTTTCTCGATGAACAAACTATCTACATACAAAACAATAACCATTGAAAGAAATAACATACCTTATAGCATTGGGTTGTCTGATAGGTCTTTTCATGTTGAAATTATTATCTTCAACAACATTCTTCTTGACTTGAGATGCCTCCTTTTGGACTTCTTTGAAACCAAGACTTGTCTTATCACTTGTAGACTTTTGACTACTCAAGATATCATCTAGAGCCTTAGTTCTATTTTCAAATTTCACAAATCTCTTCACCTTGATATATGATTGATCTATCTCAGATTTTAGTGATTCTATTTTAGTTTCATATCTACTGCAATCTTTATCTTTGGCCTTTAGGATTGCTGCCACAATCTCCATCTAGGTTTCAACTTTTTGGATGATCTCTTCATACTCCTTGAAAGTGTTGTTCATCCTTTCCTCAAATAATCCAATCTGCTTTTCATATTCCTAAACTAATGGCTTTAGTTTCTTGTTTTTCTTCTTCATAAGCTTCAACTCTTCTAAGGCACTCATGAGCTCAGCTTCAAGATCCACTTCAGCTTCTCCTTCTTCACTATCATAGTATACTTCATTTGATTTTGCATAAATCATAAGGCTTTTCCCATTTAAACAACCCTCAATGTCTGATTCTATGCCTATGAATAAGGTTTCACTATTATCATGTTTAGATTCATTACTACTATCATCATTGTTAGATGTGTCTAAATCGCTTACATTTAATAAACTGTATTCTTTGGTATAAAAACTCTTCTTATTTTTGAATGATTCTTTCCTTCATTCTTCTTTAAATCTCTCTTATTCCTTTCAAACTTATAGACTTTTTTGTCATCTCCATGGTGTTTTTTATGTTCTTCATTATGCTCAGATTTGTCCTTGTGAGGATACTTGGTTGCAAAGTGACCAATCTTACCACAACTACAAAATTTGAAGGGTAACTTAACCTTGTAATTACCTGATCCAAAATTTAACTCTATAGCAAACATAGCTATGAGTTCATCATCATCAATATTTGAACATACCTTATATTTGACCTTCTTGTCCTTTGAATTCTTTTCAACTTTGAAAGTTGCTTCCTTATTGATATGTCATCCTTCATTAGTTCTCATCTCATAGGTAGTCAAGATGCCATGCAACCCATCCATCTCTAGATTATCCAAATCTTACATTTATTCTATTGTAGATACCTTAGAGTCAGACTTAGGAGTTAGAAATATTA
This sequence comes from Torreya grandis, assembly GCA_037957365.1. Taxonomy (NCBI): domain Eukaryota; kingdom Viridiplantae; phylum Streptophyta; class Pinopsida; order Cupressales; family Taxaceae; genus Torreya; species Torreya grandis. The sequence continues at coordinate 3,725,811 of JARHVA010000092.1, forward strand.
ACACCTTTTAGACAAAAGTAGTTTCTTTCTCTTCTTCTCCCAATCTTCTAATGATATTCAAAACTTCATCAACCCTCAATAGTTAGGATGCAATGGTTTCATATTCATTCATCTTTAATATTTCAAACTATCTTTTATGGTTCTAAAACTTGGTGAACTTCACCTTGGTGTATCCTTCATAGATGGTATTCAATTTGTTCCATATATATTTGGTTGAAACATAATGCATTAATTTTACAAACTCTGCCTCTGATACACCACACATAATGACATTCATTTCCTTGGATTTATTTTTACTAGCTTTCTTACCTATTGCATCTATTGGTAAAATTAGAGGTGCAATATAACCATCCATAACTGACTACCAAATATCATGTCCTTGTGACATCAGATATATCTTCATCTTGACATTTCAAAAGGCATAATTAGATATATTAAACAATAGAGCTTTACTGGTAGAGAAACCACCTTGAGTTTGCTGACTAGTCATCCTTGCTTCTTATGATCTCCTTTAAGTTGTCAAGCCTACTCCAAAAGACTCGATTTGATAAAAAAATTTGTAAACAAGATGATTGAAAGGGTGGGGGGTGAATTACTGTTTAAAAACTTTTCATTTAGTTCCACTTAACCATACATGAACCATTATAATAAACATGTACATCTTAGCAAACATAAGCATCAAATAATAAGAGCATGAAACACATGAACTCGCCATATATATGGTAAAACCTCAAGGGGAATAAAACCCACTAATGAATAAAATAGATATAATCCAATATGACAAAAATAAATATTTAGTGAAGCACAATCTTCACATGGAGCACCAACCCCAACTAGCTTAGTACCAACTTAGCTAGGCTTTAGCAAGCACCCACTTACAAGGAGGCACTGACCCCCTAGATGAGTTAGCATGAACTCAACCACATGATATAATTGATCATCTTCAATTTTTTTTTGATTACATAACATATGATGATCTTCTCGTTTAACTCTTCTCTCACTCATATCCCTCTCAAACTAGCTTCTATCTCTCTTTGCTCAATTAACCCTCTCCATAGCTTGATTAGGTCTTATGACCTTGATCCTCTTATGCATAACCTCTATTATATATTCATGAGATATATCTGATGGTCCATATGACCTATTTATACTAACCAGTGATCTATATAAGTCACTCATCCTCTTATACTATTCCATACTTAGCATCCTCTAAGCACACCAAATAGGCTTAAACTACCTCACTTTTATACAAGTCACTTGATCATATCCTTATTAGTCAGATACACATTAAAATAAATTATGTAGTCCATGAATAGGTCTAAGAATATTAAAATAACATTCCTTAATCTTGAATCAATCAATATAATAGGTCAGCCATACATCAATTAGCCCTTAATCATCTTTTAGGCTTATGGAGACCTAATAGGCCTTCTTAACAACATGTTACCCTTTGATATTTATTAAAGCAGATAAAAAACCTCACATGGTAAAAAAAACCATATGAAACTCAAATAGACCTTATTCAAATTCAATTTATATCCATAACACCTTTTAGGTTCAACCACCATTTGAACCCTTTCTCAAAACACTATTCATAAAAGGCCTGTGCATATACAAAAACTCAGTCTTGAACAACTAAGACATATACTCAATTTTGATAGAAATATATAGAAAAAAATATATTTTAAGAAAAATAATGATCTTTGGGTCATCATAAACTTTATTTTTGCTTCAACTCAAGGTAAATAGGCTCAAACACTTCTCTACAAAATGTTCACTTAGAACTGCCAACTGACTCCAAAACACAGTCGAGAAAACATGAACTTATGACACATGATTAAACATAATCAAGAGATTTAAATTCATGAAAAATATCTTATAACATATTTATAGAAACCTTCATAAAAAAAATCATAAGCTATAATGGAAACTATTGGTCTTACAGATCAATCTATTGACTTCCTTTCTCACATACTCCACTTAGTTAGATAAGCCATTTTGGATTCAATGTTATAACCTTTTACATTGACTTAAAAGATTATAAAAATCATGAATAGAATATTCAAGTCAAAAATAACATCATAATATATTTCAATCCATCACTCTTATATGAAAACACATCAAGACTCATCTACGCACTTCTGCCTGATTTTCTTATTGTTTACACCACTAAGTCAGTGACTGGCCAAATTGCATCATAAAATTTCACATCTGAGATATGGAACCTACAAAAAAATATTTAGGAAAAACAACTACAAGTATCATAATTTTATCTTCATCCACTTAACAACTTTGACTCAGTCAACTTTATCTACTATAATAAATATCTAAAAGAGAAGCACTTTCTTGTAAGATCTTCTCACTCAACTGAGAAACCAATCACATTTAGATATGTATAGGAGAGTTGAATAAAACCTATAATCAATTTTATTACCATAACAAACCTTTCTGAGCTCTTTAAAATAAGATCTTCAACATTGAGTCATTGTTAAGGTTTTATGAGGGTTTAAACCATCTTCTAGTCTTAACAATCATTCATAAAACTTAGCTCCTATTTATAGAAACCAATGCTTAAAACTTTGATCTAAAACCATTATTCATCTACCATGAATATCTTATGTTCTCATTCAAATTATTCACATGCCAACTATAACTAAAAAAACCTTCTCGAGTTGATAACTTTTAATTCTATACACTCGAGAAACCCTAAAACACTTTTTCAAGCCTTTAGTTATAAACCATGACTTGAAACTTCATGCACATACTTAAAAAAACTTAAATAACATATTTTAATGTTAATATACTCACTCATGCCATGAAAACTAATCTTAATACCTCATCTTCCCACCATTTCTCTTTTGCTTTCTAGGCCTTGACCTATGAGTCCCATTAGGCCTTAAATATGATCTTCTATCCACCCTATAGACTTCACCTTGAAACTCTCTTATGTTCTAATACCTATTTTGTATAATCAAGAAACCTCATACACTCACTCTTCTTTGGATATTCAACAAAGCATCTTTAGAGCTTCTTATAGTTATTTAAAGCTCGACTGGGATCCTCATAGCATCTTCAAAGATACGTATATATATCTTTCGAGCTGACCTTTTAATAAATTAAAAGGTCCTAAACACCTCATGTATAACATAAAAAAATCTCTCTCATTCTCAAATACTATCAATTATTCTTCATGGCATTCACTTATTTGTATCCCATTTGAAGCATCTTTAAAACTACTTACACAGATCTTTGGAGCACACAACTTCTTTGGATCTTACTCATTTCATCATTTTACCTACCTATATCATATCACAAGGTATATAGAAATAATTACAAGATTGTTAACACTTGAAAAATTGACCTGTACTCACTCACATTGATTCTCAATGATTTCACTCAAGCTGACATTAGAACATTCTTCAAGTAGTACTCTCTTATCATTGCTCTCATATAACAACACTAACTATGCTAGTAATAGAACTAATAATACACATACCTAAATAATTACTTGACCATGTACCTTCACAAAAGCCTTTGACATCAATGAAAGAACCATGCATCTTTATAAGAATATTTAACATTAATGACAATATTAAATACTAAAGCTCAACACTCAATGACAATGCTAAACATTCTCCTCGTTATTCATTGACAATGTTCAACAACTACCTCATTCAATGATGTTAGTTACCAAGAATAATAGTTATTAACTCGTTTCACCAGTCCTCTATGCTAACTTTCATTCCTCTTGGTTGACTAAGTAGGCCAAATAGGCCAATTAGGCCTGATCATCTAACTGTATGTATTTGGAAGCCATGAGAACTTGTGTGAAACATTGAGATAATTTAAATAAGTGAGATTTAGGTATGAAACAATGTTACATACCATGATATAGGTCTTCTTGAGTAGCTCAGACTTATAAACTTGCCAAACTAGATGACTAGGTCACCTTATTTTTCACATCTATAAACTGGCTATATGAAGGAGGGTTACAGAGCTATTTTTAAGCATAGTTTTAGGCATATAATGACTTGAGTTGACAAAATAAGTGTGAAAATCTCCCTCTAATGGGTGGCATCATATGAAATAATCTTGCACCTTGTTTTATTCTTAGTTTCTTTAAAAATTATAGTTTTATGACACTTCTGTATAACACAGTACCATGACCAAGTTATCCTCTAAATGTAATTTATGGTTCATGAGTTTATCAAGTCATTCTAGAGTGTTTAGTTGCCAAAATTTTTACATTTCACAAGACTAGTATATAGTAGGATTTAAGTAAGGTTTTAGAGGTCTACCATCTTAATGATGGTTCATAAAGACCAGACTTCCAAACCCAAAATTATAGCCATGGATGTTTATTCCATAGAACCCCCTAAAACCTTTGACAATCTTAGGTTTGCATATAACTAGTGTGGAGAGATATGAATGCAAGATGGTATACCTTGCACTCCTTACAAGCCTTATAGACCTACCAATAGTCTTAACATTCATTCATAGAGATGGGCTCCTCAAACCAACTCCTTATACCATGGATCTTGAGTCCATATGGGTGACCAACTTTCCCTAAGTGCATTTCCTTTGAGTGATCTTGTGATGAAAGATATGAGTATTAGAAGGTAAATCTCAAATTGATTATCTATAACTAAGTAATTTGAGGTGGTTCTTTAAACCCAAACTAACATTTCATTACTTTCTCCTATATTAAACACTTGTTTCATGGCTTGTACTATCTTCTCACATTTTTCCTAAGATTGGATTTTCTTTGGAGGTTCTAAGTATACCCAAAGGTGGTGGTGGGGTTTATAGGCCTAAGATAGTCTTTTAGGCTCAATAGGTCTTGACTATGTTTTGAGGGTCATAATGACTTGTAGATGAAATTATGGATTAAATATCATGATAAAAACTTTATCATCTAAATATCATCCTTTTGCAACTGCTCTAGCTACCACAACTCTGCTTTTCCTTCATTATCTCATACAAGTCCACCTATAGGTCATTATTTTACCTATCAATCTAAGGGTGTTTGATAGTGGTGTAGGGGGATAAGTCTCTTGAAGTTTATTTAATGGTTCCAATTCCCCTATGGAAACCTTTGTCACCTATCATAACCTTTGTATCTGCTCTCAAGTACCTAGGATTTCATACCTTGCATGATCAGGCTTAGGGTTTGAGAGAGATCACACTTATATAGCCCTAAGGGCTTTATTGAGAAATGATCTACTTATCTAAGGATTATAACACCTTGAAATTTTTTTTTCCCTTTATATCATTCCTCAGGTGTTTCCCAACTCTCAGCGACCCCCAAACTTATAAGAGTGCCTTCAACATATGATACAAGCCTATTTTAGCCTACATTAGGCCTAGTTTAGGCCTAAAAGGTCATTTTATATCTCAAGGGATAAATTAGTCCAATGGAGAGACTAAGGATAATTAGTAAAAAAGTATACCCATATTCTCAATTTCTCTCAATAGTTAGTTTCATGCAAGGTTAAATGTCACTTTCTTTCTTTGATGTTTCCAACCTTTAGGTGGTAGATAGGGTTTTGTCTATTGTAGGTATAATTGGTGAGTTTTTCCTTTACTATATTGAGTTCCTCATAAACATGAGATATTAATACAACTTCTAGCCTATTTATCTCATCCACATCCAAATTCAAGAAACCACTTAGACTTGTAGATGTCTTTGACATCTTCATCTTCTTAGCTGAAGTCCTACCTGTAGGTCACTATTTTTGAGTCTGCTTGAGCTATAAATAGAGATAACTCCATTTATAGTAATTTGAATCAATAATTAGTATGTAATAATGAAATGGTATTATTTTTTTTGGTGTAGACACTCTAAAACCACTTATTAGTCCACACCTCTCACTCAGTTATCTAATTTTCTCATGACTGCCTATATATAAGCCTATGTATAACTTTTTTCTCATGCTAAGATTTCATGTAGCCTATTAAAACCTTATTCAATATTTATTTTAAATTTAAGTGGATATGAGAGTTATTAGGGCCTAATCATGTTTTCATGACCTTTAATATTTTCTCTAACATTCCATCAAATACACATTACTCCATGCCCTCAAGCTGACTGCATACATTATTTGCTTAGGAATAACTAAGCCTAATTAGGCCATTCAGGTCCTTTCTTTTCTCAAATAATTATGGTATTTGACATATAAATTGAGTAACTTTTAGAAAATCAATAAAATTATATTTAATTTATATCCACTATCATCTTCCTATATGATTGAGTATATCTTCGTCACACTGCCCTATAGGTGGCAAATTTGCTCCTTTGACTGTGTAGGCTTATCTGAAGGATGTTTTAAATTTTTATTGAAGATATTATACTTTATTACCCATATTAATTAACCTAAAATAGCTTTCTCATTCATAATTCACCTTATGTGATTTAAGACAATGGTGACTTCTGGTCTCAATTGCCCATGCCTTCAGCATGATGGGGAATCAAGAACAACAAATAGCTCTGATCCCACTTGTCAGGATCTTGCTCATCAGTAAGAGCACAATATGATTACCTTGTATTAGCAACTAAACATGCAGAATTAAACTAGAAGCAATAAGTAACTAGAATTCACAAATGACACAGAATATGAGAGACAACACAAACTATATTAATACTCATTCAAAAAGAAACTACAATAAAGAAGATGACACTTCTTCTTCCACCTCTATGAGGCTTTCCACACCTCAAGGGATCCCAGTAATTCTCAATCAAGAGTTCACTCTCCTACCAAAAATGGTCCCAACACACAACTCACACACAGAATTGGTGTTCACCTCCAACCAGTCAGTAATAACCCTGCCACTACACAAGTACTCAAAGTACTTCAAGTAGATCTCCCATAAGCTTGCAACAACCTACAACTCAAATGATCTTACTTACCATGTAGATCTTCTCCATGAACTTGCAACAACCTGCAATTCAAATGATCTTACACTTGGAAGGATCTTCCTTGCCTTCCTCTATTTGCTCATCTGTGGAACTAGAAGGAGCTACACTTGCTCAACTCTAACTAGCACACTGGCTATCTAACACACTTTACAATACATGCCAATGAGTTTATAAATAGATCCCACACTTAAAAAATAACTTAGACTTCTAATTTACAATAATTAGACTCGCAACTCAAGACCAAAAATAGCCTTTTACATGCAAACACTCAGTTTAACGAACTAATTGTTCGTGCAACGAATAGTTCTAAAACCGCACAGGCAACTGACATCAGTCCCTGTCTGCCTAGAGATGACTGACATCGACCAACTTCCTATCGATGTCGATTGCTCTTCTATTCACCCCTGACCGACATCGATCAGCCTAATCGATGCCAGTGACTGTGACACTCAGCAACTCCTCCATGTCGGCATAGTTGAAGCTTTTAGCTCCACAACCTAACAATCTCCCACTTGGAGATAAATAGCTGCAACCGTACCTGTACTTATACACCATCTAGTTTATTCCTTTGGCTTTGTATCCCTCTTCAAGATCACTCTTGAAGACCAACCACCACAAATCTTGTGGTGCACCTCCTATCATCCAAATCACCTGCCACATCTGCATCTACAAACCCATGCAGAAAATAACTTGACCCTGCATATCATATGCACCTACTGCTGGTCCCTCTCAGATACCTGAGAATCCATTGAACTGCACTCCAGTGCTTCTTTCCCAGATTGGCTCCAAACTTTTTGACAACACCCACTACTTGGGCAAACTCAGGTCTTGTACATACCATGCACTTAACCTCATTATGTGAATCAAGACACTATTCATAGAACTGTCCAACCATCGACGTGCTAACCAATTTCACACAATCATTTGAAGACAAAGTCAACCTGTGACCTTCCATGTCCCTAGAACACACTCATGCCAAAGAATCTCGTTGCTCTCAGATTCCTCATGACACATCTATGAACTAGCTTTACCTTTAGCTCAATAACTCCCTGTATATGTAACCTTGCTACAAGCACACAATACAGTAACAAGATAATGTAGCTAATATTATCCAACCTGGTAAAGAGAAACATAATGGTCAAACCTCCATTATACTGCAGCTAACACAAGACCATATACCCTGGCCTTCTATCTCACGTGTCCATTCCCACTCTTCTTTATCCTGAACATCCATTCATCTCTCAGTGCTTTCTTCCAGCTGGCAACTCCACCCAAAAACTCCCATTTGGTTCTTCTCTAAGGAATCACATCCTTCATCCATGCCAAGCTCCCACTGTTTCTTGGATCTACCTGCTCTGCTTCTTTAATAACTTCTTGGTTCTTGACCATCTGTGAGCAATAAGTAGTGTAAAGAAGGGAAATGATGAATTTGAGGCTTACTTAACCTTTAAGTCCTCCATATGGGCACTTGAGACTCCTTGATAGCTTGTTATCTACCCAAAATCTGTCTCAGTGATCGATGCCAATTACATCTCAGTCTACATCCGATCAATGTTAGTTCCATGCGACTGCCTCATCGCCGATGTCAATTCCCTCTGACCAATGCCAGTGTTTATCTGTCCAGATTCACCGACGTCAGGCTGCACATAGCTGACATCGGTCCCTATCTGGATGCCGACACTGGTTTTCTAACTGATGTTGGTCTATGTGTTTTACTTGTGAGCAATGACCTTTACCCACGAGCTCCTTTTGGATCAAACCCTTGTCCATATTAACCTTGCTCTGCTCAAAATTCTTTAGCCCCTTGTACTGATCTCTTTCTGTCATCTTCTCCTTGAAAACCAAGGCTTTCCTGTTCTTGTCACAAACATTGAATTTCTCAAGAAACATCACTTTCTTCTTCTACATACAGAAATCTCGATTAATGCTTTTCAAATCCGAAAGCATACCCTTTGACTCAAAAACATGCATCTCCTTCTTATTCATGTGACCAAGCCAATTAAGCCACATCTTCGAATCTACAGCTGAAGTAGATAAACCAAAAAGAGAATCAATAATACAAGTAGATAGATAAAACATACCTACTTTTTTACCTCTTGCTACAACAAGTGCACCCTTGGTAACCTTCCAAGAGTCTGCTATGAGAGTTGCTGTGCAACCCTCATCACCCAACTTTTCAACAAAAATCAAATTTTGCTTTAGGATTGGGATATGCATGACCTCCTTCAAATCCCATGTGTTCCCTGTCTGTAATTTTAGCTTCACTTTCCCTTTACCAACCCTCTGACAAGGCTTACCATCCCCTAAATAAATTTCTCCAAAGTCTCCCTGGACATACTCATGAAAAATTCCCTATTTGGGGATGCATGAAAAGAGGCACTAGAATCTAAAACCCAAGATTCTACTTTATCTAAGGAACATACCAGAGCATCCTGTGCAACATAATCTGCAACATCTGCTTCTTCATGTCCTTCATGCTGATCTTCACTCAACCAACAATCTCTCTTTAAGTGCCCTTGCTTTCCACATTTCTAGCAGGTTATTCTGCCATACCTGGACTTGGATCTCCTGCGTATCTTAGACCTTGATCTCCCATGCTCGATCTTCTCTCTTTTCCTTCCCTTGCTTTCCACACTCAAAGCATTTCCTGATGATTCACCTATGCTTTTCCTGCAAATTTCTTTATTCAAGATTACACTCACAACATCATCCACTTTTAAGATTTTTGAAGCAGACGCAGTATTACTAACTGCCATTACCAAACTCTCCCAAATTTTAGGTAATGAGCATAAGATTAAGAGAGCCTTAATTTCATCATCAAAAACAATATTGACTGAATTTAACTGGTTTACCAAACCATGGAAATCACTAAGATGACTATGACTAGATCCACCTTCCAACATTTGCAAATTGAATAATTGCTTCATAAGAAATACCTTATTCGAAGCTGAGGGTTTTTCATATAAATTTGCTAAAGATTCCATCAACTCTACCATTGTCTTAGCTTGAGATAAGTTGAAAATCACAGACGATGCAAGGCTCAACCTTATAGATCCCAGAGCCTTCCGATCAAGAACCTCCCATTCTTCATCCTTCATATCCGTGGGCTTGCATGCAACCCCACCCAATGGTAAGTACAAATCTTTCTGATACAGATAATCTTCAATCTCCATCCTCCATAATTGATAGTTCTTGTCATTAAACTTCTCCATTCGTAGCTTACTTTCTTCTACCATTGCTATACTCCCACTCAAATAGAAACCCCTGTGAGTAACCTGTAATCAACACACACTAACCAGATCTGAAACACCTATTAGTAACCCAACCAAAAGCTCTGATATCGGTTGATGGGGAATCAAGAATAACAAACAACTTTGATCCCACTTGTCAGGATCTTGCTCCTCAATAATAGCACAATATGATTACCTTGTATTAGAAACTAAACATGTGGAATTAAATCAGTAGAAATAAGTAACTAGAATTCACAAATGACACAGAATATGAGAGACAACACAAACTGTATTAATGCTCATTCAGAAAGGAAATACAATAAATAAGATGCCACTTCTTCCACCTCTGTGAGGCTTCCCACACCTCAAGGGCTCCCAGTAATTCTCAATCAAGAGTTCACTCTCCTACCAAAAATGGTCTCAACACACAACTCACACACAAAATTGGTGTTCACCTCCAACCAGTCAGTAATAACCCTGCCAGTACACAAGTACTCAAAGTACTTCAAGTAGATCTCTCATAAGCTTGCAACAACCTACAACTCAAATGATCTTACTTACCATGTAGATCTTCTCCATGAACTTGAAACAACCTTCAATTCAAATGATCTTACACTTGGAAGGATCTTTCTTGCCTTCCTTTATTTGCTCATCTGTGGAACTAGAAGGAGCTACACTTGCTCAACTCTAACTATCACACTGGCTATCTAGCACACTTTACAATACATGCCAATGGGTCTAAATAAATCCCACACTTAAACAATAACTTAGACTTCTAATTTACAATAATTAGACTCACCACTCAAGACCAAAAATAGCCTTTTACATGCAAACACTCAGTTCAATGAACTAGCTATTCGTGCAACGAATAGTTTTGGAACCGCACAGGTGATCGACGTCGGTCCCTGTCTGCATGGAGATGACCAACGTCGACTGACTTCCTACCAATGTCGATTGCTCTTCTATTCACCCCTGACTGACGTTGGTTGGCCTAACCGATGCTGGTGACTATGACACTCAGAAACTCCTCCATGTCTATATAGTTGAAGCTTTTAGCTCCACAACCTAACAATCTCCCACTTGGAGATAAATAAATGCAATTATACCTGTACCTGTACACCATCTAGTTTTTTCTCTTGGCTTTGTATCCCTCTTCAAGATCACTCTTGAAGACCAACCACCACAAATCCTATGGTGCACCTCCTGTCATCCAAATCACCTGCCACATCCGCATCTACAAACCCATGTAGAAAATAACTTGACCCTGCATAGCATTTGCACCTGCTGCTGGTCCCTCTCAGAAACCTGAGAATCCACTGAACTGCCCTCTAGTGCTTATTTCTCAGATTGGCTCCAGACTTTCTGACAACACCCACTGCTTGGGCAAACTCAGGTCTAGTACATACCATGCACTTAACCTCATTATGTGAATAAAGACACTATTCATAAAACTGTCCAACCATCGACGTGCTAGCCGGTTTCACACAATCATCTAAAGACAAAGTCAACCTGTGACCTTCCATGTCCCTAGAACACACTCATGC